>JARQOC010000011.1:212878912-213586939 GCA_033576535.1 Allobates femoralis | reverse complement strand
GGGACGTGGCAGCCCCATTGAAGGGCCCCATCCTCGGCAGCATCAGCGGCATTGTGGAACACCCTCAGAAGGATCTTCTTCTGGAGCGGCTCCATCCCTCGCATTCTGTTGCTCATGCAGAGGGCGTCGGGGTCAATGTGGGTCCGTTGTTCATCCAACAACACGCGTCGGGCCCAGGTCGCCAGCTCCGTCTCAGGTGGTGCAGGACGTCGGCGGCGACGGATCCCGGAGCTGGGACCTGGGCCTGGACCCACATCACTCGCCGCGCCCTCCTGCTCAGCCCCAGATGTCATGGGCTGAGCATCATCAGCAACAGAATCCTCGGCAATGGAGCCGTCCTCTTCTGGGGCCTGTGGGTGGGGAAAAATAAAAAAAAAAAAAACCATTAGTGGAGGCAATATCAACTGTATACATTCACAACAGGACTCAATATACCACTCCCACACACACCAAGCCCAACTACCAGAATGGAAAATGAGGAATAACACAGTAAAGCAAATAAGGTTCAAGACCCCAACACCAGTGGTTCTCCTGTACACTCACCTCGACCATTCCAGGAGCTCAGCTAAATACATAATTAGTTGTTTGTCACGTAGCCGTAATCCAATATTAGGACATGTCACCACAACACCTTGATACTGGGGGCTGTGCTGGCCAATGACACATATTGGGCACCTTCCCATTAGGACTCCTTTATGGTGAGAATCCACCCCTCACTCAATTACCTTTAACCCACTGGCAACAAAGCCAACACACATGTGAGACAGCACCATTTACTACATGGTACTATGTGGCTGTTTGAGAACAAACCACCTGCTATCTTGAAACCCTTAAATAACTAACCTAAACATACCAAGATGTTGTGGAAGAAGCAACATTGCAATACGGCTGGAAGCATAGAATAGAAAAGTCTGGTAAGTCATGGAAGGAGGGCAGATAGATTGACACCCCAAGGTGTGCCGCAGCAATGAGGTAAATATGGCAACACATTTGGTGTGAAGGATTTATCGAAACACACATGTGAAGGAAACATTGTGGCCCACCACTGTCACACAATTACCCACCTCCTGTGGCGCAGGTGGTGATGCAGCCGGGCCTACATGGGACGCAGCAACGGGGCAGTTGGTGGTCGTTCGATGCGGGCGAACCTCGCCCAGGATGAAGGTGAACAGGGATAGTACCATAGGGTAGGTGATGGTACCTCCTCTGCTCCAGCCCCTGAGCGACGACGCTGGTACTGAATGTGAGCCCGCATGAACGCCGACCTCATGTTCTTGATCTTAAGTGCCACCATAGGCTGGTCCCACGTCTTGCCTACCCTTGGCTCCAAGCGATTTGCCAGAGCCACAAGACTCCTGTAGGCCTCGGCCCTCGCTGCCCGATTTTTATATTCGGGCAGCGAGCTGCGCCACAAACACTCGTGCCGCTGATACTCCGTGAGAAGCTGGGTTTCCAATTCCACAGTACCCGTCGGCATCTGCCGATGAAAAATTAACAAAAAAAGAAACAGTCACAACACAAGGCATACCGACATTTCAAAACTTGCCACAATCATACACATAATCATTAACTTTCTACAGTGATCATCTATGCAGCTATTTTGTGGAGTGAAACTGGCCATGAGTGTGCCATTTTCTCAATCTCAGACCGCTACTAACTCAAACACATGTATGCAGCCAATATCAAGCACCGGATATCGGTGTCCACCTACAGATGTTTCAAACATGATTTCTGTCCCCAATGTACCTATTGCAACACACCTTGACACGGTGTGTGCGTACATACCTGTAGAGGGCAACATGTGACCTAACACGTTGTGTGCTAACTAGTACCTGGCCAGTGTCCACAATGGTAAGGGTCACTATATCAGAAAGGCGGGCTGGGTGTGTGCCAACACTGCACATACTACATGTAATGTGCACCCAGATGATCATGTAGGTGTTCCTCCAGACGTGGAAGTCCCATTTTAACACATGTACCCAACATCCCTGGAATGTCCGCCACAATTCTACCACCCCTGAAATGTTGATGTGAAGTACCAGCCAAAGAAATAACAGCGTGCTCTTTTACCATTGCCAAAAAGCAGAAGGTGCAATACATACTTACACTATATAAGTAGAGGCACTACCTGGCTACTGGGCGACACAGAATAAGGTTCACATATTTAATATTACGTGTTCAATATTTGCATGCCGCTTCAAACATGGCCATACACACATCGCCTAAGCTGCCTGTGCCAGAACCAGCTGCGTTCATTACATTTTCTTACAAACCGCTAAAGAGGCTTACCGTCAGAGCAACAGAAGTCAAACAGGACACTAGTAGCTCAATGCACATCGACGTCTGGACACGGAGCAGTGGCCATTGACCTGCCTTTATAGTCCGGGACACCAATCACAGCGGACACAATAATGCACATCCTGAAGGGGCACCTGGGTGCGGATTTGCCTTCCGCTAATTGGTGGAGATCGCTGAATCGTGATAGGTTGCCGGCCCTTTAAAAGTTGCCCATCCCGCCAAACATTACGCTTGCTGGCCAGACCCATTAGGTAAGTTTTTGTGGACACACATGGAATTGGCGCAGGGTGGGTTGCATATGTTGATGTTCTTGGAGAGCGCCGGAGACTGGTGTAGCGGCCGATATAGGGGTTTGTATTTTTGGGGACGACATATAGTGTAGTGTGTGGGTTAGTATACGGCATTTTGTGTGGGCCTTGACACTTTTGTTGAGATACATTGCTGTGTTTGTTTGCAGACAACATACAGGAGAATGGATGCATGACTGTAGACGGAACTGTGTCACTCATGTCGACTGGATCGATTTCTGCATACTGGTTGTGGCCAATGGAGACTGTGTTCAACGGGAATGGGATGACCCAGGGCTTTGAGGTGTTGGCCGCCAGACATGGCATACATGTGTATTTAAAATGACACCTTCAAAAACCAATTACACCATGGGTAACCATCCGCAGTCATGTGCAATGTTGTTTGGTTCATGTAGCCTTCCTCAACCTTCCATATCGTGGTACGTCACATTCGTTAGTCTTCTCATTTTTACTGTAATCAATTGACATTATGGGCTGTGTAATGGATTATGGGACCTGTTTGACCAACATTATTGGTGACACATGTCCCTTTGTAACTCACCTAGGTGCAGATGTGTGAATTTTGGGAGCTCCCATTGACGTTGATGTAGAGGAGGCCACTCTCAATCGCCGTGTGCCATGTTGTTTGGGGTGACTACTGGGTGTTTGCCGTCCTTGCTTCAGGGTTGTGTTTTGGGCCCACACAAGAGATCCCATCCTCTTGGCTATAGTGTGTAATGGAAAAGAGGTGTGGGTTGCTGAACCTGCTGACTTGCACACATTTTGGTCTATGTACTCATGTTGTGCTTTCACATCTACAGGTGCTGATATTGAGGATGCAGAATATCCATGACCGCAATGTTATCGTGGCTCTGGCGTTGGTGGAAGAGCAAATGTGGTATCAGGATCGGTATGAAAGGTTGATGAGGCGCAGACAGCGGCGGATGTGGACCCGTGATTGGCTTCTGAGGCGGGAAACCCGGGGCCACATGCAGCTGTTGCGGGAGCTGGAGCTGAACAATCCTGATGATTACCGAAACTATCTCCGTATGCCCGAGGACTGTTTCACCTTCCTATTGGAGCGTGTAGGGCCAATGATAGCGCGTCAGGACACTATAATGCGACCATCAGTATCAGCTGCTGAGCGGTTGGCGATCACTTTGCGGTTCCTGGCTACAGGGCAGTCCATGACATCCCTCACATACGTGTCACGTGTCTCCCTGCCCCTGCTGAGCCGCCTGATCCCTGAAACGTGTTGGGCCATCTGGAGAGCTCTGCAGCCAGCCTACATGAAAATGCCATTAACCGCTGCAGAATGGCTGGAAGTGGCCCAAGGGTTTGAAACCCGGTGGAACTTCCCCAACTGTGGCGGGGCATTGGATGGTAAGCACGTGAGGATTACCAAACCTGCCCACTCTGGCTCTTCGTATTACAATTACAAAGGGTATTGTAGTATAATCCTCATGGCTGTAGTAGATGCCAACTATGAGTTCCTCTACGTGGATGTTGGAATGCCTGGTCGCAACTCAGATGGGGGGTGTTTGCCCTAAGCTCCTTGGCAACACTACTAGGGAATGGTGGGCTAAACTTACCCTCAAATGAGCACACGACCGAACATCTCAACTTTGCGTTTGTGGCGGATGAAGCATTCCCACTTCAGGAACACCTACTGCGGCCATATCCCCAGAGGGCCCTTACTTCTGTGAGACGCATTTTCAACTACCGGCTATCCCGGGCCCGCCGTGTAGTTGAAAATGCGTTTGGGATAATGGCCAATAGATTCCGGATTTTTCATACACCTATACATATGAAACCGGAGTCTATTGAGGCGGTAGTGGTGGCCTGCTGTGTGCTACATAACTTCCTGCGTCGTAGGGATAGGGCATCATACACGCCAGGAGGTTTTGTAGATAATCCAGACGCTACAACAGGGGAGCTCCGTCCAGGGTCTTGGCGTGATGAGGCCCATGTGATTGTGCCACTCCAGCCGCAGAGCCATGGCCGCACTCGGCAGGAGGCCAGGGACAGTAGAGACGCTTACTGCTCCTACTTCAATGGGTCTGGTGCAGTGAGCTGGCAGGACCAGGCCATATAATGTGGCTGGCTCTGGGAGTTGCTTTTTGTGTTTTCAATGAAGGTGACAGCAGGTTAGCTGCACCCCTTTAATGTTTGGTTGACCTTTTCCATTCTCTTTGTTTTCATTATGTGCATGAGTTTTCATTATGTAGTTATTTAGTTAGTTAGTTTAGGTTATTTTATTATTTTTTCCATGCACAGTTTGCAATGTGTGGTGATTTGCTTATCCATTGAATTTGCCTGATTAATGTCACCTGCTCTTGAATTCTACAATGTTTTTACTTCATGTATATTTTGTTTGCACAAGACAAGGTCAAGATTCATGCAATATATTAAACCTTTTTCTGTTGGATCCAACATCATCTGTGTGAGCCTGATTACTTGGTGGAGGAGGGCAATGTGATGCAGGGTTGGGTGGGGGCCTGGGATGTCATAGCCACCTATTGGCTGGGATTGTGCACACAATATGTGTGGGTAGCCGTTTTTCTGAAAGTCTTTTGCCCAACAGTGTTTGTGGCCATTGTGCGTACATGATCCTTTATTTTGTTGTAGGCAGAGGGTCCCCTGCACACAGCACATTGATGCAGGACATATTCTTGTCAGGTGTTTGCTAATACACTGTCACACAGATCTTTGACTTGGTGCCTTGGAAGCTGTTCCACTACATTCACATCTGTCAGCACATATATTAAACCCCATTCAGCCTGTATACATACACATACTTCGCCACAGTTGTCACAGATTTTTGACAGAAAACGCACATACTGTCTTTTGTAAGACGCTAATGTGTGGCACACAAACGCACCTCAGTTCAATCTGCACACGCGGCTGTCACAAGCGCTGATCGTGCGTGACACGGCAAACACTTGTACTACGCACACATAGCCCCGGACCGCTACTTTAATACACACGGGATATGTGACTGGCCACCGCTCTAGCGTGACCCATTACCATCGATTTGGATGCATTCGACAGGCTCCGCCATGTCACAAGCGCTTATTCCGTGCCACACTCCGTTCACTAGTACGGCACGTCTCGGCCATCCGCCCTTTCCGTCGTGCCCAATCACAACTCCGTAGTGTTGGCCAATGGTTGTGGTTTGGGCGCGGCGTACAGGTCTGTGGCACGCCTATTTGTTTTACGTCCTGCCTTTGTTGCTCCCAGATCACTCTGTGGTGGCTGTGTGTAAAGCTGGTACGCTGAGCTACAGACGGCTACTTGCGACACCCGGCGATGTATGTAGCTGTAGATGTAGCGTAGCGTAGCGCACCTTGTGGCGGCGTGTATAGAGGGTGCGGTTCCCGTTGGTAACCGTTCGGCCGTGCTCGTGCACGTGAAGTTGCCGTTGGTATCCATCCTGTTGTGGCGGCGTGTAAAGGTACCATTAAGGTACCTTTACACGCAGCGACGGCAGGCTGGATACATCCCGCTACAGGCTACAAATGTAGCTTGTAGCGCCAATGTAGCCCGTCGTAGCGGCGTCTGAAGACGTGACGATACAGCCGGCAACAGATACATCTGTTTCCTAGCTCTGCTCGAAAACTGATGGCTACAAAGCCGATGGTAGCGAGCTGTATCGGCGTGTAAAGAAGCAACGGAAGGGAACTCGGGACAGCCTGCGATGTAGCTGCAATGTAGCTAAGGCGTCACCTAGGCTCCGTGTTACCGCGCCCCATCTGCGATCATTGGTGGAAGATGGTGTGGTCCGATTGGTTGTCGGCGCACAGGGCGGCATATTTAAGGAGCTGACGAGTCACACTACACAATTGCTCGAGCGTCAAGTATTAATCAGCCTCCTGCGATGCCTGGCCAATCATGGTATTATTGCTTTGTCCTATCAGCGTACGGATGTCTCGTAAGCCACAATTGTAGCACGCCTATGTGCTGTCCCTGCTGCACCAGGTACGCCCATAGTAGCTGGTTATAGCGGTGTGTAAATGAGCTACAGCTGGCTACTTGAGACACCCGACGATGTAGCTAGCTATAGATGTAGCGTGGCGTAGCGCATCTTGTCGCGGCGTGTAAAGGTGATGCGTTGAGTGTTTGTAACCGTTTGAGCGTGCTCGTGCACGTGAAGTAGCGGGATGTATCCAGCCTGCCGTCACGGCGTGTAAAGGTACCTTTAGAGTCGGAGGATCCTTTTTATGTGCAGAGAGGAGGAAAAGACACCTTGAGGAGCACACCCACTGGACCAGACCAGCCTCAGTTAAATACATCACAGGACCAAATCAAATGGTATTTTTGGAGTGTACTGGGGAGTCATCATTTGTGAAATGCCCAACAAATGCAGAAAAAGGTCATAGCATTTATTAAGATAGTAAAAAACTGGACACATTTTCCCTTTTTATTACAATTAGGAGTTTTGACTCTATTGTGCTTGCTTTTAAAAGGAACCTGTCAGCTGCATTTAGCCCACTACTCTACCACTACCTGTCCCTGCACCTTGCTAGCTCATCCCTAACCATCCCCTCTGAGCTAAAACTGCACTATAAAGCTTTAGTAAGATAGCAGAGTTTTTTTTGCATGGCCGCAAGTGCCGGATCCGGCAAAACTGCACTTGCCGCACCTGATCGCAAGCCCCATAGAGAATGAATGGGGCTTGCCAGATTGTAGCTGCAAGTCAGCCGTTACGCGGCAGATACGGTGACAGTCAAAAATCCACTGCTAGCACTGTTTTATTCCATTGACGGATCATGGCAGAACCGTAAGTGCTGCACATGTCCGCAAGTCGAATGGCAAAAAACGCTGATGTGAAAGTAGCCTGAAGGTACCGTCACACACGGCAATATTGCTAGACAATTTCACTGGCAATTTACTGGTTGCAGTGAAATCATGGACACATTGTTTTATTTTGTTGCTGTGTACAAATGTAACAATGTGTCCATGATTTCACTGCAACCAGCAAATTGCAAGTGAAATTGTCTAGCAATATTGTCACGTGTGACAGTACCTTTAGAGTCCCAAACCTGGTACAAATCTATTCTTATTTTCCCACGAACAGTGAGATCTTTTCACGCATTTCTATTTGTTATTATATTTAATTGATAAGTAAACTAAAAAAAGGAGTAATTACAAAACTTACCGGTGCACAGGTCTTATCACAAATATGGACATTACAGTACAGATATTCAACATTTGAATCCTTTAGGTATTGAAAAAGCTGAACAGAAAATTGTGCATTCGCAGCTACTCCATTTTGGATGACATTAATGGTAGAGTCCTGCTTGCTGGGGCAGCTGAGGAAAAAACAACATCATTCAGGTGTATTAGTATTAGAACGCAAATTCATGGAGTAAAATGGGTGAAGTTCTCCTTATGGAGAGCTCCAAGTTTCCATATGGAGACTTATAGCCCATGCAATGAACAACTCATGGACAGGCTTCCACAAGAGGTTGAGAGTTCCCCTTCAATGGAAGTCTTCCGACAGAGGCTGGACAGACATCTGTCTGGGATAATTTAGTGCAGGGAGTTAAACCAGATGACCCAGGAGGGCCCTTCCAACTCAACCATTCTATGGTTCTAAGATTCTAAATCTTTTGTCACCTTTTGGATGACGCAATCTAAAAGTCCATATTGACCCTTGCAGATTTTGGGGTATTTGTCCCTCATTGGTGAACAACATGCGAGTTCATGTCTCCGGGTGAGAGGCTTCTGACAGGGGTCTAGGGAGTAAAGTGTATCTTTGTGCAGGATGTTGAGCTGTGTCAGACTGGTCCAGCAGAATACCAGAGTCACATGGTGATGAGCCTAGACATAGACACACATATGGATCCTAGATAGTGAATACACCCATTTTGTAGTTGATTTTGGAGCTAATCACTTTCCATTAGAGTCCATTTACTATGAGAACTCATGATTACCACAACAGATCTTCATATGTCCATGATTGCCAACTATACAGTTGGTAAAATAGTTTTTTTTAAACATGCCCTAATAATATGCCACTGAAAACTCTAAAACAGATGGAACTAATCACCTTCTGGGTGAAGTTTATACTGACCAAATTTGCTCGGGTTGTCTCTGAAATTTTGGGACACTTCCTGCAGATCTGAAATTGTTGGACTACGTATGAAGTATGTCTTATTAGTACAATGATGATATACTGTATATGTTCGAGTATAAGCTGACCTGAATATAAGCAGAGTCCCCTAATTTTACCACCAAAGACTGGGAAAATGTATTGACTCGAGTATAAAGCTAAAGTGGGAAATGCAGCAGCCCCCCATCTGGATATATCATCCGCCAGCCTGATATATAGCCCCCCAGCCTGGTTCATAGCCTCCCAGTCTGCTACATCCTCACCCAGCCTGCTACATAGCTCACCCATACTGGTACATAGCCCCCATCTTGGTACATAGCCCACCATCCTGGTACATAGCCCTCCCATCCTGGTTAATACCCCCTATTCTGGTACTAATCCCCCCATCATGGTACATATCCCCCATCCAGGTACATAGCGCACCCATCCTGATACATAACCCACCCATCTTGGTACATAATCTTCCCATAATGGTACAAAGCCCACCCATTATGGTACATAGACCTCTCATCCTGGTACATATCCCCCATCATGCTACATAGGCCACCCATCCTGGTACATAGCCCCCCTTCCTGGTACACATGTCCGCCCCTCGTGGTACATATCCCCCCATCCTAGTGCATGGCTCCTCCCATCATGGTATATAGCCCCTCTTCATGCTGGCACACACACAAAGAATGAACGATTTAACTCGCCTCTCCATCGCTCCCCTGCAGCACTTTGGTGTCCTGTCTGCTTGTCCCAGGTATCTGATCATGTGAGTGTGGGCCCCCATGGCGAGGAACCACAGGAAGGTATTGCAGTTTTAATAAAAATGTAATGTCGGGCGGTGTTGGATGTGGAGGGAGTAGCAGAGTCCAAACCTAAGCACCCATGTAGAAGCACACCTTAGTATAATGGACTGTATATTCAGTAGGTCCGGGGGGTGGAGCTTAGTAGAGAGCAGGTGACATCAGCAGAGTTAGGAGGGGAGGAGTTAGTTCCTGTCAGAGAGATCCAGTCAGACATTGAGTGAGTGAAGACCTGTCAGACGGCGAAGTCCAGACAGTGAAGGAGAGTAGCAGTTTAGCACTCAGGGGATCCTGTAACTGTGACGAGGGTCTCCCTTTTCTCAAGAAGGGTAACCCGGACTAAAGAAGGGGGTGATCCATGACTGGTTGGAGCCAGCTGGAAGCCCAGGTCAACACCGGTACTCCGGAGCCAAGGCGATCAGTAAAAGGTTCAGCCCTGACCGCAAACCGGCGAGCTGTGGGCCTGGTAAAAGGGGAGAGACAGCACCACAAGACTGATAAACTGACCTCAGTCCCAAACTAGGTCCAAGACACTTTTAGGGGAAGGACCGAATTCCGGTGGCGGGAGGATTAGCTGGTATCGCTCCTGTCCGTACCGGTAAGGAACCGACTGTACCTAATAGTAACAGACCGGGGGCTGGCGTTTGAGCTCTGTCAGTGTGGTAGAGGAAGAGACCAAGAAAGATTAAGAAAGACACCTCTGAGGGACTCTGCAATTCTTCTCCATCATCCACATCGGCAACCCCTGGAAATCCGGTGAATTTTGTGTACCATAAAGAACTAGGTACCAGTAAAGGAACATCAAAGCTAAATCCAGTGTCTGGTCTCATCAATCCGTCGCTCTAGAAGGCCTCAGCATCATCAGAGGGGTAAGAAATACAACTCCCCTCATTCACCCTGCTGCCCTGAGGTAAAGCTCCGCCTGTGGGGAGCTGTACTACCCTAAGCTGCATCACATCATCTCAGCGGCCGGCATTCGCAGCGCTGGTATCCCATTTAGCAGGTACCACAGGTGGCGTCACGTTGAACAATTTGCCCATCATCATCACCCACCTGTCCCCTCCCATCCCTTGCCATTGAGGGTCCAGGGCACGGAATCGGGAATCGACCACCAGTGATCCCCCAGCCTGTCCCGTTATCCGAGTCCCCCTTCCCTGTCGACCAACTCAATTTTAAATACATGAGCAGCGTGTGCAGTGATGACGTCACTGTGCTGTGCCGTTCACATGATCGGATGCCAGCACAGGCTGAAGGACACCTTGGTGCTGGGAGCGATGCAGAGGTGAGTTACACCGGTCACTGATTCCCACACCAAGGATTATGCGTCGGAGGGATAGACTATTCACACATAGGATTGCAAGGGGCTGCAGAGGCAGTGGGTGGTCATGTTGGAGAGTGCATTGAATATTATATAAGATTAATGATCGTGCCCACATGACCTCCCGCGCCTTCTGCAGCCTGCTCCAGCCTTCTCCAGCCTTCAGTCACCGCTTCCCCCCCATACAGCACAGCACAGACACTGACTCAAGTATAAACCGAGGGGGCATTTTTCAGCTTAAAAAATGGTCTGAAACCCTTGGCTTATACTCAATTATACGGTAGTTTATGACATATAAAAGTGGATGTGTTTATGATTTGTATGGGTCCACGGAATTGTATCTTCCTATTGGAACATAGAATCCTTCTCTGGCATATATAATCTAAGGAAACTATGCGATAAGAGACACATCAGCAGGGAAGCCTGTGTAATTATGAAGAACCTACCTGTCCTTAATGATGTCATATTTAGTTGTGGCGTTCGCTGAGGGTGCAGCATAGCAATTTTTTATCAGCAAGGCAAATTGAGAAACGTCTCCGATTTTCAGCATAATTCCAATAAACAGATTGGTTTTAGATGTCATAAGAACCTCAGTTCCCTCATAGGGTGTTGTGTAGCTTGAGTCTCTATAGAGCGCCATAACTAACTGTAGCTTTCCTGTGCCTACAAGTTCCACAATGACTGAGCTGTAATGGAAAGAAAAGCAGGTATTAGGCCACGAGAATATATATAACTTCAACTTTCTAGGAAAATGCAAAAAATCTGTAACAAGATCATCATCATCAACCTTGAGGCATTTGTATATCTGTCTTCTAATATGGCAAAGGAGCCATTGAGCAACTTCAAGCACCATGATGTGATTGTGACTTACTCTACATAATGATTTTTATGGGCTGTGACATCATATATAAAGGATTGCAATGTAAAATCTCCTAATGCTCAAAATCTGTGGCCAAAAATGTGAGTTGATTGTTAGATGTCAAGTGCGCCATCTATTACACAGGAAATTAAGAAACTCTCAAAATTTTGGGAATGATGGAAAACAGACATACAAATACACGGGTAGATGTATTGGATCGATCACTAACCAGACAGAAGCAGCTACCAGTGTAGACAATGTGAAAGATTAGGTGTTGTGTTAATGTGTGTGTATATATATATATATATATATATATATATATATATATAGATAGATAGATAGATAGATAGATAGATATAGATAGATAGATAGATAGATAGATATAGATAGATAGATATAAATAGATAGATAGATATAGATAGATAGATAGATAGATATAGATAGATAGATAGATATAGATAGATAGATATAGATATAGATAGATAGATAGATAGATAGATAGATAGATATAGATAGATAGATATAGATAGATAGATAGATAGATATAGATATAGATAGATAGATAGATAGATAGATAGATATAGATATAGATAGATAGATAGATAGATAGATAGATAGATAGATAGATAGATAGACACAGTTGACACATATACTTGTTTTTTCTCACTATTTGATATGACATCAGAATAAACCCTTCCCATTAGGTCAGTTAGGATTACCATAATTGTTTAGTTTTAGATTTTCCAAATGCCAGAATAATGCGAGAGAGAATGTTTTAAGGCTTTGTATTACTTTCTGCAAAGTCACAAGTTCTCATACACCAAGATTACTATGCCGTTAAACAATTTGGGACAATCCATATGATGATGTCATGTGTGTGGAAGCTTTTGATAAGTTTATTGACAACATCTGAGTTATACACACACCAGTGGATCTATTTTAATGGGAAAGTCTAAAGAAATCAACTGAGATATCAGGAAGAGAATTGTGGATTTGCACCAGTCAGGTCCATCCTTTGGTGAAATTTCCAGATACGTGGAGGTGACTCGTTCATCTGCACAAACAATATGCGAGTACAAACAAGATGGGAATATCTAGCCATCATACCTCTCAGGAAGGAAATGGGCTCTGTGTCCCAGAGATGAACGTGCTTTGGTCTGACACGTGCTCATCGGCCAACAATAAAAGCGAAAGACCTTGTGAAGATGATAGCGGAATCTGGTAAGATTGTGTAACAAGTACTGTATCAACTTGGGCTGAAAGGCCACTCTGCCAGCAAGAAGCCATTACTCCAATTGAAATATAAAAAGCCAGATTACCGTAATTTTTGAAAATGCACACAGAAACAAAGACCTATATTTTTGGAGAAATAACCTGTGATCTGACAAAACTAAAATATAACTGTTTGGTCATAATGAACTTCGTTACATTTGGAGAATAAAGGGAGAAGCTTGGAAGCCTAAGAACACCATCCCAACTGAAGCACAGGGGTGGCAGCATCATGTTGTGGGGTTGTTTTGCTGCAGGAGGGACTGGTGCACATTGCAAAATAGACTGAATTATGAGAAAAGAAGATTATGTGGCAATACTGAAGCAACACCTCAAGACATCAGTGAGGAAGTTAAAGCTTGGGTAGAAATGGTTTTCCCAAATAGACAATGACCCGAAGCATACCGCTAAACTTGGTACAAAGTGGCTTAAGGATAATAGTCAATGTTTTGAGTGGCCATCACAAAGCCCTGATCTCAATCCTATTGAAAATGTATGGGCAAAGCTGAAAAGGCAGGTGCGAACAAGGCGTCCTACAAACCTGGCTCAGTTCTCCCAGTTCTCCCAGGAAGAATGGGCCCAAATTCCTACCAACTATTGTGAGAAGCTTGTGGAAGGATATCCAAAACGTTTGACCCAAGGCATACTGTTTAAGGGCAATAGTACCAAATACTAATGAAATGTATTGAAACTTGTGACTTTGCAAAAAGTAATAAAAATGCCTTAAAACATTCTCTTTCTCATTATTCTGGCATTTGGCAAATATTAATAATTATAGAAATCCTAACTGACCTAAAATGGGAAAAGTATATTCTGATTTCATGTCATATAGTGAGAAAAACATATATGCAGTATACAGTGTATATATATATACGTATTTTATATTTACCTTGCAAATGGCTCCAGTGCTGTTTCGAGGGACAGCTGCATGTCTAGTGGATATACACAGGAGTAGCTAATACCGAGCACATCCTCCCCACCAAGTGATGAGTTTGATTCCAAGGACAAGTAAATTGTGTTTTTATAAATAACATCTGTGCCATTTTTCTGTAAAAAAAAAACCGAACAAACACACATAAAAACACTATCGGCGTTAATTTTTTTTTGGAGTGGGGTTGGGATCGCCCTCCCACACAAGAACTCATTTGAATTCAATGGCCCGTGCACACTTCCATAAGATGAGAGCTATCCTTCATTTTCACAGATAACACTCATCCCACGTTATTCTATAAGGCCATGTACATTTTTTATTTCTTCATTCAGACCAAGTTGGTGAAGCTACTGAACATCAAATCATATAATCACACATTTAATCCTCTTATGGCTCTGCTTCTGCATGGCAAAGATCTGAGAGTCAGCCTTAAGGCCCACTTACACGGTACGAGATCGTGAACGATATCGCTCAAACGTCACGGGTTTGGAGTCGTTCAAACGACATCGTTACTTCGTTGCGTGTGACACCGAGATTTGAATATGATAAATCGTTGGATCGTTGATCGCAGGTTTGAGAACATGTTTTCAAATCACATGATCCACGATCAGCCAACCTGCTGCATCGTTGTGTGTGACACCGCGATAACGATATCGTTAATGACTTTTCTTATTCACAACAGTCAACAAGTATTGTTCGCTGGGTTGTGTGAACGATAGTTGCTCGCCACATCGTTGGTGTGTTGTGTACCATATCTAGACGCGTGATATCTCACCAACGATGTCAAAAAGATGTCCTAACGACCGCGCGCCCATGAGATCGCTGGTGATATCGTTACAACATTGAAGCGTGTAATCAGGGGTGCACCAAGCCCCACTGCCGCCTGAGCCGCAGGCTGATGACCGGGGAGGGGGTTGCTGGCGGCGCCCAGCACCGCCGCCCCTTGTGTTGCGGTTGAGGACCGGGGGGATTCGGGGGGCTGACCGCCGCCGGAGCCGCCCAGCACCGTGCAGCCTCTGCATCAGCAGTGAGCAGGGACGCTCGGCGGGTCTTACCTGCCCTGAGCCGCCGGCGCCATGACAGGGGGACGCTGTGTGCATATGGCACCGCCCCCTTCTGCACAGCTGCTCCCCCTGCCTCTTGCCGCCTGAATGAAAGGGCTCACACTGTCCAATGGACGGTGCGGCCCTGCGTGTAATGGTACCTTTAGATTTCTGCCATAGAAATACATCTAGATTTTAATAACGATGAGTGATGGATTTAATGTTTTTATACAGACATCTTTAAACTCCAATGATGTTGGAGATGCCCAATTCTGGAAACAGCCTGCGCAAGGGAAAAGGGGGAAAAGTCATGTAGACACTAGGACCACAAATATTGGTGTCAAGGAGCCCCCAAAAGTGACCTATTTTCTGTCTTTACTCTGGTCTCCTTCTTGTCTGTCTATGTAATTATAAGGAAAATATGGTCCCTTATTACATATTTTATCATTGTTCACCTAGTACAAATACGCTGGCAATGGTAATATTCATCTCTACTTACCACCAGCTCATTTCCACAGACACCGTTCTTCAAGACTGATACTACAGTTATGATATTTGTCATGTTGAAGTCGTTGTATCCTCTGCAGGCGCTGTCTTTTAGATGTATGTTAGTGGTGTCAAGGTTGAACTTTTTCAGTTGACATTTCTCGAAGGAAGCTTTTATTTCCTGATCGCCACAAATAAGTGTTGGCCGGATTTGATCTAAAGCTGCAAAAGAGGACACAACGTAGTGTTTATATGAGTTACATGTGTCAAGTGATCCTATAGCTATGGTTGGCTTTTTTGCCTTTCCACTGCATACAACACCTTGCTGTGCCCCCCAGAGAGACCCTAACATTCAATCTATTCTCACTGAGGTTCCAGCTTCCATTGTTTACTGAAGGAGGCTGTCAATTTATGTCAGATCGATAATGATTGAGACATCGCTCTCAAGCACCAGTAATACTAGCCGAGTAATGAGTATCGCGAATAGTAAGGATTACACTCGCTCATCACTAATAACTACATTATAAAGAGAATATTTGAAAACCATAATAGCAGCTATGACAAGGGATATGTTAATAAAAAAACATGTCAATGGCTCAAGAAAAATGAAGTTAAATACCTTATAAAAATTCCTGAGCTACTTTTGCATTACTGCATTGCTCCACTGTAGCAATATTAACATTTGCTGATTTTGGAGCACAGTATGTGAAATCTCTGCTTGCAGTACAACTGGGTGTTTCTTAAGTCTTCTTTGGAAGTTTGCACATCCACTCCTCTCTCCCAGACACTGCTAATCACAGCTGAGCAGGTGATCTAAAAGTCTAGAAGTCTCAGACACTGCCATTGGCATCATCTGGTTAGGGTTAAGGCCTCATTACACATAACGATGTCCCAGCGACCCGACCAACGATCGGGGTCACTGGGACATTGTTATCTGATCGCTGGTGAGCTGTCACACAGGCAGACTCACCAGCGACCAGCGAGAACGCTGGTAACCAGGATGAACATCGGGTAGCTAAGCTTAGCGCTGTGTTCAGTTACCCTATGTTTACCCTTGTTACCAGTGTCCCACTGTGTCTGTGCGGCACTGGGAGGTCGTTGATCGTTGGTCTTCCACTGTCACACACGCCGATGATGGCCACCCAGCGGGAGACAAACGATCAAAAAATGGTCCTGCCAGTTACCAACGATCAGCGAGCTGATCGCTGGTTGTTGGTACATGTCACACGCAGCGGCATCACTACGAGGTCGCTGCAATGTCACAAAACCAGTGACGTTGCAAAGATATTGTTAGCGATAACGTTGCGTGTAACAGGGCCTTTAGTGAACGCATACACCCAGAGAAGACTTTAAGGAAATGCTCAGTTGATTTGCAAGCAGAAATTTCACATACTTCCCTTCAAAAGCAACAAATGGGAATATCTTTGCAATGGAATGGTGTAGCACAAAATCGAAATTATCTGCAAAATCAGGAACGTATGAAGATTCTTGTTGGGTATAGATTTTTTTTAAGCAAGTGGACAGGTCCTCTTTAAAGTGAGATGATTGTATATCTCAAGATACATCCCTTATATATATATATATATAGTTTCTTTGAAAATACCTGAAACAAAGACATCATTTTTGCAGCGGCAGCTGAAATGTCCTCCTACTTGTACACATTCTTCATCGTCAGCGCATGAACAAAATTCAGCAATTGTGGTCGGATCTAAACAAAAAAATTAAAAATAGTTACACTGTAAGCTGATATTAGCTACTAGTACCAATTCACAGTGCTTTAGTGGGTTTATCAAAGATCATGGAAGTGTACTCAATTCATGTTAATTTACACCGTATATCTGGCCTATCTGTGCCACTTTAACTGCACTGTCAATTACGGTAGTTTTCATTTTAGTTTATGTATCCTGTTTAAACTGGATGTTGCGGCCCATTCTATCAATCATAAAATAATTTAGATACATCTTCTCCAGCATTTGCCTACCCAGACTGATGTAAGTCATCTATATTTCTGTATACAATCCTATTGTCACGCATTGACTGCTCCGCAGTCCATGTGAAATGCTCTGCTGCCGTTTAAAACAGTTAATTTCCTTTGGTTCTTTCGTGGTTAATGCTAAAGCTGTTGTTGCTGTCTATGTGTTGTATGCGGCTCTGCAGGTGGAGATGTAGGTTTATCAAGTTACCACGCCCCTGGCCTTTAAATAGCCTTCTGTTCCTCCAGCTGACGATAATGATAGAGTTTCTCTGCCTTTGACCGAGTGAGCTGAAGACGCCTTTGCACTGCTGAAAATTCTTTGCGCTTTTCCTTTTGAAAGTTGCTGTTTAGCCCTCTCTGTCGTGGGAGGTTAGAGGTAGTAGCACAGAGCTGGTTGAGGAGTAGATGGCAAGTGTGGTGGCCCAGACCTCCCCACCATCTGAGGTACCTCTGGGTACAGGGCTAGACAGGGACCCCAATCCAGGGTCTGACTAGCTACCTAAGTTTCCTTGCCTGTTATACCATCCGCTTCTTTTCCCTCATCCGCTACATGCGTGACACCTATCCTACACGTAATGGATTTGATAATATTTCAAATGTATGCATTTCAGTTCTTTTTTATATCCCAGGATATTTATGTGCCTGATTGTAATGTTTGAAAGAGGTCCAATGTGTAAGCTAAGGACAGCCACGCATCTTTTCCAGTGTCAGACTGGGACAGCAGGGGTCCACCAGTAACATTGTCCCCTGGAACCCACAGATCAACTGCATGCGAATATTACATGCACAAATTTGCCCAAGCATCTATGTAATAATATACTGGGGAGTTTGATGAGATGCTTCCTTTATCTTTACATGATGAAACAAGTGTATTGTGCCAACTACGTGTTATGTTCGGGATAAGTGATGTAGAACATGCCCTCATCATCTCCAGCCTTGATTACTGCAACATCCTCCTCTGTGGCTTCCCTGCTAACACTCTTGCACTTCTCCAATCTGTCCTCAATTCTTGTGCTTGACTAATCCACCTCTCTCCTCACTACTCTCCTGTTTCTCCCATTTGAAAATCCCTCCACTGGCTCCCAATTCCTCAACAAATCCATTTCAAACTACTAACACTGACATATCTCCAAACTAATCTCCTACTATCTTCCCTCATGTACTGTAAACTCTGATCCTCACAAGACCTCCTCCTCTTCTCCACACTCATTCGTTCCTCGCCCAATCGCCTCCAATACTTCTCCCAAATATCCCGCCCCCCCATGATCTTGAATTCTGTGCCCCAAGACATCCGATTATCTACCACCCTTGGATGGAATCTGAAAACCCATCTCTTCAGAAAAGCTTACAGCCTGCAATGACCTTACTGCTACTGCAACTGGTGATCCACTATCGAATTGGCCGCCTCACCACCACCACCACTGGAGAGGCCACTTTACCACCACCACCCCCGCACAGCCATCTCACCACCACCAGAGCTGCTGCACCCCCAACCTACTGTCTCCTCCCCATTATCCTGTAGAATGTAATACCGTGAGGTCAGAGTCTTCTCCCCTCTGTTCTAGTCTGTCAATATGAATGTGTTCACTGTAACCTGTTTTTTGTATGAAACCCCTTTCATGTCCAGCACCATGGAATTAATGGTGCTATATAAATAAAAATAATAATAATGATAATAATAATAAAAATGTACTGCAAAGAGTCCCTCTAGAGGATTCACCGTTTCTCCTGTTGGCCAGTTGAAGCCCACATGTGGCCACTGGGGGGGTATGACATGGCATGCATTGATGTGTAGTCCAGTTAAGTGCTCCACTGCACTTTGAAGCAGCTTAAACTTCTATCATAAGAAAACTTTCAGGAATAAGACATATAGAAAAAAACAATGCCTTTGGGTTTATTTTTATAAGAAAACAATCCCACTTGTCTGATTTAGGTGCCATCCCAAGTATATTCTAAATGTGACCATAAATGTATTTTCTTACCTGTGCAATATCCTGAATAGTACATAGGAGGATAACTGAATTTATACACATGAAATCCTCCAGGACATGCCTTAATCTTCACATCTGAGGTCCACTGGCAGCAAGCACCACTATCAATAGTACAAATTGTGCCATTCACAATTCCATCATAGGGTTCTGGATGTCTTCCATTCAACCACATGGGGTACCTGGTGTAACAACTTCCTAAAGCAGGACAAGACTCTGCCAAGCGGATTCCTCCACTGCCAACAAACCTATACCATCCATTTAGGTAGTAGTCAGAACGTCCGTAATAGTAGTAGTAGTAGTAATAGTAATAGTAATCATGATACGATGTGCTCCTGGTAGGATCATTCAGGGTGGTATAGCTGAAGCATGGATCAGAACAGGTATGGGACTCATCAGTATTAACACATTCTCTTCCAAACCCACAAACATCTCTTGAACATTCATCCAATGAACATTTATATCCATCTCCATAATATCCTCCTGGACAATAACATGTATAAGACCCATCGGTATTATTACATATTGCATGTGGGTCACAGTTATTCAGATCGCGTGAAGAACATTCATTGATGTCAGCACAACTTGAATCGTCCCATGTGTAGCCACTTGGACAGACGCAGTAGTATGAGCCGTAAGTGTTGGCGCAGTAACCAACGGAGCATGGATTTGGCCAATGGTAATAGTCACATTCATTAGTATCATAACATGAAAATCCGTCTCCATTGAATCCATTTTTACAGATACAGGTGTAGTCAAGTAAATCCTTTTGACAATTAGCGTTGATGTCACATCTGGAGCAATATGCTAAAATAAAGACATATATTGAGATTAGAAGTCACGTTTGTTTATATTCTATATACAGATTGAAATATTACAGGATGGAGATCTATAAGATTAAGAATCTGTGGGTTTTTTTTTAGAATACCGTAATTGGAATACAAATGGCTCTTTTTGGGTTAAAAAGGCCTTTGTGTGGTTTTGGAGCTCATACTTATTCCATGGAATGGAGCTGAAATACAACACAAAAAACAGCTCATGGGCAGGTAAAAAAACCCTGAACCTAGCATTAACATGGTAACATGTACATTTATGTAGACGTAGAGGGGAGCAAATCTTCTGAAATTCTATTCTTCTAGAAAAAAATAATTTGGAGTGAATTGCAAATACAGTAAATCCTCCAACTACCCTGAAAAGACAAGTATATAATCTAAGGTCTCCACGAATAGAGATGGGTGGACCCGTGGGGTTCGGGCAGTGATGCCGGACTCTTTATAAAGGTCTGTTCGGGATCCGAACTTGATCCAGAGCTCATTGGAAGTCACTGATTGGCAGTTCAACTCTCCGACCACATAGAGCCAGCCATAAACAAAACACTTCTGGGTTTTCTCATTTTAGACCCACACTAAACCCCAAAACTGTGCTTTTAAGCGCATTAAGAGTCAATCAAAAACTGCACACGGCTCGTGGTGGGCCAAGCACCAACTGTACCCGACCACAGCGATGCTCGCTCCAGTGACTTAGAAACGTAATGCACCCGAACTCCAAACCCAAACAGATTCACTCATCTCTATCCATGAATTGTAATGAAACCATTTTAAGATCATTAATGACAACTTAGCTTTAGAAAAGTCATAGTAACTTCAATATGGGTATGGGTAAACTATGGAAAGGTATGGTATGGTATGCCAATGGGTAAACAATTGGTAACGTTTGATAACAAAAAGACTGGTTAATCTGTTCTCGACATCTGCTGTACATATACGGCAGAAGTTGGATGCAGGTTTAAGGAGATGGCTCACAGGCTGGACTTGACCCCATACATGGCAGATAAGGACTGTGACACAGCCAGGAACTGTCTATAATATTGGCATTAACAGCATGTTGGCATGGGGCGAGTTATTGTATGCAGCCATCGGCCACCCCGCGACGCGATCACAGGGGGCCCAAGACTTTCTATTTTCTAGCCAGAGTCCCGAAGAAGACCCTCATTCCTGCCAAGTGCTTTGTAGAAACACAAACTGTGGATAGGCTTCACATGAGACTGTGATTTTTACTATGTATAAAACAAAACTAAAGTATTGTTGTATAGTAGAAACAATCAGACAATCACAAGTTCATGTCCCCCAAGAGGTCTAAAAATATGATTAAAAGTAAAAAAAAATGTTTTAAGAAACATGAAAAATACTTAAAGGAAACTTGTCACCTTGATCTAGCCCTCTCTCCCATCGCTAGCTGTCCCTTCACCTTCCTGGCTGTCCCCTAACCATCCCTCTCTGACCTAAAGGGGCCCTATAATGATTTTGAAAAATGAATTTGAACCTACAGAGGGTCTCCATCTAGGAGACTGGAAAGGCGGGCTCCATGATGCCCTCCTCGCTGTATCTTAGCACGCCCCTCTGGGCATCATCTCTCCTGGTGCTTTACCGCCTCCTTTAGGAATCTCCCACCCTATATGTCACTGTAATGCCCGCCGGAAAGTCATCTGCGGTCCGGTGCATTGTGGGCCAAATCACGTGATCGGCCCTACTTCAATATGCGCATTGCGCATGTGCCGGAGCCGGGCTGATCATGTGATTAGGCCCACAATGCATCATGCCAATCACATGATTAGGCCCACAATGCATCGGGCCAGATATTACTTCCAGCCCAGGCATTATAGTGGCAGAGTGGGCGGGATATTCCAAAAGGAGGAGGTAAAGCACCAGGAGGGATGACACCCAGCGGGGCATGCTAGGACAGAGCGAGGAGGGGATCATTGAGCCCGCCTTTCCAGTCTCCTAGATGGAGACCATATGTAAGTTCAAATTCATTTTTCAAAATCGTTATAGGGCCCCTTTAGGCCAGAGAGGGATGTCTAGGGAACAGCTAGGAAGGTGCAGGGTCAGGTAGCGATAGGAGAGAGGGCTAGATCGAGGTGACAGGTTCCCTTTAACACAAAAATTTTAATTACCCCACATTCTGCCATTAAATATAAATATCTTAAAAATGTATAACATAAATCACATATGTGTGATCCCTGCATCCATAAAAGTATGTTTTACCAAAATATAAAATTAAACTCTGACTCCTTGTATATAATACATCTACCAACTACTGATACAGCCAATATATAATAAATACTATTTTAGGGTGGAGGGGTGTATCCTATAAATGTAAACAAAAGTATACTTACATGATTCATCGACTGTATTACCTTTCAAATAAAGAAAATAAAAATGTCAAAATAACATGAAATAACAGACATATGCTGAAAGATCTAAAAAATGTTTGTACGGTGTTAGCCAGTAGTTAGAAAAATATTGGAATCAGAGAGTCCTCGGTGGTTGATATCTTTTAATGGCGAACTGAAAAGATGGTAAACATAGCAAGCTTTCGAGACACTATGGTCCCGTCTTCATCACAACCATTTCAGCCCCCATCTTATTCCTGTTCCTGGAACTACCAATAATCAAAGGACTATAAAACTGTCTGTACTTCTTATCTATCATTTCACTTCCCCAGCTGCTCCTACCCCCTCCCAACTGACCACTACATGCTTCACATCACCTGTGTTATGTATTGCAATCTGTGTTGTGTTGTCTCTGTTCCATCTTGTCCCACCCCAGAACCCCCATTTGGTTGGAGCTGAAATAAATTAGCATAAAAAGTCGCACATTTTTCCACAACCTTGAGTTGTGCAAAAATATTGCAATTTATTAAACTGTTTTACACCAGGTTTCTTGCAAAATACTGATTTGATAAAAAAAGGCCATGGAGCCAGGAGAACTGGGTCAGAATTAAAATCCCATAAAGAAAGGAACGTTGTTGTGGGGGGTCAAACACAAGTTGTCCTATAGCTTATCATAGTATAGTCTGTACGGCAGAAATGAAGTTTAAACTTCATAAATCCAATATTTGCATGTATCTTTGCATACACAGTGTGCTGTTGTACTCATTCATACATATACAGATAAAAAGATAGAAACAATTTTTATCTTTTACTTACCCAAATTAATATTAGCTGAAAAAAATAAAAAATTACAGAATATTAATATAACTGCTAATTACTTGTATTTTGTACACAGTTTTGACTATTATGTATATTTTTCTGTTTCAAGTATATAAGAAAACGTTGCAATATATGGACCTGTCCCTATAAAATGTACATTATGCAAATAGGCTACGGAACTCCGCAGCTAAACCTGCGGGGAGAGAAGATGTGCTGAGAATCAGACTCAGTAAGTCATAGCTTGTCAATATAAGCCCTGATAAGATATAACTAAAGGTGTATTCCCATGTCCACTATCCTATTCCAATATGTACTAGGTGTAATAATAATATTAGCAATTACTTCCATTTAGAAATGTAGTATAGATCTCCTGATTAGCTATGTGCTTACCTCTTTTACAGGGCAATCATGTAGCTATCTATGGTTATGACCACATGTAAGAATGTAGATGATTCCCACCAAGAAAATGGACAGGTGGAGTCTGTGTGAGCAAATATCGCCATCAGCTGTACAGAGTTTAAAATATAGGAACTTGTGGATTTGGATAGGAACTAAAATAACAGGAAGATGATTCTGGGTACAGAGATCCTTTCCGGCATAATTCCCTCATTAGAAAATGCACAAGAGAAGACTGTGTAATTCAATATCGCCATCTGCTGGACTGAGATTGAAGAATAGGAACTCATATATTTTTTCAGGAACCAAGATAAGAAAAAGTAATTCCAGGAAAAGAGAGTCAAAAGGGGGGGCCAGATCATGTGACCATTTTTGATGCAATTGGAAAATATAAAACCCCCTGAGGCCACAAGAAACCAAGAGTCATCAACCAGACCAAATCGGATGTGCTGAGCTGAGCAAGGTGAGCTGGCTTAGGCCGGCTTCACACTACGGCTGGGATCTTATCTGTGGCTGTCCGCTTGAGCCAGACAGCCCTGGACCGGATCAGTACACAGAACTGGAGGGCTAATTTGTCCAGAAATATTGGTGTTCGAACTGCCAAATGAATATACTCTCTAAAAACATGTTCCTAGTTATGGCCTATTACATTTAGTCGGGGTTTGAGCATTAGTCCATTGGACCGACATTCAGTTTGGCTACTTAGCCTACATTATGACCTTGGATATCTAAGGGAAATATCAAGAAGGAATATTTTATGTGCCTTGCAAGAATGAAGAAGGAAAAATAAACAAAAATTCCATTGAAAAATCCCTTGATATTTCCCTTAGATATCCAAGGTCATAAAGTAGCCTAAGTAGCCAAACTGAATTTTGGTCCAACGGACTAATGCTCAAACCCCGACTAAATGTAATAGGCCATAACTAGGAACATATTTTTAGAGAGTATATTCATTTGGCAGTTCGAACACCAATATTTCTGTGAAAAAAAAATCATTTTTATATATTTTTACTATTCTTTCTATATATATATTGTATATTTTTATATTTATTGAATTTGTTGTATTTTTATATTGAATATATTTCAAAGGTTTTTATTTCGATCCACACACCCCCTTCCTCTGCACGAATCAGAACTATGTAAACGTCCCTGCATACCTCCTCCAGACACGTCATTGTAATGTGGCTGTTTATTATTGGCTATTGTCATCTATATATGTCTGTTTATGTGACTTGCTGTTCATTATTGATGGTGTTTCTCCTGAGGAAGAGGCTGGGACGGCCTTGAAACGCGTAGGGAATGGAATGAAGGCACCTATCATTTCCACCTTGGACGTTTTTCATTTCATTTCCAGCAGCGCGGTCCATACCTGTGCTTTCACCGCCTCGAGTGGGGGTCCTGCAGCAGCTGATACCAGGCTCTGATACCGGTTGTGGGTCCCACAACTGTACAAGGTGAGCAGTTCAATTATTTATTTTTCCAGTAATTTTGGGAGATTGGACCCATTGCGCCCTTGTCTACCCCATCTCTAAGGTTCCTGCATTGGTACAGATTTAAGTTAAGCCCCTGTGAACGGAGGTAGCTAGTCTAGTGCAACTTTTGGCTTAACGGGGAATTGAGCTGACTCTCATTAGAGCCTGTTATGGTTTCCGCTGTAGATAATTCTAGTAAACGACGGCAAATTCTCTTACAGTGATGAGATGGATAATGTACAAGGCACCCACTTGAAAATTGTGTGGGTAATTGCAGAGTTAAAGTTTGTAATTTGACATTCTATTGATTGAATAATAAAAGAACGTCTGCTGTTTCATAATCTATCATTTTCCTTAAAATTGTACCTTGTTGAAATTGTAACTTAATAGATCTAAATCTATTTCCACTGTTTTCTTTGATTCTGCATTGTCTGTCCTGCTGCATATGTGCTCTTGTTTACACTATACTATATTTCTAGTTTAAGGTATTTTTTGTATTTTTTATTATTATTATTATTATTATAATTATTATTATGCATATACAACAGTAACACACAGCAAATAAGATCATGATGCTGGATTTTGTATTAAATCACTAGTTGGACATTTCCCAAGCGTCTAGGACTGCGTGATATATCAGCGAATGATGCGTGCAGAGCCCAGTAGGGTGGGGTTTTGCCTTTTGCAACTGATAGATTGTTGTTATTTTGTCAATTCCAATTGTTTTTATGTGCTGGCCAAGGTTTTTAGGCACCGCACCCAGTGTGCCGGTTACCACTGGGACCACCTTCACTAAGCACCCAGTGTGCCGATCACCACTGGGACCACCTTCACTAAGCACCCAGTGTGCCGATCACCACTGGGACCACCTTCACTAAGCACCCAGTGTGCCTATCACCACTGGGACCACCTTTACTAAGCACCCAGTGTGGCGATCACCAGTGGGACCATCTTCACTGAGCACCCAGTGTGCTGATCACCAGTAAGACCACCTTCACTGAGCACCCAGTGTGCCGATCACCAGTGGGACCACCTTCACTAGGCACCCAGTGTGCTGATCACCAGTGGGACCACCTTCACTAAGCACCCAGTGTGCTGATCACCAGTGGGACCACCTTCACTGAGCACCCAGTGTGCTGATCACCAGTGGGACCACCTTCACTAAGCACCCAGTGTGTCAATCACCAGTGGGACTACCTTCACTGAGCACCCAGTGTGCCGATCACCAGTGGGACCACCTTCACTAAGCACCCAGTGTGCCGATCACCACTGGGACCACCTTCACTGAGCACCCAGTGTGCCGAACACCACTGGGACCACCATCACTGGCTTGAGCCAGATTCTTCTTTCGATCTTTAAGTCCTCATATCGTGTACGTTTTTCCAGTTGCTTCTCCTCAATCCTGCTGTCGCCTGGTATTGCCACATCGACGATCCACACTTCCTTTTTCCTTACAATGGTAAGATCCGGAGTATTGTGTTCCAAGACTTTATCAGTCTGAGTTCAGAAGTCCCACAGTAGTTTTGCATGTTCATTTTTAATAACATTTTCAGGTTTATGATGCCACCAAATCTTTGAGACAGGAAGATGGTAATTGTGGCACAAGTTCCAGTGAATCATCTGAGCGGCTGTATTCTGCCTTTGCTTGTAGTCTGTCTGCGTGATCTTCCTGCAGCAGCTCAGTATATGATCCATTGTCTCATCTGCTTCCTTGCACAGTCGACATTTGGGGTCTGTAGCTGATTTTTCAATTCTGGCTTTAATCGCATTTGTGCGGATCACTTGTTCTTTGGCTGCCAGAATTAAGCTCTCTGTTTCCTTTTTCAATGTTGCATTAGGAAGCCACAGCCAGGTCTTTTCCTTGTTGACTTTACCCTCGATTTTCTCTAGGAATTGTCTATGCAGAGGTTTCTTTTGCCAGTTTTCTTTTCTGCTCTGTACTGCGTTTTTTACAATATTCCTTTTTTGTCTGTTGTACTTTAAGCAGTTTTATTATTATTATTATTATTATTATTATTATTAATAACCACTGGGATAGGATCTTGGAGATGGGAATACCCTTTTAATTGTTGGACCACTATTTCCAGATTTGATTTAAAATGAAGTTATTCTCTGAAAAGGTCAGATAAAGCTTAAACATTTACCTTTATATCCTTCAATACGTATGGAATAATTTCCTGCACTGATGCCTTCAACTATCCATGATCCAGGAGTAGGATTTTCCAAGTAAAGTACTGAGCCCCAACTCTCTGAGAAGAAGGTTGAGAGATTTGCCAAATTGCCTAAAAAAATAAAAAGTACGTAACTCTTTAAATCATAAATAATATATCGTATAATTAGAGGTGTCAACAGATGAGATTCAGTTGTGCCATACGTAACTTTTTCAAAAAGGAGTTTTTGAGATGCAACTTTTTTCAATACAATTAACAAATGTATAAATAAATGTTCTAAAATAAAGAGATAACCATTACATGAAACAAAGCCACGTGCAACAGCACATTGCAAGGTTTGGTATCATATGCATAGAGCTACTCTTTATTGGATCCATGTTAAAATGGACTCTAAAGGTGGGGTCACACGTGGCGATTCTGGCCTGCGATGTCGGAAGCGATGTGCAGGTGCACGCTCGCTTCCGACATCGCAGGCCAGCTGTCACACGGCACAACGTTGCCGGTGACGCGGCGGCGATGTGGGCGGAGCCATCGCTCGCTGGGCTGGGCTCAGCCCAGCGAGCGATCCTCAGCAACATTGCGATATAGGCTGGATCGCGCCGCCAACAGTGTCAGACGGCGCGATCCAGCCTAATCGCTGGTCACAGGTTGACAGGTTTATGAACATGTTCATAAACCTGTCAATCTGTGACCAGCGATAATTTGCAGTTGCGTCGCACTGTCACACAGCGTGACGCACTTGCAATATCGCCCGCGACATCGCTGTGATATCACTTTTCAGCGATGTCGCGGGCGAAATCGCCACGTGTGACCCCACCTTAAGCGACTTGCCTACTTTGGACACATCATACAAAGAAAGCAATCACTGGAAAAGGACATCATGGTCAGAATAACAGAAGGAACAAGGCAAGTAGGAAGACCAGCAACCCGATGGCTTTATACTATCAAGATAATGGTGGAGAAAACCCTGGGGGACCCATTTAGACTTACAAAAGAGGGAGATTAAAAAAAAATAAAATAAATAAGTAAGTAAGAAAAAATAGAGTTACAGAAAAGTACCATTGTTCTTCTATAGATGTTCCTTTAGTCTTGCAAAACCCTGTGCAATTAAATATACATGAGGCCTAATGCAAAATCCTTTTAGTTCGTGGCTAATATACTGTTCTCTGGGTTTCATGGGTTTGTCACCATTGCAGATGTCTCCTCTTAAAGGGGACTTGTTACTCAAATTCATGCTGCCCAAACCATGGGCAGCATGAATTTTGAACCTGGCTGTAAGGCTGGTTGATGGTGATATGACTAGCTGCTTGCCAGCAAGTGCAGTGTGTTGGTCGTACTTTGCGCAAGCCATCATGCCACCACATACCCTTGAGGGCTGGGGTACTGTTCACCCACCTACCGATCCTGGTGAGGTGGGAATTTGGCAGAATCCTTTTCAAGTGGTGAACAGCACGGAGCGAACAGGTTAAACAAATCAGTACTGAGAATGCAAAGCAAACCACAAAACTTAAGGGGAAATAGGTAAAACCAAAGAAATAGCCAAAGCATGAACCACCTCAGAAGCACAGAAACACTGAGCTCTACCACCCAACAAAATTGAAATAATCAGCAACAAACAGAGGAAATGGCAGGTCTAAATGTACCTGACCACGATGGGGCAACGCCCAATCTCCACCCCCAAATTATAAAGTATAACTTCGGCACTCAAAAAGGAGAAAATTGATAATTTACACCTTTTTGAGTGCTGAAGTTATACTTTAAATTTTGGACTTTTTTTTTTTTTTACTTCTGAACACCTTGCTATTCAGTGAGCCAGACTTAATCACTCAAATTGCAATCCCCACCCCCCTAGACCACAGAGAGACTGAAGCAGGGGAGGAGAGGGGAATGGAAGGAACCTCCCACCAGCTGGTTGTCCTAGCAGGCATGGCATCCCATACTTGCTGACAACAACTAACACCTGAGGACCCAGCATCACAGGGCCCCTGAATAGCCTCTAAATATTCTCCTAGAATGCAATACTCAGATTGAGTGAGCACCCGTGCAAGCTCCGCCCCTAGAGATGACACCCTGTCCATTATGGCCAGGGCGATGCTTGACCCTCCCGGGCGCTGAAGGATGCCTAGGAGCACGAGGGGCCCGATCAGGTATGGAGCTACCAGTCCTGATACTGGTTGCATGATTGCAGCCATGTACATTTTTCTTTGAAATGCTCTAATGTTTCAGGAAAGCCATAGCTTAATGTGCTGGCCGGGAACCATAGCTTAATTCCAGACTAGTCTGGTGCCACCCACATGTAAAGGTGTGGAAAAACATGTTGAGCCCCCTCCGTCTGAGGACTGTAGTTTATATAATTTGTATTGTAATGATCTTATTTACCTACTGTGTTGCCTGTGTTTCATATGTTTAAATTCCCTGGGGACTGTGTTGAGAAGTCACAGGGTTAAACCTAGCCAGCCAGGGAGAGGTAGAAGTTACCAGTCATGTTGAGGAAATTATTTCCTGTTAGCAGGCATTTATGGGGAGAAATTAAAAGTCAAAGGACTTTTGAGCAATGAGTGTATGTGGCAGATCAGACTTGAAAATGGGAGTAACCGTTATCATCAATCATCAACAGTGGCAAATGTTGGGGCACCGGAAAGTAAGAAATTAGAAAGTGTGAGTCCAGTGTTGACCAGCCCTAGGGACCTTGGAGAGAAAAAAGAATCAGTGCAGCTGAGGACACAGTTAAAAGAGTAACGGCTCTACTAGCGGCCCTAAGAAAGGATCACAACAAGTAGTTTGAGTATAATGATCCTAACGAAACCCGCTGACCAGTGTGGCCCTTTAACAGGAAGATGGAGATACTCCAATTGTCTATCCGTACATTTGCCATCACATCCCAGAATACATTGCTGTCTGTAACCATTGAAAAAGTGCTTTTGTATTGTAAGTAAGAAAATGGCAATCTTTTTTTCTACTACTCTGTTTCCAAGATTGTCAATAAAAAGCACTTTGTTTGTACGTGCTGGTTTGGTGTCAAAATCAGGTTGGCACTGCACAAGGCATGGTAGAAATGAGTTTAGAGATTTCGGAAGTTGAAACTCCATCATACACATACACCCAAGACCCCATATTTCATTAGCATACCAGGACATGAAAGATGAGTCCCTCGCCCATGATTGCTTCCCCAAAACACGTTACACCCAGCCGGCTTTTCCCATTTGTGATCCATGTGAAAGCAAGGCCTCTTCCATGTATTTAATTAGGAAGTAACCTATCAATAACCTGGGAACTGTGTCAAATTAAACTCTTCTCTCCCTACTGTCTCAGGCCAAATTCTATCACCAAATCAGTTAAAAATATATACAGTTGGGGCTAGAAATATTTGGACAGTGACACAAGTTTTGTTATTTTAGCTGTTTACAAAAACATGTTCAGAAATACAATTATATATATAATATGGGCTGAAAGTGCACACTCCCAGCTGCAATATGAGTTTCCACATCCAAATCGGAGAAAGGGTTTAGGAATCATAGCTCTGTAATGCATAGCCTCCTCTTTTTCAAGGGACCAAAAGTAATTGGACAACGGACTCTAAGGGCTGCAATTAACTCTGAAGGCGTCTCCCTCGTTAACCTGTAATCAATGAAGTAGTTAAAAGGTCAGGGGTGGATTCCAGGTGTGTGGTTTTGCATTTGGAAGCTGTTGCTGTGACCAGACAACATGCGGTCAAAGGAACTCTCAATTGAGGTGAAGCAGAACATCCTGAGGCTGAAAAAAAAGATAAAATCCATCAGAGAGATAGCAGACATGCTTGGAGTAGCAAAATCAACAGTTGGGTACATTCTGAGAAAAAAGGAATTGACTGGTGAGCTTGGGAACTCTAAAAGGCCTGGGCGTCCACGGATGACAACAGTGGTGGATGATCGCCGCATACTTTATTTGGTGAAGAAGAACCCGTTCACAACATCAACTGAAGTCCAGAACACTCTCAGTGAAGTAGGTGTATCTGTCTCTAAGTCAACAGTAAAGAGAAGACTCCATGACAGTAAATACAAAGGGTTCACATCTAGATGCAAACCATTCATCAATTCTAAAAATAGACAGGCCAGAGTTAAATTTGCAGAAAAACACCTCAAGAAACCAGCTCAGTTCTGGAAAGGTATTCTATGGACAGATGAGACAAAGATCAACCTGTACCAGAATGATGGGAAGAAAAAAGTTTGGAGAAGAAAGGGAACGGCACATGATCCAAGGCACACCACATCCTCTGTAAAACATGGTGGAGGTAACGTGATGGCATGGGCATGCATGGCTTTCAATGGCACTGGGTCACTTGTGTTTATTGATGACATAACAGCAGACAAGAGTAGCCGGATGAATTCTGAAGTGTACCGGGATATTCTTTCAGCCCAGATTCAGCCAAATGCTGCAAAGTTGATTGGACGGCGCTTCATAGTACAGATGGACAATGACCCCAAGCATACAGCCAAAGCTACCCAGGAGTTCATGAGTGCAAAAAAGTGGAACATTCTGCAATGGCCAAGTCAATCACCAGATCTTAACCCAATTGAGCATGCATTTCACTTGCTCAAATCCAGACTTAAGACGGAAAGACCCACAAACAAGCAAGATCTGAAGGCTGCGGCTGTAAAGGCCTGGCAAAGCATTAAGAAGGAGGAAACCCAGCGTTTGGTGATGTCCATGGGTTCCAGACTTAAGGCAGTGATTGCCTCCAAAGGATTCGCAACAAAATATTGAAAATAAAAATATTTTGTTTGGGTTATGTTTATTTGTCCAATTGCTTTTGACCTCCTAAAATGTGGAGTGTTTGTAAAGAAATGTGTACAATTCCTACATTTTCTATCAGATATTTTTGTTCAACCCTTCAAATTAAATGTTACAATCTGCACTTGAATTCTGTTGTAGAGGTTTCATTTCAAATCCAATGTGGTGGCATGCAGAGCCCAGCTCGCCAAAATTGTGTCACTGTCCAAATATTTCTGGCCCTAACTGTACCTGGTTGCAATAGTATAGCCAGGCTGTGATTCATGCGGCCCACGATTTGAGTAAAATAAATCAAGTAACAAAATTCCCGTTAAATATCTCTTAGCAAGACTTCATTCTTTAGTACATCAAAGACTGCAATCCTATACTGACAATATATGATCTCTGTGAATAAGCAATGCAAAGGGTTAATATTCTTTTTTTGGTCAAACAAACCTGGGTGATACAGCCAGAGCAGGCCATTTTTAAGTTATAATAATTAGGATATTATTTTTAAAAAATCCTTACCTGACGGGTCATAAAGATTCACTGAGTAGTTGGAACCGGATGCTGATATGATGAGTGAAGTTAGTTCACTTGGCACAAAGAAACTATATCGAGAGTATTCCACATTGTCCGAAGAAAACAGACGCGTTGTACTGTTAACTGGAATCTTCAGGAAGAAGTTGAGCAGGTCAGCTATCTGGTAAAAAAAGTTGAGAGGAGTAAGAAATAAAATGTAAAGCTCCCGATTCCCAATGTAAAATCTGTGGCAGAACTCCTCGTCTACCATGTACCATTTATAAGACATCTTCTTAACCCCTTTAAGACATATAGGTACATCATTGGTCATTTCTCTGAATTGGGTGCGAGCTCACACGCTGAGCTTGCATCAGTCCCCGCACATGTCTGATGATTTGATCAGCCTACATGTGCAGATAAGACGCCTGATAATTAGTTAGATCGCACTGTCAAACTCAGACAGTTCAATCTAACACATTCTTGTGGGGATCACGCCATTCTCACAGCCCCGTGACGCCTTAATGGCGTGCCGTTGTGTTGTGCCGACAGCGAGGGGTCAGATGATGGCCCCTGTCTTTGTGATGACGAAGTACCTGTGAAGGCCGGCTGAGCACAGGCATTCACAGGAGATCAACATTACTGTTGTTCAGAGGAAAACTAATAACATCTATATATAAAGTGTACAATTTTAAAATTATTTGCCCCTTATAAAAGAAAAAAGACATACTTGCTTTTGCTGCATTAATAAATGCCCGATATATCAAAAGATAAAATAAATTAATCTCATTGGTAAACAGCGTAATGAAAAAAAAGTAAAAATGCCAAAATAGAATGCAATAATGGGTGATCAAAACATTGTATCTACCCAAAAATGGTATCATTAGATACCTCAGCACAAGACGCAAAAAATAAGCTGTCACACAACCCCAGATCCCGAAAAGTGAGAAAACACGGATCTCAGAAAATAGCGACAAAACCGCAATTTTTATTATCAATTTCTGAATTTTTTTCGCCACTTAGATAAAAGTAAAAGTTTACATGTTTGGTATGATGTAGTGAATCCTGCTTAGAGCAGGGCGTTGGGACCAGATGACACAGGAGGTCCCTTTCAACTCTACCTTTCTCTACCAGTATCAGAAAAGGTCCTGGGGATACCGCAAATATGGGAAATTTTGCACTATTTTGGTTTGGCGCACCCAATGACTACCAATCTGGTCACTGCCCCAGGGTCCTGGCAATCTTTTGGCTCATCCCTAGTAACATTCACACCTCTGACTTTTATTACATGAGCTACAGGACAGCCAATCAATGGTTACATACTCTTTGTTTCCATATTTAGGCTCTGTTCAAATCCCATTTTAGGGTTACATGTTTCAGTTGGTTGAGGTCTACTGACCAAGGAACCCACCGGTCTACTTGCAATTAAAACATAAAAAAATAATAATAAACATTTACTTGCTCATACTGTATAGTTTATGCCAATTTTATCTAAGTTACCATTATTTTCTTTTGGTACTTACTTTACTGGTCGGATAGTAAATTTGAAAGACGAGGCCATAACTACGGGAAGCGATATCGTTATAAACCTGGAAATCATATGAACTTGTATAGCCACAAGAGCCAGCAAAAATAAAGACCTGAGAGGAGAAAAAGAGTAGAAATAGTTTATATGAAAACAGTGCAAAAGTAAGTCACCGGCGGTCAGTGGCGTAACTTGACGCTCTTGGGTCCCAATGGGATAGCACCAATGGGGCCCCCAATTATTGCAAATCTTTACTAGCATTAGTCTTTTTCTATAGGCCAAAGGGACTTTTGGGGCCCCCTAGGTTCTAGGGCCCAGGTGCGATTGCACCTGTTGCAGTTACGCCCATGCCGGCAGTCATGATTTGGGTTCACAATGATGTGCCAAGTGGGGAAATCATGGGAGAACGTTTATGAAGTAGCAGAAAAAACTGCATCACACGAATGCGATGGGTCATATTATAAAACATGATACAGTAGGCACTTTTCTGAATCTCTTACCTTTACTTTCAAAGAATCTATCAGAGAGAATATATTGTTGACCAGAGATGTGTCACCACTGTCTTTAGCTGATGCATCTGTCACCAACACAACAAATGAACCAAATGGACTAGCTTGCAGGGCTGTCTGTAAGCCCAACATTGCATATTCAGGACAATCGCCCCCATCATGGGCATAAAGGTAATATAGGGCATTGAAGAACTCTGTAGAAGAGCAGGTAACATGAAGGGGTCCAACACCTGAAGAAAGAGGACATAATGTGAAATTCTTATACCAAGATTGTGGGAAAATTGATTTAACCCTATCTGGTTACTGCTACCTATTGTTAACAACAGAGAATGACCCATTTGTTACCTCCTTATCACACATAGTCAAAGCTTAACCCTTTAAAGCCCAGGGAATTTTTTGTTTTTTGCACAATAATTTTTTCACACCTACTTTCATGAGCAAGAACTTTCATATTTTACCTTTAACATAATAACGTGAAGCCTTTTTTATGGGACAAATTGTAGTTATGAATGGCACTAATCATTTTATCATATAATGTACTGAAACAATGGGAAAAAAGTGTGATAAAATATGCAGCTCTGCCATTGTTTTTTATTGTTATTTTTTCAATTACAGACAAAAAAAATACTTGGCACTGTACAATACCATTGAATTATTTGTGAATATTTTATTATTCAGGCAGTGTGCAAGAAAATCGTATGATGTTTCGACCTGAATATTAGTGTCTTCTTCAGATCCAAATTATTTTCTTGTATTAAGGCTAGATGCACACCACGGTTTTTGGCTGTCAGGGTGGATCCTGTTTAAGGAAGGATCACCCGGACAGAACCTGACAGGACAGAATGTGCTGAAAGTGTGGCTAACAATAGTCCCGGATCCTGTTTTAAGCAGGATTCTATTGCTGCATCTCTCCATGGTGCGGAAGTTACTGCATGTGTCTTAAATACTGCTGTCCATGGTGCTGAAGTTACTGACTGTGTCTGAAATACTGCTCTCCATGGTGCTGAAGGAGCATAGCAGGATTTCTGAGCATGCTCTGTGCTAAAAATCGGATCCGGGAAACCATGCTGTTTTTTCCCGCATCTGGCGCCCATAGACTCCCATGTTATGAGCGCCGGATCGCTCTGCATTTGTTTTTGTCCCGTTTTGTCCAATTTTGCACTGGAGCCCAAAAATGCTGCAGGCTCCAGTTTTGGGGACAATAAAAAACAGGACAGAAACAAATCCTGTGTTGAATACACAAAATCGTATGGCCATATATGACCAATAGGGATTCATGGGAGGCAAAACCAAATCCTGTTCTGTCCTGTTAAAATAGGACAGAACAGGATCCCAAAAACCATGGTGTGAAGCTGGACTTAGGACATTTGTCTCTTAAGAAAAATGAATCATCATAAGAAATTTGATAAAGTATCTGGTGAAGACCCTAATGTTCGGGTCGAAACCTTATACGATTTTCTTGCACACTGCCTGATTAATAAAATATTCACAAATAATTCAATGATATTCTGGAGTGCCAAGTTATTTTTCCAGTGATTATTGCCGGGTTGGAATCCTTGCTTGTGCACCCACCTTTTTCTCCCCTAAATGCTGCCAGACCTATCCACATTTATTTTTTCAGTTTCATTAATAGTGCAATAAAAATGACCTGTGTGAAGCCAGATGACAGATCTTTCCTTGGTGCAAACTTCTGAGGAGTTTGCGCTGCTCCTAACATTCTGACATTGCTTAGCAACTGTGATGTAGGATGAGATAATCTGATACATTGTTTCCTCAACAGCTGCAGTCAGCAGTGTAAGTCCTGCCCCCTTTCCTTTATATGGTTACATGCCCCATATTCAATGAAGACGGATCTGACTGATAATTAACGTGTCTGCTTCACACACAGTGCAGTGAGGATACCTTTTGGAAGATTTATGAATGGTTTTCACCCAGAATTTTGTAATGAAGTATATCACAAAGTTTATTAAAATCACTTGCTTTACATTATTATTAATCACTAATTTAAACGGCAGTTACGCTTTAAGTGATGAAAAAAATTCAGAACATTGTAAAATACATTTTTAGTTTTATGTCACCATTTTTCCAGACCTATAACATTTTTGTTTTTCTTTTGATGGGTTTAATTGAGAGCTTATTTTTTGCGTGGTGAAATTTCATTTTTACTTATACTAATTTTGTGCACATATGATGCTTCAATAGCTTGCTAGAAACATTTTTTAGGGAAGAGAGGTGAACAAAACAACTGGCATTTTTTTTTCTCCCATGTTTACTAATTGGGTTAGTTATTTCCATATTTTAACAAATCAGACTTTTATGATCACACCTATACCTAATACAGTTGTGCTTAAAAGTTTACATACCCTGGCAGATTTTTTGCTTTTTTGCCCTTTTTTCAGAGAATATGAATGACAACACAAAAACTTTATTTCCACTCATGGTTAGTGGTTGGGTGAAGCCACCAGGAATTAACCACCTGTAAATCAGTGCAGCAGATGATTGATGTGTGCAGCATGACATCACTATTTGAGTTTTTTTGTATTCCTCCCTGGTTTGTCCTTCTGCCGTAAGAAGCCTTTCCTTCAACCCCCCCCGGATGAGTCTGGAAGGGGGGGGGGGGTTTGGCTTACAGCAGATAGACAAGCCCACAGGGAAGAATAAAAAAATTTATATAGTGATGTAATGCTGCACACTTCAATCACCTGCTGCACTGATTTACAGGTGACTAAATCCTGGTGGTTGGTATCCTTTAAGAATCTTCTGCTTGAGTGCCCTTACTACATCCTGCAATTCCATATAATTTCAGTTTATTGTGAAAGTCTCAGTTTCCTATGGAGCTCAGCCTATGGGTGAGTTTTACAGGGGGATTGAGATGACAGCCATAGGGGTCTTCAGCAAGCAGTCAAGCAGGAGGAGGCGTCTCTGGACAGGAAATAAGGTTGGTGTGCCGAAGGCTTCAGATCTACCCTAACTCTGCAGACTCATTTGCATATCAATTCAAGTGCTGGTTTCTCAGTGACTGTTGACCGGATAGTCTTGTAAAGGTATTGTTGGACTTGCCCTTCAAAGAGCTTCATATGCATATAACTAGTTTGGAGATTGTGGTGAAATCCTACTAAAGGCGTCCTATTAAATGTAGAAATATGGGACTGGGATACTGAAACCTAGATTGCTTTTAAGGTACACAAACATGATAGTAGAGGGTTCACCTTGCCACAATACCATAGGTGTTAGAGTTGATACTTCACTGTCATTATTGCACATAATCATTTAGGGAACATATGAGATTTGTTTTTTATTGCATTTTTTTGAGCATTGTGCCCCCCAAAATTTTGGCAATTAATATTTGTGGGGGAGGATGCAAGCTCAGCGCGTGAGCTCGCATCAGAGGGAGGGACACGGCCAAGGACACATATATATATATACAGTATGTGTCCTTGGTCATGAAAGGGTTTAATTGTGTATTTTGTTAGACCATACTTTTCTGGATGCAGCGATAATAAATGTGTTTTTTTTAATTACTTGTTTATTTTTAATGGAATAAACGGGTCGCTGATTAAAATTTTTGGTATTTTATACTTTTTTTTACATCTCTTAGGTATCTTTAATTGTTTAAGTTACTTACTGCAATTAGTAAGTTTTGCAGTACATAGTAAAAATCATGGACTCATATAAGCTCCAGGCTGATCTTCATATGACTACCTTCCTGAAGGTCACAGGGCCTTCATAGGATGTCATGGCAATTCATCAACACCTACACATGTATTATAGGAGGAGGATGGGGATGAACAAAATGTAACACCCACAGATGTAACACTTCAAATGTGTAAGATTGCTCTGTTTGCTGCGCTTAGAGGCAGATGTTGGCTGTATAACACAGCCTGCATCTGTTAGGTATAATGTAGGCTCGCCTGCTGAGCCTATATCATACACAGGGACCTGAAATAGGATTTACCATTATGTCGAATGTTAGGAAGGAGTTAAACAATACTTCACATTTAAAATATTTTCACTCTTTGGAATTGGTAACCCTTACAGGTGAGCAAGAAGATTTACAGGACCTTGATTCAATGGCCACGTTAGTAGTCCACATAAGCCCTGAAATTACTTGTGACATCCCCTTGCCTCTTTTGACTGAGTAGGCTGCCACAACAGCATGGATTCATCTTAATGCACCATAATGATGTCATAAGACCGCTTTACACGTCATGATATCGCAACGCAACTACGATAAAAAGTCACGTGGTACAGGCGTTGCAGTTGATATCATTCGTGTGTTGTGTTGTGTAAATTGGCAACACAACTCAAAAACAATGCAACTACGATATCATTTTTGAATTGTGCATGATCTTAAACCGTGTAATATTGGCTCGACGTTATGGCAGGATTGTGCTGTGTGACAGCACAACTACGATTTGGAGTGCAACTTACCCTATTCACTACAATGTTATTGGTTGTTCCCTGAGTTGCTCAGACACAGTGTGAAAAAGGGGCGTACTACATCGTAGTTGCATTGCCTGCCGATATATCCCTGTGTAACATCTCCTATGCGATTTTGGACAAGTGCCAAAAACGTGCGCGCTCCCCTGAAATCGTATGCAATATCGGAACGATATTACGATGTGTAAAGCGGCCTTTAAGGCTTACTAATTAGAAGGGGAACTGGGGATACTGCACATAGTGGGAATTTCACAGTTTCTTGGTTCAGTGCACCCAATGACTACCAAAGCGGCCACTGCCCCAAGGTCCTGCAAATCTCTTGGCTCAACTCTACTAACCTCCACACCTCTGACTTTTATTATTTGAGCTTCCGGACAGCCAATCAATGGATACATACTCGCTGATTCCATATTTAGGCTCTGTTCAAATCCCATATTAGGGTTACATGTGATACATATGCAGGAGAAATCTCATGATGCACAAGGAAGCATCCAGTGTAAAACAAAGAACAATATGGTTTGCTTACCTAAACATTCAATAAAATCCTAATATTGCCTGACTATCAGAAGAGAAAATAAATTGGCATTTGTTGGATTTATAGGGATACGGGAAATTATCTCCTGGCACACATGTAAGAATTAGCAAACATGGTGTGAACTGAGTCATAAGTTATGTTCACTGTCACAGAACAAAGAGCACAACATAGATTATAAGGTATTAAGGATACCAGTGACTTACTTGGATCATTAAATTCCATCAGTGTGTATTGCCGGGTGACATTAGCAGATGATGCTGCAAGACGAGTGGCAAGATACCTGGCAATGTCTTGAAACTGATATAGATAGGAAGACATTGAACCAGTCGTGTCCATAGCCAACGTAAACGATGGGAAAACTAGAAATACAAAGTTATTAATATTAGCTGCAGGCAATGCAAGAGATACGCTCTAGCAATGAGATATTTAATATCTAAATAATATCCTTATCAATGATATTGAAAAGAAGGAGACCTCCAACAGTATGCAAAACCCTTAAACGTTTGGGTCTTAGCTTCTAAATTCAGAATGTTGGAACTACTTTTGATGGCTTTTCCTTATCTTTGGTGGGATAGTAATGCTCATGGTAGGGGCCCATAGACCATTCTAGTTGGTGGGAATCCCTGATTTGTGACCACAAGTGATGAGCAAGCTCTACCATGGTGGGTGCTGCTCGGTAGTCGTAACGAGCAGTTGGATACTCGGATGGGTGCGACTTTAGTATAGAGTATAATGGAAGTCAAAGGGGAACTGATTCAATATATTTTACTTATCTAAATATGTTTCTTATTCCATACCTGTTTCTCCATCATTGCAAGATATATCAGGACCACTGCTGGGGCCAACAACATAATAATAATAACCTGAAAAGAAAGAGAAACACTCAGTGGAATACGCAGAAGATAACAATGGGTCATCCATATTTATACATCAAGATTTTAAATTGCACACAATGAAATGCAGTTTCCTAGGTTAGTTCACGTCTTTTGCAAATGGATCTTTGCAGGATCCGGTCTAACAGATGATAACAGACATAAGTGTTTTTACAAGCACCCATAGGTTTGAATGGATGATTCTCATCTGATGTAAGGAAGGGAATTGTACATGCGGTGATTGACGCACAGACACCTTGAAAGCAAAAGAGATGTAACCAACATAGGAGAACCCAATCTTTCCAAGGCTCAAGCAGCAACTGCAATAGTTGCCTCTATGGCACTCAGAGCTACCTACTAGAACAACCCTGGCTACTCCCACATATTTTTAAATTCATATTAATACATTCAGATGTTTTTTATTTCAGTTTTAACCCCTTGATGACCAAGAGCATAATAGTACGCCCTTGGCCGTGTCCCTTCCTCTGATGCGAGATCACACTCTAGCTCGCTTCTTCCTCCACATGTCAGATGATCTGATCAGCTGATCGGCACTGATCTGATCGGCACTGTTAACCCTTTGGATCATGGTGGGAATTGCGCTATTCACCTGTCGGCATCGGCGGCCCCGTGATACAATCACGTGGCCTCGCGTCATTATGACAGCCTGGGGTCAGCTCATGACCCAAGATGCTGTCATGAATCACTTCCTGCTGATGATCCCTGAGCTGCGTCGCCGGCAGACAGTGACCATTTGTGCCATTCAGAGAGATGCTTTTGCATCTCTCTTCATAGCACAAGCAATCGGACTCTGCATTGCTGAGGCACCCTAAGGTGCCATGTAAAAAAAGCAAAGTGTAAAAAAAAGTTTAAAAAATCTAAAGAAAACATAAAAGTTAAAATCACCCCCCTTTGCCCCATTAAACATAAAACTATTACAAAAAATCAACACATTTGCCGCATTCAGAAGTGCCCTATCTATCAAAATATAAAATCAGTTAATCAGAACTGTAAGCTGTGTGCCGGAAAAAAAGGTCCAAACGACAAAATTACGTTTTATTTGTCACTGCAATATTGTAATAAAATATGATAATGGGCGATCAACACATATCATCTACCCAGAAATGGTATCATTAGAATCATCAACTCAAGGTGCAAAAAATAAGTCATTACACGGCCCCAGATCCCAAAAAATGAGGACGTTACGGGTCACAGAAAATGGCGTAGAGAGGCAATCCTTTTTCTTTATAAAATTCAGAATTTTTTTTCACCACTTGGATAAAAGTAAAAGTAACATGTTTGGTATCTACAAACTCGTACCGACCCGAGGCATCATACCGACATGTCAGTTTTACAATATAGTGAACATGGCCAATAAAAACACCCAAAAACAAACGTATAACTGCACTTTTTTTGGCAATTTCATCACACTTGGATTTTTTTCCTCATTTTCCTGTACACTATAAGGTAAAATAAATGATTTCATCTGAAAGTACAACTTGTCTCGTAAAAAACAAGTCCCCATATGTCTATATTGACGGAAAAATAAAAAAAAGGTCATGGCTCTTGTTAAAAGGGGAGGAGAAAACAGAAAACGGAAAATTGCCTGGGGGTGAAGAGGTTAATAATTAATGTTACATATTTACTCCTTATAACCTTTTAAAACATGGAGAATAGAAATATGAGAGTGAAAAGACCATTTCATAACCGTGTTGTAACTATGATACCTATATATAATATATATATATATATATATATTTTCTACTATATAATTGCCGAAGGCATTTTTGTGTCGGACCCCGAAAACGCCGTGGCTATGTCACGCTGTGACGTCACCACGCGCGAGCAATGGCCGCGAAGCGGCCATTGCGAGTCGCTGGCCGAAAATAGAACCAGAGGCCCGGCTACAAAGTTAGCGATTTACCGCTGAGGTAGCGCGAGCAATGGCCGCGAGGCCATTGCGAGTCGCTACCTCAGCTGCCGCAACTCCCCCTATACTTTCAATGGGGATCTATTGCGAGTCGCTGGGTAGTGCAAGCATTGCGAGTCACTATCACAGATCATCATCATCATTATCATCATCATCATCATCATCATCATCATCATCATCCTCCTCCTACTACTACTGGCCGCACAGACCCCTCAATGGCCGCACAGACCCCCCCCTCAATGGCCGCACAGACCCCCCCCCCAATGGCCGCACAGACCCTCCCCCAATGGCCGCACAGACCCCCCCCCCCCCCTCAATGGCCGCACAGCCCCCCCCCCCTCAATGTCCCAAAGTCAGCTGTGACCGCCTGGCCCTTGGACACTGGCTGCCATGCACACATCAGCTGGTAGGCTCCCATCACTTACCCACTGAGGACGGATCACTTCCAGCACCTCTTCACATGGCAGTGCTCTGAACTTCTGAATCCTCCTCTCCTCACTCAGACACCTGGCAGGTTCCAGCCTACTCACTCCCAGCTGCAACCCAGTGAGTCAATCAGCACATCTTCACTCACACACAGACCTGACATGTGATTAACCCCCTGTGCACCATTCAGGTTTAGCCCAGCAAAGCACTCCAAAAAGTATTGAACACACCCCAATAAGTATTGAACGCGCCCCAAAAAGTATTGAACGCACCCCAATAAGTATTGAACACACCCCAATAAGTATTGAACGCGTCACAATAAGTATTGAACGCGCCCCAAAAAGTATTGAACACACCCCAATAAGTATTGAACGCACCCCAAAAAGTATTGAACGCGCCCCAAAAAGTATTGAACACACCCCAATAAGTATTGAACGCCCCCCAAAAAGTATTGAACACGCCCCAAAAAGCATTGAACGCGCCCCAAAAAGCATTGAACGCGCCCCAATAAGTATTGAACGCACCCCAAAAAGCATTGAACACGCCCCAATAAGTATTGGACCCCCCCAAAAAGTATTGGACCCCCCAAAAAAAGTATTGGACTCCCCCAAAAAGTAGCTATCTACTATATAATTGCCGTAGGCATTTTTGTGTCGGACCCCGAAAACGCCGTGGCTATGTCACGCTGTGACGTCACCACGCGCGAGCAATGGCCGCGAAGCGGCCATTGCGAGTCGCTGGCCGAAAATAGAACCAGAGGCCCGGCTACAAAGTTAGCGATTTACCGCTGAGGTAGCGCGAGCAATGGCCGCGAGGCCATTGCGAGTCGCTACCTCAGCTGCCGCATCTGCCGCAACTCCCCCTATACTTTCAATGGGGATCTATTGCGAGTCGCTGTGTAGCGCGAGCAATGGCCGCGAGGCCATTGCGAGTCGCTACACTTGCGGCGCGGTTGCGGTAATCCCCATAGAAAGTATAGGGGGACTTGCGGCAGGTGCGGCAGCGAGTCGCTGGCTGAGTGCGAGCACTTGCGGCGCGGTTGCGGTAATCCCCTTAGAAAGTATAGGGGGACTTGCGGCAGGTGCGGCAAGTGCGGTTTTGCCGCACCTGCCGCAAGTCCCCCTATACTTTCTATGGGGATTACCGCAACCGCGCCGCAGATGCGGTTTTTAAATAAAATAAAATAATTTTAATACAAATAAATTTTCATAAAATAACAAATAATAAATACATTTAATAATAATAAAAATAGTAAAAAAACAAAACAAAATAAATAATAAAATAAAAAATTCCTATCTACTATATTGGATTACACAGGTCAACAAAAAAATTTTTTTTTTCTGGTGCCCAAAATATTTTAATGAATTTGGGGTATTTTTGGGGTGCTGATTCTGAATATGCTATCAGTTTTGCCAGATTGGCTCAAGTTTTTGAGATTTTTGGTATCTTATTTATAGCACTTGTTGGTAAATGCGACGCATTATCTCATTAATTTCTTTGGATTAGTACTTGAACTGAGCAGTTCTCAATATAGTTTTGTGTTAATTAGTGTTCTAAAAGTTTGTTCATAGCTTGATTTTTGCACTAACTTTATGTTTGTTGTCTGTTGTTCAGTGAAAAGCATGAACTCATCAAGAAGAAGTTGTCTTAACGATCCAGACTCATTCTGTTACATTTGTGGTGAATATACACTGACAAAACATAGACATAACAGACTTCGTTAAAAAAGTAGCAAAAAACGTCTTTTTTTTAACACATTTTACGAAAAATCTCAAAAACTTGAGCCAATCTGGCAAAACTGATGACATATTCAGAATCAGCACCCCAAAGTTACCCTAAATTCAATGAAATATCTTTGGCACCAAAAATGCTGTTGACCAGTGTTATTATTTGAAAATCTAAAAAAAAAATAAAAATATTCTAGACACCCGATGCATTTGCATCGGGCTCACAGCTAGTATATATATAATTTCCCTATATCAGGTATATATGAGTGTTCTGATTTCAGCATTAAAACTGATGTTCCTTATTTAGTTGTTTATAGTACATTAGCTCCATCAAGTGGCCGAACCTTTTATCGGCATTAGCTTTTCGCTCTTTCCTGCTTACCATCCCCCTCTCTTTAGTGTTGCATTGTGGGGAGAAGGACTCCATTTTCCTCATGACTGAGGTACAGAGAACATCCTCCATTTTTTCCCCTCCTGATAGCATTGCTGGTAAGGATGTTTCTGCTCTTTGCCGCCATCAGTACTGTATACTGTCCCCCTGCTTTAAAAAAGCCTAGAAGCCAGCGCTGCCTAAGGTTAGCAGACTGAGACATTTGGCAAACAATTGATCAATTCTTTGAGCTACCACGCCACGTCACGGCATTCTCAGATGGGGCAGTCCTACTCTACATTTTTTAATTCGCTGTGCCATTACGGCCTCCTGAATGCATTAAAAGCAGAACCATATCAAATGCACAGGTACCTGAAGCATTACTGAACTACTCCCATGGCGCCAGAAAAGCATCGCAGATAAAGGCAGACCAGGTCCATGTAGAGTAGGACTGCCCCATCTGAGAATGCCGTGACGTGGCGGGGTAGCTCGAAGAATTGATCAATTGTTTGCCAATTGTCTCAGTTTAAAGTACAGTTAGAAATTATGTGCACATGCACTTTTTGTATTGCGTGCTAACCTTAGGCAGCGCTGGCATCTTGGCTTTTTTATTTGTCCCCCTGCTTTAGTCTGCTGCATTTATGAAGCTAGATACAGGCTGATTTTGTAGATGTTGTCTGAACATTTTACAGCTATTTGTGATGTGTTTTTCACTATTGCATCAAAGGGAATCTGTCACCAGGTTACTGCCACCTAATTTAAGAGTAGTATAACGTAGGGCCAGAGATCCTGGTTCCAGCAATGTGTCACTTACTGGGCTGATCAGTGTAGTTTTGATTAAATCACTGTTCGATTAGCTTTAGATTATCATTAGAGAACTACTTGCCCTGCTGCAAAGTAGTCCATCATATTCATGAACTGCTAATTCTGCAGTAGAGGAAATAGTAATTTTATCAAAATGACAACAAGCAGCTCAGTAAGTGACACATCGCTGGAATCAGGGTCTCTGTCTCTACATTATGCTGCTCTCAGATGGGATGGCAAAAACCAAGTGACAGATTCCCTTTAATATATGCGATGACTGTTTGTATCTCATTGTTCCTAGAGTCACCAAATACATTTATTAACATTCATTAAAGTGTACAGACTTCAAGCAACAGTCTTCTTATTTAACTACAGTAGATAAGGTTTAGCTGCCTGTCAGACTACACACTGACACCTCAGGGTAACGTGTAGCGAGGACAAAACAATGGAATTAATGCATCCATAATATTTAACGTAGGGAACAACCTATTATTTATCCCCGTTATGACCAATGACAAGTTTGGCTTTCATGGAAAGATGTCAGCTCCCGCACCATGACGGCTAAACTCATCATGGCTTTGAACTGTCACTGCTTGGAAACAAGCAGTGACAGTTCAATTCTGACGGCTGTCAGTGACAGCTAAGGGTCAGGGGCAGAGGTGTGGGGACCCTTGTTGGTGATGCCCACACTCAGAGCGATGTGATTGGTCCGTTAATCTGACTGTCCAGTCACATCGTGATTGCCAGGAAAGTGCTGAATATGAGCATGTTCCTGCGCGATCGATGCAGGAGCCGGGCTGTCAGCGGTGCACGGCTCCTGCACACATTCCCTGCCTGTGCCCACTTCCCCTCCACTCATGTGCCCGGTCCCCGCTCTCCTCCTTCCTCTTCCCGGTCTCCTCTCGCCGCTCTCCTCCCTCCTCTACCCAGTCTCCTCCCTCCTCTCCTGCCTCTGCTCCCGGCCCTCCTCCCTCTTCTCTCTGCTCTACTCCCGTCCGCTCACCTCCTCTGCCCGCTCTCCTGCCTCCACTTACGGCTCTGGTCCCTCCTCCCTCCGCTTTCGTCCACTCACCCCCTCTACCCGCTCTCCTCCTCCGGTCTTCTCCACTCAGATGGACGCTCTCCTCCTCCATCCTGTGCCAGGTGCCTGCTCACCGGCTCTGCCCCGCTCCTCTCATCCTCATCCCCTGCATGGAGGAGATGAGGCTGCTAGGAGCGATCTGACAGGCAGGGACAGCGATCTGTGTGATCTGTGTGATCGCTGTCCCTAGCTCTGTGTCACCCTCTACGTGCTGTGATCTTATGATCACAGCACTGATGAAGTAGTCAATTGGCTACGAAACGCATCGGCTTTCCTGTTGTTGTTTGTGGTGAATAAATTGTTAAACCTTATCAGTATCTTGTGGTCAGCGCGGAAGACATCCCGGTATCTACTAAACCTAACTGCTTTAGTTCCTGTGAAGCACCTGAAGGGTTAATAATCTTCTTGAATGTAGTTTTGAGTAACTTGAGGGGTGCAGTGTTTGGAATGGTGTCACTTTTGGGTCTTTTCTGTCATGTACACCCCTCAAAGGGACTTCAAATGTGATGTGGTCACTAAAAAAATGGTTTTGTAAATTTTGTTGGAGAAATGAGAAATTGCTGATGAACTTTGAACCCTTATAACGTCCTAACAAAAAAACTTTTTGTTTCCAAAGATGTGCTGATGTAAAGTAGACATGTGGGAAATGTGATTTATTAACTATGTTGTGGCACATAACTCTCTCACAGAATAAACATTTAAATCTTGAAAATTGCAACATTTTCAACATTTTTGCCAAATTTACGATTGTTTCACAAATAAACGCAAAAATTATCGACTTAAATTTACAACTAACATGAAGCCCAATATGTCACCAAAAAACATTCTCAGAATCGCTAGGATCCGTTGAAGCGTTCCAGAGTTATACCCTCATAAAGCGACACTGGTCAGAATTGATAAAAAATGACCTGGGCATTAAGCTGCAAAGGGACTCGGTCCTTAAGGGGTTCATTATACAGTATATGTGAGGTGATCCACTACAGTGGACTGAAGAAGTAACGTCACTTTGTCCAGTGGATTACTTTATATGGAATAATTTACTTTATTATAATTATTAATTATGACCTAATTTGTTGTAAACTTACTATATTAACAATTATCTTCCACTTACGGTAGTTACTACTAGGTGTAGGCCATCAATGCACTGCTGATTCCGGTGGCTGCTGCGTCAGCTATAGAGACCAGCATGGCAGCAATCCTATCTTAACTCCTAAATATGTGAAATCTAGGTGGATAACAGAAAAAAAGGGCTCTCTCTTTAACCCAATTATCTACACAACTTTTTAGCGGAGCCAAACAGTAACAATGGCAGTCCGATACCTTACAAAGACCATGAGATCCTAGGTTTAAAAGCAATCTGTTTTTGCCACCTAATCTAAGAGCAGCATAATGTAGAGATAGAGACCCCGATTCCAGCAATGGGTCACTTACTGGGCTGCTTGCTGTAATTTTCAATTACTGTTTAATCGGAAGGAGGTTATCACTAGTGGACTAGTAAACCTGCTGACAGTTACGCCGGCTTCACACTACGAGTGAAATTATTTTTCCATCCATCTATCTATCTAACTACCTATTATCTATCTGCACTCCTCATAATATGTCAAATTCAAGCCTTTATTCTGGCCAAGGGTACAGGGTGGCGACGTTTCACCCACACTCGGTTTTTGTCCAGCTGAATAGAAACTGTAGGTGGTTGAAACGTCGCCATCCTGTACCCTTGGCCAGAATAAAGGCTTGAATTTGACATATTATGAGGAGTGCTGCAATTTTTTTCATTTTTTCATATGTATAGAAAGCATTGAAGACTGCTTTGTTGATTTGCACCCCATTTTGAATAGCTGTGCAGCTCTATCTATCTATCTATCTATCTATCTATGATCTATCTATCTATCTATCTTATCTATCTTCTATCTAACAATCTATCTAACCATATATCTATTTATCCAATTATCATTCATCTATCTATCCATCTACCAAGAAAAAAATGCCTCTGCAGCACACAGCTGCTACCAATATCGTACATATGCTAACAAGCAAAAAAATGAGAGAAAAACTTAAAAACGTATATTTTTTTCAAAAAACTCATTATTCTTAATTTTTATTTTCTGGGGGTCTTAGTACATACATTGGCCAATGTCTGTTTGCTCACCAACCACGTCACGGTGCCCCCAGGTCTGATGAGTCCTGCGCTGACATCCCTATCCTCCTTTTCCTCCCTGTCCCACTGTTAGGTGGGTGGACACCATCTCAACCTCAGACCACCTGTGGGCGATGAGGGTGCTAAGTGCAGACATGAAGCCAGCAACTCCATATCTTATACACAAAGCAAAAAAACTGCACAGCACTCAAGACACAATGTGAACTGGTGCTAGCAGTGACGCTGGGTCAAATACCAAGTTTTTTGTTAACGCTGTCCGGTATTAGCGCTGCCTGGAAACGTGGGTCCAAAACCAAGTCTGACCCCATCCTAAGCCTGAAGAGCACAGCCGCTGTCATGCACAGCCCTTGTACACTTAGTGGCATTATTAAGCTGACTTTTATAAAAAATAACTCTTTTTTAAATTAGCACTATAAGCACTTAAAATTAACTACCATAAACATAGGAACCAATGCACTTTAAAATTTGAGACCAGGACTCCAATATACAACAGCAATGAGCGGCAGGTGTGGCAGGGACGCAGGGCTCTGTGTACGAGGTGCACATGCGCAGGAGTAGCAATATGGCGCCCGCCACCCATCCGAAGCGCCCTTGACAACAGTAACCACAAACACAGTCCAGCACATGCGCACAATGCAACTCTATAGTGGTGAGTCTCTCACGGGGAAGCAGTAATACTAACTAATTAATTAATGAACATAATGAACATGTGTGCAAGAAGCCCCCAATCATCATTCTAATGTAACTGTTATGTAAGTGTATGGTAATATTGGAATAATAATAAGTTTAGCAATAAGAGTCAGGGTTTAGAGTACATGCACGGGGGGGGGGCGTGGCCTGCAGCTCTATGTAGAAGGCAGCTTTTACAGAGCTCCGGTGCCTGACATAAAGCGACGGGGAATTTGTCTTTTTAAAGACAAAGTACCCCTTTTTTCACCGACAAGATCGTTTCAGGTTTCTTCAGACCTCATCCCGGTCAATTCTTAACCCCTTTTGGAGAACCGTTTGACCGTATCAGCTGAGGCCCGTGACAGGGCTTTCCTGACTATCCGCCATTTTGTTTGGGCGCCATTTGCCTGCTCCTGCTCCTGCCTAACTATAAAGGGGTTTTGTCTAAAGTCTCTCCCCGGTCGCTCCTTACCGGTGCTTTCTACTATCTCCCCGGTGTTCAGTTAGTACCTCACTGATTATTTTGGGCCTCTCCGCCACTCAGAGGAGACCGGACGCGGAGGATGATGACTATCCGCGATTAAACAGCTGCCAGCGATTAGACAACTGTCACAGACAGTGTTTGAAGATCGTGGCTCCAACCGGAGGTTTGATCTGACCGGGTGGAGGCCAATGGCAACGGAATTAACGGGGCACTACTTTCTCTTCCCCTCAGCTTCAGCGTGACCCGGAGCGGAGGAATACAAAGTTTTAAACAGCTTCAAACTGCGCTCTCAGGCGCCATCTGCAGGTGCGAGCTGAACTGCACCTAACCTAATTTTCACTTCATAGCAGGCGGATCTGGCGGGCGCCAGCAACGCACCCTAGCAGCTTGGATTGGAGGGACGTCGGCCATCTGAAGACAGGAGAAGCGGATCTGGCAGGCGCCAGCAACGCACCCTAGCAGCCCAGACCGAGGGACGTCGGCCAGCTGAAGAAGATAGAAGACTTCCTTTATTTCTGCCTGTGACCACTGTGGTCACCTTATCTCTAGCCATTTTAAAGGTGTCAATTTTACAGCATCATTTCTCCCCTCATTTCTACTGGTGAGACTATTCCTTAGGGGAATATCCTTATTGTGGGCCATATTCTGCCTTTCATCTATCCCTCATGATGTCTGGTATTTGCATCTCCCTGTAGATCCCTCTCTCTCCCCATAAGAGAGAGATTTTCTCAGAAAAGACTGTCATAACATAATCAACTTATGTATTGAAATCTGTCTCCTGCCTTTCTACATTTATTTATACTGCATTTGATTTATTGTTACTTTAAATCTCTTCTATAGTACTATATGTGCTTTACTATTATATGGGTCTTGCAGTGTGAGTCATATAACCTCAGCTAAGTCAATACTTTCAGTGTCATCTACTGACACCTAGTGGGCAGTGAATGTTAGTTACTGTGTTTTGCGCTCTTTGTTAAGTTCCTTCATTCAATTAGGAATTATTGTAATTACTATTGTCTTGCATTTGACTGCTGTCACCTTTTATGATGCTCTGGTGATTTCAAACATTTTCTCACTCTTCATCTCTTTTCTCTACTTACATACTATCTGAGTCTAGGCTTTTACTTAGATTTGATCTCCCTTAATCTTCTCCTCCCCCAAATCACAATTCCATTAATATTCATAAGTTTAACTTAATAGATTCAAATACACTATTTATTTTCACTAACCCTAAAGCTAATAATCCTAGATTCAATTTATTAAGTGACAAAATGCCTTCCAAGTCAAAACTAACTACAAGCTCCGGTACTTCTGATATGATAATTAATCCCCTTAAGATCTCTCCCACGAGTAAAATCCCCACCCCCCAAACAAATCAACACTTACGCTAAGGTAGGGAAAGATAAAACTAATTCTGGTCATAACTTGAAGGATTGGAGTTCCCCCATGGAAGATCTGTCGTTTCATAAACCTCCTCCTGCAAGCACAAAGAGGAAGGAGATGGAGACTCCCTCCAAATCTAGCTCTGGCTTCTCCTCCTCAGACCACCCAGAAGTTGACCGAGAACCACACCTTCAGAGCCCAGCAAGACAAAAGCTCAAGAAAGACTTACCCGACTTGGAACCACTTCTAAATTTTGACGCAGGACAACCTCTAAATAAAGATTTTTTTCTAAAACTCTTTACTGCCTTTAATCATTCACTAAAAGAAGAAATGATGGAGCAATTTGATGAGGTCAAGTCATCAATGTCCTCAATAGTTTTTCGAGTAGAAGAAAATGAAAAACTGCTGACTGACCTTAAATTAGACAACAAAACTACTAAGAGTGATCAAACTAAGATGAAAGAAGAAATTAGAGTCCTGAAAGACAAACTCATTGACAGAGAAGACAGAGACAGAAGACTTAACCTCAAATTTAGAGGCATACCTGAGAGCGTTAAAAACTACGAGCTAATCGACTATGTCAAAAACCTAACTAAAAAGACTATTCCCTCAAAAACCGAAATTGAATATTCAATTGAAAGAGCTCACAGACTTCCCAAACCTCCGCACCTGGCAGACGATATTCCCAGGGATGTAATCGCCAAATATTCTTTTTTCCAGACTAAAGATCTGATCAATGTTTTTTTGAGGAAAAATAGAACCTTGCCGCTGCCCTTTGACAAGATAAAAGTCTTCTCAGACGTATCTAAGGAAACCATGACCAGACGGAGAATTCTAAACCCAATTACAGAGGCTTTGAGAACCAGAAAAATTCTGTACAGATGGGGCCGTCCTACTCCAAGCGTAATTTTCTCCTTCAACCACAAAACCTTCAACATTGAGGACGTTAATATTGGTCTCAAGACTCTCAAAGATCTACATATTGTTGGAGCGGGATGAGCACCTACTTTGATATCAACTAATTCGATCAGCTCTAGGCACTTTGGCCATAACGTTAGCCCAAAGGAAGTTAAATACCGGTTCTCTTGAACCCTTCCTCTTTATAGGTATACTTGTTAACTTCATATAAATAAAAAATTTCTTTAGATTTAAAATTCCAAAACTTATAATTTACTAGTTGAATTAGTTCTTAGTTTTTTTTTTTTTCTTCTGATCCCCTCTCCATCCCTCTCTAAACTTTATTAACCTTCAAATCTCAACCACCTTAGTTCTCCTACTACGATTAGCTACATAGCCAGAATATGACACTTAAATTTATGTCAATTAATACAAATGGTCTAAACTCTCCTCAAAAAAGATTCTTTGTTTGGAAAGATCTGAAGAAATATAATATAGATGTGGCCGGTTTACAGGAAACTAGGTTTTCTTCGGAAAATTCCCCTAAATTTACCAATTTTAAGTTCCCCCACACTTACTTTTCTTCAAACAAAAAGAAAAAATCAGGCGTAGCCATTCTTATAAAAGACTCAGTCAAATTTGAAGAGTTAGAGGTCACAACAGATGATGAAGGTAGATTTATTATCCTTGTTTGCAAGTTAAATGAAGTTACCCACACTCTAGTAAACCTTATGCTCCTAATAATGGTCAAATTTCGTTCCTTAAAAAATTAATTAAAAAAGTGAGAGAAATTCAAAGAGGTACCCTTTTCTTCTTTGGTGATTTTAATGCTGTTCCTAATATCAACTTAGACTCATCAAACAAGCACAGAAATATAAATACCCAACTCAACCCCCTCTTTGACAGGGAGGAGTTATATGACGCTTTTAGATGTATTAACTCATCTTCAGTAGAATTTACACATTTCTCTAATGTACATAAAACTTTTGCCCGTATTGACTTAATTATCACTAACATAAACTCACTTCGTAGTATTAAATCAGTATCTATCCTCCCTAGAACCTGGTCTGATCATTCCCCAGTAATTTTCGAAACGTTAGGCGGGTTTCCCACTAAAAATCAGGGAATATGGAGGGCCAACTCTTTTCTCTTTAACCACCCTCAATTCAATTCGGAGATTAGAAATGAGTTGAAATTTTACTTCAAAGAAAATGATCTAGATGAGACCCCTATTACAGCTATTTGGATGGCCCACAAAGCAGTAATTAGAGGCCTTCTTATCAAGTTTAACTCAACACTCAAGAAATCCCTTTTAAAAGACACAGAAACTATAGTTAAAAAAATTAAAGAACTGGAGGTAACTGCTGCAAACTCCCCTAATGAAACAATTTTTCGGGAATTACTCGCCCTAAGGTTGGAACTCAAATCATTATTAATTTCTGATTTTGACAAACTCTCGCGGATAAGCAAATCAAATTATTACAGCTGTACAAATAAACCCTCTAAACTCTTTGCGAGAATGATAAAAATTCGCAGGACTAGAACTAACATTACTCAAGTCAAGAATAAACATAACATCCTTCAGAAACTCCCACAAGCAATTTCAAATACTTTTGCTGACTTTTATAAGTCTCTCTATAATCTCAAAGAAACTCCTACGGAGCCTTCTCCAACTCTTCCCAGTATCTCGTCATTCCTTGACTCGATTGAACTCCCGTCTCTATCTAAGCAAGATATAGAGTTCCTAAATTCACCCTTTACGGAATCAGAAGTTTTAGACACAATTCATTCTCTCAAGAAATGCAAATCTCCTGGCCCGGATGGATTTCAGAACGAATATTATACTGCTTTCCAAGAAATTCTATCCCCTTACATTACAAAATTAATAAATTTTACAACTTCTAACAAAGCTTTCTTTCCATCAGAAATGCTACAAGCCACCATTACTGTCTTATCTAAAAATAAGGAAGACTCAGAGAATGTCTCTAATTATAGGCCCATTTCACTTTTAAATACAGACCTCAAAATTATCACTAAGACCATTAATACAAGAATTCAGAAAGTCATTCCGAAACTAATACACAGCGACCAGGTGGGATTTATTCAGAACAGAGGAACATCTGACGCCACCCGAAGAATTCTAACTCTAATGTCCTATATAGAAAAAAAATGTATCCCAACAATTATGGTCTCTGTCGATGCTGAGAAAGCATTTGACAGAGTCCATTGGAATTTCCTTTTTGAAACACTAAAAAAATTTGGTTTTAGAGGCAGTATACTTAATATTCTCCAAGCACTTTATTCTTATCCCACTGCAAAAGTCCTAACTAATAATGTCCTCTCTAAGGAATTCCATTTATCAAACGGCACGAGACAAGGCTGTCCACTGTCTCCTTCCCTGTTCGATCTTTTCATCGAACCGCTCGCTGAGAAGATCCGTATGAACCAACTTATCAAAGGGATACATACTAATTTTAAAGAATATAAAATCAGTCTCTTTGCCGACGACATAATCCTCACTCTTACAGATCCTCTCAATTCATTACGAAATCTTCTAGCCACAATCGAGGAGTTTTCTAGGGTTTCTCTCTATAAGATCAACCTTAATAAAACCCAAGTTCTCCACATGAATCTAGACTCAGAACTATTAAAATCTCTTAAGTTCGAACACAACCTTTCCTGGGATAGGGTAGACTTAGATTACCTGGGCATTAAAATAACTAAACAAATTTCCAATATGGCAAACATTAACTTCTCTGAAATTTTTAAAACTGTCCAAGCTGACCTTCTTCATATTTCCAAAATTGATGTATCCTGGATTGGTAAAGTTGAGGCATACAAAATGTTCGTACTCCCTAAATTACTTTATGTCTTCCGCTCCATACCTTTACCCCCCAAATAGTCGAGGTTTAAAAAACTACAAACCCAATTAATGAACTTTATCTGGGGTCATAAAAAACCTAGAGTGGCGAGAACTATACTTGAGAAAAGTAAATCAAATGGTGGTCTGGCAATTCCCAACTTGTCGGCATATTATAACGCTTCAGTAATAAAACTTAGTCAGACATGGTGGAACCAAGATTCTAGACCCAGTTGGCTTTCCTTGGAGGAAACCAAATTTTCCAGAAATGGACTTACTCTGCTGTTGCTCTCATATTTATGTGATTCATCTAAGCGACTTCCTAAAGAGCATACAGTTAAAGCAACAATTCAATCCTGGAGGCGCCTTATGGCAAAAAACCTTAGCCCTTTGTCGACTACTACTCCCAACTGGATCCCCATAGAAATAATGGAATTTCTTTCTCCGGGCCTGAAAGTTGACTCTTGGAAAACTGCTGGAATTAATTATGTCTCGGACATAATTAATAATGATAAAAAACTTATCCCTTTTGATGATCTGAGTTCAATTTTTAGCCTGAAGGAGCTGGAAGTTAAAATTTGGGATAAAATCAACAAGTGTCAGCCAAATGTTTAAAACACTCATATAACATTACCTTTTGGAAGACTAATAATATATATAAGGAAATTAATTCTGATGTAGCACTAATCAAATCCACCAATATAGTAGCATGGGAAAGGGAATTAAAATCTTTTATCCCCACAGATTGCCTAAGTAAAACTCTTACAACATTACATTCCTGTATACACTGCTCTTCTCTTATCGAATCTCATTATAAGATTCTTCTTCGTTGGTACTATACTCCTGTTAGACTTCACCAGATCAAAGAGGATTATTCTCCTTTGTGTTGGCGGAATTGCCGCAAAGAAGGGAATATTTCCCATGTCTTTTGGGACTGTGAAGCCCTTAAATTATACTGGGGTGAAATACAAATACTAATTAATGAAATCACAAATAGTGACATTATTTTAACTCCAGAACTAATTCTTCTCTTATATGGCATAAATTCTATCCCAAGTGATTTTAGACCCCTTATTGCACATATCTTACTAGCCGCCAAAAATCTGATAGCAACAAAATGGAGAGACCCCAAGCCTCCATTGTTTAATGTATTACTTGAAAAAATCGCTACTCATAACTCTTATGAACTCTCGTTTGCTTTGAGGAATAAATTTTACAGGAGATATGAGAGGAAATGGCGGTTATGGAATTGTTATTTTCCCTTAAATCATTCAACTATCCCTTCACATTTTTCACATTTTTCCGTTCCTGGCTATACACGACCTCAATGTTTAGAGAACTAGATCCCCTCCCCTTACCCCCTTTGTTCTTACCATTTTTTTTTTTTTTTCTCTCCTTCACCTCCTCCCCCTTCTTTAAGTTTAGCGTTATATTTGGTATAGTTTCATGATTTTTGTGTGACTCAATCGACTTGACCCTTTTTCATGGTCATTTATCTCTTTTTGATTTTTACATATTTCTCATTAATTGTCTTGTACTCATTTCTAATGTACATCTAGATTACTGCAATGCTTTGTTTGTATTTTGTTTGTATACTGTATTTTATGGGTAAGCTTATACCCTTACAAGTATTGTGTTATTTGTTATGATATTCGGAAATCAATAAAATACTTTGAACAAGAGTACATGCACAGGTGTAAACACATATGTATAATGTGTGTTATAATGTGTTTGCTATTGATTCATTGATTATGTATATGGAAATGATGAGGTATAAATAAGCCCAGTAGTGCCAGTGACTAATTGCTAGAAGAAAGCCGACTGAGGCTGAAACGTCGCGTATACCACCTGAAGGCTTATTAAAGGTTACCTCTACTAAGGAGTGCTGCATTTCATTTATTCACAGTCTGTATGGAATAGCAGATGAAGTATTGCTTGAATTGACTTGCCCCCTTTTGGACTAGCCGTGCTGCTCTATTTTCATTATTTACAACTATCTCTCTATCTATCTATCTATCTATCTATCTATCTATCTATCTATGAACTCTCTATCTATCTATTATCTATCTGTCTATCTATCTATCTATCTATGAACTCTCTATCTATCTATCTATCTATCTATCTATCTATCTGTCTATCTATCTATGAACTCTCTATCTATCTATCTATCTATCTATCTATGAACTCTCTATCTATCTATTATCTATCTATCTATCTATCTATCTATCTATCTATCTATCTATCTATTATCTATCTGTCTATCTATTATCTATCTATCTATCTATCTATGAACGCTCTATCTATCTATTATCTATCTATCTATCTATCTATCTATTATCTATCTATCTATCTATTATCTATCTATCTATCTAGCTATCTATCTATTATCTATCTATCTATCTATCTATCTATCTATCAACTCTCTATCTATCTACTATCTATCTATCTATCTATCTATCTATCTATCTATCTATCTATCTATTATCTATCTATCTATCTATTATCTATCTATCTACTATCTATCTATCTATCTATCTATCTACTATCTCTCTATCTATCTATCTATCTATCTATCTATCTCTCTCTATCTATCATCTCTCTATCTGGACCTGTAGTACCGTATCTTGCATCTTATCTGCATTGTGTATATGCCAACTTGCTTTTGCATTTATAGTTGTCATTGCCCTGGTCTATGAATTTTGTTATTATCTATATGCAATTAATTAATCATTCTGAATTTCCATTATTAAAATGTTCCAGCTTCTCTACAAAGCATCATATTTAGTTATTTGGGTAGAGCTATTGACCTTCTTCATTAGGATTTCGATTTGCCTTTAGAACAATTATACATTCTATATTAATCTCTATTCATTTATATCTATTTAACTATCTACCTTTGTATAAAATAATTACTGTAAAATAAAAAGACCAAGCAAATTTTGTATTTAGCGCAACATGGCTGTCACATAAAGGTTAAAACTTCAGAGGAGAGGATAACCTTTACCTATCAGATCTTATCAGTTTGGCCATTTTAGCATACTTACTACTGTTGGTAGTTGGATATGATGTATATGGTGAATCTGATGGATCTGGTGGATCTGATGGGTATGTTGTATATAAGTCGTCTTCGGTTGTAAGTGACCATTCTGTCCATTGTGATGCACATCTGGATATTATCAGAAGTAGACCTACAGTGTAATACAACATGATCACGGTCAGCCAGCGATAGCTGTCGAGTGTTACAGAAGTGGCGATATTTATGCATTTGGCTGCACCTAGTGATTCGCTCAGAACCTGCAAAACCACATAATTACCTGGTTTCAAAAGGAAGCACTTCTAAGAAAATCTGCTATGTACTGTACATGGTATGTCTTCTATTAGTGCAAACAATATGAAGGAATTTCACATTTGTTTGTCCACTCTACTGACATAACCACAGTAGAGAAATGAAACCTACTTTCTTTCCTTTACTATCTATAATCTCAATATTGATGACTCGACTAGTAAAATTTGCCCGAAGGATATGATTTCTAATAGGACTGTATGCTTGAGATCAGTAACAATCATACAGGTAATAAAAAATAGTGTTATGCAATTGTTGTCATTTGGAAAAATAATAATCGACCACCACAGAGAGTAAAAATGATATTTTAACGCAGTCAAGAATTAAGTACAATTTATAATGTTTAAAGTGTAACCGGCGGTTCAATTTTTATTTAATAATAATGTAGAGCAAGTGATTATAATAAAATTTCAAATATACTTTATTAGAAAATTCTGGTTGGAAACCATTCATAAACCTTCCACAAGGTGTCCCCACTGTACTGTGTGTGAAGCAGACCTATGTTTATTATCTTTTCTTTTAATGTTCTTTTTATTGAAGAATAAAGAGTTACAATCAAACAGTCAATCAGTTTTTCCATAACATGAGGGAAATTTGTAGCATTTAACATATATAACATCATTTATCGTAAATGTTCATTCTTACAAGGGTAATGTAGCATTTCCCTCATTAGAGTTTGTTGTAGAGGAAAAAGATTAATTAAGTATTCTATATAGAGAGTAAAGAGGGGGGATAGATCAACAAGGAGGAGAATGAAGGACAAGATAGGGGTGGTCAGAAGGGAGGGGGGGGGGACGAGAATGCGAGAGGGGTCGTGTTGCTTGAGTCACTCGGCGATAGATGCATTAATGAAGTCAGTGGTCGACCGGTAACACACCCAAGGTGACCATATTTTCTCAAAGGTCTCATATGAACTGAATGAGAGATTTGCTAGTTCTGCTGCACGGTATACCATGTCTATTTCACGTAAAATTTGGGTCTTTGTTGGAGTCAGGTTGGATTTCCACCGAGCAGAGACAAGAATCCTACATGCAGCTATGATATTAGATGCTAGTTTAGAGATATACATCTCTTTCGGCCATTGGAAAAAATTGAGAAGAACTGTGAGCGGTGTAAGAGCCACCTCCCGTTGTAGAACGTCTGCAAGTAGCGTTGACACCAACCTCCAGTAATCTTGAATCAGGGGGCATTGCCACCATATATGAAAATATGTTCCTACGTCAGAGTTACACCTCCAACAAGAGTCCGAAGTCAGGTGGTACCATCTGTGTATCTGTGAGGGGGTACGATACCACCTTGTTACTACCTTGTATGAGTTTTCTTGTATTTTTACACAAGGAGAAGGACCATGGGATCCCCTGTATATTTGTCTTATTTGCTGCTCCGAAAACTCTATTTGAAGGTCTTGTTCCCATAGGCCTAAGAAGTCTCTTTTAACGTGTGCGATATTTAGGGTTAGTTGTTTTGTATAGCAATGATAGCACCTTGGAGGGATCCAGCAACTGTGTACACAGTTGCTCAAATAATGTCAGAGGTCTCATAATATTTAAATTTTTCAGGTGTTTGTGGATGTAAGCTTTTAATTTGCCATATTGGAGAAAGGATATATCTGGTAGGGAGTTAGATTGTTGTATTTCTCTATGTGTAAGCAAAGCTCCATCTATCAGTAAACGATCAATTGGAATGGGCTCGACTAGCCCCCTCCCTGGGTCCACCGGATCGGTCGCTTGAGACCTCCTCGGGAAATGGCCGACAAGATCTCGCAGATCCAGAATTGGGGTCAATGGAGGAAGCAGCCGGCCACATTCTTTTTTCCAAGTTGCTACGGTGGCTTTCGTGAAGGTGTTGCTAATCAGTTTTGGGTCGTTGTAGAGATCTGGAAGCAGTGCTAGGGACCTCAGGGGTACTTGTGACATAGTTTCTTCAATTGAGAGCCATAGTTTATGTGACGGCCTCCTGATCCAGTCTATAATTCTTGTTAACATAGCTGCTGCATAGTATTTGCGTATGTCCGGTGCCCCCATACCCCCTTTGTCTCTTGGTAGTGCAAGTGTTTGATATTTAATACGTGGTTTTTTATTATTCCAAATAAAATTTAAAAAGAAGGCATGTATTTTGTTTAAAGTATGTTCCGGGATGTGAATTGGGAGCATTTGGAATAAATATATAAATTTTGGTAGAATTATGCTTTTAATTAGATTTTTTCTGCCTACCCATGATAGAAAAGGCGCTCTCCATAATTTAACTGTTTCTTTTGCTTTTTCCAATGTGGGTATTACGTTAAGTGAAAGAAGGTCTCTGTCCGTGTGCCCTATCTTTATTCCTAGGTATGTAATGTGGTTTTCTGGCCATTTGAAGGGATAAGTATTTTTATATTTGTCTATCGTAGGCTTGGGAATGTTAAGGCCTAGAGCTTCTGACTTAGACAAGTTAATTTTATAATTGGAAAGTCGGCCGTAGTTCTCCAAGGTTTGTATAAAGGCAGGGATGCCCCTATCCGGTTCAGACAGTAGTACCAGCAGATCATCCGCAAATGCGGCCGATTTGTGGTGTACTTTATTCAATTGAAATCCTTTAATTTCTTCGTTCATTTGGATGCTTCTTAACAGTGGTTCCATAACTAGAACGAATAGTAAAGGGGACAAGGGGCATCCCTGTCTCGTGCCATTTTTTATTAGAAAAGGGTCTGAAAGCATGTTGTTGATTTTCAATTTAGCTGATGGGGAGGTGTACATTTTGAATATAGCCTCTATTAGAAGGGGGGGTATATGGAAAGCCATTAGGGTACTACGGAGGAATGTCCAGTCCACCCTGTCAAAGGCCTTCTCGGCATCTGTGCTCAATAAGACCATCCGTTTGTGGTGTATTTTAGCATGTTGCATTAAGTGTAATATTCTGCTTGCATTGTCTCTTCCCTCCCTCCCTCGCACAAATCCTGTCTGTTCCAACGTAATCAGTTGTGGGATCATACCCGTCAGGCGTCTTGCTATTAAGCTAGCGTATATTTTCAGGTCAACATTAAGCAAGGAGATGGGTCTGTAACTCCCACACTGTGTCAGATCCTTGCCATCTTTATGTAAGAGCATGACATGTGCTTCTAAGGATTGGGGGGGAAGAGTGCTGCCATGGAGAACTGCATTACACATGTTCAACAAGTATTTATTCAGGTCTGGAGAAAATGTCTTATAATAGAGTAGTGAAAAACCATCTGGTCCCGGAGATTTGCCTGATGGGCCCTCAGACAGGATGGACTGGAGTTCCTCTAATTCAAAAGGTCTCGTCAACCACTGCTGTTGTTGTTCATCTAGTTTTGGTAAAGATAGAGATGAGAGAAATGATTCTATTTCATGTTTTCTCTGGTTTAAATTTACTTCAGGACCATGCGGTCTTATCTGGTATAAATTTTTATAGAATGTTAAAAATTCTGTGATAATCTGCTCATAGTTTTGTGTTATCAGACCCGATTCTGTTTTGATTTTGTGAATGAAGGTTCGAGACTGTCTTTTTTTAATCAATGATATCATTAGCTTAGAGGCCTTATCACCATGTACCATTAAGCGATTTCTCCAATTAATAAAATATTTAGCTGCTTTTTTATTGAGGAGGTCTTTTAGGCGTTGTCTACACTCTGCAAGTTTTATCATATTGGGTTGGGCCAACGTCAATTGATGTTGTTTCTCTAGGTGAATAATATCTTTATACAATTTTTTCTGTATCAGCCTTCCTCTGCTTATTTTGAAACGAAGCTATTGATATTATAACTCCTCTCAATGTTGCCTTATGTGCTTCCCAGATTATTGTAGGGTCTACGTCTGGAGTGTTATTGTGATTGAAATAGTCTTTGATGGCCGATTGAATTTTAAGTTTAATGTCTTTAGCGTGTAATAGGGATTCATTCAACCTCCATGTCCTAGCAGGTGGGACAGGTCCTCCACATTCCAGTTTTATAGTCACCATTGCGTGGTCTGAGTATAGTGCTGGGAGGATTTCAGTTTCTACAACTGTTGGAAGGAGGGTTTTGGACACAAATAGATAGTCTAGTCGATGGTAGTTGTTATGGGGGTGAGAGAAATATGTGTAGGCTCTGTCGTGGGGGTGATAATATCGCCATACATCTATCAAACTTGCTGTGTGGAAAGAGGACCTTATTTTAGCCAGGTCTCGCCTGAAGATATTGCTTTTCCCTGTTGAGGTATCTAATAGGGGCTCTAGCGTAATGTTTAAATCTCCGCCAATCAGAACTGAACCTTCAGCAAATAATGAAAGCTTGGTTTGAACCTTTTGTATCCAGGAAAAATGTTTTTTATTTGGGGCGTATAAACTCCCTAGTGTAATCAAGGAACCTTCCAGTAAACCCTTTACAAAGATATATCGGCCCTCATTGTCGGCCAATTTGTCTATAGGAAGGAAGGGGACATTTTTTGCTATAGCAATAGCTACTCCTCTGGCCCTCTTTTGAGGTGAATATGCATGGTACCAGGTATTATAGTAATTCTTTTCAAAGTTAGGTGTTTTAGATTCTATAAAATGGGTTTCTTGTAATAGTAAGATGTCATGTCCTGCTTTCTTGAGGAAGTGTAGTGTTTGAGACCTAGGAATAGGAGAGTTGAAACCGTGTAAATTGTGCGATACCACTTGGTATGACTTACGGTTGGTGGTCATGGTGGGTGTTCGTAGTCATTCAGATGTTGTAGCAGAGACTCTCTCGCGGGGTTTTGGGACAGGGGTGGGTGGGGAGAAACAGAGAGGGTAGAAGGGAACAGTAGAGATAGTTTTCCTGAGAATGCAAAACAAATTGTAGTTAACGCATATTCATACATCTTAAATTTAAACCTTCTTATATGATGAATCTGAACAGACAGACTCTTCTCCATCACGGCCATCCCTCCGCCACGTAAGAGCCGCAAGCGAGGGGGGTAGACTGACAGAGGAGGTTTTACCTTTTAACACTAAGAATAACTATTAGGCTATTGTGCCTTAAACTTGGTAACAGGATAATCTGAAACTTACAACAGGATAGTCTCTTGTAAGCTAGCCTATGTGTAATTAAAACCTTACACAGGAACCAGAAAAAGTTTGTTAAACTATTAATAGGTGAGTATGGGGGAGTAGAGCATCCCCTTAAACGCCCGTGTGGGCTAATGAAATATTGTACAGTAGTCACAACGATTGCTAAAAAGTTATGATAATAAATCTCAACATTTCTAGCATGGTTTTCATGCAAGGATCAGGACTATTATCCAATCTCAAGGTGGATAAAGAGGGGCGAAAAGAATATCGACCTTCCAGGTCGACTATAATAGCTGGAGATAGTAAGTATATTAATGTCCCAGTCACGAGTCTCAGGGAGAAAAAGAAAGATACAGTAGATCTTTAACTATCCATCATCCGTTCGGACTGTCTTCTCCTCGGGACTCGGCTAATTTGGAGTTTTTGCGTTTTGTTCTTTGGGACTTTGGTGTAAGATGTGTTTGCCACGGTGGTGGGTGTTGTAGAGGTGTCATCTGGTATGCAGCTCCCACCTCTTCTAGATTGGGATAATGTTCCAGTTCGATATTTAGCTCCTGACACATCCGTTTGATGTCAGCTGATGTTCGACCTTGGATCTTTTTATCTCCAGCCGTGACGGATATGCCGAAAGGGAACAGCCATCTGTATGGGTAATTCCGTTGGTGAAAAATTGTAGTCAGCGGTTTCAAGAGGCGCCGTTTAGCAAGGGTTATCCAAGAGAGGTCTTGGTATATTTGGATTGGGGAGCCATTGCATGTAACGGTGGTTTTCTCTCTGGCCCTCCTCATGACCAGCTCCTTTGTCCTGTAGTCCAGGAAACGGCAGATTACATCTCTTGGAGATTCGTCAGATGGTGGTTTCGGGCGTAATGCTCTATGTACTCTCACCAATTCCATATCTGGTGGGTCATCCGGCTGTAATAATGAGCGGAATGTGTCTATAATGGATGGAGTCAAGGCATCTTGTGTTATTGTTTCAGGAACTCCCTTCAAGCGCAGATTGTCTCGTCTATCTCTATTTTCGTGGTCTTCCAGCATAGTATAGATCTTATTGAGGTGGTCTTCATGGTGATGGAGACCAGAGAGAGTAGCGTTAGTTTGTTTGACCACCTCTGTGTTGGCTGATTCCAGAGTTTCGACTCTGCGTCCCGTCTGTGCCAAGTCTTGTTTGATATCCGCCATCTCTTTGGCCAGGGGTTCTAGAGCCTTATGTAATATCCTTTTGAGGTATGATCTGGTGATCGGGAGCTCCTCATCGTCATCTGTTCCCTCGCATTCACTATCATGGTCTGGCTCCATGGTTTCTTCTACCAAGAGTCGTCTCGATGTTTTGGATAAGGACGACAGGCCGGCTTGCTTTTTTAGGTATTTATCTAAATCCACTTGCGTGGTGTTAGTGGTTGTCTTAGTGGAAGATTTAGTGGATTTTGTATTTGATTTAACCATTGTGACGTGTTGAAGAAGTTAGTGTCTATCTGGTTTCTGTTCTCTGCCAGCCCCCCCAGGGCGTCGCGAGGCTCTCACATTATGGGGTCTGGTGCGGCATAGAGAAAACCTGTTATTATAAGTTCAAGTGGAGATCCAGAAGATGGGTGGTTTTGGGAAAGAGATGATTCTTTATTAGTTTTCCACTGAGCCAGTTGGGTGAGGGAGGGTTTGTCAGAATGTTACAGTCAAAAGTTGTAGAAGAGTGCACAGTATATTGTTTTATGACACCTTGAATTTTGAAAATTTCCTTATAAAACCACTGTAGTTGATGCTGTGTATAGGCTTCCAGCGCCCTCTGCTGGTAGTTGGTGGTATGGGCCGGTGGGTGATATAGGGGCAGTGAAAGGGTTAATCCAGAATTCTATGTTCTAGAAGGTGTAGATTTGTGGTGGGGTGGGTTAGGATATTTCTGTATACAGTATCTCTGTCTGTGCACCGTCTACTGAACTTTAGCAAGGTGGCAGTGCTTTGTTTAGAAGACAGCTGACACTGTGTTACTCAACTTTGCCTGTTAGTTCTGTTGTGTCAGGGTCAAGGTGTGTTCCCAGTTCCACAGGGGGCGGGGGGAGGATGGAATAATCCAGGCCCCAGCAGCTGCAGTATAGGGGCCCTTGTTACAATGCTGCCCCTCCGTCACTTCACCCGTCAGCTCCCGATTTTCCCCCTCACCTCACCTCATGCAAGCAAGTCCAGTATGCTCTCCTGCACTCTCCGTCCAGGCCGCTCCGTGGCTCAGGCGGCGATGGAAGTAAGCGATCCGCTCGCCACGCTTGCTGGTCGGGTGTGCGTGCGCGCCCGCCGGTCTCCCGCTCTCCTCTGTATGCTCCCGGGGTCGACCGCTGCCTCCTCCCAGCCCCGCAGCAGGTGAGGAGCCGGATCAGCAGCCGCAGGTGTCACCCGGGCGAGGGCCCGCGCTAATGGCGGCTGGTGGGAAAACGCTTCCCCCTTACACAGCTCCTCTCTCTCACCTCTCCCCTGGCTCTTCTTCTAAGCGAGGGGCCAGCAGTAGGGTCTCCAGCGGCAGGATCCCTTGATGAGGTGGCCCACTCACCGCAGATCAGGACTGTTTCAGGCCGGAGGGACAGTCAGGCCCATGTGCAGGGGGGGGACGGGCAGGCTCCTTCAAAGTGCTCCTTTTGGGTCCTGGGATCCAAAATACCGGGATCTCGGCGATCCCTGGTGTCTGGGGTATACCACCAGGTGTGATCCAGGCTGTTCTCCCGACCTCCAGGGGTAGGATGCCGCAGATCCAGCAGATTCTTGTGGAGCTCACAGGAGTACGTCCTGCTCAGTCAGCGGCCATCTTGGATCTCTCCTATGTTTATTATCAATCACAGCTGTCTTCACAGTGAATATGGGGCATGTAACCATATAAAGGAAAGGGGGCATGGGCCTATACTCCTGACTGCAGCTGGTGTGGTGACAATGTAATAGATTAGCTCAGCCAACAGCACAGTTGCTAAGCAATGTCAGAATGTCGTGAAAACTCCTCTTTCCTTGGCACAAGCTTCTGATCTGTTTCTGATCTGTCATCTGGCTCCACACAGCTCAGTCAGGATCTCTGTTATCCCCTTCTCTGCTGTCACATTGCACAGCTCACCATCAGCCTGCTCTCAGAAGCTGTGGAAATACGCACACAGTGCACTGCTTCCTATCAGCTGCTGTCCATGCCCACACAGACATAAAATGCATGTTTTAAAAATAGCACAGAAAAATGTGAGAAAATAAGTCACATAGCACAAAAAAGCATTATGCTAGCTGCAATGTGACCCATCATTGACAACCAGTGCAGTATTGTTTTTTTTTTTTTTTCATTGAAATGACATTTACAGTTTAATACCAATCTAACGATTCCAACTTATAATGCCATACACTTCCCAAATCTTGTTAAGACAATTTGTAATAAATAAGGTGCTCAAAAAATTCACAAACTGACTTCATATCACGAGCATATACAGAATAAATGCCATACAGCACGTGTAGCACCATCATATAGAGTACAAACAATCTCACCTGTGTCACCGATGATGTCCATTCAGTAAATTGATTGCTGGTAAAAAAGATGTAAGCCCTGTGCACACAATGCGTTTTGATCACTTTTTCGACACTTTTTTTAGTGCAGTTTTGTCACAAAACTGCAAGCAAATCCTTATGCCAGAAAAGTCAGTGAGTATTCTGAAGTCTTATGCACATATTGATTTTTTTCCGTTGCAGATTTGGTGTGGAAATATATCTGCAGCATGTCCATTCTTGCAGCGTTTTGCAGCATTTTTCCTCCTCAAATGCATGAAAAACACAAGAAAAAAATGTATCAAAAATGCATTGTGTTTTCTGCCAGGAGATGCAGATTTAGTGCAGACATTTCTGCAACCAAATACTCAAAGTGCACAAAAAGCCTTACACTACTTGTCCAGCATCCAGTTCAGTGTAATGGGGTACCTGGACCAAGAGCAAACTTCCTTCCCTAGCACACAATTATTGACATACTGGACAACCCTTAATATCAGGTTCCTGTGACATGACATCATGACATTGCATCTAGATGCACATCTTTATGTTATAAGAGATCAAGTGATTAGGCTCCATGGTAAATCATGCTGTTGGGGCGAATCATCGCAAGTAGAGCCCAAGAGGTTGGCAATCGAGTGCTGTCCCATATCAGCTGCTATAGCGTACCACAGTGGATGATGGATCTGGGTAGTCAAGATCATCTTGCTCAATTAATTGTTAGAAATGTATTAGTTCCTGTTATGGGGAAGAGACATTTTGGGCTCTTGGGCGTCTGGGTTTGCCTGTGGTTAAGCCTGTGCCAATCCTCTTAGACAATCTGAAGATGGTCTTGATCCAGTGGTCAGTAATAAAAAATAGCAAAATTGTTTAGAAGATTGACATGGGACAACATTTAAGTAGGGAATTTGACTACACATGAGATTCAAAAGTGAGTCATGGGACTTCAAGCCGGATGGGATACACCCAATATACTGCAGGAATGAAGTACTGTCATAGATGGACCATTATTTTTAATCTTTATGGTACCTTAACAAGCCGCTACAGAAGGTTAGAAACAACCGGGTGTTGGAGACAATTGTATCTTGCACCGTCAAAACACCGCGAGGTAGCGGCGTGTAAATCAGGTTGTTGCCACCGGTCACTGTCGACACCTGTTTTTCAGCAGTGCTCAAAAACATATTGGTTTCAACCCGATGGCAGCGGCGTGTAATCGAGGAACAGGAAGGTTTTTGCGACACCTAGTGAACTCCCTGGGGTGTGACACAGCCTCCGGGATACCGCGCCCCATCAGCGATCATTGGTGGAAGCTCCTGCGTTACGATTGGTTGTCCCTGCATAGGGCGGCATATTTAAGGAGCTGACCAGTCACACTACACAATTGCAATAGCGTCATGTATTAGCCAGCCTTCCTGCGCTGGCTGGCCAATCATGATGCTATTACATTGTCCAATCACCGTACGAGCGTCTCGTAACCCACAACTCTGGCACGCCTATGTGTTGTCCCTGCTGCCCCAGGTCCTCCCATATTACCTTGTGGTAGTGGCGTGTAAATGAGGGAAGGTGCTCTACAGAAGGTAACCTGCGGCACCCGTCGGTGCTTCCAGGGATAGAAAAAACCTTCTGTAGAGCACCTTGTAGCGGCGTGTAAAGGCGGTATCAGGTACTGTTAGCAACCGTTGGAACGTGCTCGTGCACGTGAGACACCCAGTTGTTTCTAACCTTCTGTAGCGGCGTGTAAAGGTACCATTACAGATTCCATAATAACAGGGTCTGTACCACAGGACTGGCACACCAAGGATATAAAGAGAATGACACTTGCAGTCTTTGTGCTAGTGGTGCTTTTTTATTGCTCAAGGTGAAAGTTTTGTAACAAACAATAGTAGTAGAATGTTTCCAGCCCTGTTGGGCTTTCTTCCGTACAGACAATACCTTATATTGCATGTAATTCAAACAAAAAGAAAGGATCTGTCAGCATTCATTTCTGCATAACAATATTTACACTAGTCTTTTTCTGCTATGTGACCACTGAAAAATATATAGTGTGATACTGAAAAATTAATATAAGGGTAGTTATTTACAACGGTTTCACAAGGAACCCATCATCGTGTGCAACCAAATTCATATAATCTTTAGTTGCTGATTAGAATTCTCCCATAGACAGGGGCGGAACTACCGTGGTGCAGCTGGTGCAGCTGCACCAGGGCCCCGACCGGCTAGGGGGCCCCTTCAAGCCTGGAGGGGGCCCCCAGCCGACCCCCGCAAGCCACCGTCAAAGGAGAGGAGGGTCAGGCAAGGGAAGCAGAGAGCTTCATGCTTCCCCTGCCTGATCCTGCCCCTCCTCTCCTCTGCCCCTCCGGCTCCTACAAGCCGCGCCGACCACAGTAGCACCAACAGACTTTCCACCCCCCTGGTCCGCTCCTGCACCAGGGCCCCCGGGAGTGACGGTCCGCCCCTGCCCATAGAGTATTATATCTGATAGAGATTAATATTAAGGAGAAGTAATAACAATGCGTTTACATATACGTAATCAATATCAGGTAAAAGAGCAAAGAAATTCTCTGGTCAGATGGGTGGAAGTGAGAATAGCTACTAGGGCAGGGGATAGTGAGTGCTACAAAAACTGAATAAAAAACTACCTTGTAAGACTAAGCATAGGTTTATAGGGAACAAGCTAGTCCCTATGTTGTCAGCACCTTTTAATTGTGAAATCCTGTTAATAGGAATTGATATAGTGAGTGATTATAGATGATTATAAGTTGTGTCAAAGGATATGAACAGGAATTGTTTACCTGTATGAATTGACAAAATTTCATGTGGCTCACGGGTTCTGCAAACTATAGGGAGCATAAGTGGTGTATTAATTAGTGCTCTCTGTGCATAAAGAGTGCCTAAATGACTCATGTGGAGGATCCACAGGATGCACTTACCAAGGGCTTAAGTATCAATGTGCTGTGGAGGTGAAGGTAAAATCCCATTAATAAGCAATAATGGCCCTAATGGCAGGTACAGGGTGAAGTGCGCACTTACTTAGGCCATGTGGGGGACTTGCAAAGGTGGTGAGCGCTGTATGCTGTTACTGCCGTTCGTTTTATCGAGACCGGAAGTGCGGTAGCTTCTGCCTTCCGGTCTGTGGAACGCATTGCGGTGGTGAACTGCAAGTGCCGCGCATGCGCGGTACGGAGAGAGTCTCGCGCATGCGCAGGAGAAGCCGGTGCGCAGAATCGTGTTAGAAGGAAACAAGACAGATCAGGGAAAGATTCCTGCCATTCTTAGGGAATCTAGGGAAGGAAAAAGAAGAATAATGAAAATTAACAACAAAATTTATGATAATTAACAACTTTAAAGTAACATTAACCTTCCACAATACCATATATAATGCTTTTTATGTTGAGATCAAGGCTTACTAATGGATCCAAAGCATTGAATAGATTAAATAAACAATGGCATATTTCATAAAGTAATTTGTCATAAACCTTATCTAGGTAACACAAGGTTTATCTTAGGGAACATATGACCAATTATACTAGGAAAATACACTCAATACATTCAATACGTTGTATGGAATTTCAATTGAAATAGGGATAAATATCAATATAAGGCCTCATATTCCTGATTTAACCCGTTGGGTTCCAAAGTCTGTAACTTGTGAATCCAAAAGGATTCCCGTTGTTTGAGACGACGTAATCTATGGCCTCCTCGCCGTAATGGGGGTACGTGTTCCAGGATATGGAATTTCAACTGAGAGATGGAGTGACCCATGGACAAAAAATGATATGGTAATGGTAAAAGGATATTTTTGCAACGTATAGTTGACTTGTGCTTGCATATGCGGTCTCGGACATGCTGGGTGGTCTCCCCAACAGATCCGAGACCGCACGGACACTTGATTAAATACACCACATATGATGAATCACATGTTAAATAATCATTGATGAAAAAGGTTTTGCCCGACCTTGGATAAGTGAACGTATTCCCTTTTACAAGGTTTGAGCATTGTAGGCAATTCCTCCATGGGAAATTTCCTTGTCGAGGGGTAGCAAGGAAGGTCTGTCTGTTTTTTTTGGTGTTGGAACCTATATCAGCTCGTACTAATTTATCTTTAAGGTTGGAGCCCTTTTGTTACAATATAGTGGAGGGTTTTGAAATTCATCTATCTTAGGATAGGCATTGCCCAAAATGTGCCAGTGTTTGCGAATTATACCTTGTATTACGGTATTATAAGGATGGTATGTTTGTACGAAAGACATTCGTTTTGTACTGTTCAACCTCTGTTGTGGTGATTGTGTCCTAGGAGATGCTATCTGTGGGGGGTAACCCCTGTTGATAAATTTCTGAGTCATCTCATTGTGTCTAAGTTCTCTAACTACTGGGTTGGAGACGATACGGTCGACTCTAGTATGTTGTGAATTTGGTAGAGCCTTTTTAACATGTTTGGGATGACTACTTGCAAAATGGAGAAGACTGTTTCTGTCAGTGGGCTTCCTGTATAAGTCCACTTAAATTTTACCTGCAGTATCTATGCTTACCAGAGTATCGAGAAAATTGATCTTATTAGTATCATGGTGAATGGTGAATGTAAGGCCTATTATCCTGGTGTTCATGTGGTCAAAGAGTGCAAGTAGATCACTAATGCTGCCTGTCCATATGATGAATATATCATCAATAAATCGTAGCCAAAGTTTAGAAAAGGATTTATATAGGGGATTGTTGTAAATGTAGCGCTCCTCGAACTGTGCCATGTATACGAAGGCGCTACGTTGCTCCCCATTGCGGTACCTTTTACCTGTTCAAAAAAGTGATCCTGGAATAGAAAATAATTTTTCGTTAACACAATGTCCAAAAAATCATGGACGAGTAATCTCATCTCGTCTGAGAACTGTGGTTGTGATTCTAGGAACCATTGCATAGCTTCCAACCCGTGTTTGTGGTCAATGCTACTGTAAAGATTATTCATATCTAGCGTGACTAGTGTGTAACCGGGTGGCATGTCTCCTAAACTGTGTAGTCTGGATAAAAAGTCAGTGGTATCTCGTATGTAGGAGGGGATAGTGCGAATCAATGGTGCTATAATGCGGTCCAGGACGATTGCAATAGGGGACAGGATAGAGTCTGTGGAGGCTACAATCAGGCGTCCAGGTGGGTTGTGAAGGTCTTTATGTATCTTAGGCAAGATATAAAAGACTGGTGTTACTGGATAAAGTGGTTGTAGGTAGGTTGCTAATTATCCCTCTTTCAAGGTTCAGGCACCGACCACCCGTGACATCCCTGCACCCGACCGCCCGAGACCTGAGTACCATAGACCCTTGTGAGCCCGACAACTCCATGTACTTCTCTGTTCTACCTGTGATAAAGCATTTCCCTGCTACAAGATACAAGACGGAATTCCTGTGATTAATTGCATGCTTGCCAAAAGATACCAATTTCCTATACAGCTACAGTTACCTGGGTTTACTTAACCCGTGCTACATGTGCCCCTTGTTGGTCTGCCTTCCTGCCTATCTTGACGACCTGGTCTTTGATGATCCACTTTTAATTCGTCAACACCCTCTCCACTGCACCATCACCTCTGGTCCATGTTGCTCACCCTTACTCCTGGATCAGAGAATCAGCTTCACCAAGGGAGCCCTTAAAGGCAACCTGTTACCAGTATAGAAAAATATAACTCCTTCATAAAACCACAGTTAAACCACATACTATACATCGTAAACTGCATACAGTGTAAACTCATTTTCTTAACCCTCGCTCTATCACTCCCTTTTTCCAGAACATTATAGAGCACCCACTCCATCTGTAATAAACTCCATGTTATTCATGACCTCTTTACTTCTATCCTTTTTTAGTCTATCCATTCTTAGCCTAAGATAAATATGGCTGACACTTGTTACACAGCCTCTTCTTTTATGCTGTGTTATGATGACCTTTACCCACACTCCTCGTCCTGGCAACAAACATGGTGGAGGAGTTCGTCATCTCCTTCTAGGGAGAAACCTTTGGCTTTCAATCATAGAAGCGTTAGTCAATACTCATTGTAGAGTCAGTAGCAGCCGTTAGCACACCCTGGCACATTAGCTGATGACCATTTCTGCAGTGTTTCAGTGCAGACACGGCTGTCAGTCAACGTGCCAGGGTGTGCATACAGCTGCTGCTTACTACGTACTGCGTGGGGGGTCAGACACGTGTGGCATCTCATGCAAAGTGGCATTGAATGCTAAGTGGATGCAGTTATTTCATGGCAGTTGACTAACATTCGTCCTCTCTTCTCTTCATACAGGTAATATTCCAACACTGCTTGCTGTCATCTATTTTCACCCAAGCCATTGTAACAGTGCATGTTAATATACCTGTGATTGCTGTAATGATCGCCATAGCAATATCAGCTTGACTTATAGTCTCATGGTAATATTCCAACACTGCTTGCTGTCATCTATTTTCACCCAAGCCATTGTAACAGTGCATGTTAATATACCTGTGATTGCTGTAATGATCGCCATAGCAATATCAGCTTGACTTATAGTCTCATGGTAATATTCCAACACTGCTTGCTGTCATCTATTTTCACCCAAGCCATTGTAACAGTGCATGTTAATATACCTGTGATTGCTGTAATGATCGCCATAGCAATATCAGCTTGACTTATAGTCTCATGGTAATATTCCAACACTGCTTGCTGTCATCTATTTTCACCCAAGCCATTGTAACAGTGCATGTTAATATACCTGTGATTGCTGTAATGATCGCCATAGCAATATCAGCTTGACTTATAGTCTCATGGTAATATTCCAACACTGCTTGCTGTCATCTATTTTCACCCAAGCCATTGTAACAGTGCATGTTAATATACCTGTGATTGCTGTAATGATCGCCATAGCAATATCAGCTTGACTTATAGTCTCATGGTAATATTCCAACACTGCTTGCTGTCATCTATTTTCACCCAAGCCATTGTAACAGTGCATGTTAATATACCTGTGATTGCTGTAATGATCGCCATAGCAATATCAGCTTGACTTATAGTCTCATGGTAATATTCCAACACTGCACTTATTGTTAAGCTTCCCGTGTCATCTCTATGCATTACATTACTCACTCACCAGTATATGACAATTTGGCAGATTGTAATAGTTATCTGTTGGAGGTGTTATAGTGTGGAGGGAGTCTTGCCCTTTCATCCTCTTGCACCCCTGCTGTTCCTTGTAGCTGCTAATTACCTGATACCATGTTTCCTCCCACAAGCCCCCTCACCTGATTCTGATAGTGTCTCCTATAAATTTAGCTCATTCTTAAGGGGTACTGTGGCGCCCAGCAACGAGTGCGTCACAAGGGAGTATTGCAGCCGCAATATTCTCTGACAAAGCAGTGCAATAGTTAACTCTGAGATCCAACCCAACATACAACACCTAGAACAGGGGACCAATCCTAGGTCCTGGTGGGTGGAGTGTTAGGGTAGTGAAGTAGAACACACAGTAATCTAGACAGTCAGAACAGAGTGGAGACAGAATCTAGAACCTGACAAGAGCAGACTAGAACTTGGAGAGGAGCGGGGGCTCCGCACTCCGTGCGGGCCCCTGGGCCGTCACCGGTCGGGTGTCAGCACCTGAGGCCTTAACTACCGGGATTGGGCATATCTACACGGGTTCCCAAAAGACTCCCGTGCCCACAACTTACAGCCGGTTCACTGGTACCGAAGCTGGCAGCAGTTCACCTCTGCCACGCGAACCAGCCCCGTGGAGGAGCAGCTTTACAGGAGCACCCCACCACCAGCCAGTTTCCAGTCGTCTAACCAGCGGTGTACCCACTGAGGGATCCAAGGCTCCCCAAAGCATCCAGAACGTACATCATGGATAGGGCATTGAAGCAGCCTCCCCGTACCCGATCTGGTATTCCTGGGCGACGCTGGTAAAAAGAAGGAACTAAGTAGGTAGAATGGAGGAACACTGCGGATCTCTGAGGAACACTATCACTGCTGAGTCCACCCGGTCTACTACTCAACCACTGTAAGCCATGTACTGCCTGCTGGTTACAGTAAAGACCCGTTGCAGAGACTATCTGTGTCCGTGTCTCCTTATGAACTGTCCGTCATTAACTAAAGGTAACCGCAGCTGCCGCACAACATCTTGAGCAGCTCCAGCCTCCGGGGCTCACCGCTCAGCCTGTGGGGAGCGTAACATCTTGCTGCTGTCCATCACCCCGGAGGTTCCGCAGCGTCGGTAGCCCTTACCGAACTACTCATAGGTGGCGTCACGAAGAAAACAAATTAAATCCCCTTTAATCTGTTCCCACTAAGACGTCCTCAATTTTGATCTGCACTACACTGGGCCCCACTACCGGCAAGCGCGGTCCACCCGTGACAAGGAAGGAGAAGAATCGCCTGTATCAACCGGAGTCAGCCGGCCACGGTGAGTCAGTACACGTGTGGGGGGTCAGACACGTGTGGCATCTCGTGCAAAGTGGCATTGAATGCTAAGTGGATGCAGTTATTTCATGGCAGTTAGTCAGAGCAGGAGTCAGGTAAGCCACTCTATTTAACAGGGAGAGAAAAAAAAAAAAAACTTCTTTTCCTTTCCCTATCACCATGTCCTTTACTTCACCATCTATTGTTCTATGTGCTCTTGCTGGAAGACAATGACATAGAGGGACACTCCAACACTGTGCATAACTCCATTCACTACTAATCTTTACCATGTCTTGTATTTCACTGTTTGTTTTCTTATGTGCTCTCGCCACCAATTTTTATCACCCCATCCCCCCTCCATCACCACTCATTCACATCAGCCCCTCTCTCCTGCCCTACCCTATGTACAGCTCCCATGCTATCTTCAGTTTACTGAAGACTCTCAGCCCATCATATTCCAAAGCTTGTCATAATAAATCATGTCCTAATCCCAAAAACTATCTGCTCTTTCTCTTTTTACTGCTGCTCCTCTCAGGTGATATCTCTCCCAACCCTGGTCCGCCATCTGCTAACTTCAACCCCTCTCCCACCTCACACAGTAACCCCACTAACCTTATTAATATCACCTGCACACCTTCACCTCCCTCTTTTAATTGCGCTCTCTGGAATCCACGGTCTGTATGCAACAAACTTCCTTTCATTCACAATTACTTTCTTACCAACTCTCTTAACCTGCTGGCCCTCACAGAAACCTGGATCCAGGATTCAGACACTGCTTCCCCTGCTGCTATTTCTTACGGCGGCTTACACTTCTCTCACTCCCCTAGACCTGGGAACAGACGTGGCGGTGGAGTCGGCCTCCTCCTGTCCCCACAATGTACTTTCCTGGTCATTCCTCCAGCCCCATCACTCTCATTTCCTTCTTTTGAGGTCCATACCATTAGGCTATTCCATCCCCTCCCCCTCAAAGTAGCAGTGGTATACCGCCCCCCAGGGTCACCCACCCAGTTCCTCGACCATTTCTCCGCCTGGCTCCCGCATTTCATGTCCTCAGATTTACCAACCCTTATTCTGGGAGACTTTAACATTCCCATAAACAGCCCCATCTCCCCATCTGCATCCCAGCTCCTATCTCTAACCACCTCTCTTGGACTCTCACAGCTCTCGACCTCTAAGACACACGAAAACGGTAACACCCTTGACCTTGTCTTTACCCGGCTCTGCTCATCCTCCCCCTTGGATAACTCAACACTACTCTCTGACCACAACATTCTTTCCTTCTCACTCACTAACCCTCGGCCAACATAGCCCAAGCCTACCTATCACACATCCAGAAATCTACAGGCCATTAACCCTCAAGCACTCACAGACTCCCTCATCTCATCTCTGTCCCCAATCTCTTCAATCTCTTCTCCAGATCAGGCAGTAAATCACTACAATGACTCTCTCAGAAGCTCCCTGGACCAAGTAGCGCCCCTCACCCGCAGAACCTCCAAACAGAGAACAAAACAGCCCTGGCTCACATCACAAACCCGATTCCTCCAGCGATGCTCCAGGAGTGCTGAACGCCTATGGAGGAAAACTCGCTCACCAGGAGACTTCATCCACTATAAATTCATGCTCAAAACCTACAACTCTGCCCTTCACCTTGCCAAACAGACCTACTTCACCACCCTGGTCTCCTCACTATCCAACAATCCAAAAAAACTCTTTGACACCTTTCACTCTCTCCTCAGTCCTAAAGTGCAGGCCCCCATCACCGACCTCTGTGCTGATGACCTGGCTTCCTACTTCATGGAGAAAATAGACAACATCCGCCAGGAAATCAGCTCTCAGCCTCCAAGCACTGCCACCCCCATTCTTCCTCACATCCCCTCCGGTTCACTTTCCACATTTGACCCAGTCACAGAAGAAGAAGTCTCCAGGCTCCTATCTTCCTCTCGTCCCACCACATGCACTACCGACCCCATTCCCTCACACCTGCTCCAGTCCCTCTCTCCAGTCGTCACCACTCATCTAACCAAAATCTTCAATCTCTCCCTCTCTTCTGGCATTTTCCCCTCCTCCTTCAAACACTCGATCATTACTCCATTATTAAAGAAAACCACTCTCGACCCAACCTGCACAAATAACTACAGACCAGTCTCCAATCTCCCCTTCATCTCTAAACTCTTGGAGCGCCTGGTCTATTCCCGCCTCACCCGTTACCTCTCCGCTCACTCTCTTCTAGATCCATTACAGTCTGGTTTCCGCCCCCTTCACTCCACAGAAACTGCCCTCATCAAAGTGACCAATGACCTTCTGACAGCAAAACGTAATGGTGACCACTCTCTGCTTATTCTCCTTGATCTCTCTGCAGCTTTTGACACTGTCGACCATCAGCTCCTACTCTCTATGCTGCACTCCATTGGCATAAAGGACACTGCTCTCTCCTGGCTCTCCTCCTATCTTTCTGACCGCTCTTTCAGTGTATCTTTTGCTGGCTCCACTTCCCCCCCTCTTCCCCTCACTATTGGGGTCCCTCAGGGTTCAGTCCTTGGCCCTCTCCTCTTCTCTCTCTACACGGCCCCGATTGGACAGACCATCAGCAGATTTGGCTTCCAGTACCATCTTTATGCTGATGACACTCAACTATACACTTCAGCCCCTGACCTTACCCCTGCGGTAGTAAAGAACACCAATGACTGTCTAGCTGCAGTGTCCAATATCATGTCCACTCTCTATTTGAAACTAAACCTTTCCAAAACTGAACTTCTTCTGCTCCCCCCATCCACTAACCTCCCTAAATCGGACATCTCTCTCTCAGTGTGCGGCACCACGATAACGCCTAGACAGCAAGCTCGCTGTCTGGGTGTTATATTTGACACCGATCTCTCCTTCTCCTCCCACACGCAATCTCTCGTCCGCTCCTGTCGCTTACACCTGAAGAATATCTCTAGAGTCCGCCCCTTTCTCACCCTGGAAACAACAAAAACCCTCACCGTGGCCCTAATCCATTCCCGCCTTGACTATTGCAACTCTCTATTAAGCGGCCTCCCCCTCACCAGACTTTCTCCTCTCCAGTCCATCCTTAATGCAGCAGCCAGGATCACCCATCTGGCCAATCGTTACTCAGATGCCTCTGCTCTGTGCCAGTCATTGCACTGGCTGCCCGTATACTACAGGATCAAATTCAAATTGCTTGTTCTCACCCACAAAGCTCTTCACAGTGCAGCTCCCCCCTACCTCTCCTCCCTCATCTCTGTCTATCACCCCACCCGCTCTCTACGTTCCTCAAATGACCTTCAACTAACATCTGCACTAATCCGATCCTCCCACTCCCGGCTCCAAGACTTTTCCAGAGCTGCACCAAACCTCTGGAATGCTTTACCCAAAGAAATCAGGACTATCCACAACTTGCATGGCTTCAGACGATCCCTAAAGACACATCTTTTTAAGGCGGCCTATCATACTCCCTAACATGTCCATTGTACTGTAGACAGTGAATGGGCTATCCTCTGGACATTATTCTTCTACAAACTCCACCAAACCATAAAGGTCTACACAGACTGATGACCATTCATGTAAGCTTAGCCCTATACCCCATTTCCTCAAGATGCCTGGACCACCAGTGCAATAAGCCCCTGTACCTTGTGCAACCCCTATCCCGTTGTAGATTGTAAGCTCTTTTGAGCAGGGTCACCTTCATTTCTTGCTTTATTTATTGTATTTTTTTTTCCACATTGATTCTATGCCTATTGTTTTTGTATCCAATGATTGTACTTTATTTGTTCTCTATTGTAATTACTTACTGTATATTTTCTGTACGCTAACCCTACATTGTAAAGCGCTGCGGAATATGTTGGCGCTATATAAATAAAGCTTTATTATTATTATTATTATTATTATTACTGCGTGGTGACTCTGGTGATCGCTGGCGACATTGACGGCTGATCGCTGGTGAGCTGTCACACAGTCAGACTCACCAGCGATTATTGGACCAGCGACATCGTGGAAATTATTTAAATATTGTTTCCACGATGCGTTGCTCCCACTGCCAGGCTGCGGTTAGCGGGAGCAGGTTGGTATCCATGGTAAACTGCAGGTAACTAGGCAGCGCGCGCTGGCTAGATACCCAATGTATATCTTGGTTACCAGCCTTCTCCACTCACTTGCTGGTATCCAAGGTAGACAGCGGGTAACTAGGGTCCCTAGTTACCCACTGTGTACCTTGGATACCAGCCAGTGAGCGGAGAAGGCTGGTAACCAAGGTATACATCGGGTATCTAGGCAACGCACGCTGCCTAGATACCCGCAGTTTTCCATGGATACCAGCTGCCAGCGCTTGCTGAGAGGCGCTGGGAGCTGGCTGATCGCACGTCTCCCGGTGTCACACGCAGCGATGCTGCGTGTCCACCGGGTGACCATCGCCAGGTTTTCCGTCCTGTCTGAAAACCTAGCGACCATCAACCCACGATTTATTACACGCGTCAATATCGCTGCAACGTCACGTGCAGCAGCAACATTGACAGCGATATTGATGCGTGTGATGGCCCCTTTACTGTTGAAACTTTTTACACAATGAAAACCTACCTCTTCAGGAAAACCTACAGCCCGCACTAAACCTACTGCCAACTATCTACTACTTGGGCTATTGCAACCCTTGAGCTACCATCTCCTCCCTCAATACCATGAAGAATATAAGTCTGTGAGGGCAGGGTCCTCTCCCCCTATGTATCTGTTGCTGTTAGGTTATTTACTTGCATTTTATATGCATATTACATGTGTGTTAACCACCTTCACAAGTACATCATCCGTCAATTAAAGGTGCTTTATAAATAAACAAAATCAATAATAGTTATTATTATCATATTTGTCTACTTACCTAGAACTAAATGAGTCATAAATGTACATTGTGCAGCACTTTATTGTTGCTGCACCTGTTAGCATTGAATATTTGTATGTCTATTTTTACAGAATAGGATAAAGGAGAATTTGTCACTGAACTACTTTGAACAAACATATTTATACAAATCAAACACTGCGGGGATTGATCTGTTTTGAAAGACTAGCAGCCCTGAGCAATGCATACATTACATTCTATTGTATTACTTGAACTATTTGCCATGAAGGCATTGTTGTATGCAAATCAGTTAGGTTTTTCATCTTTGTAAATACAAGGAAATAAAATAGAATTAACCGGAACGAACTGTGTCTAATTGCACCGTTCAGCCGTCATCAGAGTAAATATCTGTTAAGGCCGCTTTACACGTCACAATATCGCAACGCAACTACGATAAAAAGTCACATGGTTTGGGCGTTGCAGTTGTTATCGTTGTTGCATTGTGTCATGTAAAAGGGCAATGCAACGCAAAAACAATGCAACTACGATATCGTTTTGGGATTGTGCATGCTCTTCAATCGTGCAATATTGGCTTCATGATCTGGCAGGATTGTGCTGCGTGACAGCGCAACTACTATTTGGAGCGCAACTTCCCCTATTCACTACAATGTTAATTGGTCGTTAACTGCGCTGCTCAGACACAGTGTGCAAGAGGGGCATATAACATCGTAGTTGCGTTGCCTGCCGATATCTCCCTATGGCGGCCATCACACACACAGATATCGTGAGCGATATCGTTAGCGATCACGTGCACGCGCGATCGCTAACGATATCGCTCACATCGCTGGTGAGCTGTCACACAGACAGACTCACCAGCGATGTTGAGCAGCGAGATCGCTGGTAACTATGGTACACATCGGGTTACTAGGCGCTGAGCAGCGCTTAGTAACCCGACGTTTACCATAGATACCATCTCCCAGCATAGGCTCTGCCGCTGGGAGATCGTTCATCGTGGCGTCACACACCACGATGAAGCAGATTGAACAAGCGATGATCGCTTGATATGAGCTCCGGCTCTCATATCTGCGATCTAGCAATCAAGCGATTTTACATTGTAAAATCGCTTGATCGCACGTAACGATGCACAAACGATATCGCTTAAGCGATCAAAAAGCAGATCGCTTAAACGATATCATTCAAGATATTGCACCGTGTGACGGCCGCCTATGTAACATCTCCTATACGATCTTGGACAAGTGCCAAAAACGTGCGCGCTCCCGTGAAATCGTATGCAATATCGGAACGATATTGCGACGTGTAAAGTGGCCTTTACTCCGAGGAAAGAGAGAACAGGTCACTGTTGACATAAATGATGGAAAATCGCCTAAATGTGGCCAAAAATGCCCTGTGCCCGCAGGAAGTAGAACGATCTCTTTTCAGAATTGGGGCAGTAAGGACTCATTCAGACACCCGATTGTTCCACATAAAAAAATGGGTCCTTTTTTGTCCTATCAGAGCTTGATTAGAGTGTGGTCTTGGTGTCATCAGATTTTCTTGTACACATGTGGGAACCGAACATGTGGGAATTCTTTCTGAAAGAATAAAGTTATGTTAAAACAAAGCGCACCATTGTTCTTCCCATTGAACAAAATAAAGTTGGATCCTAAATGGCTACTTCAAAATGGCCGCCATGGTCACTGCCCATCTGGAAAAAGTTTTCCCCCTCCCATATACTAATGTGCCACAAACAGGAAGTTGATATCACCAACCATTCCCATTTTATGTAGGTGTATCTGTATAAATGGGCCACCCTGTAGAACTTGATCTGCACTTGTCAAAACTTTAAGGCTCTTAAAAAGCTAGAAGGAAAAAACGAAAGTGAAAAAACAAAACACCAACCTTGCTGGAAAGGGTTAGGGTTACACCTTTTCTATGAGAACAGTAGAATTCTTTAAAAGGGATAGGCAAGAGCTGAAAGAATTGTATTGTGTCAAGTCAAGATAGTCTAGTTTATGCAATCATGGCATGTCCTATACCAGGTCAGACAGAAGAACTGCAAAAAGAGAGGTGACATTTAAAGCTCCTGGGCTCAGATTCAATATATGTATCAAGGAACCTGGATAAAGTAGTGAAATAGATCTGTCCCACTGTATAAAGACCAAGCACCAAAGTATTATACTGTATAATAAAATGCAGGTAGTTTATTCAACACGTTTCAAAGTGTCTCATCACATCATCATACGAAATCCGCTGATACATCCATCAATGGGTTTTGTGATGATGATGTGATGAGACACTTTGAAACATGTTGAATAAACTACCTGCATTTTATTATTTAATACTTTGGTTCTTGGGCTTCTTACAGTTGCACAGATCTATTCCAGTACTTATTCCAGGTTCCTGCATATGTGTGCCATGTACAAAATGGAACAATGTGTCCATGATTTCACTGCAACCAGTGAGTTGCAAGCAATGTCTGCACAGATATCTCTGTGTGTAACGGTACCTTTAAAGTGGGTTTCCCATGAACAAAGGTAATATTGAAGTTTATTTTAATCAATAGATCTTGGAAGAATAATAATTTCCACAATTAGTTGTATTTTAAAATATGTTCCTGTGCTAGGATAATCTTATATATGTGTAGCGACCGGTGGTAAGGCCGCGGGTGTGTGTGTATGATCTTTCTCAACAGAATCCCCATACTCAGGTTTAACCGATAATAACGTTTCTTTACTGGCAAACATGTTTATATCACAGTCAACCGAACTATATGCGCACTGGTATATATTAGAGTCTCTGAATCTTCACTTCTGCAGGGTACGCAGCAAGAAAAAAAACACAACAATGAAGGTATCTTTCCCTAACTTTCCCTAAAATCACGTACCAGTCTATCACAGAAGAAGATGTCGCTCCCACGTAGCAGGCCTGGGGGTCTCCTCAGTCTTCTTCTTTGGTCTCCTTCCGCAGGTAACAGAATTTTTGTTAGTCTCTCTCTTTGTCCACACCGATCAGCAGCAGAAGGGAGATCACAACAGCACAGAAGTCTCCCTTATGTCGGTCACGGCCCCTGCACATGCACTCTGGGTGCTCGGCGGGCAAGGTTTTGCAGAGCGGCCAGAGTCACAGCACCAAAGTCCAGTGGCCCAGGATCAGTCACAGGGGCTTCTGCAGGATGATTTTTCCGGCAAGGTGTAGCAAAGTAGTCCACTTTGAACACACCATCCGCAGGCAGATCTTCTCTGGTTCAGCTCTGAATCTAGACTGCACTGTTTCTCTTCCTGGGTAAACAAAAGAGAGGGTGGGGGATTTCCACCCTCTGTGATTGTACAGTCCACTAATGCCCCCTGGTGGACAAGTGCGGTCTGTGCACGGTTCATTTCAGTGTCAATTTCAATAATACAATCTGAATTATTCACCTCATTACATACCCCCCCACTTAAAGGTTGACAGTCCCTGTCAACAACCATCGGCTCCAAGGCAGTGATGGCCGTTGATATCACAGGGATTGATCTCCGGCGGAGTAGGGACCTCTGTTGGGGGAAACCGTCATCCCCCCGTTCACCTTCGCTCCCTTGTTCAGGGCTCACAATATCTCCAATAAACTCAGTCACGTTTTCTACCCGGGGAGAGTAGGATCGCCGGCGGTAGCGGCGCCGGTTGGGGGCAAATCTGCTTCCTTTAACGGGAACACCCCCAGGACCGGTGACGTCGGCGGCCTCTGTACCCCTCTCTCCCTTCACAACATCAAACTGTACCACCTCCCCATCACCAACGCTGCGGAGGCACTTACGAGGATTGTTACGCTTTATGGCAGTCTGATGTACAAACACGTCCTCCATTGTGTCATTCCTGCTGATGAAGCCATACCCATCGCGGACATTAAACCACTTCACCGTCCCCTGGACCCGAGTGGCCAGCACTTGCTTATCGGTCTGGCTCTGTCTCTTCACACCCTTTTCCCTGATCTCCCCTGCCGAGCGAGCCGCTTTGGCGGGGGCGTCTAGTTTCAAGGTGGCTGCTGTTGTGGGGCATGACTTGCTGGTTCTGGTATGTCGGACCACGGGTGGAGGATGTGGACAACGGTTTGCCCTATGGCGGGGGTCGCCGCATGTCCAGCACCTTCCCATAGGCCGGCTGGGTTGCTGTCTCGCTTGCCTGTCCGCCTGTTGGTCTAGCATGAGCTGTAGCTGTAGTATCTGTTTCTGCAACTCTGCTACTATCTGCTTCAATTCTTCCGTGTCACTGTTCGGAGTGCTGGCACCGGATATGGACCTGCAGGCCGTAGTATAAGTCTGGTTATAAGTTACTACCGGGGGAGATTCTGTTGATCACACATCCTGCCGACTACGCCAGATGTAGCGACCGGTGGTAAGGCCGCGGGTGTGTGTGTATGATCTTTCTCAACCGAATCCCCATACTCAGGTTTAACCGATAATAACGTTTCTTTACTGGCAAACATGTTTATATCACAGTCAACCGAACTATATGCGCACTGGTATATATTAGAGTCTCTGAATCTTCACTTCTGCCGGGTACGCAGCAAGAAAAAAACACAACAATGAAGGTATCTTTCCCTAACTTTCCCTAAAATCACGTACCAGTCTATCACAGAAGAAGATGTCGCTCCCACGTAGCAGGCCTGGGGGTCTCCTCAGTCTTCTTCTTTGGTCTCCTTCCGCAGGTAACAGAATTTTTGTTAGTCTCTCTCTTTGTCCACACCGATCAGCAGCAGAAGGGAGATCACAACAGCACAGAAGTCTCCCTTATGTCGGTCACGGCCCCTGCACATGCACTCTGGGTGCTCGGCGGGCAAGGTTTTGCAGAGCGGCCAGAGTCACAGCACCAAAGTCCAGTGGCCCAGGATCAGTCACAGGGGCTTCTGCGGGATGATTTTTCCGGCAAGGTGTAGCAAAGTAGTCCACTTTGAACAGACATCCACAGGCAGATCTTCTCTGGTTCAGCTCTGAATCTAGACTGCACTGTTTCTCTTCCTGGGTAAACAAAAGAGAGGGTGGGGGATTTCCACCCTCTGTGATTGTACAGTCCACTAATGCCCCCTGGTGGACAAGTGCGGTCTGTGCACGGTTCATTTCAGTGTCAATTTCAATAATACAATCTGAATTATTCACCTCATTACATATGTGTCCCAGCTTTATTGGGGATAATAAGTATTTGATCCCTTGCTGATTCTGTGTATTTGCCCACTGACAAAGACACGAACAGTCTATAATTTCAAGGGTAGATTAACTTTAACTTTAAGAGATAGAAAATCAAAAATGAGATCCAGAAAATCACATTGTCTAATTGATATAAATGTATTTGCATTTTGCACAGAGAAATAAGTATTTGATTTGTGGCGCCCCACTGGTCGGTGCACCACGGAGGGGTACTGCACCCAGACCAGAGTGTGTAGTATACCTGTGACCAGGAGATTGGGATGTTAATCTGGGGCCCTCACCACACACATTCACACACCTAGAGCCAGGGGATCAACTGGTTAACCCGTTGCTAGGGAACCGATTCCGGGGGGGTGGAGTTTAGGTCGGTAGTGAAGAGCAGGAAAGAGTGAGTGAGAGAGTTAGTCAGGAGAGTTGGAGAAGAGGGGCCCTGCGAGTGTAGCAGAGGAGGGCACCTAAAGGACAGTGATCCAGACTGAAGGGGATCCTTGGGTGTCAGTGAACACCCTAATCTGGACCGGAACAGCACCCGGCCCGAAGGGACCCAGTCGAACAACGGAGGACCAGCTCCGAGAGCGGTGCAGGAGTTCAGCCCTGAGCCGCTAATCCGGAGGGACGCGGCTACTCAGAGAGCTGTGGCCAAGCCCTGGCATATTCCCACAAGGCCTGCAGAGGGCGAGGAGCCCTTAGAGAAGGAAACTCTCATAAATCCTGTCAGCGGACAACAGGCTCTGTGCAGGGTAGTACAGGAAGAGAAGGCGTGAAAGGACAGGGAGGACAGAGGGAGAAACCGGCAGGAACACCACTGAGGGCTTCAAAGAGACATCTTACCCCCTGGTGACTACCCAGCCCAGCTACCCGTGACTGTGTATCATTTGAAAGCTGCCTGAAAGTTATTAGTAAACCCGTGCAGAGCCTAAGCAGTGTGTGGAATCTTATTTTATCGTGCCGGGGAAAGTCACATTCCAGTCTTCTCAGGCAGACTGCATCCAGCCTTCCCCTTCAGACCCGCCTTCCTGTGAGTTCTCCATTTCCATCACTCACCCAGGGATCCTGCTTCACCTGCGGGGGCATCACCATCCAGCTGCCTACCATCATCCCTGGAGGTCTGAAAGCAGTGCTGGTAACATTACCAGGTACCGTAGGTGGCGTCACAAACTTTACATTATTTTATTTCTTTTACTTCACACATTTTTCAGCGACCACCAGGGCCATGGCCCCGGGCACCGGCCACCTGTGACAGCATCTTTACTCAATGCCCGGGATCCGAGTACTCCAAGGCCCTAGGGTGGGTCAGATCCTCTACCAACCATTAGGAGCTCTGGCTCCTACAGACCAGTTAGATGCTTCTAATCAACTTGTTACCTGGATTAAATTGTCACCTGTATAAAAAACTCCTGTCCACACACTCAATGAATCAGTTAGACTCTAACCTCTACAACATGGGCAAAACCAAAGAGCTTTCTTAAGTTAGGGCCGCATTTGAGTGCCTGCATCCGTCTACTGGATGCGTTACTGCATCCAGTTTTTTATTGGTCATTTTTGAGCCATTTTTACCGCATGCGTTAACGCATGGTGCCTATATGTACTATGCGTTAACACATGCATTTCCCATAGACCCCCATGTTACAAAAATGCATGCCTTTTTGACAAAACACCAAAAAACTTTGCAGACTTAATTAAAAATGGATTTCTCAAAAACGCAATGCGTTAAACGGATTGCACTTTTGCACACTTTTGCTATGTGTTTTTTGCATTGGAGTCTATGGGTGCAGTAACGCATGCGTTTTTCAACATCTCAAAATGAAAAAACTGGATGCAGTAGCAGGATTGCGGACACAAGTGTGGCCCTGGTCTAAGAATGTCAGGAAAAAGATCCTAGACCTGCACAAGGTTGGAATGAGCTACAAAACCATAAGTAAGACAAAGCTGGGTGAGAAGGAGACAACTGTTGGTGCAATAGTAACATAGTAACATTATGTTTTGGGGGTGTTTCCCTGCTAAAGACACAGGAAAACTTCACCGCATCAATGGGACAATGGATGGAGCACTTTACTGTAAAATCGTGAGTGACAACCTTTTTCCCTCTGCCAGGACATTAAAAATTTGTTGTGGCTGGGTCTTCCAGCATGACAATGACTCAAAACATACAGCCAAGACAACAGTGGCTCAAAAAGAAGCACATTAAAGTCATGGAGTGGCCTAGCCAATCTCCAGACCTTAATCCCATAGAAAACCTTTGGAGGAGCTGAAGGTCTGAGTTGCCAAGAGACAGCCTCAAAATTCTAATGATTTAGAGATGATCTGCAAAGAGGAGTGGACCAAAATTCCTCCTGACATGTGCAGAAACCTCATCATCAACTGCAAGAAACCAAGAAACGTCTGACTGCTGTGCTGCCAACAAGGGTTTTGCCACCAAGTATTAAGTCTTGTTTGCCAGAGGGATCAAATACTTATTTCTCTCTGCAAAATGCAAATACATTTATATCATTTAGACTATGTCATTTTCTGGATTTTATTTTTGATATTCTATCTCTCACTGTTAAAAATAACCTACCCCTAAAATTATAGACTGTTCATGTCTTTGTCAGTGGCCAAACCTACAAAAACAGCAAGGGATCAAATACTTATTTCCTTCACCGTAGAATAAGAGAGGTGTAATTTAAAGCTCCTGGGCCCAGATTCAATATATGTATCAAGGAACCTGGATGTAGTAGTGAAATAGATCTGTCCCACTGTATAAAGACCAAGCACCAAAGTATTGAATAATAAAATGAATGTGTTTCAAATTGTCTCATCATTTCTTTATCTGGAATCCTCCAATACATCCTTCGGTGGATGATAATCCTTTTAACTTCCTAACACAAAAAATATATTTAAAAAATATGATGTAAAGTAGATATTAGGCAAATGTTATTTATTAATGATTTCATGTGATATAACTCAAAGTTTGAAAATTGCTAAATTTCACATTTCTGTCAACTTTTTGATAGTTTCATGAATTATAAAAATTATTATATTATATATTATAATATATTATATATTATTATATTTTATATTATAAAAATTAAATATCACAAAATAGAGAATCTTTGAATCACTGGGAACCGTTGAAACCTTCCAGAGTTATTACATCATAAAGTGACACTGGTCAGAATTGTACAATTTGACCTGGTCAAGAAGATGAAAATGGGCTAGGAGGTTGAAGAGGTTAAGTCAATCTTCAGTTGTCTAAGTGTACGAGCATATAGTGGAAGAGGGAATGAAGCAGGATGGCAAATAAACCTGGGTAGCCAGTCTTGCCCTGGACTGGGGTCTCTGGCAAGCCCAGTACCAAGAGGTACCACTGATGGTGAGGAGGTCCAGGCCACTACCCTTGCCTTCTGCTTCTCAACCAGCCCTGTGCTACTTCCTCTCACCTTCCACTACTGACAGGGATACACAGCAACTTCCAAAGAAGTTTCAGCACAAGTGTAAAGACGTCTTCAGCTCACACAGTCAAAGGCAGAGTGAAACTCTATAGGCGACGTCAGCTGGAGGCTACTTAAAGGCCAGGGGTGTGGTCACCTGCAGAGCTGCACACCACAAATACACAGCAGCAGCAGCAGCTTCTAGCATTAACCCTGGAAGAACCAAAGGAAATTTACTCTGATTTAAGCTGTAGCAGAGCAATTCACATGGACACGTGACTCTAAGATTGTGAGATCTAATTTGCTAACCATTACTATATTAAAACTATAATGGAGAAATGAAAACATCTGAAATTGATGCAATAACATAAAAATTTATTATATTTACTTTATGATTTGAAAAATCAAAATTTTGTATACTTTAGACATATAAATATAATTGTTCATCTGTAGTTTCAGAATTTTATTACTGAATAAGTTTGACATTTTCACAGAAATACACTATTTATTAGCACGAGTCCTATCATGGTGAGAAGGCTGAGACCAGAAGCTTTGCCTGGAAACAAATAAAAGATTAAAAAAAATCAGTATCTTAAGGAAATCGTGGCACATAAAGCGTTAATATTTGTGGAATAGATTCACAAAAGTTTGCATAATCGGATAGCTTTGAATAAAAAAAATCACCAAAAATAAGACAACTTTATTTCTAATCTGTTTTTATACTTTAAAAGGAATCTGTCAGCAGGTTTTTGCTATGTAATCTGAGAGCAGCATAATGTAGGGACATAAACCCTGATTCAGCGATGTGTCACTTAGTTTATTGAGCTCGGCAGTTGTTATAGGGCATATCTAGCAGAGCTCAGAATGGTGAGTCCTGAAAAACTCCACCCATAACACTGATTGACAGCTTTCTTATACATTGTAACATTATATATTAACAGAAAGCTGCTAATTAGTGGTGGGGACGTGGATAGCAGTTTGTTCGGTAGTAATAATCTCTTTATTGTATTTAAGCATAAAAATACAGCCCAGTAAGTGACACATCACTGGAATCAGGGTCTCAGTCACTACATCCACTGCTTTTAGATTACATAGCAAAAACCTTCCCTTAAATCCTATGCTATTTTATATTATAATCAACATTGAGAATAAAATAAAAAAACATTTGCATGTTTCCCACGAGTTCAACCATTCCCTTCGTTCTTTTAACTCTCCTGTGTTTGGCTGTAAGACAACTGACTGCGGCAAGAGTCTCATCCCACTGCTTTATGTCAGTAGGAGGCAAAGAAAACTACTAGTGGAAGAAATTAGGAAGTGTTTTTGGGCAAAATTTTAAAAAGTATTCAAAAAGTAGGAAATATTTTTAAATAAAGAAATAAGCCTTGTCCCTTATGTTCCTCTCCCTGCTTCATTGGTCCACATTGGTGATGACATTGCAGCCAATGGCCTCAGCAATCTTATACTATACAAGCAACCATCAATTCAGCGATTGGTTGCAGGGATCACATCAATTGTTGGCACAAAGTCATCACTTATGGAACCAATAATTACAGCTAAATGTTTGCCTTTCTTATTTTATAACATTTCATAGTCCCGAAAAAATTGTTAAAGGTGTTGTCTGGTTTAAAACGATAATTTACAGCTCCCGCACTGTGCGCTGCCAGGATTTGAGGTTTCTAAACAGGGAACATGCCGCAATTACGCTGTATGTATGTTCCCAGCCACGTCCGACTAGTGGGCACGGCCTCGCTCAATACAAGTGTATGGAACAAGACCACGCCCGCTAGCCAGCCACGCCCACTTCATACACTTGTATTGAGCAAGCCCATGCCCACTAGTCATGTTGTTACCGCTTGTTTGTGGTCCGTTCCCAGTTTAGTAACCGCAAGTCCTCGAAGCGCCCAGTGCAGGCACTGGGAGGACTGGTGAGTCTACAATCACACGGAGTGACTGCAGAATTATCATTTTAGGCCAGACGACCTCTTCAAATTCCTGTGTTCACTGACAAAATCTCTACAAGACTATTTCAGACAATGCAAAGTTAATAAAGTTATTAATTTCAGAAACTTACCGACACCACCTGTTGGTTGATCTTTTGGAAGAAAAAATAAAGACATACAGATTAATATACAAAGATCTGACCTATATACAACTCATAGCTATGAATGTGAAAAATAAAAAAAATCCTAAAACCTGATGGCTCACCATTCCAGCTATCGGTGTAACTAGAGCCTGATTGCCCCAGTGCATGATTTGGCCGTCCCTCCCACCCCTCCTGCGTATTGGTCATATGTATACACACCTGTATCACGCTAAGGCTGGGTTACTCCAACTTATGACATCCAATGTGAGAACATCGGTTGTGAAATGCTAATGACCCTTGGCTCAGGCTCTGCTGCAAATGTGAGTTGAGTGTCATGCAAATGTGGTGAGATCCTGTGGTTGGATCACAGTTGCAGAGAAAGAGATTAATCTCTCCTTATCCTTCACCTTTGGTATATATCGCACTGAAGTTGGGTGATATCCGAATGCCGTCAGATGTTTCACGCGCACCCATAGACTTGTACGGGTGAATGTGATCCTAGACTTCCTGCCAAATGCAGCATGCTGTGATTATTTTCCTCAGTACGATTTTAACTGAGGAAAAAAGAGCAGGTGGACAATGCTTCATTGTTTAACAACAGTGCCAGTGCAATCCGGTGTTTTGTCAGATTCCACAAGTCGAACTGAAGCCTTAATCTTATAAAGACATTTGTGTTGCCCCCCCACCTTCATTACGTAGTAATATCCACCATTGTGTACTTATTTCCACCATCCTGGGCATTCCATATATACGGTATATGGCCCCCATCCTGGGCCTTATCCTGGTATATATGTCCCCCATCATGATATATATGTCCCTCATCCTAGGCCTCTTCCATGTATATATGACCACATCTTGGGATCCAACCTGTTTTATGGGTCCCACATTCTGGTATATAGGTTCCACATTCTGGGCCACATAATAGTATACAGTCATATGAAAAAGTTTGGGCACCCCTCTTAATCTTACTCTTTTTTTTTGTTTAAAATTGTTTTTTTGCAACAGCTATTTCAGTGTGATATATGGGCAGCACACCGCCATACAGTAGAACTAATGTTAAAGCTTTCAGCACTATGGATAGTAGCATGCAGGGTCAGCTCCTTATTGAGGATGCTGCCCTGCACTGTGCTTACGCACATTACGTACTGATAATCCTCCTTACAGCGAGGAGCCGCCGGCTGTCATTGACAAAATAGTAAAAGCCAGCAATACTGTAATAAAGCAATTTAACCCCAAACATGCTGCACTATGTGGACAACATGTCTCTAGGGAGGGTGGACACTCCCTGGAGACTTGTTGCCCACATATAATATTAACATTAACCCTTTGTTCATCCCCGCAGCCGCAGTGATGAACAAAGCATCTGGCAACCGGATTGCACATTATGGGTTTAGGCTAGGGTCACACTTGCAGATTTTTCATGCGTTTTTGAGACTTGCGTTTTGTGAAAACACATGCAAAATTAGGCATCCATAGGCCCCCATGCAAAAAACGCATGCCCCAATAGCAAAAACGCATGTCTAAATGTACCATGCATTTTTGGGATGCGTTTTTGGCTCAGCACTAAAAAATACTGCATGATGCATTTTTTGGTGCTTTTTCAAAAACGCATGCGTTTTTGTAACATGGGGCCCTATGGGAAACGCATATGTTTTTATATGGCACTAAATGGCACATGCGTTTTTGCAGGCGTTTTTTAAGGGTGCCCCACACCTTTCAGCAAAAACGCATGCAAAAACACAGGCTAGAAAAAAAGCACCTTAAAAAACGCATGCCAAGTGTGACCCTAGCCTAAGGGACACATTTTAAAGGCAAAATGTGTCTGAAGGCACATGAGATTACCGCATCTGGATCTGGATGCGGTAATCGCAATGTGCCTTCTAAATGTGACCCTAGCCATACTCTACAGACTGAACACGGGGTTCATTGTTCATCTCTCTTGTTTGCTCTTAAGGTACCGTCACACGCAGCAATTTTGCTAGCAGTTTCACTGGCAATTTGCTGGTTGCAGTGAAATCATGGACACATTGTTCTATTTTGTTGCTGTGTACAATTGGAACAATGTGTCCATGATTTCACTGCAACCAGCAAATTGCAAGTGAAATTGCTAGCAAAATTGCCGCGTGTGACGGCACCTTTACACTTACACTTTACGTTCCAGTTCTCCATAAAGGTATTAATTTAAGAAACTTACCGACACCACCTGTTGGTTGATCTTTTGGAAAAAAAATGAAGACGTACAGATTAATATACAAAGATCTGACCTATATACAACTCATAGCTACGAATGTGAAAAATAAAAAAACTCCTAAAACCTGATGGCTCACCATTCCAGCTATCGGTGTAACTAGAGCCTGATTGCCCCAATGCAAGATTTGGCCGTCCCTCCCACCCCTCCTGCGTATTGGTCATATGTATAGGCACCTGTAACACTGTAATGGCCCCTTTACACGCAGCTACAGGTAACAGGTTTTCCACAGGTAACTTACTGGTTGCAGTGAAATCATGGAGAGATTATTCCATTTGTACACAGCAACAAGATAGAACCATGTCTCCATGATTTCACTGCAGCCAGTAAGTTACCAGTGGAAAACCTGTCACCTGTAGCTGCGTGTAAAGGGGCCATAAGGCTGGGTTCCTCCAACTTATGACATCCACTGTGAGAACATCGGTTGTGAAATGCTAATGACCCTTGGCTCAGACTCTGCTGCAAATGTGAGTTGAGTGTCATGCAAATGTGGTGAGATCCTGTGGTTGGATCACAGTTGCAGAGAAGGATATTAATCTCTCCTTCTCCTCCACCTTTGGTATATATCGCACTGCAGTTGGGTGATATCCGAGTGCCGTCAGATGTTTCACGCGCACCCATAGACTTGTACGGGTGAATGTGATCCTACACTTGCTGCCAAATGCAGCATGCTGTGATTATTTTCCTCAGTACGATTTTAACTGAGGAAAAAAGAGCAGGTGGACAATGCTTCATTGTTTAACAACAGTGCGAGTTCAACCCAGTGTTTTGTCAGATTCCACAAGTCGAACTGAAGCCTTAATCTTATAAAGACATTTGTGTTGCCCCCACCTTCATTACGTAGTAATATCCACCATTGTGTACTTATTTCCACCATCCTGGGCATTCCATATATATGGTATATGGCCCCCATCCTGGGCCTTATCCTGGTATATATGTCCCCCATCATGATATATATGTCCCTCATCCTAGGCCTCTTCCATGTATATATGACCCCATCTTGGGACCCAACCTGTTTTATGGGTCCCACATTCTGGTATATAGGTTCCACATTCTGGGCCACATAATAGTATACAGTCATATGAAAAAGTTTGGGCACCCCTCTTAATCTTACTCTTTTTTTTTGTTTAAAATTGTTTTTTTTGCAACAGCTATTTCAGTGTGATATATGGGCAGCGCACCGCCATACAGTAGAACTAATGTTAAAGCTTTCAGCACTATGGATATTAGCATGCAGGGTCAGCTCCTTATTGAGGATGCTGCCCTGCATTGTGCTTACGCACATTATGTACTGTATCTCCTCCTTACAGCGAGGAGCCGCCGGCTGTCATTGACAAAATAGTAAAAGCCAGCAATACTGTAATAAAGCAATTTAACCCCAAACATGCTGCACTATGTGGACAACATGTCTCTAGGGAGAGTGGACACTCCCTGGAGACTTGTTGCCCACATATAATATTAACATTAACCCTTTGTTCATCCCTGCAGCCGCAGTGATGAACAAAGCATCTGGCAACCGGATTGCACATTATGGATTTAGGCTAGGGTCACACTTGCAGATTTTTCATGCGTTTTTGAGACTTGCGTTTTGTGAAAACACATGCAAAATTAGGCATCCATAGGCCCCCATGCAAAAAACGCATGCCCCAATAGCAAAAACGCATGTCTAAATGTACCATGCATTTTTGGGATGCGTTTTTGGCTCAGCACTAAAAAATACTGCATGATGCATTTTTTGGTGCTTTTTCAAAAACGCATGCGTTTTTTTTAACATGGGGCCCTATGGGAAACGCATATGTTTTTATATGGCACTAAATGGCACATGCATTTTTGCAGGCGTTTTTTAAGGGTGCCCCACACCTATCAGCAAAAACGCTTACAAAAACACAGGCTAGAAAAAAAGCACCTTAAAAAACGCATGCCAAGTGTGACCCTAGCCTAAGGGACACATTTTAAAGGCAAAATGTGTCTGAAGGCACATGAGATTACCACATCTGGATCTGGGTGCGGTAATCGCAATGTGCCTTCTAAATGTGACCCTAGCCATACTCTACAGACTGAACACGGGGTTCATTGTTCATCTCTCTTGTTTGCTCTTAAGGTACCGTCACACGCGGCAATTTTGCTAGGCAATTTCACTGGCAAATTGCTGGTTGCAGTGAAATAATGGACACATTGTTCTATTTTGTTGCCGTGTACAATTGGAACAATGTGTCCATGATTTCACTGCAACCAGCAAATTGCAAGTGAAATTGCTAGCAAAATTGCCGCATGTGACGGCACCTTTACACTTTCACTTTACGTTCCAGTTCTCCATAAAGGTATTAATTTAAGAAACTTACCGCCACCGTCTGTTGGTTTATCTTTTGGAAAAAAAATGAAGACGTACAGATTAATATACAAAGATCTGGCCTATATACAACTCATAGCTACGAATGTGAAAAATAAAAAAACTCCTAAAACCTGATGGCTCACCATTCCAGCTATCGGCAAAACTAGAGCCTAATTGCCCCAGTGCATGATTTGGCCGTCCCTCCCACCCCTCCTGCATATTGGGTCATATGTATAAGCAACTGTAACACTCTAAGGCTGGGTTCCTTCAACTTATGACATCCAACGCTCATCCTGGGCCTCTTCCATCTATATATGATCCCATCTTGGGTTCCAACCTGTTTTATGGGTCCCACATTCTGGTATATAGGTCCCACATTCTGGGCCACATCATAGTATATATGTCCCCCATCATGGTATACTGTATATGTCTTTTATCCTGGGCCCCTTTCATGTATATATGACCTTATCTTGGGCCCCAACCTGTTATATTGGTCCCCAATCCTGGTATATAGGTCCCCCATTCTGGACTACATAATGGTATATATATCACCCATCCTGGTATATATGTCCTCCATCTTAGAGCCATTGGGCTATACTGTATATGTCCCCCATTCTGCCATTGGTCTCTAATGCATTCTAAAAAAACACAAAACTTTCCTTTCTCCTTCCTACATTTTTGGTCTCTGCACCACTATACACTTTAGCTGAATGTGCGTCCTCATAAGTACATCCAGCTGAAGTAGACACTGAGGTCGTCAGGCCCCCCTCCAGCATGGGCTCGGTCACCGTCACGATCTCTGTGACCACTACTGTTACGACCCTGTCTGCTGGCCACCATTTTGTCCTATTCTTTTTGCCATCATGGACTACATCTCTGTCTTCTTCACTTTAGGCCAGGACTTCCAGCCAAATCCAGGCCTTGGAGCTTACTTCACTGCATGTTGTAAAGTCACAATATCATGAAGCAAACCATGACCTAGGATGTGCAATGATTTCTAATGCCTGAATGTGGGCCAATACGCCTGTTGCAAGCTATGTTCAGGATTAAGTTACAAACAAACCAACAGGAGCTATCTAGTTCGTAACCCTGGGTCTGCTTCTACTTATTCGATGGATTTGGTACAGATATGAGCCATCACAGCGTACCTGAAAGATGGATTGGTCCCAGAGTTAGAGTTCCATGGGATTCAAGAGCGTTATTAGCGGCTTTAGAAGAGCAAGACTACGAGAGAACAGAATTAGATGTTTTTATTTGTAGGAAAGCGTGGTAATTAACATTACTAAGAGTCATCAATCTACTACTACCAGGTTCTAAAATGTCATAAACTCTACAAGTGATAAGGGATGTATTCCGAAATGTGTGGTCTAGCAAGCAAAAGATTTTTTTTACTGGAGAGAACCTGGAATACACATCTTTTGGAGCATGCATTTTAACTGGCCAGAATGCTTACTTCTTTTTGAAACGCTGTCATCCATGCATGTGATGGTCTGTACATTCCAGAATGCTCATACCTTCAAACAATTTTGCGTAATGGTGTAGCAGCCTTTGTCTTATTCTACTGCTGTATGGGAGCTGTCACGCTGTCAATAAACTGTACATGACAAAACTATGTATGTAAGACTTATTTCTGGAGACTTCCTGTGCATACTTCAGAGACAGTCTTTGCATAATATGGCAGATAGTGGGGTCTCCCTCTACAACCTCTACAGACAAGTTTGGTGGGGTAGCGACACTAGTAAGCGATTCCTGCTTGTGAGTGTAGGGTTATCATATACCCCCTAGAAGAGTCCTGATTGATGAATGTAAGCTTGTATTGTGATCAATTTTATAAGAGACCAATAAATCCCCAATCATAAGTGTACTTACAGGTGGACACACTCCAGAACAGAGGTGGACTTGGCAGTGGAGGAAAACATAGCTGTAATCCCCCACAAACTTAAACATTTGTATATAGAACTTCCCAAAAGTTGACACGCCGTTCTCTAGAATGGCTATAGTACTGTCTTGCGGATTACGGCATCTATAAGATAATAATAAACATATTAAGGGTTGCTAAATAAAATAGAATGGCATCACAAACCAATTTTTTTTTTTTTATAAAATGATAACTTTTTTCATTACTTAAATAAGAGAAAACAACACATGTTCAAAGTTTTGTAAATGTTTATAAACTTTTGTTATTTTTTGGGTTTATGGTATCCCCTTAAAAGTCCTGTAAATCAAGAGGAGATTTTGGGGTGAGCTCTGAGAGTCTATATGATGCTTAAACTACAGTGGTGTCAAGATACAATGTCACACTTGGAAGGTAAGGGAATCAGGTAACAGGTAGGTGTAATGGGCGAAGGGATCAGGAGGAGCTAATCTGACCCTTACCCTGGGGGTCCCTAGCTCGCCCTGCTCTTTGAGGTACCTCTGATGTTGAGGAGGTTCAAGTCTCCACCCTATTCCCTGGCTCCTAAATAGCCTTAGGCTGAGGGCCCCTACCTCCACCCACGGATCCAGGATCACAGCTACTCCCAAGGAAAGACTTTAGCCCAGCAGCTAAGCAACAGCACAGCACCAAGACCTAGGGCAAATAACCTCTATCAGCAGCATCTGACAGAGGAGAGAGAAGGCTATTTAAAGCCAGGGGAGGGGATTCCAGGTGAGTCACACATCAACCCCTCAACCAGCAGCTGAACATTATAGTAAGTGCAGCTCTGGAGCACAACACAGGAGGCAAGGACCTTCACAGCTATACCTCCTGCAGCTCTTAAAGAAAAACAACACACAGCAGCATCCAGCAATGTCAGCCCAATCTAAGCGCGTGGCATACATAGTCTTCATATTGAGCGGGTGTATTATGTTCATTAACAAGCTGAATGAGAACTTTAAGTCTACGTATTAAGGGATTGGTGGGGATATTAGTGAGCAGGTCCCTGTGGATTTCTTGGTCTACAATATATACATATAACAAAAATAATAAAAGTTTCCTTATAGTGCATTTTTAAGCATTTTTAATAGTCATTATTATTATCAGGTTTTTTCTTATACTTCAAATCTTTTAAGTGAATATGTCAGAGGGAAAAATGCTATTAACCTGCAGATGTGGGGTTAATCTGCAGGTTAATATAATTTTAAACCTGCCCAGCACCTGCACATGAACCCCTGCTACCAGGAGGATATTACGTTTAATACTTCTCTCAGCATTCTGGCTTCAGTCATGGGGCGGCACCGATGCAGTTTCAGTCACTGCTCTGTGTATGGAGGGTGGCGTCTGTAACCTCGCCTCCTGCACTGACTAACATCTTCTTCTAATGATGAGTGGCTGTCAGTCAGTCAATGCAGTTGGGGTGGTTACAACCTTCTCTCTGCAGAGCGGTGATTGAACCTGTGCCGGCGCCGCCCCCATAACTGAGACTGCAATGATGCGGGAAAGATTAAAGTTCATTCCCTCCCGGCAGCAGGGGCTTAATGTGCAGGTGCCAGGGCAGGTTCACAATGCTATTAACCTGCACAATCACCCCATATCTGTAGGGTAATAGCATTTTCCAAGTGATAGGTTCCCTTTAGGAGATGTTTCTTCTGCTACATAAAAAGATGCTGGTATTATGAGTGGACAATCATAGGTGCAGGGTATTGAGTCAAAGGATCTTGAAGTTGCTCCTATCCTCAAGATGAAAGATTGCAATACACCTCCTTTTGTATTCTTACTCAAGGTGCAAACAATCTAGATTTTCCTTATAGCCGTGGTTTAAAGATGGAACCATCGTTTACTTAATATATGTGCAACATTTGAATATAATGCATGCCTATATCAATGGATGGCAACCATCCTATACCACCCATCCCATTCAAACACCGACTATCATTGCAATTACTGCATTATACAACAATAATAATGATTCCATCTAAGACTATTGAGTCAAATATTCTGAATATGATCTTACTTATTGCTAATGATGTCATATCTTTTGGGGTCATAGAAATTGTTGGTCGGGGTGCTGAAACAATTCAGCATCAACAGACTGTAGTCTGGGACAGGATCCACAATGTAAACTCCAACATATAAATTTTGGGTCGTTGAGAGGCTGATTACTGGATCCGTATACGGAGTTGTGTAGCTGATGTCCTTGTAAATCGACATCTTCACCTGGAATTGGCCGACGTTTTCAATGCCTATGTAGGTGATGCTATAGGGATAAAAAAGAAAGTTTTCAAATCATTAGTCTTACATATATTCATAGACTTGGTAACGGTGAGACATCAATGATAATGGTATATATGTCACAAAACTGTCTGGGCAATAATTGAATGTAGCAGCCATGTTTTTACTTAAGTGTTTTATGAATAACCCCTTCACCCTCTGGACATTTTCCATTTTCCGGTTTCTGTTTTTCCCTCCCCTTCTTCCAAGAGCCTTAACATGGCTATGTTCACTATATTGTAAAATATATCGGATCGGTACGAGTTTGTAGATACCAGACATGTATACTTTTACTGTTATCTAAATGGTGAACAAAAATTAAGAACTTTGCAAAAAAAAATAATTGCACTTTTGCACCATTTTCCGTGACCCGTAGTGTCCTCACTTTTCGTGATCTGAGGTTGTGTGATGGCTTAATTTTTGCATCATGAGCTGACGTTTCTAATGATACCATTTTTGAGTAGATGCGCTGTTTTGGTCACCTGTTATTGTATTTTATTGCAATGTAATTTGGGCGTTTTTACTTTTTTTTTCGTTCTGCAGTTTACCATCAGTTTTATGGATTTTTAATTTTGATAGATCAGACATTCCTGAGTACGGTAATATCACAGCACAAATGACCACCTTCTTTAAGCAATGCTGATTAGGCATCGCTCACAGGAAGTGAATTATGACAGCGCCAGGGGTCATCATCTGACTCCGAAATGTCATGGCAACGCATCGGCATCCCATGATCGTGTCACGGGTTTGCAGATCCTGGCGGGGAATAACGCGAACCCTAAGGGATCTAAGGGGTTAAGAGCGGTGGTCGGATCACTGATCCATACTCATCTGTTAAGGCTCTGTTACATGATATGACATCGTTAACGACATAGCTGATACGTTACGGGTTTGGAGGTGTACCAGCAACATCGTGGCGACCTCGTTGCGTGTTACTCTGGCAAGTTGGAACGATAAATCATTCAATCGCTGATCGCAGGTTTTAGGACATGTTCTAAAACCACACAATCAATGATCAGCCAACCTGCCACATCATTTTGTGTGACACCGCAATAATGATGTCACGGACGACTTCGCCCATTCACAGCAATCAGCAGGGATCATTCGCGGGGTTGGCGAACGATACCTGCTCACAACATCGTTGGTGAGTTGTCCACGATATCTAGACGTGTGACATCTCACCAACGATGTCTGCAACGACCACGCGCCCACGAGATCTTTGCAAACATCGTTACAACGTCGTACCATGTAACGGGACCTTTAGCTGCACAAGTCGGCTGATGAGATCAGCAGAAATATGCAGGGAATGATGCACGCTCAGGGAGGGAGGTGACCTATAACATACTCATAATTTATCAGTTGTGAAGAGGTTGAACTGTTAAACAACATTAAAGGGTATCTATCGCCTGTTTTTGCTGTATAATCTTAGAGCAGCATACAGTAGCTGCAGAATCCGTGACTCCCGCAATATAACATTCCGGCTGCTTTCACATCTGCTTTTCTCGGCATTCGCAGTAGATCCAGCAGTTTTGCCAGATCTGCCGGTAGCTGGAACACTTGCGGCAAGCCTGCGCTAGGCCTCATGCATTCCCTATGGGACATGTGCGGCACTTTCAGTTTTGCACTTTTTTGATTCGCTGCAAGTGCAAAACCGCAAGTGCCACACATGTCCACAAGTCCCATATGGAATGCATTAGGCTTGCCGCAAGTAGTGCCGGCTACCGGCAGATCTGGAAAAACTTCTGGATCTGCCGCAAATCATCACCTCCTGCTGATTTTATCTATTATATAATCACGAATGGGTTTTTTGCCCCTTTTGAGACCGCTCTCGCTGCGAGTCAGTGTCGTCATGTGGATACGACCGAAGCATTGGCCGCGCAGCGGCCATTGCGAGCAGTTCTAAGGCGACTCGCTATGCCCGCGCAGCCGGCATGGCGATTCGCCTTAGCAGCGCGAAGCATTGGCCGCGAAGCGGCCATTGCGAGTCAGAGACTCGCAATGCTAGAATCCCGATGCATCTGCATCGGGCACCCAGCTAGTTGTAAATAAAAGAAGCAGGGCAAAAAGTGAGACATCACTAGAACAGGGTGGTGTATGTCTCTCTATCATGCTGCTCTCAGATTACATAGGAATAATCTGCTGACAGATTCTCTTTAAGGAAGACTGATTTTCCTGTGACTACTTCCAAAAATAAGTGGTATCACATGGTTTTATGGTTACAAGAAATCCCGAACTCTCTCATATATAAAAAGCTTAAGAACATTGAGAAACATTGATACCTCACATCAGGCCGCAAATATTCTGGAAGTGAGACATCATAATCAAGAGGAAATTTACAGGTCACATTAATGACATATTGGTGCCTGTAGATAAGACCTCCCGGGGGAAGGAAAATCTGGTTCTTGTAAACTCCACTGTTATCGATGGTCTATAAAATATAAAAAATATCAGAGTTAGGAATATAATGTACCTTCCATATTACCGTCTAATATTATGAATATCAAAACAGATATTGAACCCTTATGACTTGGTGGTCTAAATGCATATATATATCAAATAAATGTAGGTCATAATTCATAAACTAAATGTACGTCTAAATGCATATACGAAATGTAGGTCTAAATTTATATATTAAATGTAGTCTAAATTCATATACTAAGGCCTTGTTCACACATACCATCCGTTTTTGCCGTAGGGCCCTTTCACATCAGCGTTTTTTGAAATTCGCGGCAGATGCGGTGAAAAAAACGCATCTGCCGCGATTACCGCATACCGGCTGCACTTGCGGCACGGTTGCGGCGCGGTTGCGGTAAACGCCATACAAGGTATAGGCGGACTTGCGGCAGGTGCGGCAAGTGCGGTTTTGGCACTTGCGGCAGGTGCGGCCGCGAAAGAAAACGCGGTCAGCCGCGTTTTTTTCCGCGGCCGCACCTGCCGCAAGTGCAAAACCGCACTTGCCGCACCTGCCGCAAGTCCCCCTATACTTTCTATGGGGATTACCGCAAGCGCGCCGCAAGTGCAGCGGTTATGCGGCAATGGCGGCAGATGCGGTTTTTTCACCGCATCTGCCGCGATTTCAAATAAACGCTGATGTGAAAGGGCCCTAAGTCCCAAAACTTGCCAAAAACGTCCAGGACCTCAGGAGACACTATTGGCACCCTTAGAAAAAAGTATCCGTTTTTTTAAGGGCTTACAAAACGCATTAGGATGTGTGAACAAGGCCTTACTTTAGGCCCACTCAATCTAGAGACACTCATGTAATGTGGCTCTGCAGACGATTCAGACCCTATGTCTGTCTCTGTCACACGCTAGGTCCTATCTGAACTTCTGGAAGGAAACTGCCTCTGTCCATAGACCTTAGGCTAAGTTCACATCATGTTTTTGATGCGTTTTGATGCAATGCTTTTTTTTCAGCTAGTTTACCGCATAGAAACTCAATGTATCCTGGGTTCTGGGTAAAACCGCAGTTTGCAATGCATTTGCCATGTGTTTACCCATACAAGTACAGTTGTGGCCAAAAGTATTGACACCCCTGCAATTCTGTCAGATAATACCCAGTTTCTTCCTGAAAATGATTGCAATCACAAATTCTTTGGTATTATTATCTTCATTTAATTTGTCTTCAAAGAAAAAAACACAAAAGAGAATGAAGCAAAAAGCAAAACATTGATCATTTCACACAAAACTCCAAAAATGGGCCAGACAAAAGTATTGGCGCCCTCAGCCTAATACTTGGTTACACAACCTTTAGCCAAAATAACTGCGATCAACCGCTTCCGGTAACCATCAATGAGTTTCTTACAATGCTCTGCTGGAATTTTACACCATTCTTCTTTGGCAAACTGCTCCAGGTCCCTGATATTTGAAGGGTGCCTTCTCCAAACTGCCATTTTTAGATCTCTCCACAGGTGTTCTATGGTATTCAGATCTGGACTCATTGCTGGCCACCTTAGAAGTCTCCAGTGCTTTCTCTCAAACCATTTTCTAGTGCTTTTTGAAGTGTGTTTTGGGTCATTGTCCTGCTGGAAGACCCATGACCTCTGAGGGAGACCCAGCTTTCTCACACTGGGCACTACATTATGCTGCAAAATTTGTTGGTAGTCTTCAGACTTCATAATGCCATGCACACGGTTAAGCAGGGTAAGAAGTGGGGTCTTCCTTGGTATCCTACCATACAGTCCCTTTTCATTCAGACGCTGACGGATAGTATGGGTTGACACTGTTGTACCCTCGGACTGCAGGGCAGCTTGAACTTGTTTGGATGTTAGTCGAGGTTCTTTATCCACCATCCGCACAATCTTGCGTTGAAATCTCTCGTCAATTTTTCTTTTCCGTCCACATCTAGGGAGGTTAGCCACAGTGCCATGGGCTTTAAACTTCTTGATGACACTGCGCACGGTACACACAGAAACATTCAGGTCTTTGGAGATGGACTTGTAGCCTTGAGATTGCTCATGCTTCCTCACAATTTGGTTTCTCAAGTCCTCAGACAATTCTTTGGTCTTCTTTCTTTTCTCCATGCTCAATGTGGTACACACAAGGACACAGGACAGAGGTTGAGTCAGCTTTAATCCATGTCAACTGGCTGCAAGTGTGATTTAGTTATTGCCAACATCTGTTAGGTGCCACAGGTAAGTTACAGGTGCTGTTAATTACACAAATTAGAGAAGCATCACATGATTTTTCTAACAGTGCCAATACTTTTGTCCACCCCCTTTTTTATGTTTGGTGTGGAATTATATCCAATTTGGCTTTAGGACAATTCTTTTTGTGTTTTTTCATTGAAGACAAATTAAATGAAGATAATAATACCAAAGAATTTGTGATAGCAATCATTTTCAGGAAGAAACTGAGTATTATCTGACAGAATTGCAGGGGTGTCAATACTTTTGGCCACAACTGTATAGGGGTGTGGTAACGCATGCATTTGACTGCGTTTCTATGCGTTAACGCAGCAGAAAAAAGCGCATTGCATCAAAAACATGATGTGAAAAGTCCCTTAGGTCCTCCCACTCTCGGACTAGTCCTAAACATTAACTATAACCTTTCGCTTCTTCACAGTAACGAGCAAAGCATCATAACATGGTTCAAATTACACAATAGTGCACACCACAATGCACATGACACTTTACATCTTAACAAGAACAATGGTGTCTTCAAGGAGAAATGTGACAATATGTCCATCTCCTTACATTTCAATGAAAGCTTCTGCATCTTAGGTCCCTTTCACATCAGCTGTTCTGTCCGGTTCGGCCAGTCCGACAGATTTACCGCATCTGCCGCCTAACGGCCACACTTGCCGCACCCGTCCGCAAGCCCCATAGACAATGCACGGGGCTTGTTGTTGGGTGCGGCAAGTGCGGTTCTGACGGATGCGGCAGATCCGGCACTTGCGGCAGCGAAAAACCGCTACTAACCACGTTTTTTTTACAGCCACAACTGCAAGATTTACCGGATCGCGGCAAAGCCACAAGTGCCGCAACTGCCGGATCCGGTAAAACTTCACTTGCCGCACCTGACCGCAAGCCCCATAGAGAATAAATGGGGCTTGCCGCAAGTGTACCGCAAGTCGGCCGTTAGGCGGCAGATGTGGCAAATCTGCCGAATCCGGACAGAACCGCTGATGTGAAAGGGGCCTTACAGCCTTATGAAATGGCTTTTTAGTACTGCTGGCTCCACATAGCAAGGCCTTGATGTACAGAGATATTACTTACACTGAACTCTGTTCCACATATATAGTTACCAAGAGTCCATTCAATATTCATTTTTACATCATCATATGGAAATCCAGTGCACCTTCTGTCTCGAAGATGGATGTTTGGAATATCAATCTCCTTAGCTTCTAATGAGGGCACATTGAGAGTCACAGAGATTTTATCCTTTGCGCACACAAGTTTTGAGCAGAGGCCGTCTTGAAGAGAAAATAAAAAGTAAAAATACATTCAGGAGCTGGCTGGCAAATTTCCAACTGGGGGGCAAACACACAGCAGTGGCCATGAGCAGTGAGATTCAGGAGCAGAGCGGCCTCCCAGACCAGTATGACAGATGGCTCCAAAACTGCTGCTTGACCACTGGCCTGGGGGGCATTTGCCCCCTGCCCCCTGGGCCGCCAGACCCTATACATTGCATCGTATATTTATATTTCCCCATTTTGTTTATACTCATGATTGTGATTTGTGATTCACGAAACACATTGCCACATTATTAGTTCTATATCAGTGGTTATGATATGCAAATCTATTAGTTTTTGTACATTTTGCATCATCTTTCCTGTGTAATCATGTATAATATCCTAAGGCTAGATGTACCTGGGAAATTTATACCAATTGTCACTGTTAAGAATTGTAACATAGTTGTGTAATTTTATATTATATTATAAATGAATCAAATATTGGTTCCATAGGTACTTACCGGTATGTATTAGTTTTATACAGTCCTCCATACAGATTGACATATGAGTTTTGTATATTTTAGGCTAGGGTCACACTTGCATTTGCAATCCAGTTACTGGATCCAGTTTTTCATCCTAAAAACCTGATCAGGTACCTGACCCATAGACTCCAATGTTAACAATTGTATGCCAAAGTGCAATCTGTCTACTGGATCCAGTTTTTGAGAAGTCAGGTTTTAACAGGGTCTGCAACATTTTTTGGCATATTAGCAAAACCTGATCAGTTTTTTAACATGGAACCCTATGGGAACCTGATCCAGTACCTGATGGTACATATAGGTACCATCAGGTACCTGATCATGTACCTGATCAGGTAAAAATGCTACCAAACAGACAAGGGGAAAAACTCGATCCAGTAATGCATCCAGTTACTGGATGCAGGCTCCCAAGTGTAACCCTAGACAAAGGTCTGGGTAAGACCGAAAACGTTTTGTTGTTTGCATTATTGAATTAGGCTAGGGTCACACTTGGAAGAGCATTTGCGGTCACCGAATCAACAACTAGCCTTCAGACACATTGTGCCTTCAAAATGTGTTCCTAAATCCGCATGCGGTATCCGGATTGCACCTTAATGTTGAATCTAGTGGCCGCATGCGGATCTTCCCAGGCTTTCCTGCATGGGTTTTGAGGTGGGGAATGAATTCGGCTAAAATCAGATTCTCCCGGATTGTCCCGGATTCACCCCTGTCCAGCTCAATCCGGTGCTCATTGACTCCTAAGTGATTGTTTGCCGGATTGCGCCGATCCGGGTGAACGGGACAATCCGATTTTGTCCATGTTTTGTGCTTTGGTTTACAATCCGGGTGCCGCAACCCGGCTGCACTGACATTTGCGGTTGACATTTCAAAACCGGAATACGGCTGAGAAAACTGAGGAAAACCGTTGCCTGCATGATTTTTACCGCAGGCAACGAAACCGAGCGGTAACCGGATTGCATGTAGTGCAATCCGGTTACTATCATGGGCTCCTATGGGCTGCGGTTCCTGATCCGGTATTGAGCTTTTTTACAGCTCAAAACCGGATCAGGTTTTAAAAATTCTGCCGCAAGTGTGACCCTAGCCTTAAAGAGTTTCCTTTGTTTTTTTCTATTTGGGAGTGCCTGTTGTATCTATTTTGACTGCTTTAAAATCAGTCCCCTATGCTAGAACATAGTTGAAGAGGGGAAAATTGATACCAATACAGACATTTTTCAAATTAATTTACGGTACTTAAAGGGAACCTATCAGGTCGTTCTATGCCTCTCGCTATTACTACCTGTCCCTGTACCTTCCTAGCTGATCCTTAACCATCCCTATCTGACCTAAAAGGGCCCTATAAAGATTGAGAAAAGTGATTTATAAAGTCACATCCTGTCTCTATTCGGATGGGCTGCATTCTCCTCTCCTCGCTGGCTTTGAGGACGCCCCACTCGATAGTTCCGTCTCTTGTTCCTCCACCTCCTTGAAATTCCCACCTTGGCCGATCATGTGATGCCCAGCCGGAAACGTCATATCCGGTCCGGTGCATTGTGGGGGCTGATCACATGGCCCCACTCCAGCACATGTGCAGTGCACATATTGAAGCCACCCGTACCATGTGATCAGCCCCCACTAAGCACCGGACCGGATATGACGTTCCCCCCGGGCATCACATGATTGCCCGAGGTGGGAATTTCAAGTAGGAGGAGTAACAAGACCGGAATGATGACGCCCAGTGGAGCGTCCTCAAAGCTAGCAAGGAGGGGTGAAAGCAGCCTCAAAGACCACCCATCCAGTCTCCAATGGAGACAGAATGTGACTTTATAAATAATTATTATAAATCAATCTTTATATGGCCCTTTTAGGTCAGACAGGATGGTTAGGGATCAGCTAGGAAGGTGCATGGACAGGTAGTGATAGCGGAGGGGCATAGAACAAACTGACAGGTTCCCTTTAAATGCGTGTCTATTTGATGCAATGGTGATAATGGGCATGTACAGTATAGAACACCATAGTGTATGTACCGCCTCAAACAACTGTGGTTACAGCTCATAAGGATCTATGGAAACCTTACAGGAAATCATTACCTCGTTCACAAGTTGACTGCTCTGCAGTCTACGTATTTTAAATGTGATTAATTTCCTTTGGGACATTGAGGGTTAATATCAGTTTTTTCTTTTACTGCTGTCTTAAATTAGGTGATGGGTTGATGATCATTCTTCCCCCCTTTAAATAGTCACCTGATGTCGGTGATAGAGTTCATTCTGTGCACGACCATTGTGCTGTGTGGTAGTAGTCCCTTGTTGCTGAAGTTACTCCTGGTGTCCCCACTTCTCTGCCTTAGATTGCTGCAGCCGATACCAAGTATCCTTATTGTCATTTCTCCTATCTGTATTTACCTACCCAGTATTTTATTATCTTCAGTGACGAAGCTAGCACCCTCGCAGGCCAGTGCACTAGCCTTGTTGCCTTAGATAACAGACTGGGACTAGGCACCTTGCAGCAGGGGGAGGAACGACCTGCTTAGAGTGGTCAGGGTAGTAAGGGACAGACACAGGCCAATGTCAGGAGGTGTCCCTATCCACCCTTCCCTACTGCTAAGGCCTCCCTCCCCTTTTACCATACCGCTGTCCTGTGGTGTCACACCATGCGGCGGACATTTTCACTGACTGCACATGACAACCACCATATTTCAGCTCCATAATACACAGAACTGGTCGAGAGCCATCAAATGATCACTCATCAAGTTATCACCATTGTAGTATGCTGAACACATTTAATGCAATATTAAATTATCAATGTTATAAAAGGTTTTCCCCTACCTGTGTCTTCACATATAGAAGTTGTTTCAGCTAGTGCGACATCTTCATTGCGCACTGTATAGAAAAAGGACATTCATTTTATTATTTATGAGCTTTATTGTGATATTGTACAATACAAATTATACCCAAGAGTGGGATTAAATGTAGAATAAGTCTTAAAAATTACAATTCAAGAGCATTTTCTAGATATTGAAATACCCATATACATGGATGACCTCTCCAATTTTTTCAAGTGTTAATATTTTTTTTAAGCTGGTTATCTATTTTTGGCAAAGTTGCATTACCGCTGCTAAGAGCTGAATTTTTCAACTTTCTGATGGCCACTTTACACGTCCCGATATCGGCGTCCAACTCCGATAAAAAGTCACGTGGTTCGTGCGTTGGCCCCGATATCGTTCGTGCGTTGTATGCTGTAAATGTCCAATACGATGCATGAATGATGCCAAATCGATATCGGGGTAGAAATGAGCCTGCTCTCCAACGGCCCAATATTGGATGGACGTTGTGGCCGGATCGTGCTGTGTAAAAGCCCAACAACGATTTGGAGTACAACTTCCCCTATTCTCTCCCATGTTAAATGGTCGTTCCTGGGTCGGCCGTACAAGGGGGCGTACACATCGCAGTGGCGTTGGCTGCCGATATCGTGCTGTGTAACATCTCCTATGCGATCTTGGAATTCAGCCCAGAAAAAGCGTGCTTCCGCGGCGTTGGATCCAATATCAGAACGATGTTGGGACGTGTAAAGTGGCCATAAGAGTCCAGAACAGTAATTCTACCTAGTTAAACCATGATACGAGGTCAAGGATATACAGTATTCAACTAGGTAAAGTTGCTATTTAGCACAAATGGAAAACATACAGACAAAGGAAGGAGAGTAAATGCTTAATGAATTATATCTAAGTGATTTTATTTAATTTGGACTTGGGAGCAAGGTGAGGGCGATGGTGTAAGTGCCCCATCACCGACGGCACAGTGGCACAAATTGGTTACTCAGGACCACACATAACATTTCATACAATCACGTTTAGATGGTTTGTACATAGAGATTGAACACTAGTGTTTACTTTAGGCAACATGTCAATAAGAAAGGTATGCAAGGGATTAATACACCATTTAGCTTCAAAGCATGAGGGCTGTATGCCTTCAATGCACAATTATGAAGGTGACAATAAAGCTTCTAGTTGCAACATTTCTATAGAAATTGTCCCACATATACAAGAGTATACAAATGAAGCATACAGGGTTGACAAGCATAAAACAGATCGTTCACATAGTTTCCATACAGTTATACCATCAACCAAGAAACGTATTGCATGAAAAAAGGTACAGTTACCACTGGAGGCCATTGGTTAGGAGCACAGGAGGCAGGCAAACATTATGGCTGCGGACCCTGATGCCGTTTCGTAGCTTAGGCGCTGCCTATGGCCAGTTCATCAGGGGAATGTCTCTAAGCTGCCTGGACCCCAATTTTGCTGCTTAAGTGTGGCCACGTCACGGCACACCGGAAGTGACGCTACGGCCTAGTCACACGACCGGAGGCAACGCGTCGCACCAACCCGCATCATCGCGGGGCGGAGCCGTTCAAATCAAATCCCGGTCACGTGACTACCAGCATCGTGTCACCATGGTGATCGCACTCAAAACCGCCCATCCAGCACAGGCCAGCCGCAGCTCAGGTATTGACTCATTGTCATACTTATGGGGGATAGGGAATCAGAAACTGTTTAGTGATGTGGGCGAGGAAATTCCGGGGAGGCTAATCTGACCCTGGTACCGGGGTCCCTGGCTCACCCTGTGCTCGGAGGTACCTCTGAAAGATCTTCTTCTAAGCTCCTGAGAAAGCCCTAGGCACAAAGCCTCTACCTCCACCCACAGACCAGGGAAATCCAGTAGCTTCAAATGAAGAAGATTGCATCAGCTCCAGAAGAACGTCTGCACACAACAGGTCTCAGATCAGGAATGAGCTGAATCAGCGACATCTGGTGTAAGAAAACAGAATTATTTATGGCCAAGGGGTGGAGAGCAGAAGGCTCAGACACACCCCTCAGCTAAACTGAGCTATGAGTCCCTTCCACCAAACATCCAGCAACCTCCACCTGCAGAGCAGCAGAGACTGAAGGGAAAAAAAAGGCTTAGTTTAAACTACAGCAGCAGCAACACCTATTGACTGAGGTAGGCAATACGTGACTGTAGCCCCCCTTCCCCACACACACACTTTACAAGAGGCCTCTGGACTCCAACCTGGACACGTCCGGCAATGGTCTAAACTTTCTGAGCAATGATCTGTGAAAGATATTATGGGCACATAGTCACTGGAGGAAGTTCTAGCTGGAACAACACAGGGTTGCAAATGGCCAAAATCTAAACGGACCACCAACTCCAGTAGTAGGAGCTCCAGCCGCACACCTCCACCTTAAGTGTTTTGACAGCACCCACACAAAATCATCCACACTCAGGTCTGGACCTGAACTCTTATTACCAGTCATTTAAGTACAGACAGCAGGTACGGTTTTAGGAAGGCAAACAGTGGTGTCTCCTTGGTCCCCAGGACTCCCTCCCTCAGGGTGCACAGTAGGAATGAACGCCTTCCTCCGTCCTCTCTTCCTAGGACAATATGTAGGCCATGGCATGAATTCTGAGGTATAGGTTGAGCTTTACCCACATTCTCCTGTAAGCTCCTAACCACTTCAGCTGGCAATGCAGGAGTAGGCATAATGAACACGGCTGAGATTGTAGTACCTAGGCAATTCCCCTCACAGAAATTACCCCAATGAACTACCAGTCAGTCACCGGGTTGTACTTTTTTAGCCAAGGAAGGCCCAACACTATGGGAATAGGGAGATTATCCAAAATGGGACAAGACAGGATCTCTTGGTGAAGAGGTCTTATGCCTATGTTCACATTATGCACTACTTGGGAAATCTCCTTCTGGCTAAAGGAAGCGGAGTGAATGGCAGAGATGGGAATAGGTCTCGCTGACGCGCTACAGGCTAGACCCTTGGCCTGAGCTAAGCAAGAGTCCATAAGATTGACTCCTGGTCTGCTATCAACCAGTACCGCCACAATCTCAGTCTTACCATCCACCAGCACTTTGGTAGACAGTGTGAACGGGGACTTAGTAAGAATGAAATATAAACCCTTCTGTCATCTTCTTCCAAACGACCCGAGGTGCACAGCATCTGAGGCGGCATACTTGTCCTGGAGCGATGTGAACAAGCCTTAATAAAATGATCGGTTTGTCCACATAGAAATAAGCTCTGCCAACTTGATGAACCGTAGTCACAGGTGGTTTAGCACAAAGACCATTTTTCCCCAATTGCATAGGTTTATCGCGTGGAACCTGCTGGCAGGGATAGCCACAGGGGACAAGGTTGGTCTCGGTCTCTCCCTCAGACATCTGTCCACCTTAATGGCTAGTGACATAGCAGCCTCCAATCACTCAGGTGCGGCATACTGAACCAGGGTGTCTTGTAGTCAAGCTGACAAACCCAAGCAGAACTGACTCGTGAGGGCAGGATCTTTCCACTGGGTGTCAGTCACCCATCTTCGAAAGTTTGGGCAGTACTTCCTCCACTTCCCGTGTTCCCTGCTTGAGTTTGTGGAGATTTGACTCCGCAATAGTCACCCTATCAGGTTCACCATACACCTGAGCCAGAGCAGCAAAAAACCTGTCCACCGACTGCAAGGATGGGGAGTCGGTCGGGAAGAGTAGGCTAGGTCTAGGATCCCCCTTAAGAAGGGAGATCGTAATTCCAAGCTCCTGATGAACAAGGCCGAAGCTTGAAAATGAAGCTTACAGATCTCTCTAACAGCAAAAACTTGTCCCTTCCTCCAGAAAATCTTCAGGAAGGATATATGCGTTCCCGTGCACCTTCGACATGAGCCAGGCCAGATACCCTACAACTCTTGCACCACCTAGTCCGCAGACCGGTGATCTTAGAAAAGATGGGCTGCATCAGATGTTAAAGCATCAGTAGAGGAAGCCTGAACATGGTGACTCAGGAAAAGAGATTATGAGTCACTGATTATTCCTCTTAGGGCCTCTTCACATCTGGCGTTTTTTTCGCGGCCGCACCTGCCGCAAGTGCAAAACCACTTGCCCACCTGCCGCAAGTCCCCCTATTACTTTCTATGGGGATTACGCAACCGCCCGCAATGCAGCGGTTATGCGGCAATCCGGCAGATGCGTTTTTTTCACCGCATCTGCCACAATTCAAATAAACGCACATGTGAAAGGCCCTTACAGGAGATATGGAATCAGGAACTGGATAGTGAGGTGGGCGAGAAGATTCCGGGGAGGCTAAACTGACCTTGGCACAGAGGTCCCTGGCTCACCCTGTTCTTGGAGGTACCTCTGAAGTGAGGAGGTCTGAGTTGCCACCCTTCTTCCTAAGCTCCTGAGAAAGCCCTATGCACAAAGCCCCTACCTCCACCCATGGACCAGGGAAACCCAGCAACTTCAAATGAAGACGATTTAGCAGTACCAGAACGTCTGCACACAACAGGTCTCAGATCAGGAATGAGTTGAATCAGGGACATCTGGTGGAAGGAAGCTGAATTCTTTATGGCCGAGTGGTGGAGAGTAGAAGGCTTAAGGTACGTCACACGCGGCAATATTGCTGGGCAATTTCACCGGCAATTTGCTGGTTGCAATGAAATCATGGACACATTGTTCCATTTGTACATGGCAACAAAATAGAACAATGTGTCCATGATTTCACTGCAACCAGCAAATTGCCAGTGACATTGCCCAGCAATATTGCCGCGTGTGACGGTACCTTTAGACACACCCTTTAGTTCACCTGAGCTATGAGTCCCTTCCACCAAACATCCAACAACCTCCACCTGTAGAGCCACAGTGACTGAGGTGAAAAAAAGGCTTAGTTTTCAACTACAGCAACAGCACCTATTGGCTGAGGTAGACAATACGTGACACTCATTTGGTCCAAAGGCTTGGCAAGATAATCTGGCAATGATTGCGCATGGAGCTTGGATGACTTCACAATGTAATGTGAGTGTAACGTCCATCCGAGTTACAGGTGAAAAAGGGGAATCCCGGACAGACTAAATGCAAACCACACCAATAGTCAGATTCCAGAGATACCCAGATAACCTGTAACCCCTACACTTGAATCTGGATTAACTGCAATGTTTAGGGGGTTGTTGCCTATAGATAGATTAAAGTCTAGGAATAGAAAATTCACCAAGCAGGGTCAAAGCTGAGAGGTCAGAAAAGTACAAAATCATTAGGCTGGGGAATGGTACAAAAACAGGGAGAGGTCAATCCCAAAAATCAATAATACTAACGAGGATAATACCAAGTGAACCAGGGAGTATATCCAGCAACTAGCAGAAACACACAGAGAATTTGAATAGACTGCAGTACTGCCTAATTGGCTGAAGTCAGGGTTAATGACTGCAGCTGGGCAGATATTCAGACACATCCACAAGTCCGACCACTCCATCACCAGCCCCAGCTTCAGAGTGAACATAGCGGCATCTGGTTGCAGAAGCAGATGTCATATTTGCAGACTGTGAATGTAACAGTGAGCCCCAGAAACACGGTTACCGACAGCGAAGAAATGATGTAAGTATGGGAAGTGAGTACAGGCTCTTTTATTTTACCTAAGGGAGGCTTATGGTATCAGAAAGTGTAGTATTAACAGTGTTTTTTATTTGGCCCTACGAAGGGATAGGCATTGGTTTTGGATGTTAAAGTAAGGCGCAATGTGAGGTGAGGAAATGTCAAGAGAATATCTTTGGGATATGCTTACATTTTTTGCATTGTTTGCCTATTGCATGTACTGTATTCTACGAATTCTGATGATGTACACATTCCAGTCACTACACATTTCAAGAATGAAAATTAGTTCCAACCCTGTAATGAAATTTATCTCCTATATTAGTCAGCAATTTTGCCAACTGCTGATGTTTAAAAAACGTAAACGTTTTTACACACAAAGTTAATTGTAATTAATAATCTTGCAATAATATTAATTTTCACAATTGGATTTGTTTTAAAAAATTTTCTTGTTCTAAGATAATCTTATATATGTATCCCTGCTATGTGCTGTGTAATGGATGTGCCTGACAATACAGGGACATGGTCTGATCATACCACATCTCCTGTGCTGAGATAATCTTATATATGTGTCCCTGCTATGTACTGTGTAATGGATGTGTCTGACTGTACAGGGACATGGTCTGATCATACCACATCTCCTGTGCTGAGATAATCTTATATATGTATCCCTGCTATGTACTGTGTAATGGATGTGTCTGACCGTACAGGGACATGGTCTGATCATACCACATCTCCTGTGCTGAGATAATCTTATATATGTGCTCCTGCTATGTACTGTGTAATGGATGTGTCTGACCGTACAGGGACATGGTCTGATCATACCACATCTCCTGTGCTGAGATAATCTTATATATGTGCTCCTGCTATGTACTGTGTAATGGATGTGTCTGACCGTACAGGGACATGGTCTGATCATACCACATCTCCTGTGCTGAGATAATCTTATATATGTGCTCCTGCTATGTGCTGTGTAATGGATGTGTCTGACTGTACAGGGGCATGGTCTGATCATATCACATCTTCTGGGCTGAGATAATCTTATATATGTGTCCCTGCTATGTACTGTGTAATGGATGTGTCTGACCATACAGAGACATGGTCTGATCATACCACATCTCCTGTGCTGAGATAATCTTACATATGTGTCTCTACTATGTACTGTGTAATGGATGTGTCTGATCATACAGGGACATGGTCTGATCATACCACATCTCCTGTGCTGAGATAATCTTACATATGTGTCCCTGCTATGTACTGTGTAATGGATGTGTCTGACCGTACAGGGACATGGTCTGATCATACCACATCTCCTGTGCTGAGATAATCTTATATATGTGCTCCTGCTATGTGCTGTGTAATGGATGTGTCTGACTGTACAGGGACATGGTCTGATCATATCACATCTCCTGGGCTGAGATAATCTTATATATGTGTCCCTGCTATGTACTGTGTAATGGATGTGTCTGACCATACAGAGACATGGTCTGATCATACCACATCTCCTGTGCTGAGATAATCTTACATATGTGTCTCTACTATGTACTGTGTAATGGGGGTCTGCATATTGCAGTCAGCACTGCCCCGCTCCATGCCAACACTGCCCCTCCTGAATGTGTGCAAGTGGATGACATTCCTATACCATCCACACAATTCTGAAGTTTTGCCCCTGCGCAATTGCGTCTCACTGTGACCTATTGAAGAGCCAGTGATTTCACTGCGCAGGTGTGAGGCCAGGGTCACACATATCAATCCATTTTTTTAAGCCTTTAGAAAAACGGATTCATTTTTTTAAGGGTGCCAATAGTGTCCCCTGAGGTCTTGGACGTTTTTTGGAATCTTTTGGACTTAGTCATTTTTCCCCAAAAAACGCATGCAAAAAACGCATGCGTTAGCGCATGGTGCTTTTATGTACCAAAGTGTTAACGCATGCGTTTTCCATAGGGCCCCATGTTAAAAAAATGCATGTGTTTTTTTAATGCACCCAAAGGCCAGGGTCACACATAAAATCCGTTTTTGCCTTAAATCAGTTTTTGGGAACATTTCGGAGATTTTTTTTCAAAGTCCAAAAACGCATATGCGTTAACGCATGTGCATGTGTGTTTTTCAAAAAATGCATGCGTTTTTATGCAGCAGCCCAAAAACGCTGCTATAGCAGCGCTTTTGGGGTCCTTTTAAAAAACACATGCTTTTTTTAACATGGGGCCCTATGGGAGACACATGCGTTAACGTATGATACTTATCGGTACCATGCGATAACGCATGCGTTTTTTGAGGGAAAAAAATGACTAAGTCCCAAAAGTTCCAAAAAACGTCCAGGACCTCAGGGGACACTATTGGCACCCTTAGAAAAACTGATCCGTTTTTCTAAGGCTTAAAAAACGAATTTGCATGTGTGACCCTGGCTAAAAACGCTGCTAGCAGCATTTTTTGCGATGCTGCACAAAACACATGCATTTTTGTAAAATGCACAAACACATGCGTTAACGCATATGCGTTTTTGGACTTTGAAAAAAAAATGACTAAAATGATCCCAAAAACAGATTTAAGCCAAAAACGGATGGTATGTGTGACCCTGGCCTGAGACTTCGGTCTGGCATCAGCCGCACAGTGACCGAAGTCGGAATCACTGACTCTTCAATAAGGCACAGTGAGGCACCACTGGGCAGGCACAAGTCGTGAGAATTGTGTGGATGGCATAGCGAGGTCATCCGCTTGCATACAGACAGGATGGGTCTGTGTTGGCATGGAATGGGCGGCGCTGACCGCAATCTGCAGACCCTTATATGACCCACAGAAGAAATTAGCAGAATAAAACTTGTTTTCCGACATATGCAGGGGGACAACTGGGGATATAAATGCGTTACAAGAACTCCATTCTCATCATGCTAAAGGTGGTGGTCAGGGTTCAGCACCTCTAAAACTGTTGACAGGTTCCCTTTAAGACCATCTAGCCTAGAATGTTGATTCAGAGGAAGGCAAAAAAAAAATGTGGGTGCAAACACTAAGCTCCACATTGGGGAAAACAATTCCTTCCCAAATCCACACACGGCATTCAGACTACTGTAGATCCCTGGACCAACGCCCTATCAAGGAATCAACACCCACCAATGTAAGTCTGTGTCCTTTTGTGTGATGGGTGCTCTGGATTCCTCGCTGACTCTGGGTCAAATCATATAACATTTTTAGAAAATTCAACAATTCATAAGATCAATTCTAATAGATAGATGTCGTTTACGGATCAAGCGTTACCTCCCTTAATCATTGGTCTCACTATCAAAATATGTATGATTTGTCCCTATTTAAACTTTTTCAACTAAAGAAATTGGTTTTATGCAGTGCTGGATTCTCTGAAGCTTTATAAGATGAGATGTGAACTGTTTCCACATAACTTTAATGAATATTGAGGTTTTGGATCATATACTGTCATGGTGTTGTAACATATACCCACTGGTGGACCAGAGGTCCAGACTCTGACTCTATATTGTATCCTTATTATGATAAGGTATCAAAAGTCCAGTAGAAGACTATCATATCAAAACAGTAACCATGGAATCATAAATGGTAGAGTTGGAAGGGACCTCAAGAGACATTGGGTCCAACTCCCTGCGAGTGAAGGTTTTCCTAAATCATCCCAGCTATATGTTTATCTGTCATCTGCTTGAAGATTTCCATTGATGGAGAGCTCACCACCAGCTATGGCAGCCGGTTCCACTCTCTGATTGCCCTCACTATCAGAAAGTTTTTTCATTTACATTTTATTTCATAAATCAAAATAGAACATGAAAATAAGAAGGTTTATCATATATTTTAGTAGAGATATTGCTTCTTTCACGTTCCGGACTGATCATTCACTCAGAATTTATATGTAAACAACTCTATTCATTTTACTTGTTTCCACAGTGCTCATCATTGTCCCCATAAGGACTCCTTATCGGTATGTCTCGGGAGTGTGGGAGGAAACGAAGAACCCAAAGAAGCCCAAACATACACGAGGAGAACACACAAATTCCTTGTAGATGTCATTGGTGGGATTTGAACTCAGGACCACCAGACTGCAGTGCTAACCACTGAGCCACCATGTTGCTCCATTCTTTCATTCTCCAAATACCCAATTTACAGTATTCATGAAGAAATATTTTCCAAATATGAGATTAGAGAGGACAGTTGTTGCTTTTAAAGATCTATGGAAACTAGAAGAGGAGGAGGAGCAAGAGACTGACACAAACATTCAGCTGCAAATTCTCCATAGAACGTTATGAGAACCAACTGTCTCTTATCTCAGTAATGAAAATATTTACCCATGAAATAAGAATTTTGAGAATGAATGATCAGTCCAGGGGAGAAAGAAGCAGATTTCTTTGATAACATATATTGCAAATTTGCTTATTTTCCTATGTACTAAGGATGGTTACTCTTTAGGTTAAGTTTGGAATCAACAACCACTACAATCTAAGTTTATATCATAATACAAAAATACACTCGAATAGCAATAAATGATAGCTTTAATAGCAAACAAATATTTAGACGTTTCCGTCATAGATAAGTGACCTTCATCAGAACGTGAGCTGCAACAGTAAACATAAGATAGACAATTCTGATGAAGGTCAATTGTTAATGACCGAAACGTCAACATTTTTATTGCTATTAAATCTATCATTCATTGTTATGCTGAGTGCCAAATTTATTTTTGTATCATTATATGGACTGGACCCCGAGTGGGTAACTTGAAGCTTATGGGCCCCGATGCAAAAGCTCCAACGGGGCCCACAATTATTGCAGATCTCTTATAGCAATAGTCTTCTTCGATGACTTTTGGGTCTCCTAGGCTCCAACCCTTTGCACCTATTGTAGTTACGCCCCTGTGGACCACTACTCGAGCACCATATTCCAATTTTTAAGTGGAGTGACGTATATATTTGTTTATTAGAATCTAAGTTCATTCATAAATGACTGTAAACATTGGTAATGAAATTTAGAAGTACAAAAAAGCCTACAAAGAAACTAAACATGGGCAGTCACCTATTCTATATACCGTAGATGGCTATTTATGGTGTCCTTAAACGTTAGACTATATTACTTTGATAATTTCAGGGGGGGAAACACATACAAAATTAAAATCCAATGTACAAAAAAAATTAACTGTAATACTGATAGATAATCTAATCTGCAAAATATTAATTCACAATGAACATATCTTACCTCCATCTATTAGTAATGATTCTGAAGAAACCAAAGTTGGCTGAAGAGCACCAACAATGTTAGTGTGGCCGTATACATAGTTCAGAAGTCTTGTATAGTTCTGTAAAAAATAAAAACAAATTAAATAAATGTAAAAAGACAAAAAAAAAAACTTATACAATACCTAGCTTGAAGCCTGAAGCATTTTATAACCTTGTTATCTTGATCTGCTTACATGATGCGTTTGGCAAAAGAAGGTTTCTGCAGGACTGACTGGCATTGGTTTGCGGAGTACCCTTTATACTGAGAAAATGAGGATAACCTTTTTATTGCCATGTGACTGTTGCCAAGAACCTGCTATTAAACGTATCATTTCGGACCAATCCTAAGGAGGAACATAACAAAAAATCAAAAAACAGTAAAATCAAAACAATAGAACACAACAGAAATCATGACACATCGGAAGCAATTTAGGCTATTTTTGTAACCTAAATTGGTCAAACTGGCGAATATTTAACTTATAGGTAGAGTAACCTGAACTTAAAGGACATAATCTTCAAGATTATTCCAAGAAGTGTAGAATCCCCTCTATAAATCAGTTTGTGTCAAGAGGACATCTTCTTCTTAATTATTTGATTGCTATATAGCCATAAAGATTTACTGGAATGTATATTACACATACTGCAATTTCAATGCATGAAGTCTATGGAGATAAAATGAGGTCACCATCAAAAGCACCTTTATATACATGAGGTTGGACATCAATGAATTAGATATGAATTTTGGTCAAGGTTTTTGCAGTATATACAGTGTCCTAAAATCAAAGTCATTTATCAAAGTGATTTATCAAAGTTATTTATCAAAATCAAAGTCATTATCAAAGTCATTTATCAAAGTAATTTATCAAAGTAATTTACCAAAATCAAAGTCATTAATCAAAGTCACTTATCAAAGTGATTTTTCAAAATTAGTTATCAAAATCAAAGTCATTTATCAAAGTCATTTATCAAAGTCATTTACCAAAAATTAAAGTAATTTATCAAAGTAATTTACCAAAATCAAAGTCACTTATCAAAGTTATTTATCAAAATAATTTATCAAAATCAAAGTAATTTATCAAAGTGATTTAGCAAAGTCATTTACCAAAATCAAAGTCATTAATCAAAGTCATTTATCAGGTATCATAGTATTTCTGATAATGAAAATCCATAAGCTGTCCCACCAAGACAAGGTGACCCAATTGGGACAGTCCCTGCCTAAAAACAGTACTAAAACCTTGTCATCCAGGTCCTGTTTGATCCTGTCCTTGCCATCCAACGTCACAGACAGGTGTCAAGGTATTAGTACTGTTTTTAGGCAGGGACTGTCCCGATGGGGTCACCTTGTCGCTGGTGGGACAGCTTATGCATTGTTATGATCAAAATACTGTAATACCTGCTAAATAACTTTGATAAATGACTTTGATGCTTATGCATGCATTTTTATGATTATAGTAATGTCACCAAGTACCCTATTTAATTTCTTGCACTTTAGCATTTACTTTTATTATTTTAGGGTATTTGCTTACTTGTTTTTCTTGTTGTTTTTTTCCATTATGAGGCCAGTGTGAACATGCACCACTGCGTTGTTACACTTTAGTACCACCCCTGGTGGTATTTATTTGGAGTATTGCTGATGTTTGACTGTGATATATGACCATGTCCTAAAATGGACACTATAAATATGATTGGGTGATCACATCATGTAACAGACACAGCTCAAAGGGGCAGCGTGGGCAGCTCTCCCAGCTCTGCTTCATGGCTGGCAAAATTCTTTGATTGTGTCAGAACATCTGCAGCCAGTAATCTAAGCGATACATCTTTGGATTCAGACTCTCTTTGACTACAACATGCTGCTCTCAGATGAGGAAGCAAAAACCTGCTGACAGATTCATTTTAAAGGGGATATACCAAGAATTTAAGTTATCCCTTATCAATAGGCGATAACTTATTGATCGCTGGTGGTCTGACCCTGGGTCTCCTAGCAATCCTGAAAAGGGCTGTCTTCTGAAACCCATCTAAAGGGAGCAGAGGTTGAACATCTATACCTCCGCTCAATTCATCCTAGATGGGCTGCCAGAAATTGCAGAGCTCTGTACGTGTACTCCAGCAGTCATAAACACAATGAATAGAGCAGAGTCCGGAGTCCCAACTTGACTTATTATTTTTTCTGGACAGTTTATTTAAAAAATCACACATAGACAATATTTTACGGACATGTTGACATAATTTGTTATAAGTGATATATGTCTACATGATTCTACAAAACCTCATTCTTGGACTACTGGGAGACACAGAATTCAGACCGCAAGCGATCACTATGCGATCCCATATTCTACTTGGTAGGGAATATCTTCTAGACTTGGTACTAACACCTTTACATCTGTGGTTACAGAGTGTCTTGTCTACTCTTACCTCTTCTTCTGACAATGTGATTATAAATTAGCTTGTAAGAGTGTTGGAGAAGACAAATAATGGCCACTTTACACGTCCCAACATCGTTCCGATACTGGATCCAACGCCGCGGGAGCGCGCTTTTTCTGGGCAGAATTCCAAGATCGCATAGGAGATGTTACACAGGGCGATATCGGCAGGCAACGCCACTACCATGTGTACTCCCCCTTGTACGGCCGACCAAGGAACGACCCTTTAACATGGACAGGATAGGAGAAGTTGTACTCCACATCGTAGTTGGGCTTTTACACAGCCCGATCCGGCCACAACCTCCATCCAATATCGGCCAGTTGAGAGCACGCTCATTTGATCCCCGATATCGTTTTGGCATCGTTCGTGCATCGTATTGGACATTTACACCATACAACACACGAATGATATCGGGGCCAACGCACGAACCACGTGACTTTTTATCGAGTTGGACGCCAATATCGGACATGTAAAGTGGCCATTAGAGTTATAACCCTCCTCTGTAAGAACAAGCTCACGGCTGAACTCTTTGTAAACTCGTTCTGCAGCTATACTCAGTAATACATAGAAATTAAAGACTCCAAATGGTTCAAACATTCTAATGCAATTCTACTGCTAAAGAGGATTTGTAGTCAAAAATGTTAAGCTAAACTGAATCTGTCTCCAGTTTTTTTTAATAAATCTGAAAACAGCATCCTGCAGAGAAATATACCTTAATTCCAGCGATGTATCACTTTCTGCACTGCTTATTGGAGTTTTTGCCAAATTTGTTCTTTTATCAGCAGGAGAGTATCATCACAGAAACAGTTCCACAGTCATGTAGTCCTTCAAATTAATAAGCTATGTGTAATCCCATCCCCACTATAGAATGGCAGCCTTCAGCCTATGCACAGTGCACGCAGGAAGCTGCCAATTAATGGTGTGGGTGGTGTTTTAAAGAGCTCAGTATTCAGAGAACTGTATATCTGCATCAGCTAAAATAGTGATTTTATCAAAACTACAGTAAGCTGCCAAGTAAGTGACACATCACTGGAATCAGGATCTCGGCCCTCACATCTTGTTGCTTTCAGATGGACAGCAAAACCTGAAGACAGATTTCCTTTAATAGAATTCCTCCTAAAGGTATCCAAAACATTTGTGAACTCAAATATCTTATAGCTTGGCTTGAAGAGCAGCCTGAAGAGGAGTCTGCGGTCTGTAGTGAGCCAAATCCAGCCATCGCACGTGATGGCCCCATTGCCTCACACATCCGCCATCTCACCTGTCACCAAGCCCAACCTCATTCATTGTGTGTATGGTATGAGTTTTTGTCTTGCCCCTGGCAAGGACCGCGGTGTGGGGGGTCAGACACGTGTGGCATCTCATGCAAAGTGGCATTGAATGCTAAGTGGATGCAGTTATTTCATGGCAGTTAGTCAGGGCAGAGTCAGGTAAGCCACTCTATTTAACAGGAGAGGAAAAAAAAAAAAAAAAAATTACAACGTCTTTTCCTTTCCCTATCACCATGTCCTTTACTTCATTATGTATTGTTCTATGCGCTCTTGCTGGAAGACAATGACATAGAGGGACACTCAAACACTGTATATAACTCCATTCACTACTAATCTTTACCATGTCTTGTATTTCACTGTTTGTTTTCTTATGTGCTCTCGCCACCAATTTTTATCACCCCATCCCCCCTCCATCACCACTCATTCACATCAGCCCCTCTCTCCTGCCCTACCCTATGTACAGCTCCCATGCTATCTTCAGTTTACTGAAGACTCTCACCCATCATATTCCAAAGCTTGTCATAATAAATCATGTCCTAATCCCAAAAACTATCTGCTCTTTCTCTTTTTACTGCTGCTCCTCTCAGGTGATATCTCTCCCAACCCTGGTCCACCCTCTGCTAACTTCAACCCCTCTCCCACCTCACACAGAAACCTCACTAACCTTATTAATATCACCTGCACACCTTCACCTCCCTCTTTTAATTGCGCTCTCTGAATCCACGGTCTGTATGCAACAAACTTCCTTTCATTCACAATTACTTTCTTACCAACTCTCTTAACCTGCTGGCCCTCACAGAAACCTGGATCCAGGATTCAACACTGCTTCCCCTGCTGCTATTTCTTACGGCGGCTTACACTTCTCTCACTCCCCTAGACCTGGGAACAGACGTGGCGGTGAGTCGGCCTCCTCCTGTCCCCACAATGTACTTTCCAGGTCATTCCTCCAGCCCCATCACTCTCATTCCCTTCTTTTGAGGTCCATACCATTAGCTATTCCATCCCCTCCCCCTCAAAGTAGCAGTGGTATAACCGCCCCCCAGGGTCACCCACCCAGTTCCTCGACCATTTCTCTGCCTGGCTCCCGCATTTCATGTCCTCAGATTTACCAACCCTTATTCTGGGAGACTTTAACATTCCCATAAACAGCCCCATCTCCCCATCTGCATCCCAGCTCCTATCTCTAACTACCTCTCTTGGCCTATCACAGCTCTCAACCTCTAAGACACACGAAAACGTAACACCCTTGACCTTGTCTTTACCCGCTCTGCTCATCCTCCCCCTTGGATAACTCAACTCTACTCTCTGACCACAACATTCTTTCCTTCTCACTCACTAACCCTCGGCCAACACAGCCCAAGCCTACCTATCACACATCCAGAAATCTACAGCCATTAACCCTCAAGTACTCACAGACTCCCTCATCTCATCTCTGTCCCCAATCTCTTCAATCTCCTGTCCAGATCAGCAGTAAATCACTACAATGACTCTCTCAGAAGCTTCTGGACCAAGTAGCGCCCCTCACCCGCAGAACCTCCAAACAGAGAACAAAACAGCCCTGGCTCACATCACAAACCCGATTCCTCCAGCGATGCTCCAGGAGTGCTGAACGCCTATGGAGGAAAACTCCTCACCAGAGACTTCATCCACTATAAATTCATGCTCAAAACCTACAACTCTGCCCTTCACCTTGCCAAACAACCTACTTCACCCCCTGGTCTCCTCACTATCCAACAATCCAAAAAAACTCTTTGACACCTTTCACTCTCTCCTCAGTCCTAAAGTGCAGGCCCCCATCACCGACCTCTGCGCTGATGACCTGGCTTCCTATTTTCATGGAAAAAATAGACAACATCCGCCAGGAAATCAGCTCTCAGCCTCCAAGCACTGCCACCCCCCATTCTTCCTCACATCCCCTCCGGTTTCACTCTCCACATTTGACCCAGTCACAGAAGAAGAAGTCTCCAGGCTCCTATCTTCCTCTCGTCCCACCACATGCACTACGACCCCATTCCCTCACACCTGCTCCAGTCCCTCTCTCCAGTCGTCACCACTCATCTAACCAAAATCTTCAATCTCTCCCTCTCCTCTGGCATTTTCCCCTCCTCCTTCAAACACTCGATCATTACTTCATTATTAAAGAAAACCACTCTCGACCCAAACCTGCACAAATAACTACAGACCATCTCCAATCTCCCCTTCATCTCTAAACTCTTGGAGCGCCTGGTCTATTCCCCCCTCACCCGTTACCTCTCCGCTCACTCTCTTCTAGATCCATTACAGTCTGGTTTCCGCCCCCTTCACTCCACAGAAACTGCCCTCATCAAAGGGGACCAATGACCTTCTGACAGCAAAACGTAATGGTGACCACTCTCTGCTTATTCTCCTTGATCTTTCTGCAGCTTTTGACACTGTCGACCATCAGCTCCTACTCTCTATGCTGCACTCCATTGGCATAAAGGACACTGCTCTCTCCTGGCTCTCCTCCTATCTTTCTGACCGCTCTTTCAGTGTATCGTTTGCTGCTCCACTTCCCCCCCTCTTCCCCTCACTAATTGGGGTCCCTCAGGTTCAGTCCTTGGCCCTCTCCTCTTCTCTCTCTACACGGCCCCGATTGGACAGACCATCAGCAGATTTGGCTTTCAGTACCATCTTTATGCTGATGACACTCAACTATACACTTCAGCCCCTGACCTTACCCCTGCGGTATTAAAGAATACCAATGACTGTCTAGCTGCAGTTTCCAATACCATGTCCACTCTCTATTTGAAACTAAACCTTTCCAAAACTGAACTTCTTCTGCTCCCCCCATCCACTAACCTCCCTAAATCGACATCTCTCTCTCAGTGTGCGGCACCACGATAACGCCTAGACAGCAAGCTCGCTGTCTGGTGTTATGTTTGACACTGATCTCTCCTTCTCCTCCCACACGCAATCTCTCGTCCGCTCCTGTCGCTTACACCTGAAGAATATCTCTAGAGTCCGCCCCTTTCTCACCCTGGAAACAACAAAAACCCTCACCGTGGCCCTAATCCATTCCCGACTTGACTATTGCAACTCTCTATTAAGCGGCCTCCCCCTCACCAGACTTTCTCCTCTCCAGTCCATCCTAATGCAGCAGCCAGGATCACCCATCTGGCCAATCGTTACTCATGCCTCTGCTCTGTGCCAGTCATTGCACTGGCTGCCCGTATACTACAGGATCAAATTCAAATTGCTTGTTCTCACCCACAAAGCTCTTCACAGTGCAGCTCCCCCCTACCTCTCCGCCCTCATCTCTGTCTATCACCCCACCCGCTCTCTACGTTCCTCAAATGACCTTCAACTAACATCTGCACTAATCCGATCCTCCCACTCCCGGCTCCAAGACTTTTCCAGAGCTGCACCAAACCTCTGGAATGCTTTACCCAAAGAAATCAGGACTATCCACAACTTGCATGGCTTCAGACGATCCCTAAAGACGCATCTTTTTAAGGCGGCCTATCATACTCCCTAACATGTCCATTGTACTGTAGACAGTGAATGGGCTATCCTCTGGACATTATTCTTCTACAAACTCCACCAAACCATAAAGGTCTACACAGACTGATGACCATTCGTGTAAGCTTAGCCCTATACCCCATTTCCTCAAGATGCCTGGACCACCAGTGCAATAAGCCCCGGCACCTTGTACAACCCCTATCCCGTCGTAGATTGTAAGCTCTTTGAGCAGGGTCACCTTCATTTCTTGCTTTATTTATTGTATTTTTTTTTCACATTGATTCTATGCCTATTGTTTTTGTATCCAATGATTGTACTTTATTTGTTCTCTATTGTAATTACTTACTGTATATTTCTGTACCCTACATTGTAAAGCGCTGCGGAATATGTTGGCGCTATATAAATAAAGCTTTATTATTATTATTATTATTATACTTGGAACTGGCCCTCTCGAGTCATCAGGCTGCGGGATGTCACGGTGGCGTGACCCATCCGTGGTCCCCTCGTCGGACGATCATAAAAAGGGATGTTTGATAATGGATAAAAGAAAAAATAAAAAATAAAATAAAAGAGTTTTTATCGTGACACCACTGTGGAAGGCGGCCGGGATAGCCGCTGCTGCAGTCGGACATCTGGGGATGATGGGGGTAAAAGCTGAGATGGTTTAGCTCTCCACGGGAAGAGCGGTCCCCAGGGCAACCTTATAGTCTATGGAGGTGATAGGTTCGTTGGGGGTGCAGGGCAACGGGGCTGAGCTGGCTGCTGGGAGGATCAGGGACACTCTCGGGCAGACTCCTGCTGCCGGCTCGGCGATTCAGTCTACCTCTCCTCAGGAGCAGAAATAACAGTCTCACACAGTGTTGAGCTTCAACCCGTTTACTTGACTTTTCTCGGCAGATGTTCAAGTTACAAGACAGTGCAGTGGCAGCTTCCGGCAGTCTTTTAGCAGCCGGGATGGCTCGTTCAGGTCACTGCCTTTTGTGTTCTTTTCCATGGGCCTCTCTTCCTTTCACTTCTGCATGCAAAGCTACAATCAAGCGGCCTGGTCCCTTGCTCTAGTATGGCGGCCTTCTCTTCACTGCACCGGGGTTTGGTTATGAGACATAAAGACCTCACCACTGACCGGTATTGTGTTTGAGCGTGGAGCATCTTAGCCACCCTGGTTCCTGCCCCGTCCTTAGGTTTTCCAGCTAATTCGTGTGCATGGGTGGATTGCTCACTACCCTTGCCCCTAGGACTCCTTCTGTCTCTCTACGGTCTGTATCCCGGGACCCGGAACAGCCTAAGGATGGTACAGGCCACCGGGTCCATGTCCTTTCAGTCTAGTGTAATTATGGTGTTCTCTCTCCTCTCCGTCTGACTGAACTGAACTCCTGGACTCAACTGGCTAACTGCTCTCTTTCCTGTGGTGTTTTCCTAGTTTTTGTTTCCTCCCCTGACCATTTCCTGTCTAACTTCCCCACCCTCCATCTGTCTCCTCCCACCGTCCCATAGCTGGCTTGAAGTCCCGGGCTCCGGGACCGGAGTGTGTTGGGTGTGGTGTTTGGATGACTGGACTTACTGATCCCGTTGATGCAACATCTAGTGGCGACCAGACCGCAGGGGCGCCAAATTTGCACGTAGCGATGCTGAGCACAGAGTGACCTGGAAGTGAAGCATGGGTGTTGCAAGAAGAGGACAGGCAGTGCAAGGTCAGTGATGAGGATGCAACAGCAGCAGGAGCACAGCATCAGACCTACGGAGGGTGAGCAGGGTCATGGATGGAGATCATGCGCCTCCAAGATCAGCGATTCGGTGGGAGACGAAACATGGTGAAAAATTTGGCTGGTGCACATGGGATGGAGAATAACAGGACCCCTCAGCTTTAGGAGACCAGGAGGGAGAGAGCGAAAGGACAGATGTCCAAATCTGTGTCTGGTGATGTGAGGGGTGGGACATGCCTGCAACTCCATGAAACCTTTAGTTTGCTTAGGTCGGTATCCTGCAGTGTTAGAAGGTCAGATGGGCATGAGAGTCAGTACAGTAGGCATGCTTGCTTCATGACGGTTTCTCGCTCCCCTTTTTCATTACTGATAGCGACAGTAGCAGGTTGCAAGAACAAAAGAGAAGGTGCCAGCACAGACGTTGTAGTTGCAGATACCAATCCAGCAGCAGATGGTTTGCACTCTGTGTCCAACAACCAATGTGATCTGCCAAGGCATCCCAGTCCGCCTTCAGATGGATCATCACCACCGATCCGGGAGAGAAGAAGGAGCTATGACAGCACTGTCAGCAAACATCGGCAGGATTCAAGGGGCCACTAGACTTTGAGCAAAGTTGTTTTAGCCTGTTGCTGGCCAATTTCACACCACATTCCACAATGACAGTGCTCTTGCCACCACAGACTGGTGCCTACGCCGATGTTGCAGCCATGCTGCTGGGGATGAGTTGGCCTGCAGTGGTGCTTGGACCACAGCAGCTTCAGACAGTATACCTGTGTGGAGCCCACTGGACCGGGTACTCGGTACCAGACCAGGTTACTGCTGGGGGTGTCACGGAGGGCCTGGTCCAGACAGTGTCCCGAGTTCACACAAGTAAATGGGGGGTATTTACAAGGAATTAGGTTTTTCGTGACGCCACCCACGGGTTTGTGGTCAGTGAGGGGACCACCGCTGCAGTGTACTTCGTCAGGAGGATGGATGCTGCAGCAAGGTGGATTAGCCCGCCGGGGGTCGGGACAGCTCCTGACAGGGTCAAATGGAGGATTGTCAGTTCTTTATACCTGAAATCAGACACAAACACTGAAGCAGGGTTCACCGGTTTACTTCTCCAATTCTTCAGTCAAACAGTGCATGGTACAGTACAGTTCCCACAGCTTTACACAGTTGACTCCGGTACACTTGAACCCTCTGCAGCCAGTTATCACTCTGAGATCCCTCACTCTTTCTAAGTGTCCTTTCAGGCTGTTCTCACTATTTGTATTCTCTTCCCAGGTTAGACCCCAATTGTAGCTTCCCCCTATGTCTATGGTCGGTAAGTCGGGTCCTCTTGGTTGCTGCTGTGCCCCCAACCCTGTAGTGGGAACAAAGACCTGGCATCTGTGTCCCCCGTCAGTTTGTCTGGAGAGCTGGTTGAATCTTCAGTCCCCCTCAGAGCTGACACTTTGGTTTTAGCCTAACCTTAGGTATCCCCGTCTCACAAGGGATCAACCGGGTCCTTCTCTACCCATATAACTTCCCAGATATATCAGGAGAGGCTCTTCTGTTAGTTATCTGCCGGCCCTAACGTCTTCCCCGGACCTGATGGTACTGGTCCGGTCTTGGCTGCTCGCACCCGCCTACTCTTGATCTTTTCTGCTCAGCACTTGCCTACTGGCTAACTGCTTCCTGTTTCTCCCTTTTATACTCTGTTACCATGACTACGCTTCACCCACTCATATCTAGCCTACTACCTCTTGCCTGCCTAGAATCCCAGGCTCCGGGTTAGGTCCCATGTCAGTGGATATGCGATTTGAGAGTGTTTGCTATACAAGCTGTCTATCTTCTACTGGCTGCAGTTCCTACCTGCAGGGGTGCCACATTCCCCCGGAGTTAAACCGGCGTGTCCCCACGCCGTCCGGCATGGATCCCCCTGAAAAACATTTTTATCTTTGCAACATCAACATTAAACATTTGAATAAATAATATATATTACTCTTCTAAAAGTTTAAAAAGTCTTCTTAAAAATTAAATGAAGATAATAATACCAAAATATTTGTGATTGCAATCATTTTCAGGAAGAAACTGAGTATTATCTGACAGAATTGCAGAATTGGGTGTCAATACTTTTGTCACTACTGTAATTATGAAATGTAGCTATAGGAAGGAAAGAAAGCACAATTGAGTTTTATCTCACAGACACCTTCGTATAGAAAAGGTGTAACTGCTCACCTGAAATGGTCTTGTGACCCACAACCGGTGTAAGCGTATGGTATGGCTGCCGCAGGATCTACACTCCACGTGAACTCAGTCGTAATAAAGGACAAATCCAAAATGGGACAGTGTTTATCTGATCATACTATAAAACAATCACAATTGTCAGGTAATGATGGATTTACTCCAACGTGTTTCAAAATGATATCCCCTCTCCTTCCTCAGGGAACCAACATAATACCAGGTAAACAATTGTGATTGTTTCATCGTAGGAGCAGTGCGGATCAGCTAAACACTGCCCTTTTAGGATCTAATTATGGTCAGTCAGTCCTAATGTGTGTGTGTTCTATATTTGTTTTCAGATCCTACAGATCCGCATGTCTGGGTTCTCGGCATTATTATATTCTGGACCATGAAAGAGTAGCGGTACGGTCAGTTGCTTTAAATTTGGGACTATAAGTGGGGAGGTACATTGTCTAGGTTTTAGAAGTATGCGATGGACTCATTTTTCTGTCCAGATGGCAGATATCACCAGAATGCACGGGAAATACATACTTTTGGTGATTCATACTAAAGGCAACGATCTGGGAAGAATTAAGTTGGCAAATTTCATTGGTTTTATTGAGTCTGACTGGGCTGGTTTCATGAGTATGTTGCATCAGAGGTTTATTTTGGCATTGTGACGACCATCCGCTATGAGGCCGAGCTGCTGGTAAGACAGCACCCCGAGAAACCCCGGGACCCTTTACCCCTATACAGGGATCTGTAATTACAGCGGAGCCCAAGAGGTAGCTGCCTATGATGAGCAGCGGACCGAAACAGGAAGGTCACCAGAAGGGAATATTAAATAGGATGTTGTCAGGAGTCAGGGTCAAAACCAGGAGGGCAGCTAAGGCACAAAATCGTCAGGCAGTAGAAGAGACAATAATGCAGGTAAAGGTCATAGTCAAAAATGGGGAGGGCAGCTAAGGTACAAAATTGTCAGGCTATAGAAGGGTCAAAAATCTAGGCAATAGGTTAAAGTCAAAATTCAAACACACACTAGATTGCGGGGAAACAAAGACTATATCTGGCGGCCTCACAGCCTGATGACCTCATCCGGACCGCCCCTAGAACCAGGCCAGATGGTGATGCACGACTGGTACCAATTACCCCACTTCTTAAAGAAGAGCGAAGTCTGTGCCTACCACATGCCTCTGCAAGAACCTCTCTTCTGGTACCAGCATCACCCACAGGAGAAACACGGTGATGCCCAGTGACAGAGGCAGGTGTGCAAGGAGCAAGTCCACATGAGGATCTGGCCCTCCTATCACCGGCACCACAAGCCGAAGGAACCCAGCGCCTCCCAGCGCCGGGGCAGGAACACCAGCCCCCGAGTCCAACGGTAATCTGACAGGCATGGTCAGAAATTCTACCGAGAAACATTGAAGAGGTGTCAGTATCCCGCATCACTAGAAAGGGCTTGCAGATTGCTAAATATGTAGGTTTATTGCTCCACCAGGACTAAGGGTGGTAGTCAGGCATCGGTTGTTAAAAGGGGATAATCGGAATCTATTGATTAAGGATGCTGTTAATTTAAATGCTATAGGCAATGACACTTTTTTATCTTGGTTACAGGATGATATTGAAAATGTTTTGCTTTTGTTTGATGGCAATTCTCAAAGGGTCGAATAGGTTTTTAGACCTCCTTCCTTGTCGGTTTTTGGATCTTGTCGTGTAGTGACTTGGCATGGTCTTTTTCTGTAAGTCAGGTGATTTATCCAAGGAAAAATTGAAAAATTGGTTATATTATAATAATTAATAAAGCTGTGTCCATCTTGTTCACCCAACAAAGGAAAAATTTAAAAACTGGTTATATCATGATAATTATTAAAGCTGTGGCCATCTAGTTCACCCAACAATGGTTTTGGTGTGTGTTATTCATAGTGGATAAGCTTTGTGGTTGGAAATAATTTTATGGGACCAGTCTTCTAAAGCGGGAACTTAACTTTTGCTTAAAGTGAAGAACATACCTTTTCTAATAGTTATTTCTAAATCATAAAGTTATAATACATCACTATGATATGTTTCACCTTATCGTGTGTGGTCCTCCACCTATTCTGAGAATGAAAACACAACTGTACCTGTGTATCATTGTAGATTAGATAAGAAAGTCTACCAGGGTGCAGGATAGAGCAAGCATGGTTGGGATTATTTAGCAATCTTCTTTATTAATATTGAAACTTCACAATGCATTTACACGAGTCACTGCCTTCATTGTGAGGTCTCATTATTAACAATGAAAATAGCGTAGTGATCCCAACTGTGCTTGCTGTATTCTGTGCCCTGTCAGACCACACTTTCTCCTCTATTCTGCTTCCGGAATTCTCCTCTGTGAGTAAGTGATTGGTGCTGTGGGGTTTCAGCGACTGAACTAACATGGAGTCTAGGAGTCAAGGATCTTTGATGACGTCCCACCTCACGTGATCCGCCCGGCTCAGAGTGCCAGTGACTCGGGCGGTGTTCGATACACACCGAAGACCCACACGGCAGTTGTGCAGGGGTGCAGAACTGTATAAGTTTAGAAACATTCTCCCCCCTACCTTCCTCCACTATGACCACCAGGTACACCAAGGAGGACCTCTCTATCCTTTTTGTCTTACATGTGTAGCATTGTTGGATGCTGCTGTGTATGTGGTTTGTCTTTAGAGAGCTGCATGGTTGATGGTAGTGAAGGTCCTGGGCCTCCTGTGGTGTGCTCCAGAACTGAAGTCACTATTATGTTCAATTGCTGGTTCAGGAGTTAATGTGTGACTCACCTGGAATCCCTTCCCCCTTGCTTTAAATAGCCTTCGCTTTCCTCTGTCAGGTGCTGCTGATAGCTATTTGCTCTAGGTCTTGGTGCTGTGCTGATGCTTAGCTGCTGGGCAAAAGTCTTTCCTTTGGAGAAGCTGTGATTACTGACCCGTGGGTGGAGGTAGGGACCCTCAGCCTAGGGCTAATCAGGAGTTTTAGGGTACAGGGTGAACTGCTCACCATCAGGGGTACCTCCGAGATCAGGGCGAGTCAGGGACCCCAGCTTCAGGGTCAGATTAGGCTCTCCTGACCCCACTTTTGCCCAATTCACCTACCTGTTACCTGATTCCCTTACCTCCCAAGCGTGACAGTGGCCCCTTCACTGTTTTTATCTTGCACATTATCACTGTGGCTTCTTTAGTTTCTGAGCGTGGTCACTCTTATTTTATTATCTCACTTTACAATAAGTGATGAGACCATACAACATCATTTTATATGGTGTGTATAACCCTTTTAACCTCTGTCACTAGGTGTCCAGGATGACAATCCACCAAAATAATCCTTATATATGGTAATATTTCCACATCCTTGGAACGGTGACATCATTTTCTGGGAGTTTGAATTCAAGTTGAAAAATAATTATACCAGAATTTTTCAAGATTCAAGTGAAGTTCTTCTGTAATTATTCCGGGTTTGATTTGAGTAAAAGTCAACCAGGACAGCATGATGCTACCAGTTCTTATCATATAAGATATGACACCTATGTGCTGCACGTAGACACAATTTTACCGTTTTATAGCAGTAGTTATGTTATTACTAAAATAAAACAAGTGGCGCAACAATGTGACTATTTTTGGTTAGGTATGTGTGACACACAAAACAAAACTCCTACCCAGAATGTTGTATTGGCGATATGCCTGTTCTATTGGATATGATTTATTTTTGTTCTGGTTACCTATTTTTGCAAAACTGGTCAGAAGAAGTATAGTTGAATAGTTGTCCGCTATGATTTAGTTCAACCAAAAAAATGTCAGCTATGACACCAGTTTTTGAGAAACTAATATTGAGTTGACAACCAATATGGCTGCACTTTTGGTTGTCAATTTTCCAAAAATGGTCTCCAGACCAATAAAAGGTATAAGTGTATCTCAATTATAAAAGATAATTACAAAACTTTTGATTTACTCATATATAATAATGTTTACATTTTGGGGAGGAACCTCTTCAAAAAAGTAAATGAATTGTGAGCACTTAAGGCCCCCATACACGTTACATGGTTGTCAGTCGTACGATGTTTCAACCGATTCTTTAGCCATCTCAGCCAATTCTTCCATACACTCGAGTGCTCATTCATCTTTGCTCTACTGTGTTCTCTCTTGAGAAAGTCAGCAGTCAACATATTGGCTGGCGAATTATATATCTTAGAGAGCAATACGATTGCCATTCTGAAATCAGATGTGCCAAATCAACTTCAGTCAGTCAGCTGGTGTTCTGATACACGTTATACTAGTAGTCAAATGTGATGCCCCTGCGGTTTGGCTGCTACAAGTGGTATTTCCCCTATATCATTTGTAATGCCATGCCTGAAGCGAACTGGAGCTCCCTATACTAGGAACCTAATGCATGCACACACTGCCTGATCCCAGACCAAGAAGGTGAGCATTAGGACTTGATTTCCTGCTTCAGCTCAACTTCAGGCTGCGAGGAGGGATTAGTTGCAGATAGGAGAGAGAGTGGAGAAGGAAGGTCATGGAAAGGGATCTGGAAGCTACTCATCCCACAAACCAAGTTGCTAGCAGGGATCCAGGCCCTAGGCTGCTCAGGATTCCAAAACCTGAGGGCAGAAGCTGGAGATGGGTGAATTCAAGATTCATTGGTCACTTTTGTTGAACTTCCGAGGTGCAGTGATACAGAAGGCCAGAGAGCTGTTAGAGGACACAGCCGTTCGCTGGGTCCACATTTCCTGCCTGGGTTGGAGGTAACCACATGGAGCAAGAGGGAGTACAGGATAGCTTAGCTGCACTGTGAAACCTACTAAGTATCACCAAAGTCTGCAGGAAGGCTTGTTCTCTCACCCAGCAGAGCGGACTACAGTTCCTATCAGACTGGCTAGTCTGCATAGCTGGTTGAAGTTTACCATTCTGGACTTACCGTACTTGCTGCAACATCTTAGTAAAAGGTAAAGCACAAAGGCTCTTTCCTGCTACTAATTGCTCTTCTGTCCTACACCATCACTTTCACTACTACTCCCATCATCTTCATCACCCCTGGGATTCAAGCTTGGTTGAGAAGGGTTCAACATCTTTACTACCATAATACCTACAGTATGTCCCAGAGATAACTACAGTGCTGGCTACCCAATGGCTGGAAATCCCAACTGGCGTCACAAGCTTATTATTTTGCTTTTGTTTATCTTTCTCCATTTATATTCTCCCTTTTTCAATGTGAGGCAGCAATGGACGCAGCCACTATAATCCTGAACACTGGCTCAGCTGCTGGGTACCCTAGCTCTTTATGCTCTACACAAACCTGTCAAGCTGAAGAGGTCTTTAACTGCATGGTTGTGAGGGTTAAGCATATTTCATAACATATTAGCTTAGCCAGTGTTACTTAAAAACAAAGGTCCCCCTCCATAATGTCCTTATAGCTTCCTGCCTCTAGTGTTCTCCTGATGATTGACAGCTTAGACCTCCGGTAGACTGAACGGCAGGCTCTCCCATGCTGCTGGCAGGAATCTGTCAAAAATAAGCACAAAGCAGCAATCTATTACTACGCAACTGTGAGTGTTATGCCTGCAGCATGACCAAAATATAAGGAGCTGAACTGGCTTTGAAACACGTATGTGTTTTGTATGTCTTTAATAAAGAATCTCCCCTATAACATAACATTTTCTGCCTTTTTATCTGCTAGCAGAGGCAGCTTTATGATTGCAACATCCAGGGTCACATGAGAATATGGCCTTCGATGCGAGAGTATAGGACACGATAAGCTCAGTGTAATTTACTGTGCTCCGGTTCTTTTGTATATCCGCAGTCATAGAATTATCACTATCGGCCCCTTTGATGATTCTTTCCATAATTTGCCAAACAGAATTGACAAATGTCAATCCTGTTTGGCAAAGAATGGAAACAATCCCTTCACTGGCTTCCAATTCCCCAACGAATCCAGTTCAAACGACCAACACTGACCTACAAGGCCGTCCATAACCTGTCCCCCCCAAGGCCTCCTCCTCTCCTCCACACTTATTCGTTCATCATCCAATTACCGCCAAGATTTCTCCTGAATATCCCCCCATCCTCTGGAATTCTGCTCCCCAACACATCCAATTATCCAATTTAAAGACAGATATTCAGGGCACTAAACGGTGCTGAAAGTCAGGTCCGGGAGAACTTCCCGTTAAGGCGGATCCCCCTCCGGTGGTGCGCAGCCAAAGCACAAATCAAGATAGCCAAGTGTAAGAAGAAGCGGCACTCACTGAGGTAATATAGATGGTCCTTTATTCCACAATTCTAGAAACGGACAGGGTGCAGGGAGGAGGCCACGAGGGGCCGACGGACGACGACGCTGTTTCGCGACAGCTGTCGCTTCTATGGGTCCGGATATCAAATTATCCACCACTAGTGATGAGGGAGTGTCACTATTCGCTATTCCCATGGATAGTACAGTATATTCGGATGTTCCGCCGAGCAATTTTGACGCCTCCTTTGCAGCCACTGATCATGTTGGGCTTCTTAATCAATCACAGTAATGCTCCAGACATCTTGTTTGTGGCATTACAGTGATTGGCTGGCCGCCCAGTGTCATAGATGACTCATAGGGTCTATTTAAGTCCTGTCACCTCCATTTACCTGCATTGCATGCAGAGCCTGCATTACAGAAGGATCGGGAGAGATCATTCAGCTGACAGGGAGAGCGTTAGGCCTCTCCAAAACACAAAAGCTCTTTTCAGGGCTATCTCAAGTGTAACTCATTGACAATGTACAGTGTTGGCCAAAAGTATTGACACCCCTGCAATTCTGTCAGATAATACTCAGTTTCTTCCTGAAAATGATTGCAATCACTAATTCTTTGGTATTATTATCTTCATTTCATTTGTCTTCAATGAAAAAAACGCAACAAGAATTGTCCTAAAGCCAAATTGGATATAATTCCACACCAAACATAAAAAAGGGGGTGGACAAAAGTATTGGCACAGTGATACTTCTCTAATTTGTGTAATTGAGACAGTTTGTAATATCTCCTCTAATTGCCTACTCCCGGATTGCCCTGGATTCACCCGGATCCTCCCGGATCCGGGGCAGTCCGGCACTCCCTATCATGGGGCCTTTGGGGCTGGATTGCCAGGAACTGGACACCTGCGGCTGCACGCCACTGTTGTTTCAGGACCACGGCTAGCTCCCTGCGAACCGCGGTCCTGACTCATCAGTGGCAGCAGCTGTGTGCTGATCCGATCCGGGGCTGTCAGGTTCACCCTGATGGTGGGTTTACACGTTGCGATATCTCGCGTCCAACTCCGACCAAAATTCACGTGGTTCGGGCGTTGGGCCCGATATCGTTCGTGCATTGTACGGTGTGAACGTACAACGCGATGCAGGAACGATGGCAAACCGATATCGGGGGTCGAATGAGCATGCTACTCAACCGCCCGATATCGGATGCCGGTTGGAGCCGGATCGTCCCGTGTGACAGCCCAGCTCAGATGTGTACTGCAACGTCACCCATTAACTCCCATGTTAAATGGTCGTTCCTGGGTCGGGGGGCGTACACATCGTCGGGACGTTGTATCCCGATATCGGGACGTGTAAACCGTCGATCCGATTCTTGCAAAACCGCCCACAAAAAGCGCGCCCCCGCGCCGTCGGTTCCAATATCGGACCGACGTTGGAGCGTGTAAACCCACCATGACAGCCTCGGATCGGATCAGACCTGCAATGTGAAGCTAGCCTTACTTCAATGAGTCTTGCAACACATCAAGGAATATTGGCCAATTTAGACATCACTCACCAATGTTAATTACACCAATGCCAGCTATTGTAGGAAGCTACATACAAATATGCCATTGGTAAATAATAATAATAATTATCATTATTATTATTATTATTAATCATAAGGATTTACAAGTCTGCATAGAATTCTTTGCTTTGGCTGAATTTATCATATTTTTGTACATTATTTATAAACATTAAACTATTCAATCTTCCAATATTTAGGAAAAAATGAAGAAAAAAAAGAAAAACAAAAAGTATTTTTACCTTAATCCTTTCATTACCGACACTCTTAAATTCCTATTAGCTTTCTCATTATATCTGATTAGTAATGAAATATAACCAAGGTCTACATATTTTTTGCAAACTTTCCTTTCATTGCAGATCAGGATTTTCTGTTGATGACCTATAAGGGATTTTTAAGAATAGTCTCTGGTGGCGTTATGTATTAAGTTCGTCACTCAGACTGCTCTACATCTCTTAAGAGATAATTATCTGGAAATCTTTTTCTTATTTATGTAAAATACTAAATATTCCGATTCGGGTTGGACTTTTGGAAACCCCAGTAATCTCCTGAAAAGGGGGTGTAATGTCTCCAATGTTTTCCTCTGTATAGATAAAGGACAAGAATGTTGTTATAGTGTAGACCCATTGTGAGAATTGAGTGGGTTCCTAGTAGTAGTCAGATATCCCCTTAACCGGAAGTGTTGATATGCGAGAGATCTTCCAACGCTTTTCATGGTGCAAAACTCCTTTTATAATCCTAAATATTACAATCAAGTTCAAACTGAAAATTTTCGAATATATTTTATGCATGTTCAGATTTCTTCTTCATTACAGTTTGCAGAAGACCACACCTTTATCTTGAGCTAATTTCAGTCCATTCATATACTATGCATACTGACCATATTCTTTAAAAGGATTATCTCTCTAGGACAGGGGTGAGGAACCCAAAGCCCCAGGGCCGAATGCGGCCCTCGATGACTATTTTGCAGCTTCCGGGCAGATTCCTGGGGATAGCAGTGTTCAAGCAGCCAGCCGCGTTTTCCCGACTGTCTGCCCTTTCAATCCAGCTCTCCAGTGATCTTTATGCCCCAGCCTCGGCCTCCCCAGTGATGTATATGCTCCCAACCTCTCCTGTGATGTCTATGCCCCAGCCTTGGCCTCCCCAGTGATGTATATGCCCCAATCTCTCCTGTGATGTCTAGGGCTCTAGCAAACCTGGAAAAGTAGTTGAGAAGCAACATGACCAATGTCACCGACGCCAAAGAGAAGCAGCCCCAGCCATCACAGTAGGGGTTAATTGATTGTTTAACCAAATATAGCGGATAATTTTCAAGTTGATAATTTTGTACGGCCCCCGAAGAATTGTAGAAATTTCCAAATGGCCCTCCGTAGAAAAATGGTTCCCCGCCCCTCTACTAGGAGGTCGTATTTCAATCCAATTTGGGATGGTCAAAGCAAAGAGGTGTCCTGGTATTTATAAGTCCACTATATGTTGTTCCAACAATTTAAGTTTCACGGGAACCTGTCACCTTGGCAAGCACTATTTACTTGCAGATACATGGTTAATCTATATCTAAACAGCATTAAAAAGCTGCATGGGTGCTTTAGTGACAGTGTGGCTACTGGGAAAAAATGAACTTACATTATCCCAGGAGCTACAGTAGGTGTAAACGGAGCCATTATGGTCACTGTTCTCAGCTTTGCTCAATATACTGTGAGTGGTGCTTTGACCGACAGCCAGCTTTGCAGCACATTTGTGCACTGTGAGCTGTCCATCAGAGTCCCATGGCATGCTTATAACCACCACTCATAGGGGTGTGTGCACAGGATCAGGAATTGTAGCGTTTTGGAGCTGAGTATTGCCTCTGCATCTACAACGATGCGTTGTACAGTACCAGCATAGTGCATAGGATTTCTGGAAATACCATGCTCATGGTGCTTCTCCCCACCGCAGCGTGTTTTCACGGGTTGCCGGACTTCTGCATGTCTTCAGCATTTTAATTTCATGCTGCAGAGTCGGAAGCGGTCACCATCGGGGGTATGCAGAGAAAAGCCGCCCTGCACCCACCACAGATACTGGACTCCGGGCAGCTGCAATCTCATTGCATTCACCCGGAACTTGCCGCAGGTCTGGAGGCATTTCATTCAAGATGCACTGCCTCCATATCATGTGCGCACACCCTTATATATGTGAGCGGGGCTGTGAGCGCTGACTTTAGTTATTCCGTGCACACCCTATGACTGAAAGCTAGTGGCTCCCAGGAGTAAATAAGTTTCAACCTTCAATATGGCAGCTAGGCTGCATTGTAACATTCGTTACCTAAAGGTTAACCCTACAGTTGCAGGTTATTAGTGGATAAGAAAAATATAAAGGAATATATGATGATTTCTGCATCTCTACTTTGCATTTTGACTATTTATTAGGAATTTCTTAACTACAAGAACCTTCACTAAAACTTTCTTACTTTGCTTTATAATGTCCTTCCTCCCATGAAGGTAGCTGGGGAACGGGTATAAAAATGTACTCTACAACAAGCACAATGTAAGGCACAGGACGTGCCAAAGGTATTCAAGACTATTATATCTTTGTGCTGTATTTCCTTGACAACATACTGTCCTTACTGCCCTCTGTGTTTGTTCATCCCGTGAGGTTTTATTTCTACTATAGTGCCTATTGCATGTTATAACCTTCCAGATTTATATTTTCTATTGCATGATAATCCCATCCATCACCCTTTGACTTATTTACTCAAACTCCATACAAAATGTCCTAGTTTATATATAAGTATTTTCAAGCATATCCTACTACCACTCACCCTCGAAGCTTGGAATTCCCCTAGTAAATGTCATGTAAGAATAAATGGTAAGTATCGGGTATATACAGAGGCGGAAGCACTCACCGATCTTCAAATCGATTCTTTATTGTATAAACAGCATAAAAGGCGATCATCAAAGGTGTTTACAGGGGGAGGATGGGATGTCCCTCAAGCAACGGGCCGTTTCACGCCCACCACGGGGCGCTTCTCCAGGCTATGGCAAGGTGCAATACAATGCACCTTGTACAATAAAGAATCGATTTGAAGATCGGTGAGTGCTGCCGCCTCTGTAAATACATGTTGCTAAGCAATGACCTTGTGACCGGATGTGCACCACACGTGACCAGGAGCAGCAAGGTGGTGTGACGGCGGTGTCCATGTGAGCTCCAGCCTGGAGCGTGGTTAAATCCGAAGGGGAAGAGAGCTGCAGCTGTGCCCAGCAACTTCAAAGAAATAAATGGTAAGTATATCCAGTACTGGCAATGAGGGAAATTCAAGATATTAAAACATCACGTTTTCTGAGGATGGTTAAAAGGTATGGTAAATATAAAAAAGAGATCTAGTCCTGACATTTTGAGCTGTCATGTCATGATGTGGAGCTCCAACATCTCAAAACATGTAGATTGGGTCAACATCTGTTTTTTATATATACCTTTTAACCATCCTCCATAAACATGTTTTAATATCTTGGTTTTCTCTCATTGTGAGCACTGGACATACCTCTCTTCTTACATGTCATTCCTTATCCATGATGTTGGACTATAGCTCCGCGCACCACTCTTCACAATAACATCCCTGGAGTTGGGGAGCTGATGGATTTTTTCTTTCTACTATAGTAAATTTGCCTTTGTATAAGCCTCACATTGGCAATGTAATAGCATTACCTAGTGCACAACCCAGGTGTTAGTTCAGTAGTGCCACTTCAGGCTCGTGGACATGACCTATTATATCAGACGAGTGCTATCCATGGCTTTCACGGATAGCATTTGTACTAATTTATTGTTTGGGGTCGTGCAAATATCCAATTTTTTCCTTGGATCAAGTCAATATAAGTTTATGGGTCCAAGGAAAACATCGACACATAGTCAGATGACTACCGAGTACAGTCTGATTTGCATGAACTGATATAATGGAGAATGTGAAGGAACCTTTTTATATCCTCTCCACCTCTAAAAAAAACAAGAATCCTATTGTAATCAGAGTCTGATCAGGATAATCGAACCCTCCTTCTCAGATGGAGAGAATACGGTTGTGTGATGTGTTTTATTAGCTAAAAGAGTTGGGTGAAACTAGCAGCTTTACGAAAACAAAGACGCACCAAAGTCTGTACGTTATGCTGAAAGTACTATACCAAGAAAAATTTCCTTAGACTAGGGTCACACATGGCAGCCCATCTTTCTGCCTTTCCAAAAAACTGATTCTGTTTTTGGAAAATGCTATGTTTGCATCCCAAAAACGCTACCTATATGTACCATGCGTTAATGGATGCTTTTCCCATAGGGACCCATGTTAAAACAACTAACAGCGTTTTTGGTGCCCGTTACAAAAACGCATAGCGTTTTTGTTAGTGAACTTTAGACAAAGTGTTTTTTGCATTGGAGCCGATGTTACGTTAATGGATCCATTTTTCACAAAATTCTAAGTTGAAAAATGGATGCTTTTAGCGGATCCAGGGCTCATGTGTGACCCTGGCCTAAGCTACATACAACTATCAAAGTATGGTGATGCGGTCTTGAACTTTTCGAATCATAACTGTGGAAAATTTGAACTTGACATGCACCAGAGTAAGGGCTCAGACACATGGGCAGTAAAAATCGGATGAGTGCAATAAGAGAAAATCTGGCATTGCACTCTGACCAATGTTACAGATGAGTGAAAGCAGACGAACGTTTGTCTTCAGCTTTTTTCTCATCCAGAATCTGGATGAGAAAAAATTAGCAACATGCTGAATGGGAGTCTTGTGTGAAACTCACCAATGCAAGTCAATGCGTGCGATAAAAAATCACTCAGCACACTGACAGTACACTAACAGAGTTCTTAGCATGGTCTTTCCCATGCTGGGAAAAGTTAGAAAGAATAGAATAGATAGATAGATAGATAGATAGATAGATAGATAGATAGATAGATAGATTAGGAATAGCTAGAACATATTACCATTCTCCAGCTGCTTGCTTCCGGGGCTGCCCATTAAGTTTCATGCATATTCACTGTACTGACCGGCAACAGCCAATCCCAGATGCTCACTCTCTCTGAGAGCCTCAGTGATTGGCTGTTGCAATCAGACTGCTTTTCCACAATATGGACGCTAATTGTGCTTGGCTGCCATACACATTTCCCAGTGCAGTTAGGGCCCATTGTTTTAGGGCCCCCTCATGCTAAAGAATAGCAGCCTAAAGCCGCCCCTGAAAATAACGCATTCATCATAGCACCATTTCAAGGCACCTTACCAGATTCTTCCATAAGCCCTGGTGGTAGCACGCTGGGTAAAAAGGGATTAATGCCAGCTTTGTATTGCCAGCTGGCATTAAACCCAAGAGTCTTAATGTTGGGCCGATATGAGACCCAACCATTAGGAATCTCAAATAATAGTAAAGAAGACATAACACACATAGAAAAAAAAAACATTTTACTACAAATAAAAACAAAAATACAGTTAGGTACTCCATCTTTATTAACCTTTCGACCTTCATACTCCTCCTCGATCCTCTGTGACGTCTTCTCTCTTGCTAGACACCATGCAGCTCTGCTTCATCAGAGGCCACGGTGATAGCAATCTATCCCCGCAGCCTCTGACCACTGAATGACTGAGCTGAGAACTGTGCATGGTAAGTGATGAGGTCACCTGAGGACACTGTTGCCATAGTAACCACCAAATCTAGACATCTGTCAAAACAGCAATAGTTGACCTTGTTGGCAAGAAGGAACAGATGCAGCAATGCAGCAGATTGATGGGAACTGTTTCTTGTCTCCACTAGATGACGGATATACACCCAGACAATATGAAATTAGGTCAATCATGCTGCATTGCATGCCCGACGACCAATGGTATGCACTCCGTTATCTGCTGAACACCTTAGAACCTGAAGAAAATGGGCTATTAAGCATCATCATTGAAATATCCATTAATATTTGTCAGCAGTGTAGTTCTAGGTATTTGATTTAACTTTGAATTCAATAAAGCTTTGGCTTCATTGTATTTTGTATAGTCCCTTCTACATATGCATATATTTTTCTGCTTGTACCATTTCTAACTTCATGATCAGGTGTTAAATGAGTCTTAATGCACTAGAAATCCTACTTCCTTTCAATGTAAGGGGATGGGGAGTATGTTTGACTCCCCCTTGCTATGAAGAGTCCTTTGTACCCATGGAAGTTGTAGAAGATGCATAATTATATATAGTGGCCAGGGTGAAGACTGCTCCCCGGTGTCTGTGATTATTTATATTAATGATTGATGATTTTGGTAGGTGGGGCTTGGTGTATAAAAAAGACCTACATGGTAGTTGGTTAGAAGAGTCCATAGAAGGAGAAAAAGGAACTGCAGAGGCGTTATCCAGCGTATTGATTTGTCATTGATTATCCAGTTGTGTGTACGGTTGACATTATCTTGGACCTGGATGGACGTGTGGGCATGGTGCTGGCAGTAACGGAACATTATCCTACCGTACAGCCGCGACTGTTTCTTGGAGTGTATCCCTACAGGAAGTACAGGTTAGAGCCAGTGAGGACTGGATGAGCCTGCAGCCGGATGCAAGGATGCCGGATATAGTGGGTGCAAGCCCGGAGGTACTGGAACGGGGGAGCAGTCTTCACCAAAGATAAGAATTTTGAGGACTGAACCCATGTTTCAATAGACTGTTTCAGTAAAGATCTACTGTTGGACTTCATTGACTCATTGCTTGCTTTGACCCTCACCGAGGGTAACAGTCAACCAAATATTTTAATTGGGTAGCTGGTTGGGGCGTGTGCTGCTGCGGGCTTGAAATCGAGACTGACTACGCCACCCTTGTTCCACTGGCACCTCGACATCAAGATAGCACCAACATATTCAATGATGCTGTACAGAGATTGTCACCATTCAAACAATATCTGGAATCCATATACGGTAATCGAAAAGTGAAGTGGAATATACAAGACTAGTGACTGAATTAAATAAAATGGAGAAAATGATAGCCTTCATTGTGGAGTAAGTGGTTTGGGATTGTATTAGATTTTAGATTTTTCCGGAAATTATTCCTTAATACCATAAATTGGAGCTATACATAATAATAATGATAATAATAATAATTATTATTATTATTATCTTTATTTAATAATAATAATAATAATTTTTATTTATATAGCGCCAACATATTCTGCAGCGCTTCACAATACAAATTCCTAAATGCTATAAATTGGAGCTATACATAATAATAATAATAATTATTATTATTATTATTATTATTATTTTCTTTATATAATAATAATAATAATAATAATTTTTATTTATATAGCGCCAACATATTCCGCAGTGCTTCACAATACAAATTCCTAAATGCTATAAATTGGAGCTATACATAATATTAATAATAATAATAATATTCTTTATATAATAATAATAATAATAATAATAATTTTTAGTTATATAGTGCCAACATATTCCTCAGCACAATTCAGAGGGGACTTGTACAAACAGTCATAAGAAACAATTATAAAAAAATACAATAATTAAAGCAAAAAAAAAAGATGACCCTGCTCATAAGAGCTTACAATCTACAATGAGGTGAAGGTGACACAAGGTACAGGTGTTTATTTACAATTATGGTCCAGCCATCTTGAAGAAATGGGTGATTGGTAAAGGCTGCATGAGTCATCACCAGCCAATCTGTGTACAGCTTTTAGGTTTAGTGGAGTTTGATGAAGACTTATGTTCAAGAGAAATAGTGAACGTGCTATAAATAAGGACTTCGTTTAGGGAGCGTAATAGGCTGCCCTAAAAAGATGTGTTTTTAGGGAGCATTTAAAACTATGTAAGTTGTTGATGGTTCTAATTTTTTGGGGGTAGAGCATTCCAGAGAATTGGTGCAGCTTGGGAGAAGTCTTGGAGCCGGGAGTGGGAGGTTCGGGTTAGTGGGGATATTAGTCGAAGGACGCGTGTAGAATGCAGACAACAGGTAGGGTGATAGATAGACAGAGCTGAGGGTAGAGAAATAGGGAGGTGCTGTGCTGTGAAGAGCTTTGTGGCTGAGGATAAGCAATTTAAATTGGATCCTGTAATGTATTGGTAGCCAGTGCAATGACTGACACAGAGCAGGTCCTATGATATATGGGTAGCCAGTGCTATGACTGGCATAGGGAGGATCCTATAATGTATGGGCAGGCAGTGCAATGACTGGCACAGAGCGAATCCTATAATGTATGGGCAGCTAGTGCAATGCTGACACAGAGCAGGTACCATGATATATGGGTAGCTGGTGCAATGACTGGCACAGAACAGATCCTATAATATATGAGCAGCCAGTGAAATAACTGGCACAGAGCGGATCCTATAATATATGGGCAGCCAGTATAATGACTAGCACAGAGCGGATCCTATAATGTATGGGCAGCCAGTGCAATGACTGACACAAAGCAAATCCTATAATGTGTGAGCAGCCAGTGCAATGACTGGCACAGAGCAAATCCTATAATGTATGGACAGCCAGTGCAATGACTGGCACAAAGCAGATCTAATAAAGTATGGGCAGCCAGTGCAATGACTGCACATAGTGGGTCCTATAATGTATTGTACAGCCAGTACAATGACTGACACAGAAAGGATCCTATAAGGTATAGGCAGTCAATGCCAGGACTGGCACAGAGCGGATCCTATAATGTATAGGCAGCCAGTGCAATGACTGGCACAGTGCAGACCCTATAATGTATGGGCAGCCAGTGCAATGACTGGCACAGGGCGGATCCTATAATATATGGGCAGCCAGTACAATGACTGGCACAGAGCAGATCCTATAATGTATGGCAGCCAGTGCAATGACTGGCACAGAGCAGATACTATAATGTATGGGCAGCCAATGCAATGACTGGCACAAAGCGGATGCATCTTAGTAATGATTGGCCATGTAGGTGACCAAGGCTGCTAGATAAGGATGGACTTGAGAAGGGAGAGTCTAGTGAGGGGGAGGCCAATTAATAGAGAGTTGCAATAATCAAGGCAAGATCAGGGCCACGGTGAGAGTTTTTGTTGTTTCCATGGTGAGAAAGGGGCTGATTCTAGAGATGTTCAGTACTTTAATATTGATTCTGGAATAGAACATAATACCATGTTTTCTGGCAAGGATATATAAACTTTTCACTTTAGATTTATTGCATTGTTATTGTTTCCAAGGCAAGGTTTATTGGTTCTGAGTCAATAGTTTTCTGAAATCTAACTAAGGTGTAAAATATAGCTTGTATATAGTGATTTGTATATGGTGGTGGTAAAATGTATAACACCCTAAAGTCCACTTTTAGATTTTAATACACTGCAAACAAAAATACCTTTCGTTTAAATTAAATTGTGCACCTTAATTGCGAAGGTCACAGGATCCAAGTACACATGTACCCTACTTCTTTAGTAGGGGAAAAAAAGTATTTAGTCAAGTCAGCCGCCAATTGTGCAAGTTCTCCCATTTAAAAAGATGAGGTCGGCCTGTCATTGACATCATAGGTGACCTCAACTATTAGAGATAAAAATGAGAAAACTAATCCTGAAAATCACATTGTCTGATTTGGAAATAATTTTTTTCAAATTTTGGTGAAAAATACGTATTTGGTGACCTACAAACAAGCAAGACTTCTGACTCTCACAGACCTGTAACCTCTCTCCTCCACCCATTACCTGTAGTACTGGCACCTGTTTGAACTTGTTATCAGTATAAATGACACTTGTCCACAACCTCAAACAGTCACACTGCAAACTCCACTATAGTGAAGACCAAAGAGCTGTCGAAGGACACCAGAAACAAAATTGTAGCCCTGTACCAGGCTGGGAAGACTGAATCTGCAATGGGCAAATGTGTAAAGAAATCAACTGTGGGAGCAATAATAAAAAAAAGAAAAAACATACAAGATCACTGATATTCTCCCTTAATCTGGAGCACCACGCAAGATCTCACCCCGTGGGGTCAAAATGATCTCAAGAACGGTGAGCAAAAATCTCAGAACCACACGGGGGGACCTAGTGAATGATCTGCAGAGAGCTGGGACCAACATTACACAGGTTACCATAAGTATAACACTACACCGCCATGGACTCAGATCCTGCAGTGTCAGACGTGTCCCCCTGCTTAAGCCATTAGATGTCAGGGTCCATCTGAAGTTTGCTAGAAAGCATTTGGATGATCCAGAAGAGTATTGTGAGAATTTGATATGGTCAGATGAAAACAAAGTAGAACTGTTTGGTAGAAAAACAACACGTTGTTTGGAGGAGAAGGAATGCTGAGCTCTATCCAAAGAACACCATACCTACTGTGAAGCATGGGGGTGGCAACATCAAGCTTTGGTGCTGTTTTTTCTGCCAAGGGACATGGACAGCTGATCTTCTTGGAGATGAGAGTTGGTGCTTGTGATGACACAGCCTTTTACAATGTGAGTGGATTACATTTTCTTAATTTGGACAGACATATTGGTCTTTTGTTCATAAACCTATATTTGTTAAGTCACTGTCAATTACCAGTCTGCTCGGAGTCCCATTGTCCTTGTTTGTGGACTCCTAATTGAATGTAAATTACCTCACCCCCACGGTCTACATCACTGAAAGGAGAATTATGCAGATATCGGAGTGAAATGCCATCCAATAAGAGAATAGCTTTATCCCACCAATCCTAGAAGAACACAATACCCTGAGATGTAGACCTGGGATATACAGTATATAAGACTTTCTTTAGTCACCAAGAGTTCATATGCTTTGTGGCCTCAGTTTAGGGATTTCAGCCCTGAGTAGAGGATCACATCACGTCTTCATTTGCTACAGTAGTTAAAATGATCAAATTCACATTTCTTATTGAATGCAAAAGAAAATAAATCTTTATTGTTGCAGATACAAAGGCAACCTCTCTTTGTTGAGAGGTTGCCTTTGTATCTGCAACAATAAAGATTTATTTTCTTTTGCATTCAATAAGGAGTGTGCATTTGATCATGTTTACTACTAGTACTGTGGGATTCTGAACCGATCCCCTCAATTTGCACCTCCGACTGTGAAACAGTTCCATGTGCACGCCAATATCTATCCTATGATATTCATTTGCTACAGGACTTAAGTATAGGAGCTTCGATTATGATTAGAGGAGCTCTAAGACTGTATTATAATCTGCAGGAATTCAGTGTGGGATTTTAAGATTTGTCTGGAATATCAGAGACTACTTGAAGGTGAACTCTGCAAAGAGAAAACATTTTAGTACAGTTCCTGCCCTGCTATATGATAAAGAGAGCTGTAGAATGCAGTTCAAGGGTCTATAGATCGACTATAATTCAATAAAATCATACCTGCTCCTTTGATTTTCCCCTCCCTCATGGGACATAAAATTTCAGCCTGAGAGCTTCATGCAGCAGCAGCAGCAAAGAACAGGAGGTGTGTCAGGGCATGGACCCTCGGGGTTGCAGGATCATCCTACATTCCAGTGAGAAGTGATGATGATGATACATTAAAAGTTGGAGGGATAGGAAGCTGAATTGATCAATGTAATGATTTGCCTGTGCTCCTAGCCTCACAATAACAGTACATATTATGCATCATCATACAACAGAGTAACACAGCTTGTATTTGTATCTGCTTGGTGAAATAATTGCCATTTCAAGCCTGCGCCCCCTGTCACATAGGATGGTATGTCAGGGGCTGGATTGTAGTATGGTCCTGCAGCATCCCGGGTCCACACCCTGACACACTTCCTGCTTTCTGCTCCATGAAACTGCCAGGCTTAAAATTCTCTGTTCCATGAGGTGGGGTCATAGCTGAGGTGCAGGTATGATTTTATTGAATTATAAGCGATCTATAGATCCTAGAACTGCAGTGTACAGCTCTGCTTCATCATGTAGCACGGCAGGGACTGTACTGAAAAGTTTTCTCTCGCTAGAGTTCCCCTTTAAGGAAGATACCCAGGTTGGGACAATTCAGTCACCTGGCTACAGAGTTTGCTGTGCTCAGTATGCGTTTAAGTGTAATTGCTAGCAGATGTTGCTGCATCTGCCTGATCTGCCACGTAGTGGCCGACTTTCGGCACCGATCCGGAAAACCCCATTCATTTTCTATGGGGCTTATGGTCAGGAGCGACAAATGCGATATTGTCAAATCCAGCAGATCCGGCACTTGTGACCGCGCAAAAAAATCCGCTGCTAGCAGAGTTTTTTTTGCGGTGCCGCAAATGCCGCAAGTGCCGGATTCGGCAATACCGTACTTGCCACACCTGACCGCAAGCCCCATAGAGCCCCATAGAAAATGAATGGGGCTTTCCGGATCAGTGCCGCAAATCGGCCGTTACGCAGCAGATCCAGCACATGCGGTGTAATCGTTACTATTTGCACGAATAGTACAGTATTAGCGATATTCGTTACTTTGCGAGTATCTCTGGTGCTTGTGAGTGATGTGTCAATCATTATCGATTTGACACAAATTGACAGCTCCCTTCACTACATAAAGTGAGCTGGCAGCTCAGTGAGGGCAGATTAACATTAGCCTCTCTCTGGGGAGCACAGCAAGGTGTTTTATGCAATAGAAATATGAAAAGTCCACCCTCCCGCCCTGTCCCGGAAAGACTCGTTTTATAGCCGGATGTGTGGGGCGGTGCCAATGACTCATTGACTTACATTGTACTCACTATTCGGACGAATATGTGAGTATTAAACAGTACTCATAACGAATATAGCTAGCGAGTGTGAATATTATGCCACTCGCTCATCACTAGCGGCGACATTTGCCAGATCTGCCGGGAATTACAATAATCGCAGATGTGAAAGGGGCCTTAGCTTCCTAAGTTTGCCGCTATTCTTACTCTCGGTAGATGCCTCGCCGAAAGCAGGTTGCTGCTGGATTGGAGTAGTTGGCCCTGGAAGTCCTGTTGCCCATATATTTTAATCTCTGATGAGCTAGCAGAAGGGTGAGACTATGTTGCCTGTTACATTATGTGTTTTGCTTGGTATGTGTTATATGTTTTTGACTATTGGGGATCCAATAAAGTCTTTCCATTATTTGGTTCCCTCAACCTGTGTTGTCTGAGTAGTGTCATGCCACTGTTAAGGAGCTTGGACGTTCAGTTGGGATGAGCCCTTGGCCCATGCGGTCTTTCTAAAGGAGCGGATGACACCACATGACCCCCGTGTCTCCACAGTGCTCATTAAGCTCTATGAGAACTGTACTCTGTCCTGAGAACTTGAGCAAGGATGCCTGTGTCGCTTGCAGCGCCTCCCTTTTCCATGATTCCAAACACCACCTGTCATTGTGGCACCCCAGAGTCGTTTGCCACAATGACATTGCCTCCCTCGAGGTCATGTCGTGCTTGGAAGCAAGGAGACGTATCCACACCAAGTAAGCCCACACACAAAACACCTTCCCACTCCAGACCAGAAGGGGGAGCTCTAACCTGAGTTCAGGGTGGTGCCCCCTAATATTCTGCCTAGGGCGAGGCTAGGCAGTTTCAGTTCCTTGGAGGACTGTGAAGAGTCCCATGGACTGGAAGCAGAGTATGCTCATCCCGGGACTAACTAGCATGAGGGACCTGTCGGAGAGGGTTCTGAGGAAGTGAGAGAAGCAGGTCTGGGAGTGGAGCCGGTTGTTGGCTCACCCAGTGTAGAGTGCCAGAAGCGGACACCAGAGTCCAAGTAGTGAGGGATTCCAGGCCCAACAGCCAAACCGGAGGATTCCAGGTCTCCCGGCCACATGAACGCAGGAGGCACAGCAGCACCAGAGAGCTCAGGGACAGTAGCCAGAGGAAAGGTACCTGGGAACGACTCGAGCTGCCTGCCAAGGGTAACATAGTAACTAGTATTTATGGTTGAAGGAAGACCTTAAGTCCATATAGGTCAACCCATAGCCTAACATTTGATCCAGAGGAAGGCAAAAAAAACATGTGGCGAAACACTAAGCTCCACATTGGTTGAAAAAATTCCTTCCTGACTCCACATACGGCAATCAGACTAGTTCCCTGGATCAAATCTATCAAGAATCTAGTAATATAACTGGTAATATATAATTTTATTCAAAAAAGCATCTAGACCCTTTCTTAAATGTTAGTAGTGACTCACTTATTATACACATCATGTGCAGAGAGTTCCATAGCTCACTGCTACCTACAGTAAAGAATCCGCGACTGGATTATGATTAAACCTTCTTTCCTCCAGACGTAGAGGATGCCCCCTTGCCCCAGTCTCAGGCCTAAGAGTAAAGAATCATTAGAAAGGTCTCTGTACTGTCCCCTCATATATTTATACATTATTATAAGGTCACCCCTAAGCCTTCGTTTTTCCAAACTAAATAACCCCAAGTTTAATAACCTGTCTTTGTATTGCAGACCCCTCTGTCCTCTAATAAACTTGGTCGCTCTTCTCTGCACCCTCTCTATTCCATCAGCTATGTCTTTCTTAAACACTGGAGACCAGAATTGTACACAGTTTTCTAAGTGTGTCGCACTAATGACTTGTATAAAGGTAAGATTATGTTCTCCTCATGAGCATCTATGCCTCTTTAATGCATCCCGTTATTTTATTTGCCTTTGCAGCAGCTGCCTGACACTGGCCACTAAATGTGAGTTTATTATTACCCATACACCCGGGTCTTATTCAGTGGTAGTTTTGCCCAATGTTTTACAATTAAGTACCTTACATTTATCCCCATTAAAGCTCATTTGCCATTTATGAGCCCAACTTCTAGTTTACATAAATCCTCCTGTAATATAAAACTGTCCTCTTCTGTATTGATTACCCTGCAGAGTTTAGTGCCATCTGCAAATATTGAGATTCTACTCTGTATGCCCCCTACAAGGTCATTAATAAATATATTAAAAAGAAGCGGGCCCAACACTGACCCTGTGGTACCCCACTGTTAACTGTGACCCATTCTGAGTGTGTTCAATTAATGACCACCCTTTGTTTCCTATCACTAAGCCCGTTGTTAACCCACTTACAAATATTTTCCCCTATCCCCATTGCTCTCATTTTATGTATCAACCTTTTGTGTGGTACTGTATTAAAAGCTTTTGCAAAGTCCATATACACCACATCCACTGCATGTCTTTGGTCCAGTCCAGAACTTACCTCTTCATAAAAGCTTATTAGATATGTTTGTCAGGAACGGTACCCCATAAAACCATGTTGATATTGGGTCATGAGGTTATTTTCTTCAGATACTCCAGTATAGCATCTCTTAGAAAACCCTCTAGGATTTTACCACTTTAGAGGTTAAGCTTACTGGCCTATAATTTCCAGGTTCAGTTTTTGTCCCCTTTTTGAATATTGGCACCACATTTAATATACGCAACTGTCCTGTGGTACAGACCCTGTTATTATGGAAGCTTTAAAGATTAAAAATAATGGTCTATCTATGACGGTACTTAATTCCTGCAGTACTCTGGTGTATATCCCATCCGGACCTGGGATTTATCAACTTTAGTGATTTTTAGACGGTGCTGTACTTCCTGCTGGGTTAATCAGGTGACAATTTAATGGGGGGTTTTGTTATCACTGGTCATGTTGTCTGTAATGGGATAATCCTGTGTAAATGCTGTTGCAAAAAAGTCATTTAGCATATTGGCTTTTTCTCATCCTCATCCACCATTTCACCCAGACTATTTTTAAAGGGGCCAACACAATAATTTTTGAGTTTCTACTATTTATGTAGTTAAAGAATATTTTTTTTTTTTTACTTTCTCTGGCAATGAGTCTCTCATTTTTTGCCTTTTTACAGATGTTATTTAATTTTCTGTATTTATTTAATGCCTCATCACTAAATGCTTTCTTTTTGTCAGTTATTGCGCCCTTATAGCCTTATTTAGCCATAATGGTTTCCTCCTATTTCTAGCATGTTTATTCCCATAGGGTATATATTGTGCACAAGTCCTATTCAGGATGCTAATAAACGGCTCCCATTTGCTTTGTGTACTTTTATGTCTCAGGACATCGTCCCAGTTTATTGCACTAAGATCATCTCTCATCCGTTGGAAATTTGCCTTCCTGAAGTTTAGTGTCCTTGTAGCCCCTCTATTACACATCTTATTAAAGGATACTTGAAAACGTGTTATTTTATGATTACTATTACCCAAGTGACCCCCAACCCGTATATTTGATATGCGGTCCAGCCTGTTGGTTAATATTAGGTCCAGCAGTGACCCCCTTCTTGTTGGGTCCTGAACCAGTTGTGAAAGATAATTGTCTTTCATAGTTGTCAAAAACCTATTTCCTTTGCTGGAACTGCAGGTTTCTATTCCCCAATGTATTTCAGGGTAGTTGAAGTCCCCGATAATAATGACTTCTCCCTGAGTCGCTGCTTCATCTATTTGCATTATGAGGATATTCTCCTCCACCTTCATTATTTTTGGAAACTTATAACAAACCCCTATCAGTAATGTATTATTTTTCCCCCCTCTCCTTATCTCTATCCACAGGTACTCTACATTGTCATTAGATTCACATATATTATCATGCAGGATGGGTTTTAAGGATGATTTTACATATAATCAGACACCTCCTCCTCGCTTATTTGTATTGTCAACAGACTGTATCCCTGTAGATTAACAGCCCAGTAATGGATCTCGTCCAGCCATGTCTCAGAAATCCCCACCATGTCATAATTATTTTCCAACAAAATTAATTCTAATTCCTCCATTTTTATTGATGAGGCTTCTGGCATTAGTGTACATGCACTTTATGTATCTCTCTTTACCTCTATTCCTTCCTACTATATTGACTGTTCTAACCCTAATGCAATCCCCGATTTCATTATTTGTGCTCAGGTTATTATTTACACTATCTACCCCTCTTGTACAATTAATACCCTCCCCTCCAATCCCTAGTTTAAACACTCCTCCAACCTTCTAGCCACTTTCTCCCCCAGCACAGCTGCACCCTCCCCATTGAGGTGCAGCCCGTCCCTAGCATAGAACCTGTAGCCAACAGAGAAGTCGGCCCAGTTCTCCAGGAACCCAAACCCCTCCTTCTTACACAAATTCCTGAGCCACTTATTTATCTCCCTAAACTCCCTTTGCCTCTCTGGTGTGGCACGTGGTACAGGCAGTATTTCAGAGAATACTACCTTGGAGGTCCTTGCCTTAAGCTTGCAGCCTAATTCTCTGAAATCATCTTTCAGGACCTTACACCTACATCTAACATTGTCATTTGTGCCTATGTGCACCATGACCGCTGGGTCCTCACCAGTCCCTCCCAGTAATCTGTCAACCCGATCAGCGATGTGCCGGACTCAAGCGCAAGGTAGGCAGCACACTGTTCGACGATCCCTGTCTTTGTGACAGTTTGCCCTATCTGTTCCCCTAATAATTGAGTCCCCCACTACCTGCACCTGTCTGACCTGCCCTGCTCCCCTGTTTTCCCCCTTACTGGAGCTGACACTGCTCCGGCTTTCAGAGGTTATGTCTTGTTGCAGCAGTGCTATCCCTGTACTGACACCCCCCTCATCTGCCAACTTAGCAAATTTATTGGGGTGTGCCAGATCAAGATTAGCCTCCCTGGCACTCTTCCCTCTACCCCGCCTTCAAACTGTCACCTAGCTAGCTGCCTCACTGTCCTGCAGCTCCATACTACCATCCTCCCCCACATCTGTCCCAGTGAGCAGCTGTTCAGTGAGCAGCAGACTACTTACCATATTGTCTATGGATCTCAGTGTTGCCAGATGTTCATTTAGATCCAGTATCTGGGCTTCCAAATGCACAACATGCTCACATCTCACGCAGCAGAATGCACCCTCGACCAGCTGTTCAAGGATTGCATACATGTGGCAAGATGTACACCGGATGGCATTGTCAATTGTGGAGCTCATTTCCTAATGGGGATTGTACCAGACAAATGATAAGTAAAAAGAAATGTAAAGTTTTAATATAATACAACCAGAAATTCAATAATTCCTCCCTTCCAAACTCCCTGAATCCAAAGTCACTGAATCACAAGTCACACACTTAGTTCCGTTCGCACTTACGCTCTGGTCACACTCAGCTCATGTCACACTCACTTAGGAAGAAGATTTAAAGTGATTTTAATTTTTTTTCCCTTCAGGAGAAATCCAACCTACAGCTCAGTGCACGTCCAAAGTCTCAGTGCACTTCTGTGAGAGACTTTACAAAGGAGAAGAGGTCGCATCTAGCTACAGGCATTCCAAGGCCCGCCAAGAGTAGCAGAACAGGGAGGCCTTAGAACTCGCCAGGTGAGGAGATCCCCAACTTGCTTTCAGGCCACCCGGACTCTCAACATCTCTTGTGGACGATACCCTGGACTTAACCTGTTTCTTCTACCAGTAAAGGTAACGGAGACTTCAACCTTTGTGTCTTTCGTTCTTCAGCACCCTCAGTCCTGCACCACCATAGACTTTCCCGGTTGCCCTGGGGATCCGCTCCACCTGTGGGGAGCAAAACCACCACCGCTGCACTCAAATCATCCCCAGAAGTCCTGCACCGCAGCAGCAGCCACTAATAGCTTCATACCACAGGTGGCGTCACAACAACCATCGCTAAACCACTACCCCCAAACACTTTTAACTCGACACCCGGGGCCACGGAGCTGGGCCCTCGATCTCCCGTGACTCCCCCAGCAGAACCGTTAGCCCGCTCTCCGAGTACCCCACGTGCTTGGGGCGCATCATCATCTTCTATGATAGTAATGAGAAAATGTAAAAATCTGCCTTCTTCATTGAACACAGATTCTATCATGATTTGAGAGTGAAAGATCACTCCAGTAGGAAAAAAAAAAGATACCCATATATTGCAAAGTTGTGTTCTATTGATTTATAAAAAACTATAGCAAATTGTGGGGTATTGGTTTGTCTTTTGGTCCAAAACACGTAAGCTTGTGAGCCCCTACACGGCTCCCCACACGTCACAAGTCCTATCCACTAAATTCTTACCTAAAGTGAGCAAAGGACACAAGTAGAAAATAAACTTTCTTACCCAGCAGATTCAGGTCAGACGACCATTACACTCAGTGCTGTGTGCAGCTTTGCCCAGGTTATAACTGAAGGCATTATGAATGCAAGACACCAGCCCCAATCACTAGCAACCTCCTTTTTCACAGAGGGAGTGACCACTGGTTGTCCTGCAAACACAATGGGTTCCATATAGGGCGCAGTTCACACAGGTTTGCACAGTGTATGCCCAGCCTCTTACATTAGCCCCCATCTCAGTAGGCGGGCTGTTACGGCATTCAACACCGCTACCTGCGCCGGAACAAACGCACCCATATGGCCCAGCTACACACAGCAACAAAAGAGTGCAAGAAAAAAACACAATGACAGGTGCTGAAATTGTGGAAAATTAGTTAGTTTTAAACTATAACAAATTGTGGGGTATTGGTTTGTCTTTTGGTCCAAAACACGTAAGCTTGTGAGCCCCTACACGGCTCCCCACACGTCACAAGTCCTATCCACTAAATTCTTATCTAAAGTGAGCAAAGGACACAAGTAGAAAATAAATTTACTTTTCCAGCCCGCCTACTGAGATGGGGGCTAATGTAAGAGGCTGGGCATACACTGTGCAAACCTGTGTGAACTGCGCCCTATATGGATCCCATTGTGTTTGCAGGACAACCAGTGGTCACTCCCTCTGTGAAAAAGGAGGTTGCTAGTGATTGGGGCTGGTGTCTTGCATTCATAATGCCTTCAGTTATAACCTGGGCAAAGCTGCACACAGCACAGAGTGTAATGGTCGTCTGACCTGAATCTGCTGGGTAAGAAAATTGATATTGATTTATAAAAGCAATATTAAAATGATGGTTACACTTTAATACTACAGTTTTTTTTGGGATTTTTGGAATTAGCCATAGTTATAATTTCAAACATATGATAAAAACCTTTATCCTAATGCAATTCATTATTTTTAAACTTTCTAAAAGCAAAAGTTCAGTTAGTTATACAATTCAATAATGACAAGGACAAGCTTGAATAGTCATTAATTTATTTTTGTAGCAAAAAGTAAATCAGTTTAATTGGATGTTCCCACTACTATATGGCATCACAGTTGCATTGGTGGATGTCCTACTATCGGGACCCACTCTAATCTCCTAAGAAAAGAGCTGCAGCGCTATTCTTTTGATGAATGGCAGAGATCATCGATGTGCCGTCATTATCTGGAATACCCCTTTAAATACATCAGAAAATAAAGATGCCACATGTCAAAATCAAAGAGTAAAATGTCAATGTTTAAGTTATTTCCACCAGCTCTGGTCATGATTCCTGCGACTAATAAATAATGTTTATATTAAAAAAAAATAAAAAAGATAAAGTGCTCATCTGGAGAAAGTTTTTTTTTTTTATTAAATGTTAAAATTTCTCCGTCATTCAGTCTTCTTTTGATGCGTAAGGATCTTCAAAGATTACAAAATGAGAGTAATCATGAAGATTGCGATGAGTGTCAGGAGGTCCAAGCAAGTCCTTTTATCTAAAAAAAAACAACATACAATTATTAAAACTTTAATCTAATATATAAAGCTAAATATGTGTGTGTATGTATGCATGTGTGTATGTATGTATGTATGTATGTATGTCCGGGATTGGCATCTACACCGTCACAACTGCAGCCACAAAATTTTGCACAGTCACACGTCTGGACCCCGAGAGCGTCATAGGCTATGTTGTGAGGCGAAATTTTAACCCTGCGCGTTCCAGTTCACCAAACAATTTTGCCCCTATCTACATAATGGGGAAAAAGTGACAGTTACCAGTTGACAGTTGTGAATGAGAGGGGCTTAATGATAGCGCCAAAGAATAACAGCACATACCAGCATATAGACACTAAGGTGGGGCCCCAACATGAGATATTCACCACGCACGGGGACATGTATACACACCACACGCCCACAAAGAGTAACAGCAAGTGTATAGTCGCTAAGGTGCAGCCCCAATATTGGATATTCACCACGCACCCGAACAAACACACACACACCACAAAGAGACACACACAACACAGAGACACACACACACACCCCACAGGGACACACACACACCCTATAGCGACACATGCACTCACCCCACAGACACACACACACAACACAGACACACACACCACACATACCCCCCCACAGGGACACACACACATACACACCCTATAGGGACACATGCACTCACCCCACAGGGACACACACACACCACAAAGAGACACACACACACCACACAGACCCCCCACAGGGACACACACATACACACTCTATAGGGACACATGCACTCACCCCACAGGGACACACATACGCACACCACAAAGACACACAACATTGAGACACACACACCCCACACAGACACCCCCCCACAGGGACACACATACGCACACCACAAAGACACACAACACAGAGACACACACACCCCACACAGACACCCCCCCACAGGGACACACACACATACACACCCTATAGGGACACATGCACTCACCCCACAGGGACACACACACACCACAAAGAGACACACACAACACAGATACACACACACACCCCACAGACCCCCCCCACAGGGACACACACACATACACTCCCTATAGGGACACATGCACTCACCCCACAGGGACACACACACCCCAGGGACACACACACCACACAGACAGACACAGATGTGCACAAACCACCTCACACAACTCGCCTCATACGTGTGCTATCTTTAATTTCCAAACATAAACATCTGATTAAAAACAGCCAATGTGCAATACGTGCCATATAGGGAATTAAGGCAGATGTCAGTCACATGAGCTGTCTATTATGTGTATGTGTGAGGTAACATATACTGCCCGGCCAGGGGGAGGTTTTACTGTTGGCTGGAGATTTATTAGGCTGCCTATAGCAATCAATCACAGCTCAGCTTCTATTTTCCTACAGGTCATTAATATGACATATTCAAATTCTATTTTGTTATAGCTAACATCAGTTATTTATTAACCCGGCGTAGCCGGGTACTACAGCTAGTATGTGATAAAATACAAAGCATAGCCATGAAATATATAGAGAATAGTGATAGCCACAATTTCTGTCTATAATTAAGAAAATCTGTCAACAGGCTTTTGCTATATAATCTGAGAGCACCACGATGTAGGGGTTGAGACATTGATTCTGGCGATGTGTGTTGTTTCAATAAAATCATTGTTTTATCAGCAGGAGATTATCACTACAGGACTAGGTGTCTTGTGCCTACTAGTCAACTGATCTGTATAACCCCGCTTTTACCACTGATTAGCAGCTTTCTCTCAATGCACTGTGAACACCAAAAGCTGCCAATCAGTGTTGTGGTTGAGTGTCACGGGGTGGTATTGCGGATAGGGAATCAGGAGGCAGGATGGGAAGATGGGAAAAGGTGAACTTGGGAACTAGTCAGACCCTGACTGGGGTCCCTGGCTCACCCTGTTCCTTAAATTACCTTTGAAGGTGAGGATGTCCAGGCCGGTACCCTTGTCCTTTGCTCCTGAAGAGCCCTTACCACCACTCACAGACTGGGAAAACCCAGCAACCCCTATGGAAGGGAATAGCAGCAGCACAGCAGATCCTCACAACACAGGTTCCAAGTAAAGACTGAACTCTATCTGCAACACCCAGTGGAGTGAAGTGGAACTACATAAAAGCTGAGGGAGTGGAGATCAGCGCTCTTACACACCCCTCCACCTCCACCTGCAGAGCAGCACACAGCATAGACTACAGCATCTTTCTGACATTAACACACAAGTGCCAAAGGAAATTTACTCTTTTTAAATTACAGCATTACACATGGACTCCAAACAGTCGACATGTGACAGTGGGGTTATACAAAGCTCAGCATTCTGAGCACTGCTAGATCTGCAGCCGGGAAGATAGTGACTGTATCAAAACAACAGCAAGCAGCCCAGCAAGTGATCCATTGCTTGAATCAAGGTCTAAGCCCCAACATCATGCAGCTCTCAGAGTACATGTCAAACACTGTTGATGGATTTGAGCTTGTTGTTGTCATAGCAAACCCAGCAGGGGCTTTTCTGTGCATCACGGCCATCTCCAGCTGCAGATGGTATGGGCATAACTCTTGTGGTCATCCGAGCCATCCCTGAGATCATCTGTACCAGAGACTGTGGTAAAGTACTTGCAATCCGGGAATATACTCATGTTAATTTAATTAAGGGGTTAATGATTATATTACTCATCAAGGATTATCCAAGTTGTCTGACTTATGAGCCTGAAGAAGATATATATATATATGATCATATAGGTTGCTTTACATTCATTATTGCCAAACTCGTTGCTCATACCTGCGTTATTGGTTGTTGAAGGCACTTTGAGGGTGGATTTAGTAGCTGTGAAAGTAAAACAACATAATGTTACAAAAACGCAAAGAGGATATTCGAGGGTTGGTCCAACACCGGGAACTGCTAATAACAAAACCTTGGCTCTTCAAATCCATACATTTTTAAGATATTATGGAATTAATCCAACATATATTTGTAATGTTCCAGTCCATGGTCCTTCATCAGATACACGGATTGCTTAAGGTAAAGTACATGAAATAACATCGACAGGATGGCCAAGAAGCCATATGTAATGCAATACCCCTTAAACTGCCCATCAGCTTATAAATCTAAAGACCAGATGTATCCCAGGAGTGGTTCTTCAGTACCCGAGTGCTTCCGATAGACTGTGTGACGGAGTGATGGTGTTCCGCCACATACAGAGTTTACATCTGGCTGCAAGCAAAGCTTTATCAGCTAATTGGCAGGATATCGGTGGTCAAACCCCCCACCAGGCTGATGTTGATAGGTAATTGATATCATAGTAGTAGAAAATCCCTTAATAATAAGGCAGTTTTTATAATACTGGTAGTGTCACAGATGCTATAACGGAAAAAGGGGTATGGTAGCAGCATGGCAGTGACAGGCAAAAGGTGACCAGTGGTACTAGTCTGACCCTTAGAGTGGGAGTTCCTAGCTAACCCTGTTCTCAAAAGTACCTCTAAAGGTGAGGATGTCTGAGCTGCTACCCTTGCCCTGCTTGCGACAAGCCCCAGGCTAAACCCCTTCACCTTCACCCATGCACCGGGATAAGCACAGCAACTCCAGACAGATGGCAATCTCCATGAAGCCACAAAGCAAGGCTTCAGCAGAACAGCACACGGCATCAACACAGCTCATGATTTTTGTAGAGAATGAACTCTTTCAACGACACCAGCTAATGGGTAATGGGATTATTTAAAGGCTGGGGGAGTAGATAACCACATTCCCTGACAGATGCACAGCATCAGCTCACCCGGAGAGCCACAGAATTTAACCCTTAATAGACTGCAGACCAATTCACAGAGATTACAGAGCAGTCTACACGTGACAGGTAGAAATAGCAAAACTATAATAGCACTAGGTCTAATTTTCATTTCTCCAGTCATCCATGTTCCTTTTTCATCGAGGGTGGTACAAAATCATTTGAGGGAATATGATGTGGGGACTAATTCCACAGTTTTGTTTGGGGCCGATCCTTCACATTCAACCGGCACAAAGATGAGAATATGCTCCATTCAGATTTTTTTTATGCAGCTCACCAATTCTTCAGTATAAACTAGAAGAAAAGATCGATATCAACTGACACTGTTCTGAGATCAGTTGAGATCATTTGATGCAAAAGAATATTGATCCTGATATTACTGATAAATGAAAACCCAGTCTTTGCAAATACAATTGTAGCAAACTGAAGAAACCCCCTGATGGTGCAACACGATGCCTTAGCCCTGCTGCTGACATCACTGGTCTCCTGAATACCTTGTAAGACACCCCCCTGTTACCAGCCAATTATTACAGATCTGAGAAGATAACAGAGCAGGTGGTGTGCACTATGCAGATCGCCCAGTGCACAGCGCAGGGAGGAAAAGAGCAGGGACAGCTGAAACAGAGCAGAAAGGGGAAGAGCAGGGACAGTGGAACAGAGCAGGGAGGGAAAGAGCAGGGACAGCTGTAACAAAGCAGGGAGTGAAAGAGCAGGGACAGTGGAACAGCAGGAAGAAAAAGAGCAGGGACCGCTGCAACAAAGCAGGAAAAAAAAAGAGCAGGGACAGCTGGAACAGAGCAGGGAGGGAAAGAGCAGGGACTGTGGAACAGAGCAGGAGGGAAAGAGCAGGGACAGCTGGAACAAAGCAGGGAGGGAAAGAGCAGGGACAGTGGAACAGCAGGAAGAAAAAGAGCAGGAACCGCTGCAACAAAGCAGGAAAAAAAAGAGCAGGGACAGCTGGAACAAGCAGGGAGGGAAAGAGCAGGGACAGTGGAACAGAGCAGGAGGGAAAGAGCAGGGACAGCTGGAACAAAGCAGGGAGGGAAAGAGCAGGGACAGTGGAACAGAGCAGGAGGGAAAGAGCAGGGACAGCTGGAACAAAGCAGGGAGGGAAAGAGCAGGGACAGTGGAACAGAGCAGGAGGGAAAGAGCAGGGACAGCTGGAACAGAGCAGGGAGGGAAAGAGCAGGGACAGTGGAACAGAGCAGGAGGGAAAGAGCAGGGACAGTGGAACAGAGCAGGGAGGGAAAGAGCAGGGACAGTGGAACAGAGCAGGAGGGAAAGAGCAGGACAGCTGGAACAAAGCAGGGAGGGAAAGAGCAGGGACAGTGGAACAGAGCAGGAGGGAAAGAGCAGGGACAGCTGGAACAGAGCAGGGAGGGAAAGAGCAGGGACAGTGGAACAGAGCAGAGGGAAAGAGGAGGTCAGTGGAACAGAGCAGGGAGGGAACGAGCAGGACAGTGGAACAGAGCAGGGAGGGAAAGAGCAGGGACAGTGGAACAGAGCAGGGAGGGAAAAAGCAGGGACAGCTGGAACAAAGCAGGGAGGGAAAGAGCAGGACAGCTGGAAAGAGCATGGAGGGAAAAAGGAGGGTCAGTGGAACAGAGCAGGGAGGGAAAGAGCAGGGACAGCTGGAACAGAACTGGGAGGGAAAGAGAAGGTACAGCTGGAACAGAGCTGGGAGCGAAAGAACAGGAACAGCTGGAACAGAGCAGGAGAAAAAGAGCAGGGACTGGAGGAACAGATCAGGGAGGGAAAGAACAGTGACAGCTGGAACAGAGCAGGGAGGAAAAGAGGAGGGACAGCTGGAACAGAGCGGGAGAAAAAGAGCAGGGACTGGAGGAACAGATCAGGGAGGGAAAGAGCAGGGACAGATGGAGCAGAGCAAGGAGGGAAAAAGCAGGGAGGGAAAGAACAGGGACAGTTGGAACAGAGTAGGGAGGGAGAGAGCAGGTACACCTGGAACAGAGCAGGGAGGGAAAGAGCAGGTACACCTGGAACAGAGCAGGGAGGGACACAGGGACAGACCAGCCCCTAAAATGATCATCATGATGATGCTTAATTTCAGGGAGGGGCAGAGGCTGCGGTCACTGCCGCAAATTCTACCTCTGATGACACTTCAAAAAAACAAGCCATCATTCGTCTATGTCAGCTGATAAAATGAAAAGTTATGGCCATTTGAAGCCGTAGAAGAGAAAAAAAATGATATTGCAAAATTCACTGCATCCTTGAAGTGGCAAAGGGGTACTCCATCACCCCTGAGCCCCTCTGTGATTATGACTATATACAAGCTTGACTCTTTACACAGGCATTGCCCTGTACACACTTCTGATTTTACAAGATTTCCCACCTACAGAGAATGGAGAGATGTGTAGCTATTAGCATAGGTTCACTTCAACTGTGAAGGTACCGTCACACACCGCAATATCGCCTGGCGATATGTGGCGATATAACGTGCGCGCTCACGTTTTTTGTGCTCGCCTCAGATCGCCGATGGTGGCATCACACAGCCGCAATATCACCCTGAAGGTAAGGCGATGTGTCGCTCCGGAAATGGCCTCACCTACAGCGGAACCAATCTGTATGATTTCCAGACGATATTGCGGCGTATGACGGTACCTTGAGAGACAGAATCCCAAAAAAATTCCCAAATATACAGCCGTCTGCATGCACCGTCAGACTGTGTGAGGACCCACTCTATTGACATAGAGAATGGTGACTCTCTGTTGCGTTACTATGTATGCATTTCTAGGGGGTATAACAGAGGAAAAGAGCAATGAAGTGTTCTAAGAGAGAAAAAATGCAGAAATAGTACATGGTGAAAGTATTTAGTAAAAGAAAGAATAAAAATATAGTATTACAGTCAATATGTTACATGAAATGCTCCGCTCTTACCAGCCACTGTCTCAGGAGTCGTCTCTGCCGGAGCTTCAGATGGCGGTACATCGGTATCAGCTATGGTAAAATAAAACCATATTACAATAATTGTATTAAATTGATAATATAGCAGAATTATTAGTAGTCATAACAGTAGTAGTAGTGGTAGTAATAATAGTAATATAAACTGAAATAGTATTAGCAATCATTTTCCGGCCAACTGATTTTTAAGGTTCTCCAGGACCATTTTAGAAACTACAGATACATTTTGGTTGATGAACATCACAATGAAGTTGTATTTAACATGAGTCCCTTTTTGAAAAAACTAACTATACTAGAAGGGTTATTTGAGGTAGTAGGACAACCACTTTTAAGGAACCTGTCAGCTACTTTATGCCCCTAAACCTATCACTATCTGTCCCTGCAGCTTCCTACTACATCCCTAATCATCCCAGTCTGGCCTAAATGTGTAGTATAATATTGAAAGGAGCGAGGGGGAAAAATTCCAAATGATTTGGATGCGGAAATGGGCCCCCTAAACTCTTGGGCCCTGTGTGGCTGCACAGGTTGCATCAGTGATATGTCCGCCCCTGCAGAAGCTTTAGAACACCATTACCCTGAAGTTAACCCCCACATCTGCAGGTTAATAGTTTTAAAAAAAATGATTCTTGATGGGAATATCTTTCCTATGTCGAGTTATATTTTAATATCCTAGCCATTAAAGGGAATCTTTCAGGTCAATAATCCATATGTAACTATATAATTTTCTAATTCCTCTGGTGAAGCTCTTTCTATTTATGTATTCCTTTTATTTATACTCATCCCCTATCCTCTGTAAACTGCAAATAAATGTGATTAATTCCATCTGTCAATCGCAGTGAGTGATCCCTTACTTATTGAATATTAATGTATTGAAGTCACTGCCTGCGCTTATCTACAAGCACAAACCTAAGGGCTCTGTATCATGCTGTCTGCTCTCCTTGTATGGAAAAATGAAACTGAAACCAGTAGTGTTCAAAGGACACAGGGGGGAAGGAGGGACTTGCTGCCTTTGACTTGTTCAGGAGTCAGATCAATTACTTTTACCGCTGCCTGCTGGGTGTGAAGGTGCTTATAACAAGTGAACTGTAAAGGATTCAGTAATGATTTCTACATATTCTGAAAGGTGTACCCAAGCATATTCAAGGGGACTATTAGAATCAGACTGAAAAATGACTGGACAGAGTCCCTTTAACTTCAAAGACTTCTTCAGGGACACCAAGATCCTTGATGAACTGCACCATGAAAAAACTTCAATATTTTCACAGGTAGAGTCATTTAGTTAGCTCTGCCTATTTTAGCATATACCTGTATTTCCAAAAAATAAAATTCTTACCAGTCAGTGAATTACTAGAACTCTGCTTTGTGCTGCTACTCTTTTGATCTAAAATGGCAACTTGAGTTCCTTGCAAACCATGGTCCCTACCAGCCTTGCGCTGTCAGCGCTGATTCGACAGTGTCATTGTGCCCTCTGACGACTGTATAATTTGGACTAGATCAAACGGAATGCACTGAGTGGCTGGCAAGTCTCCCAACCTGAGTGTGACAGCCTCAGAAATATATGGAGCTGTCATCCACATGTCGGGGAACCTTCCGGCCAACCTTGTATTGTGGTCCGATCTTGTTCCCATTTATACGTCCGTCTGCATGCACCCTCAGACTGTGTGGGGAGGTGGGACCCACTCTATTGACATGGACAATGGTGACCTCTGTTGCCTTACTGGATATACATTTCTAGGAGGTATAACAAAGGAAAAGTTACAAAGCAGTGTTCTAAGAAAGAATCGATGCAGAAATGTTATATGATGTAAGTATGTAGTGAAAGAAAGAATACAAAATATAGTATGACAGTCAATATGTTACATCAACTGCTCCGCTCTTACCAGCCACTTTCTCAGTAGTCTCTACCGGAGCTTCAGCTGTAGGTGCATCGACTTCAGCTATGATAAAATAAAACTATATTACAATAATTGTATTGAAATGGATAATATAGCAAAAGTATTAGTAGTCGTAGCAATAATAGTAATAATAGCAATATAAACTGAAATAGTAATAGCAATCATTTTCTGGCCATTGATTTTTTAAGTACTCCAGGACCATTTTAGGAACTATAGAAACATTTTGGTTGATGTATATTACAATGAAGTTGTATTTAAAAGGAGACCCTTTCAAAAAATTAACTATACTAGAAGGGCTATTTGAGGTAGTAGAACAACCCCTTTAAGTGTTTTTAACATCGTTGGATTGATGAAAAAGGGTTACAATATAACAGTGAGCATTATGACACAGTGGCTTAGGCTGGTTTCACACTACTGTTTGCTGGACTCCGGGCATGCAGGCTATTCCTGCTTGCCCCGGATTCCACAACAATGCTGAAAATGTCTGCACAAGCGCCCAGTGTGGGAGAATCTGGTTGCATGTTCGGCGCATGTGCAGTTCATAGCACGCAAATCAGAAATCCATGTCATGTAGACCCCCATTCAGATTTTACTCGTGGTTCCGTGGATCCGGATGTATCCGGGGTTCACGTTATTTTTCACAGAGACCAAATTGCAACAAGATGATGATTTAGTTTCTGCAAAAAATCTGTGAACACCTGCACCCAAATCTGGGGCAAAACGTACACAGCTGGGTGCACCTGTAAGTGTCTCCTGCCCCGTTAAAAGTCAATGGAGCTGAAAACTTATGCAGGTGAATCCAGTGTAGACCAGATTCACACGGGAGCCAAAAAATGGAAGTGTGAAACTAGCCTTAGCAGCAAAATATAAAAAATTCTACTGACATGGGGAAACTGTCAGGCCAATAAACCATATGAACTACTATAATTTTCTAATTCCTTTCTGTAAGCTCTCTCTGTTCATGTATTTCTATTATTTATACTTTCCTCCTATCCTGTGTAAACTTCAAAATAAAAGATTAATCCCATCTGTCAATCATAGTGAGTTCTCTGCTGCGCACTCCCCAAGGAATGAATATTCATGCATCATCACACTGTCCTGCCCTCCTGAGATCTGTCTGATGTGTAACTCATTCACTGCAGACAGAGAAGGGAGGGGGAGGAGGTGTTTGCTCTTAGCTGCAGCTATGAGCTAATCTTGTCATTGTGCATCTGAGACATGTGTGTAGTGTGCAAAAAAAAAAAAAATCAGTGCAAAAAATCCGCACAGGAATCAAACAAAAAGCTCTCTGTTTATAATAAGTATTTTTTCCAGTTTGTAGCAAGTGCTATCAAAAAAGTATCAAAAACAGGGCTATTGGTCTGGATGCAAGCTGCCTCACCTTGTCACGGTTGCCCTGACGAGGCAGTCCCTAGCTGATGTGTGCATTTAAAACCTGAGTGTGTGAACATACCTCCATCCAGGCTCCAGCCAGGACTCCACTCTGTGGGCTTTTTACCTGTGAAACAGCTTGTGTGTGAACTACTCCCCTATGAGTAGTTCACGTGAACTACTCCCCTATGAGTAGTTCACACACAAGCTGTTTCACAGGTAAAAAGCCCACAGAGTGGAGTCCTGGCTGGAGCCTGGATGGAGGTATGTTCACACACTCAGGTTTTAAATGCACACATTTAAAGGGACTGTCTCGTCAGGGCAACCGTGACGAAGGTGAGGCAGCTTGCATATATTTTTTGCAAAAAATGTACAGACCAATAGCCCTGTTTATGATACTTTTTTGATAGCACTTGCTACAAACTGGAAAAAATACTTATTATAAACAGAGAGCTTTTTGTGTGATTCCTGTGCAGATTTTTTGCACTGATTGTTTTGCAGATTTTCTGGTGGTGGATGAATGCGGTTACTAATCGCATTCATCAGTGTGGACTACTCATTATTGTTTGGTGAATGTGTGTAGTGTGTGCAGTCTGAGATATTTCTATGTGATTATAAGAACATTTGATCATTTGCGCTCAGCAGATACACAAATTACCGTATATACTCGCGTATAAGCCGAGTTTTTCAGCCCAAAAATTGGGCTGAAAAGTACCCCCTCGGCTTATACGCGAGTACACCTGCCGCCCGCCCGCCACCATCAGTATACATGCGCCCCCCCCTATCAGTATCCAGGGCCCCCCCTTGCAGCCCAAACCTGTAAAGGAAGATCATTATACTTACACCTGTGGCCGCCGCCGTCCCCGCTCTGCACCGCGCTCCTCCATCTTCTTCCGTCTTCCTCCTCAGTCGCAGGCAATGACGTCATTGCCTGCGACCGAGGAGGAAGACGGAAGAAGATGGAGGAGCGCGGTGCAGAGCGGGGACGGCGGCGGCCACAGGTGTAAGTATAATGATCTTCCTTTACAGGTTTGGGCTGCAAGGGGGGGCCCTGGATACTGATAGGGGGGGGCACATGTATACTGATGGTGGCGGGTGGGCGGGCGGCCAGTATGCCCCTGGGGCTGCTGCTATGTATACCCCTGGGGCTGCTGCTATGTATACCCCTGGGGCTGCTGCTATGTATACCCCTGGGGCTGCTGCTATGTATACTCCTGGGGCTGCTGCTATGTATACCCCTGGGGCTGCTGCTATGTATACCCCTGGGGCTGCTGCTGTAACACTGCTGGGGCCTGTATATACCACTGGGGGGGCCTGTATACCACACTGCTGGGGGCTGTATACCTGTGCTGAGGTCCACCCTCGGCTTATACACGAGTCAATAGGTTTTCCCAGGTTTTGAGGGCAAAAGTAGGGGGGTCGGCTTATACACGGGTCGGCTTATACACGAGTATATACAGTACATGTCTGCAGGAAAACCAAAGTTCTTATACACATAGGAATCTTACAGACAGCACAAAACACCTCCGCTCTCCTAGAACAGAGCACAGAGGGGAGGGACAGAACACCAGCTTGAATGAGTGTGCATATTTCAATAACACTTATACAGCATGACAATTCGACTGGTAATATTATGGAGAAGACTAAAGTACCACCTGCCTGCAGGGCTTATAGTAAGAAAACTACAAATGGTACAATAACGATTTTATATGTTCTTAAAAGGTCTGCCCAGGCACTATTCAAGGGTAATATTAGTATCATACTGAAAAATGACCCGACAGAGTCCCTTTAATGTCAGAGGGTAACAACATCATCTGGAAAGTAAAACAAGCAAAAGGAGAATGCTGAAGAACATAGAGTTCTGACCAAATATTTTGCTTTTTTTTTTTTAAAGTGTGATTTCTTTTGTCTGGTTGTTGCCATCTTCCTGGTGATTTTAGGAAACTGGAAGCCAATGATTGTCAGCTCTAAGGGTACCTTTACACGCCGCTACTGGATGGTGGCAACAACCGGGTACTTCACGTGCACGAGCACGCACAAACGGTTGCAAACGGTAATCGCACCACCTTTACAACAAGGTGCGCTAAAGTAGGTTACATCTATCTCTAGATACACCGCCGGGTGTCTCAAGTTACCTTCTGCCGAGCACCTTACCTCATTTACACACCGCTACAACAAGCTAATATGGGCGGACCTGGTGCAGCAGGGACAACACATAGGCGTGCCACAATTGTGGATTACGAGACGTCCGTACGCTGATAGGACAAAGCAATAACATCATGATTGGCCAGGCAGCGCAGGAGGCTGATTAATACATGACGCTCGAGCAATTGTGTAGTGTGACTGGTCAGCTCCTTAAATATTCCGGCCTATGCAGCAACAACCAATCATAATGCAGGAGCTTCCTCCAATGATCGCTGAAGGGGGTGGTTTCCCGGAGGCTGTGTCACGCCCCAGGTACATACCAGGTACATAGCATGGTGTAGAAACAACCCTTCTGTTCCTTCTTTACACGCCGATACAGGTCGCTACAATCGCCTGGGTAGCCACCTGTTTCAGGGCAGTGCTCTGAAACAGGTGCCGCTACTGGCAGGTGGCTACAACCGTCTTTACACGCCGCTACCACGGGTTGAATTGGCGGTGCAAGATACATTTCTCTCATGTACCCGGTTGTTGCCACCATCCAGTAGCGGCGTGTAAAGGTACCCTTAGGATAACAATTGTGTTTGACATTGTTTTATCCCTTTATGTGATAGTTTTCCACATTTGTTGGGCCAAATGTTTCACATATTATGTCAAGGGTAATCTAATTTTGCCTAAAATGTCTTTGTTTTGTTTTGTTTGTGTGTTTTTTGGTTGAAAAGTGGCAAAGACAAAGACAAATTGACCATCAAATGTCAGGAAGCGTCTTATTCTAATAGTGAAGTCAGGTGAAAGCCAAAAAGAGGAGATAAGGAAATCAACTGTTCTCAGAGTCAATTGTCAAATGAATGAAGAATATGGGGTCAAAGTGAGTAACCAAACAGTGGTGCGACAGCTAAGAGCTATAAGGTTGAATGCACGAGGGACAGTCAAGACGTCTATCATTTCTGCAAAAAACAAGAAGGGCCAACTTGAGTTTGGTAAAGAACAATGGAAAAAGACAGATTAGTCCAAGGTGTTCTGTTCGGATGAATCCAAGTTCAATCTTTGGTAATAATGGCAGCACTATAAACACTGCCCAACTGGAAAATCTAAGGTGACAAACTCCTACAGTGAATCATGGTGGTGGCAATGTCATGATTTGGGGCTGCTTTTCTGCCTCCACCATTCCATTGTCCGTCTACATAGCATTGATAGAAATTTGAATGCTACCATGTGCGAGGATATACTGGAGATTATAATGCTGCCACATGATAAAATCAAAGTAAGTAGGGGCTGGAAATCCTAAAAAGACAATGATCCTAAGCACACATCCAATTTAGTCAAAAATTGATTAGCTAAGGAAAATGTTCATCTGTTGCAATGGCCAAGCCAATCACCTGATTTATATCCTATAGGGAATCTTTGGGATGCGTTAGGGCCACTTGTTGGGGCCCGTACCCACACAACCTCCTTGCCCCATCCCCTCTCTGTTGGGGTCCCTCAAGGCTCTGTCCTGGGGCCTCTCCTTTTTTCAATCTATACCCTTGTTCTGGGATAACTCATAAAGTCCCATGGCTTCCAGTATCACTTGTACGTTGATTACACTCAGATCTATCTCTCTGGCCCAGATGTCACCTGTCCAGAATCCTGGAGTGTCTATCAGCCATATCCTCCTTCTTCTCCTCTCGTTTCCTAAAACTCAATGTAGACAAAATCGAATTCATCATCTTTCCTTCATCTCACACACCTTCCTTACCAGATCTGTCACAATAAATGACATCACACTTAGCCCTGTACCTGAAGTCTGCTGCCTTGGAGTAACCCTGTCCTTCAAACCGCACATCCAAGCCCTTGCCACCTCCCACTGCCTCCAACTCAAAAATATTTCCAGAATCTGTCCCTTCCTCAACCCTCAATCTACTAAACTACTAGTGCATGCCCTCATAATCTCCCGCCTCGACTACTGCAACCTCCTCCTCTGTGACCTCCCTGCTAACACTCTTGCACCTCTCCAATCTGTCCTTAACTCTGCTGCCCGACTCATCCACCTCTCTCCTCGCTATTCCTCCACTTCTCCCCTCTGAAAATCCCTCCACTATCTCCCAATTCACCAACGTATTCAATTCAAACTACTAACGTTGACTTACAAAGACGTCCACAATCTGTCTCCCCATATATCTCTGAACTAATATCCCGACATCATCCAACTCATAATCTTCGATCCTCCCAAGACCTCCTTCCTCCTCTAGACTTGTTTGTTCCTCATCTAACCACCTGCAAGACTTTTCCTGAGCATTCCCCATTCTCTGCAATTCTGCACCCCAAAATGTCCGACTATCCCCCACACTCGGAACCTTTATGCAGAACCTGAAAACCCATCTGTTCAGAACAGCCTACAACCTGCAATAACCACAGTGCCACCTCACCACCACTGGACCCGGTGCTCCACCACCACTCAACCTGGCGCTCCACCACCATCGGACCTGGCGCTCCACAACCAATATACCCGGTGCTCCACCACAACCAGAGCAGTCCCAACCTACTGTCTCTCTCCCCACTGCCCTGTAGAATATAAGCCCACAAGGGCAGGGTCCTCTCTCCTCTGTATCGGTCTGTCACTGTTAGTTTTTTCATTGTATTTTTAACTTGTTTGTAGGTAATCCTTTCTCATGTACAGCACCATGGAATCAATGGTGCTCTATAAATAAATTATAATAATAATAGCATTAAAGATGAATTGTTTGCAGATTTGCAAATGGAATGGAGCAAAATCCCCCAAGATGTCTTGATCTGAGTGGCTTCAATGCCCCGTCAGTGCGGTGCAGTAATTAAAGCAGAAATACTACATGCTACAAAATACTAAGTTTTGGCATTGTAAACAGTGACTGTCTGCAGCAGTCAAGTGAATGATGGATGTGATATCATCTCAGCTACACTGCTCTGGACCACTGTAGTTTTGTCGCTGACGTGGTTATTTTAAAACTTTTGCTGTTACCTGTTTTGCTTTATTTTAAATTCTGGAAAACCCCTTTATGTAGAATTTTACCTGAACGTCTCATAGGCCCGATTGTTAAAGTTTTTCCCTCGGGCACAGCACTGCCACTGCGGGATCTTGTCTTAGGACAAATCTTAAAAAAAAATAATAATAACATAATATAAATACCGTAATAGTTTCTAATAGATACTTGTATATAATTGGCAATGAAAGGAGATACATGAATGGTTAGATAGACAGTCAGGCACAGACAGACAGACAGACAGACAGATAGATACAGTAGATAGATAGATAGATAGATAGATAGATAGATAGATAGATAGATAGATAGATAGATAGTGCTATGGAATTAATAGCGCTATATAAATGAATAAATTATTATTATTATTATTATTATTCTTTAGAAAAAATAAGGAACCTATATTATGTCAAACTTTGACTTACAGGGACGCATGAACCAGAAGATTTACTGCAAAGATGAACTTTGCAATGAAGGTGAACCTGTTCGTGGTTAATAAACTTGAACATTTGGATAGAGAATCTCCCTTCACTTGAAATCCCATTAGAATAAATTTCTATAGTTTTATCTTCTTTATTAGCACAGCTGTACAAAACAAGAGATGCAAATATATATTAAACTTGCAGATCTAACTATCTATCTATCAGTCTGTCTAGGGGCCGTCACACGCTACAATTTTGTGAGCGAACTCATCTACGATCTCAGGGGTTAGTCTCGTTAGTGAGGTGCCACATGTATAGATATGGCTCATGACGCAGCAACGATGTTACGTGCAGGGATCGTTTACACAACCAGCGATCGATGCTTGTCAATGTTGTGAATAGGCGAAATCGTTAAGGAGATCGTTATCGCGGTGTCACACTGAAGATGCAAGCAGATAGAATGATCGACATCGTCTGATGTGGTGTCCGGATCTCATATCTGCGATGACTGATCAGACCACTTATCGCTTGTAAGATCGACATGTCACACGCAACGACGTCGTTAGAGCAACTGAAAATCTGCGACGTTTCAGCGATATCGCTACTGATATCGTAGCTTGTAACGGCCCCCTAATATCTATCAATCCATTGAGTATGATGTCCCTAAGAAGCATTATTTCTATTTCTATACACGTACCACCAGAGCCGGTCAAGCTTCATGCCCTGTTCTATAAGTTCAATATCAGGGTGCAAGACCAATTAGTTTTTGAGGTGGGCATTACTTCTCTAAACATTAACAAGGGTTTATCTAAAATGAATAATGAATTCCTCTTTAACTTACCTGTCCACAATAATTCCATATTGTATTGGATCATTAGGATTTTGTGTCGGAGTTGCATAACAATGTTGCATGACGAGGTTAAACTGATCTGTATCGCCTTTGGAGATGAAAACCCCAATAAACAACCTGCTCTTGGTAGACAAATAAACTTGGTCTGCTTGGTAAGGTTGTTGGTAAGCTTGGTCTTTAAATGCAGCCATTATTACTTCAAAGACCCCAGCACCTTCTAGCTCTAGGTATGTTATGCTGTAAAAGAAAGAAAAATATGGAAAAAAAATTATAATAAATGGATTTAACCTTCATCAACATACTTAAAAACAAAATTAAAATCTGGTAATCCTATGAATCTTTTCAACGTTGGGAGACTCTCAATGATGGGAAAAGATATAAAGTGCTAATAAGACACGAGAAAAACGATGTAGAGTAAATACACTGGATGGCATTAAAAATCTGTTAATTTAACACTTGACCAAGATAGCTGGTGGTGACACACTCGTAGATGTTTCACTGAGGTGGTCAATGGTTTTATCGTTTCGAGATGTTTCAGTGGAATCATCAATGAGTGGTCTTTTGGAGATGTTTCATTGAGGTGGTAAATAAGGTACCGGTAGATGTTTGGAGATGTTTCATACAGGTGGTTAATCACAGGGTCTTTCTGAGATATTTCAATGAGGTGGTCTTTCGGAGATGTTTCAAAGAGGTGGTCAATGAGTGTTTTTTTGGAGATGTTTCTTAAAGGTGGTTAATCATATGGTCTTTCTGAGATATTTCAATGAGCTGGTCTTTTGGAGATAGGTCATTGAGCTGGTCAATGAGCTGGTCTTTTGGAGATAGGTCATTGAGCTGGTCAATGAGGTGGATTTTTGGAGATGTTTCATTAAGGCGGTCTTTTGCAGATGTTTCATTGGGGTACTAAATGTGGTGGTCTTTCAGAGAGGTTTCACTGAGTTGATCAATGACATGTTCCTTCTGAGATTTTATAATGAGGCAATCAATGAGTCAATGAGGTGGTCTTTGGAGATATTTCATTAAGGCAGTCAATGAGGTGGTCTTTAGAGATATTTCATTAAGGCAGTCAATGAGGTGGATTTTTGAATATGTATTGTTCAGGTGGTTATTCATTTGGTCTTTTAAGGCGGCGTCACACACATCAATGTCGTCAGCGATCTGATCGCTGGAGACATTGACAGCTGATCGCTGGTGAGCTGTCACACAGGCAGTCTCACCAGCGATCATTGGACCGGCGACATCGTGGAAATTATTTAAATATAATAGATGTCTGCAGGCTGGTATCCATGGTAAACTGCGGGTAACTAGACAGCACACGCTGCCTAGATACCTGATGTATACCTTGGTTACCAGCTTTCTCCGCTCACCGGCTGGTATCCAAGGTACACAGCGGGTAACTAGGGTCCCTAGTTACCCACTGTGTACCTTGGATACCAACCGGTGAGCGGAGAAGGCTGGTAACCAAGGTATACATCGGGTATATAAGCAGCACGCGCTGCCTAGTTACCCGCAGTTTACCATGGATACCAGCTCCCAGCGCTTGCTGAGAGGCGCTGGGAGCTGGCTTATGGCGTCTCCCGGTGTCACACGCAGCATCCAGTCCGAAAACCTGGCGACCATCAACCAGTGATTTATCGCTGGTTGATGCGCCCGGTCACATGCGTCAATATCGCTGCAACATCACCCTTAGAGATATTTCAGTGAGGTGGTCTTTTGGAGATGTTTCTTTTCTTTTCAATTATCTTTTTATTGAAAGGAATATATAGCATAACATAACAAACAACAAGTAACAATCAGTTCTATAACCAATGAGTAGAATAAGATTCAGCACAGTCACTAGTAGCAACTAATTCCTTTATCCGTAGCAGAGTAGTGCACTGTAGCCCACTGTGAAGGGCAACTGTTGCTTGCATAGAAGCGTTCTCTAAGAAAAAGTTCAATTAACTAAAGGAATTTTCAAAAACTAATGAATGGGTGAATCTTACAAAGTAATCAAAAAGAAGAAGAGAGTGAGACAATATAGATATAAGAAATGAAAAGAGAGAGAAGAGAAAAGAAGGTATAGTTGGGGGAAGAAGGAAAGGGGGGGCACAGAGAGATAACATCGAGATTTCCTGTACTGGTTTCAAGATAAGCGTCACTAAGTTGGATTGCTTAAATGCCTCGTCCTAAAGTGAATCCACAGATATCAAGTTTCCCTGAATGCCTTTTGTGAGTGATCCACTGTGGCCACAGTTTGTATTCTACATGACACAATGAGTCTACCTACTTTTTCGTGTAGTTGCGTAATAGTGGGTATATCGGTTGACTTCCAAAAAGTAGGAATTAATAGCTTTGCTGCAGCAATATTGTTATGTGCTAGGTGAGAGGCACATTTATGTTCAGGCCAGATAGGGAAGTTAAGTAGTGCCTTCTCTGGTGTCAGGTTAGGCACCCCACTCAACACCTTTTGATTGAACGATTCCACCCAACACCAGAACTGGAGGATTGTTGGGCACGACCACCAAACATGAATATAATTGCCATTCGAGTCTCCACATTTCCAGCAGCAGGGAGGAGCACCCACCTGCCAGTGGCAACTTTGTTTAGGTGTGATATACCAACGCAAGATAATTTTGAAAGAATTCTTTGGGCCCTCACACATTGTGTTGGACCATGTGAGGGTTCGTAAATGTGGAGTATTTGTGCAGGCGTAAATTTGTATCCCAGATCTGTCTCCCAATGTGTGATGAAGGCCCTTTTATGGCAACACTCAACAGTTATCAAAATTTGATAAATAGTAGACAGAATTTTCTTGGGTCCGAAACCTAGCACACATGTTCTAAGAAGGAGGACACATAATCTGCAATTGAGGTGTTTTTAGTGATTCCAAAGTGAACCATATTGGACAAGTGTAGGCTGAAGTCTCGGCATCTTTTGAAGTTTCAGATAGCAAAGGGAGTGCTGCATCCAGCAATAATTGGTCAATGGTATATCCTCCAAATGGTGTGTACTACTAGATTTGCTAGTTCGAGTACTAAGAGAATAGGTCAGAATGTCAGAAAGCTAGTGGGGACAGTGGGGGACAAAAGCGTGGAGGACTCAGAGCACGCCTTCAGTGTAGCTTTAGTATTTAAATTGTGAAATGGGGCTAATATTGAAGATGTTTCAATGAGGTGATCAATGAGGTGGATTCTCGGAGATGTTTCGTTGAGCTGGTTAATCCCCTGGTCTTTTTCAGAGATTTCAATGACATGGTGTAAATATTCAAAGGCGCCTAACTTCAGATCATCGCTCATAAATGAATCGGAGCTGATCTATAGTTTTTGTTAGCAACCCCAACGCATTGAACGCAGCTGTGTTGTTTGGTTTATTTCAATCTGGCGGTTGTAGGAGATTATAACATACAGCTAATTGTAAGTGGTGCTGGGTGACAGGCCGAAACAATCTGTTATTCATGACCTTGCTATAAATGTTACTCCAGCCAGGGACTGTAGTAACATTTATGGAATAAGAAACACCAGCGCTTTTCCCTCTGCTCTTCCATAAAGGGTTGTCCGAGACCAACAACTTTTCTCCTAACTTCCTAACTAATTTAACTCTATAATCTAAACTATTTAATATTCTTAATTTATGAATTCCCTATTGTTCCCTCTCTACACAATCTAACAGCGAATGTTTTTTTTTCCTATTTTCTCTTTGATAACACACCGTGTTAGACCCTTTTTACATCTCTGCTGCCTTTGCGCTTGTCTGCCCTCCCTGCCCTGCGCTAGTGCAAATGCAAGTGTAGGTGCATTTAGAGGCAAGTGCAGGCAAGCGCATAGGTGCATGGATGCACTGCCCTTGCGCTCGCCTGTGCTTGGTGCCCCCATTACCTGCTATGGCTGAGCACAGCCGAGCGCAGGAGCCAAAATCCCGGAAGTGCAAGTAAGAATAAGCTGACGTCACGGCGCATGCGCTTCTCCAGGCACACCCAGAAGCGCGAAATGTGATGTTTCCAGGTGCATCTGGAGAAGCGCATGCACGGTGACGTCAGCTTATTCTCACTCACGCTTCCGGGATTTCAGCTTGCCTGCACTTGCCTCTAAATGCACCTGTGCTTGCATTTATGCTAGTGCAAGGCAGGCAAGCGCAGAGGCAGCATAGATGTGAACTAAGCCTGAGTGTCCCAGTTCATCCTAAAATCATCACACGGTGTCAGACAGGCTCCAGGCACTTTCTCATCCCTTTCTTGAAACCCAGCATCACTGTGACACTGGTTCCAGGGATGGGGCTGTCCAAATGTTTACTAAGGTCTCAAGCCTCTCTCCGTCCTTCCCTCCCCACAGAGTGACTTCTCTGCCCCTCCCCCTTCTCCCCTTCCCACTGTCCGGTTTCTCATCCCCCCACCTTCTTTCCCTCACCCTCATTCGTACCCGCTCCCCACAGTGTGACGTGACAACTACCCTGACTGGTGTGTTTCTCCCTCTGTGCGATCATGTCAGATTGGCTGTGCAGGAGCATAAGCACCACCCATCGGTGATGTCAGAGGGTATCCGAGGCCTATGCAAATTGATGAGCTGGGATACCCACTGACGTTACTTGTGGGCAAGGCGGCTGGAAACCTTAGTACTAAACATTTGGACAACCCCACCCTGGAACCAGCGTCACAACAACAGCTGTTAGATAAAATAGAGAGTGAACAATAGGGAACTAATAAAGGAAGAATATTAGAAAATATCTTACATTATAGGGATAAAATAGATAGGAAGTTAGGAGAAAAGTTGCTGGTCATGGAATATCCCTATAACACCACCAATTTTGGCAGAGTTGATTTGAACTGATGTGAAAACACCAAAAGTTACATGATTTTTGTGACTTTTATCACTTACATTTCGTCTACACATCTAATATTTTTTTTCCATTCATTAGAAAAAAGTTGTAAAAACCTTATCATTGGAGTCAGCACTTTTTGAAGAGAAACATTCAAGTCCAGGGGATAGACACAGGAGACGTTGATGTAAAATGCAGTCCTATAGATGATTTGAGTAGTAATTGGAGGCAAATAAATAGAGTTCTTATAGATCGCATGTGTATTGTTGGTCTGAAAAAAAATGAAACATTATTAATATTAGCATTGCATAGAAAAAAATTGCCATTTTAGACTAAATAAACTGTGCCATATATATGTGCCTGTCATGTATATGACAGAACCAATATTTCTAATGGCTCTATAATCACTGTTTGGGTTAGTTACACCCGACCTATTGAACACTTACAGCCATGAGGACATTTGTGGAAAACCTGGATTTTAGTATACTGCCTCAATATGATGAATATGGAAAAGCTTTGGCTGACATTGCACCAGTAAAGAGGGCTCTGGATGCCATTATTGCGAGGGGGCCCGGATGCGATTCACGACCCACTCTGAGCTGAATCTGACTCATGACCGTTTTAAGAACTCAATGTGGCTCACAGTATTCTCATTGCTTGATGTGGCTCACAACCCTATAAGAACTCGATGTGGCTCAAACCCTCTAAGAGCTGGATATTGCTCACGACCCTCTTATTGCTGGATGTGGCTTACGACCCTCTAAGAGCTTGGTGTGGCTCACAACCCTTTCATTGCTGAATGTGGCTCACAGCCTTCTAAGGACTGGGTGTGGCTTACAAACCTCTAAGAGCAGAATGTGGCTCAAACTGCTCTCATTGCTGGATGTGGCTCACGACCCTCTCTCAGAGCTGAATGTGGCTCACAACCCTCTTTGAGCTGAATCCGACTCATGACCCTTTAAGAGCTGGATGTGGCTCATGACCCTCTTTGAGCTGAATCTGACTCACGACCCTCTAAGAGCTGGATGTGGCTCACAACCCTTTCATTGCTAAATGTGGCTCACAGCCTTCTAAGGACTGGATGTGGCTTAGAAACCTCTAAGAGCAGAATGTGGCTCAAACTGCTCTCATTGCTGGATGTGGCTCACGACCCTCTCTCAGAGCTGAATGTGGCTCACGACCCTCTTTGAACTGAATCTGACTCATGACCCTCTCTCAGAGCTGGATGTGGCTCATGACCCTTTTTGAGCTGAATCTGACTCACGACCCTCTCATTGCTGGATGTGGCTCACGACCCTCTTTTAATTTTTTAATGCTGGAGGTGGCTCCCAAGATCATAAAGGTTGGGGACCGATGCTCTACGAGGAAAATGGGGCCTGGTAACCTGCAATGTGATTTGTGTCCATTATATTACTATTTCCTAGGTAAATATTTTACACATGATTTACTGTATACTGTATTAATCAGAACATAAGACTGGAAATGATCTCTCTGTATGATACCTACATTCAGTGTGGTTCCACATGTATCAACTTCAAGAGGCCACCCAACTGCCACAATGTTTCGGTCTTCATAGAGATCATGGCATTGCGGTTTATTGGTTTGTATTTTTGGAATATCCACATTAGAATCTGTAAGATCGCTTCTCTGAAACGTGACATTGATATAGGATGCACCGCACTGAAGATCTGGACACAAGTTTTCAGGTTCTAAAGTCAAAGAAATAAAATAAATGCATGATGATGACTGCATGAAGGCTACATTGTGTACTAGTCGTACAGGTAAAAAGGAAAATCATCTCACTATTCTCTCTGAAATGGGAACATTAACAAATGTGTTTCAAAGGCCCAGTTCACATCTAAGCTTGGTTTGTGTTTTGCTGTATTTGCATTTCTATGCATTTTTTGCGGTAAAAACACATCCAAACGCATGTGTTTTTGCTTTTGCCCCCACTGATTTGTTTAAAATAAATGTAAGAGATGTTGAGGAATGTGAAACTGAAGAAGTGTAAGTCACACACAGAGTCTTAGTGCTGGGAGTAAAGGATATATATGTGGTCTCTATCTTTTACTTAGGAGCAGACACAAAGTCTTATACGTCCCATGCTGTATGGCGATGACAGCAGTTATTATTGTGCCCATTACCTTTGATAGGTACTCCAAGTGTCAGGTACTCATCTTCATCCTCAGGATCACCATCACCGGAAGAACTTCCTGAATTACAGACCTGCCAGAGAAAAGATAAGGAGAGAACAGTAAACCCACATGGACCTCCATATACAGCTGACATACATTGTCTTAGTGGGTACAAATCAAGTGTGGGCTGTTCAGTTACAACAGCTCAATAATACACAAATTATGTACGGTAATTAAACGTCATTTGAAATATATTTAATATATTTAAGTCTCTCCTACCAAAATAATTCTCTGCTTTCCATAGTATCTCTTTAATTTAAGGAGTCCCTTTTGGAGATGAGCAAATTGATTCAATATGAATTGAATTCAATTTGCTCAATTCAGTTTGCTCAATTCAACAAATTGGAATAGTGTTTAGTGGCAAAGATCTCCAATAGTCGCTGTCCGAGTACAGACTTTGATGGCTGGAACATCTATGGGTCGCCTGACCAAAACGCAACAGGTCATGGGTGTTGAGTTTAGGCTGGACTGCACACTGTGGTCTACACTGGCGCCACAAAGGCTCATTGGGTTGCCACTCTGGGGTATTGGGTTCAAACCCCACTAGGGATAACATCTACAAGTAGTTTGCATGTTCTCCCTGCGTTTCTGTGGGTTTCCTAAGGGTTCTTCTGTTTTCACCCACACTCCAAAGACATAACGATAGGGAATTTAGATCATGGTTATAATGGTGTATACCTTTGCCTGTCCTGTATTTATGTATACTATGCAATTTATTGTACTGTAACGTAACTTGCGACAATTTGCCTGGCCTGTATACCTGGACTATAATGTAATCAGGCTTTAGTTAACAGCTAGTGGGGAATTGCGTCATTGTTCCTCTCAGCAGGAGGTGACTCCAATAACCAAACCTGTAAGAGACAATGGAGCCCTGAGTTTCTAGAATCTTCTGAATGGAGCAAACCATTCAATAGTAGGTGTGAACTCCCCTATACATGGGCTGCTCCCAAGAGCCTAGACAATACATTCATGTTTTTGGGATCAGTCAATTAGTTGAATGCGGAGGTGGAATAGACTGAGATCTTAGCTGAGGCGAGATCTTGGTGCCCGTGTGATTGTGCAGTGTCCTTCCTTGGTTGGATCCAGTGGACTCTATCTGGACTATTTCTTCCGTTAACCTGGTGTCAGGATTGCCGGGTGGCGCCCCCTGATCTGTTCCCTTTGTGTGGACTCATTGTGGACTCGGCAGAATTGTGTTCATTTGTGCGGTTCCATTTTCCCTGTTCAGTAAAATTAGTTGGATTGATCATCGGCCTGGTGTCCCTCCCTGCTCTGTCGCACATCCCATCACAATGATCCCCAATGGGGACAGTGGCAATGATTATACATTTCTGTGGAATTAATGATGCTCTTGGATGTATGGAGGTGAGCCTCGCTAATTATTAAAAGTAGCTCAAATTGGTCTTGATCATTAGTCAACATTCAGCTGCAGATACATCCCATCCATAAAGAGTTCTACATTCTGTCCAATATAATTGGAAATTAGGATGACAATTATATTACGTGAACCTAGACTTTTCAAAGATATAATGAATATTCTCACAATCAACAAATTGTCATAATAATTGTGGGTTTAGGACCATGTCCTCTCCTTTTTTCCTTTTGATGTGGTTTCCAAGAGGCTAGACTGACGGTCTTTATTTATTATCTTGGTACAAACCAATAACACATTGCGTTATCCCTCTTGGATAAACAACCTATAAATGGTAGAAGGGTTTATATCGCTTTTATGCATTCCTAAGCAAATGTAATGACAATGAACCAATACTTACAGGTACACAGGAGCCCGACTTCTCACAAAGGCGCACTTGACAGTGCAGGAAGAGATGGCTGTATCCCCCGATAAATTGGAACGCTTGCACCGAGAACTGGCCAAAGCTGGCAATACCGTTTGCAGCCACGTTTATTGTTTTGTCGTGATTATTTTTGCAACTGTAAGAACAAATAAAAATCACATTTCCAGCATGATTTCCAAAGTGTGTTAATATGCAAAATATCTACATGAATTACCCAACAATATATAATCATTAGAAGGCCTCACCTAGTACTCCAGTCCCAAACCTAAAAGTCCTGATGAGCACAAGAATAACTATAGTAAGTGCAATGCTTGCCAATATGGTCAGGCACTTCAAGGGAATCTGTCAGCAGGTTTTTGCTATGTAACCTGAAGACAGCATGCTGTAGGGGCTAACACACAGATTTCAGAGATGCATCTCTTATTACACTGTGTTTAGTTGTTTACCTGCAATGTTTGTTTTAGCCTCATTGCTGGACTAGGTTGGCTGGACATCAGCTAGTCTGGTATTCCCCCTGCTGTGATTAGCATCTCACTATCTATAGAAATGTACATACATAGCTTGGTGTGGTCGGGGGGCAGCTCTCTCAGCTCTGCTGCATGCTAAATCTAAAAGCTTTGATTGTGTCAGAATCACTGCACCCAGTAAACTAAAGGCCCAGTTACACGCTTCAATGTCGTTTAGATATCACCAATGATGTCAGTCGTTGGGACATCTTTTTGACATCGTTGGTGAGATATCACACGTGTAAATACCGTGAACGACGTACCAACGATGCAGCGAGCAGCTATCGTTCGCACAACCCAGCGAACAATACTTGTCCACTGTTGTGAATAGGCGAAGTCGTGAACGACATTGTTATCGCGGTGTCACACACAACGATGCAGCAGGTTGGCTGATCGAGGATCGTTTGATTTGAGAACATGTTCTCAAATCTGTAATCAACGATCCAACGATTTATCGTAGCTGTATCGCGGTGTTACACGCAATGACGTCCTAATGATGTCGTTTCAACGACTCCAAACCCGTGATATTTCAGCGATATCGTTCACGATCTCGTACCGTGTAACGGGGCCTTTAGTGATACACTATTGGATTCAGGATCTCTCTGCTCTCAGATGAGAGAGTATTCTCAACTTAGAAAGTTATCTCACATCCTATATCCCTAACTTTCCAACTGCTGTGGCCCTATGTGAATAGAGCTGCGGTTAATCATACGCACAGCTTCTCCATTTAATTCTCATGGGAGTTCTGAAGGCCAGCTTAAAGCATTCCTATTAAGAATGAATGAAGCAAAAGTGCACATGATCAAGCACTGCTCCATTCACTTGTGGCTTTTTAGATCTCCAGTTCTAGGAATCAGTGTAGGCTCCATCGGTTGGACCCTCAGAGATTGGAAAGTTATCTCCTATCCCACAGATATAGTATAACTTTCAAACTTGAAAATACCCCTTTAAGCGTAAAGCTGCCCATACATCTAAGATAAAAGTTGGACAAATTGGCTGAATTTAACAATTTATTATTATTATTATTATTATTAAGTATTTATATAGCGCCATTAGGTTACATGGCGCTTTACAAATTAGAGTGGTTGTGACTCTCACAACCACACAATGGTTCACAAATAGGTGAACGATTGTTTGCAATGGGTGATGGCAGCAGGGGTGCATCTAGCCACCCTGCCGCCTGAGCCGATTGGAGGCCGGGGGGGTGCTGGCGGATCTCAGCCCCGCCGCCCCTGCAGCCTTAGTTGAGGTCCGGAGGGGGGTGCTAGCGGACCTCAGCCCTGCCGCCCCTGCAGCCTTAGTTGAGGTCCTGGGGGGAGGTGCTAGCGGACTTCAGCCCCGCCGGCCCTGCAGCCTACAGTGCCACAGCGTACCGCTATTACCGGGGCAAGCGTCCGTCTCTCCGAGGCCGGCCGCTGATGTTGGTGGCGCCGCCCCCTTCTCTGATGCCGCTTCCCCTGGCTGCCGCCGCTCTGGACTCAGGGCTCACACTGTCCAATGGACGGTGCGGCCCTGGATGGCAGGCTGCTCTACAACCTTCCAGTTTAGTCATTTGGATGGTTGTTTTGTTCATTCCATATGATTGATCACCTGCATTCTGGCCAATAATAATATTAAATGCATGGTCAGATTAAGAGAGCGTCTCAGGTGTCCACTACTACAGGTGCATCTCAATGAATACAATATCATCAAAAAGTTAATGTACGGTATTTCAGTAAGTCTATACAAAAAGTGAAACACACATATTATAAAGAGTCATTACATACAGAAGGATCTATTTCAAGCGTTTATCTCTGTTAATGTTGATGATTATGGATTACAGCCAATGAAAACCCGAAGGTCATTATCTCAGAAAATTAAAGTAGGGAGGATGAAGGGTCTGAGAGATGAAATATGACCTAAATAGGTATCAGAGGCTTCACCTTGTGTGGTTGTGAGAGCCACAACCACTATAAAAGCAGATCACGACTGCTGCAGTCCCCAGCGTGGTGCATATAGAGTAGGGAGGATGAAGGGTTAAAAACTGCACTGCCGTATTCCACGAGACATCAAAGGGTGAATATAATATTGATTTATTAATCAACGCATTTTAGGGCTCCCAGAAACATGGTAATATGATATTGATTTCTCCTGAGGAAGGGGCCAGGGAGCCGTGAAACGCATTGACTAATAAATCAACATTATATTCACCCTTTGATGTCTTGTGGAATATGGCGGTGTGGTTTTTAACCCTTCATCCTCCCTACTCTATATGCACCACGCTGGGGACTGCAGCAGCCGTGATCTGCTTTTCTAGTGGTTGTGACTCTCACAACCATACAAGGTGAAGCCTCTGATACCTATTTAGGTCATATTTTATGTCTCAGACCCTTCATCCTCCCTTCTGTAATTTTCTGAGATAATGACTTCTGGGTTTTTATTGGCTATAAGCCAAGGGCTCTTCTCCCCTGTCACCATGGTCATATACTCAAGCACTAAAGTATTATGAAAATCTAGTGCTTGGACCATAATTAAGATTGACATATATTGACCGTCCTTACATTATTGGACAAATATCTATATGATATGATGAATAAAACAATCAATGTAGAAGTGTATTTCTATATATCCAGTCACTTACCTGTCTTTAATGATATAATATTTCAATGAGCTATAATAGTTTTGAGTAGGAGTCGCAAAACAGTTCCTTAGCACCAAGTTGAAATGATCCGTATCTCCTTCAGTGATGGTCACACCAACATACAGCATGTCCTTAGTGGTAAGTATATCTCCATCCTCTCGGGGGTTATATAAGCAGGGTCCTTGAAAAGTGCCATTATCACTTTAAATTCACCGTGTCCTGCAATTTCGATGGTTTTTGTGCTGTAACATGAATAAATCAAATAAATTAGTTCCTTCAAGTAAAAAAAATTTACACAATGTTATTCAAAAGGAATAGGATAAAATTACCCATGTTTTAGCTCATTTTTGCACCGCTTTAGTGGTTATTTAAGGTGAATCTGTCACCAGGTTTTTGCCATCCCATCTGAGAGCAGCATAATGTAGAAATAGAGACCCCAATTCCAGTGATGTGTCACTTACTGCGCTGCTTGCTATCATTTTGATAAAATTAGTGTTTTCTCTGTTGCAGATTTAGCAGTTTGTGAATATGCCAGAGTACCTGGCAGCAGGACAAGTAGACTGCTAATGATAATCTCCTGCTGATTAAACAGTGATTTTATCACAACTATACTGAGCAGCCCAGTAAGTGACACATCGCTGGAATCAGCATCTCGGGTCCTATATGATGCTATTCTCAGATTAGGTTTGCAGGTTCCCTTTAAAGCCAGTCCCATGTCTCCTGTCTGATACTCACCTTCTGGTAGCTTCATCTTTTTCCAGGGGCGCCCCAGTCAGTGACTAGCTCCAGTGTTTCATGGAGCGCTGGAGGTCACTTTCCAATACATGGATTACGCCGGCCATCAAATCTAAATACATCTCTCTTAGAGTCTTGTTCTTGCCTCATTCTGGCTCTCATAGAGTCGCATTGAGTATTTGTGATGTGACTTCTGACTTTTGGTCAGTCAGAAAGTATGGACACAACATGGTACCGCAGGGTTGGTAAGACTTGAAGCCGCCAGAAGGTGAGTATATATGGAATGGGTAAGGCTGAGCTCTACCGGTTAGATGGTGCTCAAAGGTATAAAGAGTCAATAATGAAAAAATGAGTATGCCTGACACCTGAAACCACGAGAGATCATGTTTGGTGAAAAAAGATGAGTTTACTAACCCAGGGAAGGTGAGTATATATCCGGGGGCCGGTGGCTTACATTTAAAGCGTCACTCCACCGCTGAAAATATAACAATGCCATAGTGGTGCTTTAAAGAGGACCTGCCTGGTGACTCATGTGTCCCAAACCGTGGGCAATATGAATCAAAGAATGACCACACGATCGAAGCCAGGTGTATTATTCATCTAAAGTACCCTGACTTTTCAGAGTTAATATACTTTGAATATATAGCTGGAGACCAGACCTAGAGTTTGGGAGCAATCACAATAGCGTTTAGTATCTGATGTGAGAGAATCGGATGCCATAAGCCAATAACACTCAGCTCAATCTCTGCTGCGAGCGTGACCGAGTGTCATTCTCTGTACTCCGATTCTCTCATGCAACAATCAGAGCACAGGTGAAGAGAATAAGGAGAGAATAATCACCCCATTTCTTCCGTTGCCTGACTCAGCGTATGTCGGACTGTTCTCAGATTTCATCCGAGTGCAGTTCGAGGATTCACTTGCACCCACAGACTTGTATGAGTGCGAGTGATCCGAGACTCATTGCCAATCACAGCATGCTGCCATTTTATCTCAGTTTGAATAGAGCTGAAGAAAAGCTCGCAGATCTAACCTGCATCACTGACTAACATTGGTCAACCGTACCATATGTCAGTGTGAGCCTACAAAGTCCAGCTCTTAACAGGTAATTGACAGGATTCTACTTGACATATATATATAGTGAGAAACCTATTAATCAGCTGCTGTAACAATGGGAAGAGCCAGTCCACTCTTCAAATAATATTTTCTCTGAAAAGCAAACCTCAGGGGCCCATCTTGGTCCCCTCAATCATGGAGCATCTGAGATAAGCATTGACTAGGCTGTCATGTCATCTACCGCATACCATGTCATCTTACAGATAAGTAACATTACCCCTGCATACGTTTAGAGGGGGAGCGTGTTGAGTGCTTTGTAGTTCTTCACAGGTTTGCTTTTTATATCATAACGGGCCATTATCATTTGCCCAACATTTATATTGTGTAAAATAAAATAAACATCAGGATTAAGATTTTAAAGGCAACCAGCCACCAGGATTTAACCACCTGTAAATAAGTGCAGCAGGTGACTGATGTGTGCAGCTTGACATCACTGTTTGGGTTTTTGTTACTCCTCCCCTGTGGGCTTGACTTTCTGCTGTAAACCAAACTATTCCTCCTGGATGAGTCTGGATGAGAGGGAAGGGGGTTTGGCTTACAGTAGGAAGACAAGTGATAAGCCCAGGGCTAGGGGTACTCGGATACCGGGCCTGGGTTTGATGGTTTAACTGGGGAAGTCACGGGTGGTCTAGTTCCCGGTTCCATGCCCTGCTGTCATTTGTTAGATGATGGGGAGGGAAAATTTACAGGGGTTCGTGGCGCCTCATTTGGTTCCCGGTAATTTTGGGTACCGGCACTGCAAGCCGGCCACTGAGTTGATGAAGGGTGCAGCTAAGTGTGGTCCAGCTCCCTACAGGTGGAGCTTTTACTTCAGGGCAGCGGTGATGAAGGATGATGAGGGGGATGAGGGGAGTAGTGGTTGTCCTTACCCCTCCAGTGCGATGCTGCTCATGGTGCTGAAGCTCTCCGGGCACCGGCGAGAAGAATGACAGAGACCAGTTCAACTCTAACCCCACTTTTCTGGGTCCCGGCAGATGTTAAGGTGAAACACGGTACAGTCTGGTTTAACGGGTGAATGTTGCCGGTTCAGGGTCCCCTTATGGAGTTTCCAGATGTTCCTTCTCAAGTCTTTCGGGGACTAATCTGCTCTTCCCTGTCTTTCACCACCCTTGCAGAGCTCTCCCACCAGTTCCCTGATCTCCCACGGTGGAGCACGGGTTTCCTTTACCAGTATGGACGGGAGAGGTTAATGTCAGGACCTCCCACCAACGGAATCCGGACTGATGCTCCTGTGATCTTGGATCTATTTCTGTACTGAGGGCGAGGTACCTTTGTGGCGCTAACGGCTACCCGGTGATTATGGGCCCGCAGCTCGTCGGTTTGCGGCCAGAGATAAACTGCTGACCGCCTCGGCTTTCCGTGTTGCCCGTGTTTCCCCAGACGTTACCAGCTGGCTCCAACTGGTCTGTCCCCTTCTGTCCTGGGCCCCCTCTTAGAGATGGGGATCCCTCCTGTCAGCAGCCTGCCAGGCACGTCCTATCTTGCTGCCTTCTCAGCACTGTCTGAGGTAACTGTCACTCAACTACTTCTTCATTAACTTATGCTCCACCCCTTTTTGGGACCTACTAAATTATCAGTCCCCCTATACTAGGTGGCCTAGTCCTGGATGTATGTGTGTAACTTGAGACTCCACAGGTTAAACCCTAAACCAACAACTTACAGAGATACCACATATTTTTTTTATCAGATGCAATACCTCTCTGTGGCGCCTAGCCAGAGGGGCGCCACACAAGCCCACAGGGGAGGAATAAGACTCCAAATAGTGATGTCATGCTGCACACGTCAATCACCCGCTGCTCTGATTTACAGGTGGTTAATTGCTTGTGGTTGGTTCCCTTTAAAAAGTGTTCATTTAGGATGGTCAATGTGATCACAAAATTGGATGGCTTTAGCAATAGAAGGGGTTATTACATAACAGATCAAAGAGGTCAATGTGGTTTGTGATACTAGGTCAATGGTTTTTGTTACTTTTCACACCCATACCTGTATGGAGCTTATAGGTCCTCCCCATATAGAATTTGTCCACCATATTACAATTAGCGCTAATAATTACAGCATAATGATAGCTACCATTATTGATGGTTAACAAATATATCATATCAAACTTAGCAGCGAGCGAAAATATACATTATATTATAGATTTAAAAGTGAAAAGATTAAGTAACCTCATAATGGGAGTTAGAACTGTACGTAAGGAAACCTCCATGGTCAGAGGGTAGATACATGAGACGTTAACCATATAGTCTTCTCTGTAAATGACTGCAGAAGGATCGGGCTTCAGGTAAATATGATTCTTGTAAACGGCGTGTGTCTCATTTACCTGTAAATAAATAATTATTACATTAATGAGACATACCACAATATTATACTCTCATACTAAAAGAGACGGCACATTGTAAAGATTCATTAAAGGGAACCTTTCACGTCCTTTTTTTTAAAATATTCCCAATGTTAGTTAGATCGTGCATTGTGCATCACTAACCTGGTATAAGTAAAAATCCATAGAATTAATATGAAAAGCACTTTAGATGCTTATATGTTTGCATTAGGTGCCTGCACAGTCATCAGGGTGGGCCAGGGGGCGTGTCATTGTCCACTGGATCTGGCAGTAAAAGGTACGCAACCGGATGCAACTGTCTGCTCCTGCACCTGCATTATTACTGATCCGTGAGATGGATAATACCGGTGCTGTCCAGTTTGTCAATTGCAGGAAGGAAGGGGGGGTGAGTAAAAAAAACTACTAACATGTTTCAAAAAAATACTATTCAACATCATCTGACTCTTCTACTACTCAATACCATCATAGGACCATGCCATTATATACAAGTCTAATATTAATCCCTGGAGTTTTATAAGTGGAGCTATTATTAGTTACATATGATGAATATGTCTCTTGAAGTTATAGGAAATATATATAAATATTAGCGATTAACTCAAAAAAATAATAAAAAATTAGAGCCCTCGGGGGGGAAACCTTTTAATGGCTAAATAGAAAGGTCCCGACAAATAGAAACATTTTCGACTCTACTCCGGTTTCTTCATCAGGCATAGTTTGACACTGATGTGTGGCTCACGACTGTCTTCCAGCTTGGTGCATTAGCACCAGGTCTAGAACACAGCTGTGATGAGCAGTCTATAGATGGTGACTTTTGCTGGTTTAACCCAAGATAGATGAGCAAATCTACATGGGGTAAGTTAGGAACCCCTGGATCTTTGTATACTGCCTCAGTGCGATTTCTGTGAAACATTATACTGGTAATGCGGGTTCTAGGTGCCAATACTGTGAGGAAACAGGAGTTGTATGTGGCTCATGACCCTCTCTCAGAGCTGGATGTGGCTCATGACCCTCTCTCAGAGCTGGATGTGGCTCATGACCCTCTCTTAGAGCTGGATGTGTTTCTTGACCCTCTCAGAGCTGGATGTGGCTTGCGAGCCTCTCTCAGGGCTGGATGTGGCTCATGACCCTCTCTCAGAGCTGGATGTGGCTCATGACCCTCTCTCAGAGCTGGATGTGGCTCATGACCCTCTCTTAGAGCTGGATGTGTTTCTTGACCCTCTCAGAGCTGGATGTGGCTTGCGAGCCTCTCTCAGGGCTGGATTTGACTCGTGACCCTCTCTCAGGGCTGGATGTGGCTCATGACCCTCTCTCAGAGCTGGATGTGGCTCATGACCCTCTCTCAGAGTTGGATGTGGCTCACGACCCTCTCTCAGAGCTGAATGTGACTCACAACCCCCTCTGATTTGGATGTGACTTGCGACCCTCTCTCAGAGCTGGATGTGGCTTGTGGCCCTCTCTCTAAGCTTAATGTGGCTTGCAACCCTCACTTATTGCTGAATGTGGCTCACAACCCTCTTTCAGAGCTGGATGTGACTCACGACCCTCTCTCAGACCTGGATGTGATTCGAGACCCTCTCTCAGAGCTGGATGTAGCTCAAGATCCACTCTCGGAGCTGGATGTGGCTTGCGACCCTTGCTTATTGCTGAAAGTGGCTTATGTCCCTCTCTCAGAGCTGAATGTGATTTGCGACCCTCAGAGGTGGATGTGGCTTGTGACCCTCTCTCAGAGCTGGATGTGGCTCATGACCATCTCTCAGAGCTGGATGTGGCTTGTGACCCTCTCTCAGAGCTGGATGTGGCTCAAGACCTTCTCTCGGAGCTGGATGTGGCCCGTGATACTCTCTCGGAGCTGGATGTGGCTCATAACCCTCTGTCAGAGCTGAATGTAGCTCTCAAGGTCAGAAAGGTTAGGGACATCTTCATTAGGGGTTTCTTATGCTGAGAGCAATTAATTTAATATTTATATTTTTCTTCCTCCTATTATTTACTATTAAGTATATCATATATCATACAGTCTCATATGTAGAATTACTCACAATGACATATGTCCTGCATGCTCCGACCTTAGTTGGACTTTGTATGGATACATGGGTCTCTCCATCGTTATAACCCACACATGAGTGGTCAAGGAGATGCATATTGTTGACATCCAGTTTGTTGTTTACTAAGTCCGATTTCAGAAAAGTGACGGTCATGTACTCAGATCCACAGATGAGACTTGGGCACATGTCATTGGAAAGCAGCGTGACCGCACTAGCTGTATCGTCAAAAGAGAAGAAAACTTATATTAGATTTTGAATTGCAAGCAAAATAGACATTGAAATGCAATGATCAGGTAATTTCTATTTTGACCATTGATTTTTTTGACGTATGTTTGTTAATGATGACGAGGTATGTGTGCCTGGAAACGCATTGATAAACAAACCATACAAGATATTTTATGATCCTGGACTCATCTCATCTGGTCTTTTACTGCAGCACAGAGGAATCACATTTATTCCTACTCACAATTCCATCTTAGGCCCCTTTCACATCAGCGTTTTTCGCTGATCGCGGCAGTTGCGGTGAAAAAACCGCAACTGCCGCGATTACCGCATAACGGCTGCACTTGCGGTTCACTTGTGGCAAGCCCCATACAATGTCTATGGGGCTTGCAGCAGGTGCAGCAAGTGCGGTTTTGGCACTTGCGGCAGGTGCAACAGCGAAAAAAACGCGAAATACTGCGTTTTTTTTCGTGGCCGCACCTGCCGCAAGTGCCAAAACCGCACTTGCTGCACCTGCTGCAAGCCCCATAGACATTGTATGGGGCTTGCCACAAGTGAACCGCAAGTGCAGCCGTTATGCGGTAATCGCGGCAGTTGCGGTTTTTTCACCGCAATAGCTGCAATCAGCGAAAACAGGGGCCTTAGACATACATGTTGTTACCATTTTATACCATTTTTTCATGGATATGTGAATAAGGCATAACACTGATTGTGTATGAATCAGTAGTCTTCTAAGTGTCTAGATAATTGAAAGGTTTGTCCAACAACCTGTCAGGGTGGTGGGAAAGTGTTCACTTCAGCCTGTCAGGATGGTGGGAAAGTGTCTACCACTCCCTGTCCTTGAGGGACAAGTGTTACAGCATGGCAGGGAAATGACAACGTGGTATCCCCAGCCTGTCAAGATGAGAAAAAAGTGTTTGTCTTGTGTTGACTGCTCTGCGGTCCTTGTGTGTTGCTGCTGTGGTTAAAATCTATGTTCATTTCCTTTGACACATTGAGTGTTAATCTCCAGAAAGCTGCTGTAGTAAGCAGCTATGCAGGGAGAGGTGGACGGGTGTGTAAGAGCATTCAGATCTCCACTCTCTAAACCTTTAAGTAGTTCCACTTCCCTCTAACGGGGGTCGCAGATAGAGTTCAGTCTCTACTAGGACCTCGTGCAGTGAATACTAGCATGCCGATGCTGTTTCTTTTCCCTTACTTAGTAGTTGCTGTGTTTTCCGGGTCCATGGGTGGAAGTAGGAGCTCTTAGCCTAGAGCTTATCAGGAGCATAGGGCTACCTCTGAGGTACCTCTGGGAGCAGGTTGAACCATAGACTCTCAGTCTAAAGCTCAGACTAGCTCCCCTGAATGCCCTTAGCCCATCTTACCATCCTGCGTCCTGATTCTCTATCCGCTATACTACCCAATGACAGTGTTATCCCCAGCCAGTCAGGCTGATGGTAAGGTGTCGTTATCCCTCGGGGAGAGCCTACATAACCGCCATCACCCACAGCCTAAATGGCGAGAATGTAGGCAACCCACCGCCTTTTGGGCTCTTATCCTCCAGAGGGATGAAAGCTGTCCAAGAAAGAAACGAACAGCACTATGAAGACATATCACATAGATGTGTAGCCTAAGTGTATGTGTAGCCTAAGCATGTAGCCTAAGCATGCTTGAACAAGCTTAACCAAACTAAATAAGACATCTTTTTTTTATAAAGTATTGATACTAAACCTTTTCCCAATATGAATGACATTGCAAAAGTTATTCTATATCCCAATATCATTCAGGTATTTTTTTAAATCAAAAATAGGTAGTAATCGCTGCAGAGGATACAAGGGTTACTTTACCCATGGCAATGTGTTCCCTTCTCCCATTGCTGAGATAAGCTAAAATGAGATTTTAATGGGATAATAATTAGGGATGTGCGAGTAGAATCGTTACTATTTGGGACTCGCCGAATAGTAACGATATTCGGGCTACTCGCTACTCCATGAGTTTCTTGCGATTACTCGTTAGGCGTAGCGAGTAGTCCATTCACTTTCACAGGGTATCTATATACACTGCGAAAGTGGAATAAAAGTGAATAAAAGTTGTTAAAAATAAAAATAATATCATACTCACCCATATGACGGCTGCTTCGGAGACCCGAAAAGAAGACATCCCATGTACAGCTAGGACCTGTCAGTCTGAAAGCCAATCAGATGGCTGGCAGCGATCTGGCCAATCAGATGTCCTGACGTCACAAACCACATGATCGCTACCAGCCACCTGATTGGCCAGATTGCCAAGTCTTGAATGTGCATCAATCAGAGGCCAGCAGCTGATGTCAGCATATGATGTCAGCTGCTGGTTTCTCATTAGTTGGCTGCTGCCATTGGAGTAGCTAAACTCAGCTTGATCCTGCCAACAAATGCACATTCATCTGGGCATGATTGCCATGGGCTCTGCTGTGCATGAGGACGGCGACGAAACGGAGGAATAGGTGAGAAGAATCGTGTGTGTAAAACAGCACAATAGGGGTGTATGATGGGGCCATTATAAAGGAAGGGGAGCAGGGTTGGATCATTATAAAAGAAGGGGAGCAGGATGGGGAAATTATTAAAAAAGGGACCAGAGTGGGCACAATACTAAAATTTGAGGACCAAGGATGGGGAATATTACTGCAAGATGTTGGTCAAAATCACTATATGGTGCTGACTAAAATAAATAATAATACTACTTAAATGTTCCTCCATGAAATAATAAGTATTAAATGGTTGTACTTTAGAGGCAAAATTCTCTTTTTATGCTAGTTTACTCAATAATATTAGATAAAAAATACAATTTTACTTACCATTGTCAGCAATGGGGAAGGCAAGATCCAAATGGATTGCAGAAAGTAGCACAATAGTGACTTGCAGAAGGCTAGGCATTGTTTAGCTTTGTTTGTTGATGTCTACACAAAAAATTAAAGAGATATAAGTTTTGCAAAAATGCAACGATCTGCTCTGAAGTTTTTGGGTCACTGACACTGAAATCGAAGCTTACCTACAAGAGTGTTGGAGAGTTTGACTCTCCAACATTCAATGTGGCTGTGAATACCGGAGTCACTGTATATATATAATTCTGGCTAGTTCCTTATTACCCTATAAACCTGTGTACTATGGGTGATGAGCATCAATAAATTCATTAAGGCCAAAATACATACCTGACATGAAGCTTTATTTTCAGATTGGATACAAACATTATATACAAAACATTGCGACAAACAACAAACAGCACACCCTATAGTAAAACACCGAACAGATTGTCACAAAGTCTACATCATCTATTGTGCAACAGGCAAAGAAATTACTTTTTTTGCATACAAGAAATCTACCAAAATCATTTATACAAAATTGAGATAGATGCCCAAGTCACAGTGTAATATTTGGGGGAAAGGCAACACAGACATTGTGATGTTGCATGCAACATTGCATCTGATGATAGCAAATATGGTTTTGAAGTTGCAAACAATTTATTAATGAAGGAATTTTTTTTACTATTCCTGAACAGAAAAGCATTCTATAGAACAGAGGTCCTTAACCTTTATGACCATGAGAGACACATCCAGCTCTAAGTGTGGGTCGAGAGCCACATCCAGCTCTGAGAGAGGGTCACAAGCCACATCCAGCTCTGAGTGAGGTTCTCAAGTCACAGCCAGCTCTGAGAGATGGTCACAAGCCACAGCCAGCTCTTAGAGAGAGGGTCAAGAGCCACATCCAGCTCTGAGAGAGGGTCAAGAGCCACATCCAACTCTGAGATTGGATCGTGAGCCACATTCAGCTCTGAGAGAAGATCATGAGCCACATCCAGCTCTGAGAGAGGGTTGTGAGCCACATCCGGCTTTGAGAGAGGGTCGTGAGACAAATCCAGCTCTGAGAGAGGGTCACAAGCCACATCCAGCTCTGAGAGAGGGTCGAGATCCACAGCCAGCTCTGAGAGAGGGTCATGAGCCACATCCAGCTCTGAGAGAGAGTCGTGAGCCACATCCAGCTCTGAGAGAGGATAGCAAGCCACATCCAGCTCTGAGAGAGGGTCGAGAGCCACATCCAGCTCTTAGAGAGGATAGTGAGCCACAGCCAGCTCTGAGAGAGGGTCAAAAGCCACATCCAGCTCTGAGAGAGGGTCTTGAGCCACCTCTAGCTCTGAGAGAGGGTCATGAGCCACATCCAGCTCTGAGAGAGGATTGTGAGAATTTATTTTCTCATTATGCTGTTTACCAATCAGATTAATTTATTTTAGATTTTGGTACATGAGACATTTCTGGAAACATTGATAGCAAATATGTGTTTTTTTGTTCTTTATTATTATTAATTTATTTTCCATGGGGCAAAAGGGGATGATTAGAACTTTTGTGCTTATTTGTTAAATATTTTTAAAAAACCTTTGCTTGTACTATAGAGAGAAGTGCATCAACACCTCTATGTATAGTAGAAATCATCATGTCCTGTGAATGCCAGCATGCAGCCAGCATTCACAGGAGGATTGTAATAACAGACACAGTGGTCATCAGCTGTCCCCCATCTGTCATGAAAATGCATCTGCGCCCCACAAATAAATATACCGTAAATGATTAAATTATGTGTCCATTATTACAAAACCTAATTCAGAATTCCGTAGTGACCATCTCTTTGACTCGATATAAAAATAATTTGGTAAGATTTTAAACTGTAACCACATTTAAATTTTTATTTAATAATAATGTAGAGTAAGTGACTTTAATAAACTTTCAAATATAAGTATATTAGTTACATAAGAGAATTTTGGTTGAATACCATTCCGTTCACAAGGTGTCAACACTATGCTGTGTCTGAAATAGACATATGGTCATTATCAATCAGATCCATCTTCACACTGCATACGGGCATGTAACCATATAAGGGTAAAGGGGGCCTACAGAATGTCCACGCTGCTGACTGCAGCTGGTGAGGAAACAATGAATCAGCACAGTTGCTAAGCAATGTAAGACTACCTTCACACGCTGCTTAATGTCTGCGTATTTATGCAGTTGCGCTTTGCACAAAAAAGCGCAACTGCATTCACACGCTGCGCATTTTAACCTGTGTTTTTCTTGAGCCCATTCTACAATGTGGGATATGGAAGAAGCACACAAAAAATCCTGTTGATAAATACACAACAGGTTAGTCCTTTTCAACCTTCTACTCAATTTGCTTAATCAGAAGTTGCTGCGCTGATTCTTGACTAAGGAATGGTTGACCTGAACTCACCCCGAACAACCCTATATCCAACTAAACCCAACCCTCTTCCTTATTCTTATAACTTTTGCAACAATGACAGACACAGAAGGCTGTTTTTGAATACATTGGCCACAGCCTTTATTAATTTAACATAATAAAATAACACGAAAGGAAAGTGTCCATGGTAGCCCCACTAATAAAGACTTTGCGCTATCAGCTGCTCCTCTTTTCAGTCAACCGCATCATATCAATTCGAGTGCCCTTCTGCTGAATGGCGCTTTCCAGAAATTGTCCCTCTGAGACCTTGGCTCAGTATTTTCTGACCATTTATAAACAAGGAATGAGGGAGTAGGGAATTGAGTCAATGGAGAAAAGTATATCAGCCTACCAGATGAGAGGGCATAGGATCCGGAATCGATGGGTGCGGTGCACAGACACAAATCCTAGGCCAGCTCCCAGGTGTGCTACATAGCAAAAAGGCAAGGAGGAAGTCCAACACTCGCCACAGAGGAGGAGGGAAAATCAAAGGCTAAATATTAAACATTTTTTCCTTTATTGGTGTCCAGAAATACTAGACTTACGCGTTTTGGGCAAAACACACAATCCTCACTTATAGCCCAAAATGTGTAAGCAAAGTCTTTATGTACACCAATAAAGGGCAAAATATTTAGCCTTTGATTTTTCTCTCTCCTCTCTGACGAGTCTGAAATTGCCCCCCACCAACAATTGGCTTAGACCTGTTCTCCCACACTGTCATGACATGAGGGTTAATCCTGAGTAGCCTACAATACAGAGAAAACAGATATCAACATTCATTTAGCAAATTGTAATCGCCTATAGGGGAGGGTGAGTGGGACGCTGGTCCTCTAAAATACTGAATTTACCCCGCTCTGGCTTCCTATATTCCCTAATCCGCCTACCAATTCGGTAACATTGCGTAAGGGAGGCCTTTCCTTGATCTCTCTCCCAATTTTGTGTGAGACCCCGACCCCAAGCCTGCAAAAGGCCACTTTATATTAAACCATGGCTCCCATGTATACTACCATAACAACCAGGACCTAGCAGGCATCCTAGTGGTGAGGTCCACTCTTTTAACCCTTTGGGATTGCAGTACAGGTCCTACTTTCTTATAGAACACAGATTCCTGGTCTGCAGACTCTACTGGAGGACCACTGCACCCAATGTCAAGTCTATTACATATAATGCTATTTAGTAAATCTTCCCTCTCCTGGAATGCTGGTGGAGCCGCCAAGAGATTGCAAGTCTCATTTGGGAAAAGTAACAATAAGAACATGAGTAAGTCAAATGTTTATGGTTACAGCTTGAAGGACTCATTCTGATTATGATGTCGTCACTTTATTGCATTATATTTTACATAAGCTCTCTATAATTTCTTTAAATAGTATTAAACTGCTTTTGCTTTTGATCATTTCCCGCACAGAGAAACATTTATTTTCCAAGTTGTAATCTCAATCTCATAAATCCCTAAATTAATGTAGGGGATGATCCTTTTGCAGGTTTTTCTTTTTTAAATACACCCTATCTATATGAAACTTAGACTAGGGTCACACTTGACAGTCCAATTTTGGAAAATGCTATGTTTGCATCCCAAAAACGCTATGCATTATGGCATGTGTTAATGCATGCTGCCTATATGTACCAATGCATTAACAGATACGTTTCTCATAGGGTCCCATGTTAAAAAAACGCTATGCGTTTTTTTAATGCACCCAAAAACGCTGCTAGCAGGGGGGTGCAAGCAGGGGGGGTTTTCGAGCGGCTCCTGCCTGCACCGAGCCGCGCATTACAGGTCTGGCGGCAGAGGAGATGAGGGGATGAGGGGCGGGAACAGCCAAGGGAAGCAGGGAGCTTCCCTCAGTTAACCTCCTCTCCTCTGATACAGATGCTTTGGGGAAGGAGAGGTGTGTCACAGGGATCTTCATCAGTTCCCCGATGAAGACGCCAGGATAGGCATTGAAACGCGTTGGAGAATAAAAAGAAGGTTAAACTTGGACACCGTCTACTGGCATTCTTTAAAGCGGAACACTTTGACAGCACATTGGCAGCGCGGACTGTGACACACCTCTCCTTCCCCAAAGCATCTGATTTCGTCTCCACGAGTGGAGACCGGTGGAAGTCTAGCAGCAGCCATCAGGATATTTATCCTACCATGTCTATTAACCAGTTGTGGGTGGCACAACTGGCATAGGTGAGTGGCTTTTCTTTTCTCACCACTACAGGAGTAGTGTCTAGTGATAAGGGCACTATTGCGCCTCTTGTCCCCCCCCCCTCTTCTCCTCTGATACAGGGTCACGGGGGCCCCCTACAGGTGCTTGAGGGGCCCCCTACCTGGTCCGGGCCCTGGTGCAGCTGAACCAGCTGCACCACGGTAGGTCCGGCCCTGTGTGTGACCCTAGCCTTACTCAGAATGGTTATACTCTATGTTGAGAAATTTGTAAATCATGACCGCCACAGATGTTTTTAACATAAACACTGTATAAATAACCAGAGATGGACAAATGTACCTTCTCAGTTCTTGATTCATGGTGTGATGTTTGCAGCATTTACCAAATGTTACACAAATTGTGCATGTTCTTCCTGTTCTCATATCATGGTGGATGTTCCACAATCATAGACCTATAGAAAAATCCCAAACAACCTTTAGTTCATGTACACCTCAAGAATTGTGAACTGCAAAGAAGAAAATAATTTAAGAGATGTTTTATCATGTAAGGATAGTAAATGATAGACTAAAGGCCAGGTTACACGTAGCGATATCGGTAACGATTTGTGACATTGGAGTGTCTTCGCCAGCGATGTCGCTGCATTTGACATTTCGCAACGACCAACGATGAGCTCGCTGTTCACTGGTCGCTATGGAATGGCCGGGACCATTTTTAGATCACTGGTCTCCCGCTGCCACGCATGCATTGGCATGTGTGACAGGGGCAACGACCAGCGATCTCCATGCTGCACTGAGACACCCGACAGATCCCTGCGACCATCGGGTGACAGCACATTGCTGGGGAATTGCTGGTGAGTCTGCCCGTGTGGCATCTCATCAGTGATCACTGTTGCGTACTGTCAGGGTTCTCGAATGCTGAAATAGCAACCCAAAACTTTTGTGTAAGCCACAGTGGGGGTCAGCCACAAACCAGTAACAAAAAGTAACAAATAAACCAGCATTACCAGAAGATCGCCTGCAATAAAAATGTGCAAATGCACATATTCTTGCCAAACTGTTTAATATTATGAAATTGAGATTTTTGGCAAAATATTGATTAAACTTTTCAGCCACCCTGCCAAGACAAAGCAATCTCATCTGGATGTTACTACTCTACATATTTTTATTTTAGGTTGCCATTAAAGTGGTTCTACTTGTAATGTATCGGGAGGCCGTATGGCACAAGATATATAAAAAACATAGTGTAGGACCGCCCTATTGAGATTGCTGTGACGTTGGCAGGGTGGCTCAAAGAATTGATCAATTGTTTGTTAAATATAATAATAATAATCTTTATTTATATATTGCCAGCGCTTCACAATTCAGAGGTATATATTTAAAGAATCATAAGAAACAGTTAACAGAAAATACAATACAAAAAACAATACAATATAATACAATACAAAGCATAATACAATACAATAATTAGAGCAAAATAATGACAGCCCTGCTCATAAGAGCTTACAATCTAACAATGAGGTGGGGGGTGACACAAAGTACAGGTGCTTATTTACAATGATGGTATAGATCAGATAGGAGCAGCATAAGTGGCCACCAACCATTATTTGTGATCCACTTCAGATTGGTAAAGTGGGTATGCTATGTCTAGATGACTTTGACTAGGTTCCATGGTAGGGGTTTTATCCATTTTGAACATATATATCATTCATCTCTTACAATTTACCATTCCCATTTTTGTCTATAAAATATATACAGTTATGCTTTCTGTTGGTAGATGTCTATAATATGACGTTTTTATATGGATATATCCAATCTGTGATTGTTTGATTACAGCATTTACTGTGTGTCTGTACATTTTTATTTCAGCTTGGAAAAGACCGCACCGGTTGAAACGTTGCTGTTTTACTTTTATGGAGACATAAAGATCTTTTTATATTTTTGCTACTTCTTGGTGAGTGCTGTACTCAATGGGTGCTAGAGGGAACAAGTTCTGATACGCTCTTTAGATACAGAGATCAATATTGAGCTTGGCATGTTAAGAGTTAATTAAGGGGTTATCCACCACACCCCTTCTAAATCCACTTGTTTTACCCATTTAAAATAAAAGACCCTACACCTTCCATGCTCCCGCTATTCCACCACTGTTGGAGTCATGGTTTGGGGCTCATGTGACATTGTCACATCATGGGAGCCTCAGGTACAGGGCCGGCTCCAGGTTTCTGTGGGCCCCGGGCGAAAAAGTATCAGTGGGCCCCCTTTAGTACATATCATGGACTATAATATATAGATTGCCGCACACTTACCGCAAGCCCCATAGACAATGCATGGGGTTTGCCGCAAACGTGCAGCAAGTGCAGCCGCTAGGCGGAAAATGCGGCAGATGCGGATTTTTTTTACTGCAACTGCCACATTTAAAAAAAAACGCCTATGTGAAGGTAGCCTTACAGGAACAGTGACTGCCGAAACCAGAAAGAGCTGTTCCTGACAGTGAGTATATTACACGTTGTTAGGAGCGGGCTAAAATGCGATTGCGTTCTCTTGCGCTTTTTAAAAATACCCTTCAAATGCAAAATGTTGCATTTTTGTGCGTCTGAGGATGCTTGGTATATACACAAGCATCCTGAAGCGCACAAATAATTCAAGCAGCTCAATGGAGCCACACTGCATTATGGGTGGCACCGCAGCCCAGCGGAGTGTCTGGCCGTCTGGATCTCTCTTTCTCCTCACCTTCCTTCTCGCTGCTCCGGTCTCCTCCGGTCGCTCTGCACATATCAGCACAGTCATGACAACATCGTGCCCCTCCATGCTGAGCTGCAGAATGCAGACAGCGGCAGAAGAGACTCTGGAGAAGAATGCTGCTGGCAAAGGTGGCTGAGACTATAGGCGCGGAATTCACGGGGGGCTACCACTGGTACACATACCTCGTACACACGCGGCTCTGCTCCGTACACCTCGTACGCACGCGGCTCTGCTCCGTACACCTAGTACCCACACGGCTCCGCTCCATACCCCTCGTACACACACGGCTCCGCTCTGTACACTTAGTACCCCCATGGCTCTGCTCTATACCCCTCGTACACACTGGGCTCCGCTTCGTACACCTCGTACACACTGGGCTCCGCTCCATACACCTCGTACACACTGGGCTCCGCTCCGTACACCTCGTACACACCCGACTCCACTCCGTACACCTAGTACCCACATGGCTCCGCTCCGTACACATCGTACACACACGGCTCTGCTCCGTACACCTAGTACCCACTCGGCTCCGCTCCGTACACCTAGTACACACTCGGCTCCGCTCCGTACACCTAGTACCCACTCGGCTTTGTTCCATACACCTAGTACACACTCGCCTCTGCTACATTCACACTGTAAATCCCTCCTGACCCCACACATAAACTTCACCAAACTGCCATACCCCTGGTACACACTCACCTCTGCTACATTCACACTGTAAATCCCTCCTGACCCCACACAAACTTCACCTAATTGCCATACACCTAGTACACACTCACCTCTGCTACATTCACACTGTAAATCCCTCCTGACCCCACACATAAACTTCACCTAATTGCTATGCTGGCCATCATGATGCTCAGAGTCCTGCATACACTGAGGAGCTGGTCATGTGACCCCTGACTCCACCCTCCATTGACATCATCACAGGTCCTGTCAGCCCAGAGTGTGCAGCTCTGTCGGCTCCTACGGAGGGAGATCTCCGGAGCTGCAGGAGGCTGAGTGCGCCCTCCCTGCAAATGACCCCCCCAGCTGCCCCCTGGATATGGCCCTGGCTGTGGGGGCAGTGTGCTCAGGGGCCCCTGAGGCTAGGGTCACACTTGCATTGTGACCCTAGCCTGATGCAAGTATTTTCGGCTGCAGCACATAGCTTTTAATGCTATGCGCTGGAGCCCATAGAAACCCGATGTTTACCTTGCCAACCATTGGTTGTCAATGTAAACATCGGGTTTCTATGGGCTCCGTTGCTGGCAGCACATAGCATTAAACGCTCTGCGCTGCAGCAGACAATACTTGCATCAGGCTAGGGTCACAATGCAAGTGTGACCCTAGCCCTCAGGGGCCCGATGGGCCCCCTCCAAGCAGTCGGGCCCCGGCACTTGCCCGGGTGCGCCGGGTGCTGACGCCGGGCCTGCTCAGGTACAATCACTGCCAACTTCTCAGGACCAAATGAGCAATCAACAGGATGTGAGAAGCAGCTGCAGCATCAGTTCCTGTTGATGAACTCATTTTGTCTGAAGGCGTGGCTAGAGAAGTCGGTGCTGATTGAATGCAGGGCTCGTGTGATGTCACGTCAGCCCTGGAACCACAATTCAGGAATCTGCTGGAATGGCAACAGAACGGAGGTGAGCATAGGCTCTTTTATTTTAATGGGGGAAATCAATTGGAATCAGAAGGGGAAGTCCGGAGAGAACTGCACTTGCGGACATACATTCTACACGACAATGGGAAGAAGACGGTAGGTCGGGGGTACAGCAGATACAAAGATAGTGGGGCCAATCTTCATCAATGGAAACCTCAATGTCACTGGATATCTGAATCCTGTAGCAATTTCATATATCCAGTGGCATTGAGGTTTCCATTGATGAAGAATGGCCCCACTATCTTTGTACCCCATACACCACACCATACCATCAATGTTTTTGTTCCCACAGTCTTGGAGGGATCTATCCACTGTGGGTTAGTGACAGACCAATAGCGGTAGTTTTGTTTGTTAACTTCACCATTCACATAAAACGTTTGCCTCATTCCTTATCTGAAGGCAATTGTCTATAGTGTGAAGATACGAGATGTGCAGCATCTGAAACAGCGGATACTGGAAGCCTGTGCAGCATTTCTTCTGCAGTGTTGCTATCAGTGTATAAAGAGCGGGAGAAGACAATCCAACACAATGGGCAGCACTCTGAACACATTTTATAAATGATAATAAACTTGTAAATAACTCATGAAAGAATAAAGTTTCGTTAAAACCAAACCAAGCACACCATTGTTTTTCTTATGAGATTGTCAATAGGTTTGATGTGTCACATGACCCTCTTCCCATTGAAAAAAATAGAGTTGGATCCAAAATGGCCAACTTCAAAATGGCCGCCTTGGTCACCACCCATCTGGAAAAGTTTTCCTCCTCCCATATTCTAATGTGCCACAAACAGGAAGTTGATATCACCAACCATTCCCATTTTATTTAGGTGCATCCATATAAATGGCCCACCCTGTACTATGCTGTAATATAGGTGAACTCGAATCTCCTTTGCCCCATTCAGTGTTTGTCTTTGATATTTCAAGCAGTTTTAGACCTGAAAACATGTGATCTCTGCATTATGAATGGGACTATATGTCTACTCTCCCTGGTTACAACTGCAAATGTTTTTGTTGATGACAACATCATCATCACTTTATTATCTTATGTCTTCATATGTGAATAGACTGTATAATTTTTTTACATAGCATTATTGTACTCATATTTGATCATTACACCAACAGGAAAAATGTTAGATCTTGTAGATAGAGTCAAGGTACAGCATATGGTCACGTAGACACCATTGACGTGGGTGTTGAACTTTGTGCTGCTCATTTCTCATTTCTATACAATGACAGGTGCTTGTTTTATTCAAGAAAGTCTACACATAAGGGCACAGATCCATCAAAATGATTACATCTCTGTGAAAGGTCCCGACATGTTTGCTCAGAGTGGAGTTGCGCTAAAATTTAGAAATGTTTGGCACCAGTTTTGCCCACTGCCACCAAAATGTATGGAGCTGATGTGGGACAGGGGCATGATGCCACAGCTTAACTGATCCTTGATGACCTGTGACATTCTGCATGCCAGAAACGTACACCAATCACTTACTGGAGTAAGATTCTGGGCAAGAGGCGTGAAGGTGCACACCACTTCTCGGATGTCCTGAGGCATATACCTCTTCACGAATGGATGACTCCAACACAGCCCAGTCAATATTATTGTCATCCTTGGTGAACATTGGCCATAGTGTATGCTCTTCCTGGCCCATATCACAATTAATGAACAACAGTCACAGACCTTGTATTGGAAAGTATTAATGAAATGGTTTAAAGGTGCCGTTACCCCAGTACACATCGCCGCCGATTACATAGGCGATGTAGGGGCTTGGCCTATCGGCAGCGACATCGCCTACGTCACCTAATGTAAAGGCCGAGAGGTCGCCTGGTTTCAGATCAGTGATGTGAAACCATGCAGCAGATCTGGGGCGATGTGTACACATCGCCCCATGTAACCGGCCGCCATAGGCTCCCATTGTCCTGCATCGCCGCTTGGGTTTTCAGACACCTTGGCGGCGATGCCGCCTGACAGCTCGCCAGGGCGCCACCGGAGGTGTCGCCCCATGTAAATGGGGGATGGCGATGCTGGCGGGGCTCCAAAAACGTGCACGCACCCGCCGGTCACCGCTGACATCTCCGGCGGCGTCGCAAGATGTAACAGCACCTTAGTTACAGCTTCGTTTCTTTGTCGAGAAGATAGATAATACTCACTGTCAGGTACTAGAGTATGTTAAAAGTAAGATTTTTTAATCCAGAGAAAGGCTGTGACAAAGTGCAGATATAAAAGTAGGTTAGGACCCAGTAAATGGACATGCTTCAATGTGGCTACTGTGTGGTTATGAATTTGGCTATGTTTATAAGCTAAGTGTTCAATTTACTCATATTTACTTAGGTATAATGCCGTAATTTAATCAACATAGCATGTCCTAGTGTTTGAGTGCTGCTGTTTTTTTGTAACAACATGTTGACTTTTAGCATTACATCAAAATACCAATTTCAAAGATTTAGTGCCACAGTTTGGATTATGCGGTCACTCCCTCTGCTGTGCACCCTTCCATCGCTAGATATAGGTTTTAGTGTTCGCGCTTGTCAGGTACCTACACACCCATTAAAAGTGAGATTTTTTAAATCCTGAGAGAGGCTGTGGCAAAGTGCAGGTATACAATAGGCTAGGGCCCAGTAAAATAAACATGCCTCAACTTGGCTACTGTGTGGTTATGGATATGGCCATATTTATAAGCTAAGGGATACGATTTTTCATATTTTCTTAGCTATGATGCTGTTCTTTAATCAAAATAGCATGGCTTAGTACTTGCAGTTGTTTTTTGTAACAATGTGTTGTGTTTCAGCATTGCACCAATACAGATTAGAAGGATTGAGAGTTGCAGTTTTTTCTTGTTTGGATTATGGCGTCAGTACACCCATTAGGTGTACAGTGAACACACCTCGCGCATGCGCACTCGGCAGTACACCCTAATGGGTATACTGATATGGTAAAGCCGGATATGATGCGATTAGTGTCATAGCGGCTTTACCGTCCCTTTGATAACGCATGCAGTCTCCCAGCTCTCTAGCACGCCCATTAATTAACAAGCAGGAGGCGGGGAGGTCCAGAAAGGAACGCCTTTTGCGTCTTCTCAAATAATGAGAAGCTACAGATTATAAGGTATCAAAACAACTTTTGTAAACTTTACTATACCATTTTACAAACACAAAGGGATGGCTAGAATTGTAATAGCATGGAGCAGGGACAGGTATATAGAGGCTGGGGGCACATTTTTCGAGGTCAGGTTCCCTTTAATCAAAATATCATATCTTAGTATTTGAGTGCAGCTATTTTTTTGTAACAAGGAATCAGAGCATATTCCTAAATACCTAAATAATTGCTTTAGGACATTTCTGCTACACAAACACTTGATTATTACTAGAAAGCTATATATTATACTAAGGTTTGTGTCCAGAATGAGGCATCTGGTGGGCTAGGAGGTAGTATAAATGTAAGGGGCATGGTTTGTCCTGAAGAAGGGGCCAGAGAGCCCTGAAACGAAAGACTAATAAACCAATGTTATACCTTATCACCTGATGTTTTATGGATTTCGGCAGCACAGTCATTAACCCTTTATCCTCTGCTGGATATATTACTTGCTGTGGACTACTGCAGTCGTGTTATGCTTTTCATGGTGGTTGTGGCTCCGCACAACCACGCAAGGTGAGCCTATGATACCTCCTTGGTACCGCTATATCTCTCTATATTTGCACTTTCTCTATCCCCTCTAACAGCTTATCTTTGATCTAATGTTTCTCTATACCCTCTAACAGCATATCTTATCTAATGTTAGGGGCTAGACTCAGATAGGTGAAGTCCAATTGAAACTACAGAATGGAAAGTCTTGTGTTCATCTGGTTCCCCTAGATATGGAGACTGAGTATAATGCAAGTTTGTTGTTGTCTTGTATGAACCTGTAAGTTTTGTATTATCTTATATATATATTTAAAAACCTCCTTTTGAATGGGCGAGTAGAAACCTGCCAACAGAGAACATTGAATGAATATCTGTGGGATAGAAAGTGCAATAGTGTCTTATCAGATAAAAATGGTGACAGGTAGGCTGAGATGAAACTACTCACTTTAGAGGGTTGTATCACACACTCAGTAATAAAAGCTGTAGCAGTATCCACAATGAAAAAAGAATGAAAAAAAATTAAAAACTACACTTTTTGAACTGGGCCCCAAACTTTTCATTTTCGGAAAGAGTATATGAGATATGAAAAATATGAGACACTTAACATATAAATATGGCCATATCCATAACCATCCAGTAGCCCCATCAAGGTGTATCTCTTTACAGGGAATGTACACTATCAATCACAGCCTCTCTTTGCATTTAAAAATCTCCTTATGAATGGGCGAGTAGGAACCTGCTAACAGAGAACAATAACACTTAAGGCTAGTGGAGGAAGGGTGCACAGCAAAAGGTGAGACCCCATAATCTAAATAACAAAAATCTATGACATTCCGGAACTGTGGAGTGCCATAGTTTTTTCATGATTAAGAGTGTGATGGTCAAAAAACGTAGACCAGACTTCTAAATGCCCACTGTCATTATTTATTTTTTTCACAGTTTTAATGTTAATTCAAATAAATGTGAAGCTTTGGATGTTTTTGTTTTGCTATCACATTTGCCAACCCTTTTCCTGCTTATTCAACTCAAGAAGCTATCGATACACCGCACCCTACTCGGCATTCCGGGTAGGTGAGCTTCCGGCATTCATTTACTGGTGAGCTAATGATTTTTTCTTTTTTCCCCCTCCTTACATTATTTTGAATATTAAATTATTCATCATCATGTCCCACTGCTGAAAATAGGAACCAAAAATACTTTAGAGTTAATTGGGTCAGCTCCAGTAGACCCAAGATAAGGCATCAACAGCTGTTTTCTTCCCTTTACCTCTGGCAAGTGTTAAAAATGAGCAAATCAATTTGATGCAAATCGAATTCATGTTGAATTTTATTAAATTTGTAGGTTCCGATATTTTTTAACAGTTTACAATTTAATTCACATGATTTATCAAAAAATGCCAATTGCCATGTTACACATTTTAGAACATTGCATCAGTCACAGAAGGCTTCAATGGCCTTAGGCCGGGTTCACATTTGCGTTTGTGTCTGCATGCGGAGGACATGCAGACGCAAATGCAGGGCAACCGCTGCCATACTGATGTGAACGCAGCGGAGATTCTCCACATGCGTTCACATCAGTATGGTGCCCCACCAGCCAATCAGTGTTCTCAGCGGCAGCCGGGAGGCGGAGATCAGTGGTGGAGATCCTCCTCCACCTGGCCGCCATCTAGATTTCAATGTGATCCGCAGCGTTCTCCTGCGCTGTCATGCGGAGGACCTTGTGGATCCATTGAGATCCATGCATTCTGTGTGCGCTTCCTGATAAAACAAGCACCCGTGAACGCACAAAAAATGCAACAGGCTGCGTTCGGAAGACAGAGGAGGGTGCATAAATTATGTGCAGCCAAACGCAGATACTATGCGCTCCCATATTAACCATAGGAACGCAGTGCGCATGCGTTTGGCTGCATTCTGTTACGCTTGCGTAATGAGACATGTCTTCAACCCATAACTCTGATATAAAAACATCAGCTATATTCATTGTCAAACTGTAAAATGATGATAAATTTCAATCAAAATTATCTTCATAAGTTTCCTGGTATTTGTTGACAATGTAATCCAGGTGGTCATAATTATATTATTCTAATGACTGTTACTTAAACGGGTTGTCCACTACTGGGAACTCAAGTTTCTGGGACTCACATGACATTGCTTGGACATGTGAGCCTCGTGCTTAATGAGAACTATTTGTCTCCCTGCCTTAGGTCGCTTAAGTATTTAAAAGAAAGTGAGCACTGCGTTCCCCACTCACTTCCTGATGAGTTCTTCTGTGTCTGAAGGCAGGGAGAAGAAAGCCGACTCTGATTGATCGTGGGTCTTTGTAACGGATCTGACTTTTGGAATTGTGCAGGCCCAGAACACAGTTCCAAATCCCACACTCCCTAGGGGGCGGATCATTTTTCCCCAGATCTGGCGGAAACAGGTAAACAGTCAGAAGCAACTGTCTGCTCTTGCATCGGTAATAACACCGAACAGTGAGACAGATCAGTGAAAATACCGGTGCGGGAGCATCAATTTCTACAATTCCGGGGGAGCAAGAGTATCGGGGACCGGATTTAAACAAACGCTGGTTTGAAGCTAGCCTTAAGGTACCGTCACACAGGGACATATCGCCGGCGATATTGCCGGGGATCGCGGGAGCGCGCATCCCTGACAACATCGCCGGTGAGCTGTCAGACGGAGCAACTTACCGGCGATGTCGCCGGCTAGTTGCCGCGGCTATCGCTCGCTGAGTTGCCCAGCAACCCAGCGAGCGATAACCCGCAATGTTGTAGATAGGCGGAATCGCCCGTAACATTGCGGGTTGCCGCGTTACACAGGGCGATCAGGCAGAATCGCCTGAACCACATCGCCAGGTTTCCCAACATTGTTGGGAAACCTGGCGATGTGACTCAGGCGATTCATCGCCTGATTATCGCCCTGTCACACGAGGCAACTCGCCGGCGATGTCGCCGCAACCTGGCCACGCCCCTCGGTTGCCGGCAACATCGCCGGCGATATGTCCCTGTGTGACGGTACCTTTAGAGAAGTATGTGTGCCTATGATAGCAGCATCTCTGACAGTTGAGATATGTCTCAAGCATTGCTTCCTCAGTGTGCAGCCATCCTGACTCTTGACTAGGTTGACTGCAGTTTGAATTATATCAAAGACGCCATATTTATCACGTTCTAAGACATCCCCTTATAGTTGCTTTTACTTGTATTTAGAAGAGGGTTTGATATTGATAACAGAATCATTTACCCAGAGTGATGTAGAATAGTGGGAGGAGGGGCGGTGGCAGGTAATCGACTTATACATGGATACAACAACCCATGTTCAATTGGACCATAGTTCATAGTTTTTGTTTTGTTTTCTTCTCTTAGCAGGGGTAATTATAGTTATATGAAGATGAGATTAAAATAGATTTCATTGCAATAAAGTCAAATTGCTTTCCATTGTCACATACTGTAGTTTAGTACTCTTTCTCACATTCATGGATTTACAAGATGGAGTCACACTCATATATGGTCACATTCACGTCACCGGGTGGGATTGCAAGTCATGATTGGGAAGTCACGTGCATGGTGCTAATCACTACGGTATGACTGAAGTGTGCCGCACCCCATCAGACCCTTAAGAACTCATTTACATACAGCGTGGTACACATGAAAGTTGATTTATGAAGTATGCAGGGACTAGTCTTGGGATATAATGGGGTTACAGGAACCCCAATTACAGTCTGTTAAAGGTGGTGGGCACAGTTTATAAAGCCCAAAACAGGTGGCAAGTTCACTTTAAAAGATTATTTCCCAAAAAATCTAAATATTGTCAATGACTAAGATAGGGAATACCTAACTGATCACTAAGGGTCTGACTGTTTGGATCACAAGGCTTAGAAACCTCTAAAAGAGACTTGACACTGTTGGCAGTCACATTGACTTCAATGGAGTGAAAGTGCGCATGCTTGGCCTCAGCTCTATTTATTTCAATGAGATTACCAGAAAAAGTTGACCGATGTACTCAGCAGCCACCTGACAATGAATGGAGCGGAGGCTCTTTATATGCACTTATGCTCTATTCAGGATGGGCAACAGATTATACCATTCTCGGGGTTCTAGAGCCCTAATTCTGGGTTCAGGTCCCAACTGTTTAACCTGTAGTGGTCGGCAAGTTACCTCTATCCAATGAATAGGGTTAATTTTTTTTTTTGGGGGGTGAATATCCCTATAACGTCCAAAAATATGTGTATATTATATTTTGGTATTCCACTGGTTATGACCTTTTCTGTCATTAAATCCATGTATTTTTTTTATAAAATCTAACTTTTGCAGTAATTGTGCTTTCTTCTGCTGCTATTTTTAAAGAACCATATATATTGTTATTAAATATACATTTAAGGAAAAATCTGAAAAATGTTGCTTCATATCTTAGCATCTTAATTTTAAAAAAAATTATATTAATAAATTATAAAAGTATATGAATAAATAAATGCTTTTGCCTGTTTGAAATATTTTTGATGAACTCTAAATACATAATAAAGTTTTCATTAGGTATCAATATTTTTACATGTTGCATATGTTGATGTTGCGAGATACGTCTCAAGCTTTGCTTCCTCAGTGTGCAGCCATCCTGACTCTCGACTAGGATGACTGCAGTTTGCATTATATCAAAGACGCCATATTTATCACGTTCTAAGGCTGGCTTCACACCACGGCAAGGTCCGGTCCGGGGCTGTCCGAGATGACCCAGACAGCCCCGGACAGGATCAGCACACAGAACCGGAGGGCCAAATGTGCCCTCGGGTCCTGTGTGCAGCCGCAGCTGCTGATTTTTCAAGACAGTGGCTAGCCGCGGTCCTGAAAGAACAGCGGCGTGCAGCCGCCAGTGTCCGGTTTCCGGATCCTCTCGGTCCGGGGCAATCCGGCCCCATAGGCTCCTATGCTAGGGAGTGCCGGATTGCCCCAGATCCGGGAGAATCTGGCAGAATCTGGGATCCGGCAAGTTGGGGAGATTTTTCTCCCCGGACAAAAATATGATGCAAGCATCATTTTTGTGTCCGGGGAGAATAATCTGAATTCTTTGATATTGGGTTTAATATTGATAACAGAATCATTTACCCAGAGTGATGTAGAATAGTGGGAGGAGGGGCGGTGGCAGGTAATCGACTTATACATGGATACAACAACCCATGTTCAATTGGCCCATAGTTCATAGTTTTTGTTTTGTTTTCTTCTCTTAGCAGGGGTAATTTAAGTTATATGAAGATGAGATTAAAATAGATTTCATTGCAATAAAGTCAAATTGCTTTCCATTGTCACATACTGTAGTTTAGTACTCTTTCTCACATTCATGGATTTACAAGATGGAGTCACACTTATATATGGTCACATTCACGTTACCGGGTGGGGATTGCAAGTCATGATTGGGAAGTCACGTGTATGGTGCTCATCATAGGATTGAAAAGGTTCATGTAATCTTCTGGTGAAAGTCACACTACATGAAATGTAAAAATGGCCAATCGGATTTATAACATAATATATATGGTATACAGTAAATTAAATGAAAAGTCATACTAATTCAGAACTGGCCATTGATTAGTAGCCCCAGCAGTAGAGCAATTTCTATTTTCACAGATCCTAGCTAAAAAAGTATTTGTTTTAATATTTAAAGGTACCTTTACACGCCGCCACTGTGGCTAGCAACAGGTATCCACCGCACGTGCACGCACACGTTTTTAACGGTGGATACCGATCGCTGATGCCGCATATACACGCCGCCATTGCGTCGTCTACTGAAGGTATCTTTGTTCCCCGGAAGTTCCGACAGATCCTGCGGCTTACTTCCTGTTAAATACCTTCCCCGCTTTACACGCCGCTACCACAAAGGAATATGGGCGTACATCTTTCACGCCGCAAGTACATAGGCGTGACAGAGTTGTGTATTTCGTGACGCTAATACGCTGATTGGACAACGCTTTAGCGTCATGATTGGCCAGCCTGCGCAGGAAGGCTGTCTAATACATGACGCCATAGCAAATGTGTAATGTGAATGGATAGCTTTTTAAATATGGCACCCTGTGCTGGGACAGTCAATGGAAACACAGTAGTCCCCACCAATCATCGCTGATGGGGCGTGGTATCCATGACGCTGTAGCACGCCCCTGTGAAATCACTAGGGGACGCAACATCCATGTCTGTGCTCCGTTTAGACGCCACTACCATGGCAATTGTGCCTTTCTGTTGCCTTCGGTTTTTGAGCATGGCTCAGCAACAGGTATTTGAAGCAACTGCAGGGCACAGGGAGGAACTGCCCTATTTAGACGTCGCCATTTCGTGGCAATTTCATGGCAACAGGCACAATTATCCCCAGTGCCCGGCAGTTGCTACCTTCCTGTGGTGGCGTGTAAAGGGGCCCTTATGGTACATTTACACGCGGCAACAGGAAGATAGAAACTGGCAGGTGCCGGAGACAATTGTACCTTTTACCTTCAAAACACCTTGCAGATACCTGAATTACATGCAGCCACTTCAAGGTGTTTTGAAGGTAAAAGGTACAATTGTCTCCGACACCAGCCAGTTTCTATCTTCCTGTTGCCGTGTGTAAATGTACCATAATGGTACCTTTACATGCCGCTACAGAAGGTTAGAAACAAACGGGTGTTTCACATGCATGAGCACGTACCAACGGTTGAAAACGGTACCCGATACCGCCTTTACACGCCGCTACAAAGTGCTCTACAGAAGGTTTAATCTATCTCTGGATGCACTGCCGGGTGCCTCAAGTTACCTTCTGCGGGGCACCGTTCCTCATTTACACGCCACTACAACAAGGTAATATGGGTGGACCTGGGGCAGCAGGGACAACACATAGGCATGCCAGAATTGTGGATTACGAGATGCTCGTACGGTGATTGGACAACGCATTAGCATCATGATTGGCCAGCCAGCGCAGGAAGGCTGGCTAATACATGATGCTATTGCAATTGTGTAGTGTGACTGGTCAGCTCCTTAAATACGCCGCCCTATGCAGGGACAACCAATCGTAACGCAGGAGCGTGCACCAATGAACGCTGATGGGGCGCGGTATCCTGGAGGCTGTGTCACGCCCCAGGTAGATAACTGGGTGACGAAAAAACTCTCCTGTTCCTTATTTACATGCCGCTACCATTGGGTTCAAATCAACCTGTTTTAGAGCACTGCTCTGAAACAGGTGCCAACAGTGACGCGTGGCAATGACCTAGTTTACATGCCGCTACCTCGGGTTGATTTGACGGTGCAAGATACATTTGTATCAGAAACCCGGTTGTTCCTAACCTTCTGTAGCGACGTGTAAAGGTACCATAAGCGGTAAATCATAGGTTACATTGTAATTTGGTTCCTATTCAAAAATGGAAAACTCGGTACTAAGAAGCAATGCACTTTAGTACTAATTTACTACACCAACATTTAGGTTACTATTACATTTTAAAGGGAACCTTTCACCTGGATCTACCTCTGTAACCTAACCATCCCTAGCTGACCTAAAAGGACCCTATAATGACTGAGAAAAATAAGTTATATACTTACATGTAGTATCCAGTTGGAGACTGGAAAGGCGGGCTCCATTCCTCCTCCTCACGCTGTCTCCACACGCCCCGCTGGGCATCCTCGCTCCCCCTTCGGCTGTGTGACGTCTTCTTTGAACTTCCCGCCTCTTTGGATTATATGATGCTCGGGTCGGAACGTCATATCCGGTCTGGTGTATTGTGGGGCCGATCATGTGGTATTGGCCGGCTTCAATATGCGCACTGCACATGCACTAACGCTGGCCATTGCCCCTACGTCGCCTCATGTAAAGGGGCGATGTCGGCGGTGCTGGGTGGTCGCCTGGTTTCAGAGCAGTGCTCTGAAACCAGGCGACCATCATGGGGCGATGTGCATACATTGCCCCATGTAACCATGTAACCATGTTACCATGTCAGGCGTGTTATAACCATATAGCCCAGTTAAGACGTTTGAATACTTAGTAAAGCATACTTTTACATGTGGTTGTATCTGATGAAGAAGCATTAAGCCTTCTAAATGTGTAAATAATATAACCACATCAAATCTAATTTGTATTATGGATGATTCTTTCGTATCTACATCAGCGCGTGGACGACCAACATACTGTTTCTTGTCTACGACCCTATAACACCTTTTTGCTACTACAATAAATACTCAATGACTAACTTTACTTGTAATGGCCTTACTAAGCCATGTACAGCCTACTACAATAAATCACAAATTCTGCTCCCCCAAAGTGAAAATCATACACTGTGCTATGTATTATAACCTATAAGCACCCTTTTCTTCTGAAGGGATTCTTCTGAGTTATGACTGAGACCTACCACTCATAAGGGGAAGAACAAATCAGGAGAGATGTTAAACTTGCAACCCAAAGATATCTGTTTAGACTAGGGGAAGCCGTAAATCTGACACTGATTTGTCCCTGCCCTACCTTGGATGCAACGGTACTCCACTCAACATCCACTGACCCTTAGTGTCCTTAACTGCACCCTCAACTATAAAGAAGTGCAACACAAAACATCAATTACCATAAAGGAAGAGCACACAGGCAGAATGTGAGACAAGGGCTGAAGATCACCTAGGTCACATAGTCATATGGGGAGGATGGAGGAAACTGAAATAAACCAAAAGACTAACGGAATATATGGAAATGCCCAAACCTTAAACATAACAAAATGGGAAGAAGGTTGAGAAGGGAAACACACAAACTGTAGGGGAAAAGAATATAGATAATTCAGCAAGAAAATGCTTAACTGAAGAGCTGAGACCCCAAACATAAATCCACCTAAGAATATGTCCAACAAAGTCATGTGAATGGTGAGTTTAAATATCCCCTTCCAGGATGTGATAGGACAAACAGAACGAGGAAGTGAAAACTTTGTTTTAAAAAATGGAAACATACATAAATTAATGGATATACAAGAGAACTACCAACAATTGGACAAAGACTAAACAGGCTATCATCTAACAAAAAGGGAAACTGACCACACAACCAGAGATTGAGCTGTGGAGTCGACGTATGACAATCTGTCACATGGTACATGCAGTTTGTAGAAGCTGAACAGAGTGAAATATGATTTTGTTGGAAAAGATTCAAGATTTGGAAAAGATTCTTGTATTTTATTCATTAAAATCTCCGGTGTTATTATGTATGAGTTCAATGGGTGATCCTTCTGGTGATTGTCAGCTATGTCTGCATGTACAGTCATACAGGGAAAACTGTCAAACACTGTATAGGACCGCTCACTAGACTCATATCATACCAACACCATAGTTTTCAATGAAAAAAATGCAAGTTTTACTGATATCTTTCTCACTATAATATTTATCAGCTCCTCCTGCTCTATAACATCCTGCTTGCAGATCAGGTGACATTTTTAACACTAGTGGTTCTTTTTAAGTGCTATTTGTGTATATATTGCTGGGCTTTATTCTTTGTGTATATATTGCTGGGCTTTATTCTTTGTGTATATATTGCTGTGATTTAGTCTTTGTTTCTTTTTTACTAAATAGGGCTGAAGTGCAATGTACTTTTAATTCCAGCAAAGAGTTTTTTTTTAACATTTCATATTAACCCATGTCTTGCTGGCATGCTGTAGGAAATTGAGGATTCTGGGCATGTATGGTGGTACTGTGGCTACTGTGAACACATTCATATTCAGGTCTGCCGGCTGTGTGCGGCACCAAACCCTTTGTCTCCAAGTTTAAGAAGCCAGCCAAGTTCATAAAAACAAAGTTTGGCTAGGGTCACACTTGGCTGCGTTTTTTAAGGTTGTTCTTGACAGCCTGCGATTTTGGGCTGAGTTTTTGCTGTTATGTGTGGATCAGTCTTTCAATTCGCAAGCAAAATCGCATGCGAAAATGCATGGTACCATTTAGCACCAGGCGTTTTCGCATGCAATTCCCATAGGGCCCCATGTTAAAATAATGCACCAAAAAAGTCTCATGACACGTTTTTTTATGCTGAGCCAAAATCGCATCCAAAACACACATGGCACTTTAGCCATGCTTTTTGGCAATTGGTGCATGCGTTTCTTGCATAGGGCCCTATGGATGCGTTTTCCCATGCCTTTTTCACAAAAGACAAGGGTCAAAAACGCATGGGAAGCACGCATCCACCACGCAAGTGTGACCCTAGCCTTATTTTTGATCAAGGACAATCAGGAATACACAAGGTAGAAGGCATTTTAAGCTTTCATCTGCATAATATAGATGCGCATACATTGTGGTTACAAATGACGGCACTTTGCTTGTCTTGTGAATGCCAAAACAAGCAATACGGCAAAGTTGTAACTTCCAACTTCCTGATACAGGACCACATGGGTCAATGAGTTGCGCTATGAACCCTCTACCAAATCTACTTGCAGTGATCTCTTACAAGGGTGGCTACTAGAGCTGCTTTCCTCTTCTTGTGTTCTCAGCTGGCCACCTGTCCTGATCCCTTATCCTTCCTGAGATTCACCCATAACTGACCAACACTGGACTCAATCTCACAAAGGTCTGTACTGAAAAGGTGTCAACCCCTTGCTTGTATAGTAGGTCTCTGTTACCACTAAAGATTCCTACTGTAACTTGCTCGAATGCACTTGCCACACAAGCAGACACACACAGACACACACACACATGACATGTGTCTTCTCCTCCCGAGTGTCACTCTCACTGACCTTGAAAAAAAGATGTGACTCACACTGGTCCCAATCACTCCCCTCTTTCCCTGACTGACTAGGAATTAACCTTTGAAAAGTAAGAACAGCGTCACATCGGTTAGTGGATCAAATCACTTCCTTTATTCCACCTTTTGCAATGTTTCGATCCATTATAAGGCTTGATAAAAATCCTTACTATGGTCAATTTTGTATCGGGCCTTGCTTTTGGCTGGGGCTCAGCATAAGCTCCCTTATATGACAATCTGGGAACGGAGGCTCTCCTTCTCGGCCCCCTTGGACTCCTGGCTTAGAGCCGCAAACCACACCTCTAGGTTTTCGTCTTGCATCCTACATTTGGAACAGGCGAAGAAAATTCAGTTAAACTGGTACCTGACGCCCCTTCGACTGGCAAAAATCCAGCGGTCCTCTACCTCCTTGTGTTGGAAATGTAACCTGGAGGTGGGCTCCATGGAACATGTGTGGTGGCTCTGCCCTCGGGTCCGGGGGTTCTGAAACATAGTTGAGTCACTGATCCCCGCGGTCGCTGGGTTTCCCTTCGACCTTGGCGGACCCATGGCTCTGCTGGGCCTCGGCCTTGAGGACATCCCTGGGATGCTCCACCCCATTGTAACCAATATTATAATTGCGGCTAGACTATAACTATCCAAACATTGGAAACTTCTCTCCACACCCTTCAAGGGCGAATTGACCTCACAAATTGGACTACACTTGCAATACGAAACCATCCTGGCACATGACCTTGCCGTTAAGTCTAAGAGGCAGGGCTGGTGGGACCCATGGCTGTCCTCCGCGTATGGCTCTAACCCCAATTGAACTGATCACCAGTTTGGCAGCTTGTTATCTTGATCATTAGCTGATATGCTGTTCACTATTCGTTTTGTGGATATATAATCAACTATCCCTCCCACCACTGGACCCTTCTTAATGCAATTTAGTATATCCTATTGATCTTTGATGTTTATGCACCTGTGATTGGACCTTTCCCCCCCCCCCTTCCCAATCTCTTTTCTTCGTTTTGTTTGTTTCAATCTTTATTGTGCTATTGTTCGGGACTGTTATCCCATTTATGTTGTATTATTTTATTTAAATCTTAATAAAAGACTAATTGATTTAAAAATCCTTACTTTGGATCGAAACTTTGCAGAAGGTCTAACAAAGGAAGTGATTTGCTCCACTAACCTGTGAGACTCTTTGGAGGTGACCTGTGCCATAATTGGGTTAGGTATTAACCTTATGCTTTCCAAACAAAAGCCTATATAAAAGTAAAAAGGAAGACGGTGATCTCTTGCGGCCAGTGGTTAGTACTGCAGCCAAGAGAGAAATTAACACTTGTTACCATATGAAAACATTGCAGAAATGCACATATTATACAAATGCAATTGCTGTCTTCAAGGGAAATGGAAAAACCCATCCACCCATTACAAGAATGCAAACTCCTGGACTTTTACCGCCATAGCTAGCTCTGACCGGTGTGAGTAGGACGACAAGACGGCCCAAGATTTCAGACTCAGAATACTAATAAATTATTTCCATTCCCTAGTTAAAAGCAAAGATCTTGAATATTTTGAAGAATTTACAGAAAGTACGGTATATTTTGTGGAAGTTTTATTTATGTAAAACTAGACACTCCCTTTAATATTTATCACAATGTATATACGGATTCTAAAATGATCAGCATCAGCAAATGAAAGTTCTTGATTTTTTTTTTTATTTTCTACAAATATCTTAAGAAAAATTGAAAACTGATATCTGTTCCAGAGGATAAGTGCAGATCACATTGATGTTGACTAATTCTCGATAGATTATCGCGGCTGGATCCGGTGGAAGGAAGATGGTGTTCTTAAACGTTGCATGAGTCTCTGATTTCTATATGAAACGGTAAAAATAAATATTGTTACTAAATATTATCATTATTATTCATTATTATAGTGACATTTATTCCATGGCGCTTCACATGTGAAAAGGGGCATATGCAGACAAGTACAATAAACATGAGCGATACAAGGCAAAGACAGGTACAGGAGGAGAGAGGATCCTGCCCATGAGGGTTCACAGTCTACAAGGGATAGGTGAGGATACAGTAGGTGAGGAGAGAGGACCCTGCCCATGAGGGTTCACAGTCTACAAGGGATGGGTGAGGATACAGTAGGTGAAGAGAGAGGACCCTGCCTGTGAGGGTTCACAGCCTACAAGGGATGGGGGAAGATACAGTAGGTGAAGGAAGAGGACCCTGCCCATGAGGGCTCACAGTCTACAAGGGATGGTTGAGGATACAGTAGATGAGGAGAGAGGACCCTGCCCATGAGGGCTCACAGTCTACAAGGGATGGGTGAGGATACAGTAGGTGAGGAGAGAGGACCCTGCCCACGAGGGTTTACAGCCTACAATGGATGGGGGAAGATAAAGTAGGTGAGGAGAGAGGACCCTGCCTGCGAGGGTTCACAGTCTAAAAGGGATGGGCGAGGATACAGTAGGTGAGAAGAGAGGACCCTGTCTGCAAGGGTTCACAGTTTACAAGGGATGGGGGAAGATACAGTAGGTGAGGAGAGAGGACCCTGCCCTCGAGGGCTCACAGTCTACAAGAGATGGATGAGGATATAGTAGGTGAGGAGAGAAGACCCTGCACACGAGGGCTCACAGTCTACAAGGGATGGATGAGGATATAGTAGGTGAGGAGAGAAGACCCTGCACACGAGGGCTCACAGTCTACAAGGGATGGGTGAGGATACAGTAGGTGAGGAGAGAGGACACTGCCCACGAGGGTTCACAGCGTACAAGGGATGGGGGAAGATAAAGTAGGTGAGAAGAGATGACCCTGCATGCAAGGGTTCACAGTCTACAAGAGATGGGGGAAGATACAGTAGGTGAGAAGAAATGACCCTGCCTGCAAGGGTTCACAGTCTACAAGGGATGGGGGAAGATACAGTAGGTGAGGAGAGAGGACCCTGCCCTCGAGGGCTCACAGTCTACAAGGGATGGGTGAGGATACAGTAGGTGAGGAGAAAGGACCCTGTCCACGAGGGCTCACAGTCTACAAAGGATGGGTGAGAATACAGTAGGGGAGGGGAGAGGACCCTGCCCATGAGGGCTCACAGTCAACAAGGGATGGATGAGGATATAGTAGGTGAGGAGAGAAGACCCTGCACACAAGGGCTCACAGTCTACAAGGGATGGATGAGGATACAGTAGATGAGGAGAGAGGACACGGCCTGCGAGGGCTCACAGTCTACAAAGGATGGGTGAGGATATAGTAGGTGAGGAGAGAGGACACTGCCCATGAGGGCTCACAGTCTACAAAGGATGGGTGAGGATACAGTATGTGAGGAGAGAGCACCCTGCCCACGAGGGCTCACAGTCTACAAAGGATGGGTGAGGATATAGTAGGTGAGGAGAGAGGACACTGCCCATGAGGGCTCACAGTCTACAAATATGGAGTTGTTTCATAACTAATTAAAAGAAAGTAAATAACCTAGATAGTGAATTATAATATTTAAAGTTTGCTAAGACCCTTCGCTGAGGGAGAATGGAGACCCGGAGCTCGCCCATTCCAGTCTATCGAAGGCTGGATGTAAGTTATTAAATAATTTTAGATAAGCTTTATAGTGTAGTTTTAGGTCAGAGAGGGATGGTTAGGGATGTGCAAGCAAGGTGCAGGGACAGTAGGGGGCTAAATCCAGCTGACAGGTTCCCATCAATGACTGCGCTGCCGAAATCCATAAAACATCAGATAAGTTATAAAATTGGAGTATCTGTCTATGCATTTCAGGGCTCTCCAACCCCATCCCATCCCATAAATAAGTGTTTGACACGGGTTTGTCCTAAGGAAGGGTCCAGAGAGCCCTGAAACATATAGACAAATAAACCAATGTTATAACTTATCATCTGATCTTTTTTGGATTTCGGCAGTGTGGTCATTAACCCTTCATCTACTTTCTTCTGGATGTGTCAGTTAGGGCACATTCCCACGATTTGGATACACTGCGTCCTGCGTCCTCGATGCAGAGATGTGAGTGCTCCCTGCAGGAGTTCACAGCGTCTGTGCCTACAATCAGGGTTCTGGGTGCAGCAGATTTTTGCTATGTTCTCCCGCCAAGAACACTTGTGACTCCGCAGATATAAAATGACATGCTGCGGCTAGGGAAGCCACAAAAAGTGACAATTTACTCAGCAGAGAAGACAAGCGCAGTGGGTACGGGATATCTATAAATCCATGCACTAATCCAGCACTGTGTAATGCAGCGATTTGGATGCTGCATCCATGCTGCAAACACTGATTGTGGAAACGTACACTTAGGTTAGGATCACATTAACAGTAAACAGGGGGTCACATTAAAAACATAGGTTTTGGCAGCCCTGACGCCTTGTTACTGCCATGGTAACACGGCGTCAGCGCTGCCAGTGCTTACCTATGGAGACGCGGCCCCCAGCGCAGATCAAAACGCCGGCATCTGAGTGCCGGAGTTTGAAATCTCGCACTTTTTCATAGCGCGACTAAAGACACTTTCAAAAGCATTAGGAAATAACGTGAGATTTCAGTCAGATTGCTGCGTTGGAGCCGTGCTACGGGCCCCAGCTCCATAGTGTAACATTGGCAGCGTTAATGCGGCGCTACCATTACGGTAGCACCACTTTATGCTGCCAAATCCTATGTTTTTGAGAGTGACCCTAGCCTTATAATCACACACAGCTCCGCAGTGAGATCAGGAGAGCAGATAGTGGCTATCGCACATCACACTGGGATCACCCCCTCAGACCTGTGAGAGCTGCAGCAAATGTGTTTGTAATAAGACAAAGTTCAGTTCTGCCGTTCTGTGTTACAGGTCTAGCATTGCTAATGCCTCCTTTTATTAAAAATAATCTCTAGAGGCAGAGTCTCAGGGAAGTCTATGTCCAGCTCTCAGTCTGGAATGGATCATTTACATATAAAAATAACATTAGTTTCTCTGGAATAAGATATCGGATCGCAGATATCAAAGTACCATCTTATTCAGCTTCCTATGACCTACATGGCCATATGGATGGCTTAGGGTACCTTTACACGTCGCAACATTGCATGCAATTTCACTTGCAACTTACTGGTTGCAGTGAAATCATGGACACATTGTTCCATTTTGTTGCTGTGTACAAATGTAACAATGTGTCCATGATTTCACTGCAACCAGTAAATTGCAAGTGAAATTGCATTCAAAGTTGCGACATGTAAAGGTACCCTAAAAGCGATTGCTCCTACTGACAGTTCCCCTTTAAGATAGGTAGTGCCAATAGCTTTTATATGCAGAAACCTTTGCATTTATTCTTAGATGATTAATTATATTTCTTTATAGGAGTGGGAACTTTATTTTTTGATCAATCAATCCTTTGATTCTTAGGAGTTAACTGCCAGAGACAGGGTATTTATTATAACGTTCCACAAAAGCTGTATAAATATGCTTTTAATAATCATTCTCTAGTTGTGGCTCAAGAGAGAGTTTATCACTTACAGAGGATGTCATGCTCTTGAAACATTCATTATTTTTTGACCTTGTGTAAGTGCCGCTGTTCTTCTGAATCAGGCATTGATTTTCTGCTATTACTGAGCTCTTCAATTCCTTAGATAAGTCTCCCTCTTCCATGTATATAAATCTTGCCTTTTTGTACAAGTGGGCGTGGTCCTCGACTCTTCTCTGTGGATGTCTTTATGATGACCACGCCCAGTTGGCAGAAAAGACTGGACTTATGTAAAAGGAAGGGGAAGGCATATCCCGAGAATGGAGAGGAGCAGGAATGAAAGAAAGATAACATTACATTGAAAATAACAAATGAATGGCCCTTGACAGATCTGTTTGAAAGCAATGGGGCCGTCACACGCGTCAATATTGGGTGCACGATGACTGCTGCACGTGACGTTGTAGCGATATTGACGCGTGTGACAGGGCGCATCAACCAGCGATAAATCGCTGGTTGATGGTCGTCAGGTTTTAGAACCTGTTCTAAAACCTGACGATGGTTGCCCGGTGGACACGCAGCATCGCTCAGGAAGCGCTGGGAGCTGGTATGCAGGGTAAACTGCTGGTAACTAGGCAGCGCGCGCTGCCTAGATACCCGATATATACCTTAGTTACCAGCCCTCTCCGCTCACCGGCTAGTATCTAAGGCACCCAGCGGGTAACTAGGGACCCGCAGTTTACCCTGGATACCAGCCTGCAGACATCGTGGAAACTATATAGAATTCATTTCCACGATGTCGCTGGTAAAATGATCGCTGGTGAGTCTGCCTGTGTGACAGCTCACCAGCGATCATCCGTCAATGCCATCAGCGATCAGATCGCTGACGACATTGACGTGTGTGACGGCCCCATAACTCTGCTATCAAACGATCTAAATCAATGATCACATGTATGATATTCCTTGTGTTACCTTTCTACATACTGTAGTTATGCAGAGTAACTAATTACTTACAGTAAGCACAGTCCCACAGGCTCCTTCATCACGGCTCATACTTATGTGCAAAACGCCATTAATATTTGGAAATCCCCAACATGTCTTGTCTATCAGGTGGATGTTGTCTACGTCCACGTTCATCGCTTGGAGCTCACTGACAAGTAGTTTTACCTTTATTTCTGAAATCCCACATTCAACTTTTGGGCAAAAACCTATTACATAGAAAACAAAGTAATAAATATATATCCTTACTAACTTTAATGAAATTCTGTGTTTTGTTGAAAATTATAAAATATCTCATTGCAAGAACGATAAGACTAGCTAGTGTCACACAACAGTATAAAAAAAGTGGGATGATTTTTTTCTCAATCGTCATCTGTGTGAAATCCATATGCAATCTGCTTTTTTTTCAGTAACAATTATATTTTATGGAGAACTATGGGGGCTGCATTATACTATGTGGAAGACCACGAGGATGCATTATACTATATGGAGGACTATGAGGCTGTATTATACTATATGGAGGACTATGAGGCTGTATTATACTATATGGAGGACTATGAGACTGGATTATACTATATGGAGAGCTATGAGGCTGTATTATACTATATGGAGGACTATGAGACTGGATTATACTATATGGAGAGCTATGAGGCTGTATTATACTATACGGAGGACTATGAGACTGGATTATACTATATGGAGAGCTATGAGGCTGTATTATACTATATGGAGGACTATGAGGCTGCATTATACTATATGGAGGACTATGAGGCTGCAGTATACTATATGGATGACTATGAGGTTGTACTATACGTTATGGAGGACTATGGGAGGTGTATTATATTATATTCAGGATTATGAGATGCATTAAATGATATAAAAGCCTATGGGGGTGCATTATACTATATGCAGGACTATGAGGTGCATTATATGTTATGGAGGATTATAGGAGGTTTATTATACTATATAAAGGACTAAGGGGAGTTTTATTGTGGTGCATTATACGATATGGAGGACTTTAGGGGTGCATTATAATATATGGAGGACTATGGGGGCCCATTATACTATCTGGAGTACTATGGGGAATGCATTTGACTATATGGAAGACAATGTGGTTCCCATTATACTATATGAAGGACTTGGGGGATGCATTATACTATATGGAGGATTATGGGGGTGCATTATATTGTATGGAGAATTTTGGTGTGCATTGAGCTATATGAAAGGCTATATGGTGGCTACTATAATATTTGGGAGGCTATGAGAGAGACTATATTATTTATAGAGGCCTATTGAAGGCCATTATACTGTATGCATGCAATTACACATTGTGAAGATTTGTGTGGGGTAGATCATACTGGACGGAGTGCTATGTGGGCGCCATTATTCTGTTTGGGGGGAATATTGAGGCCATTATACAGTGTGAAGAGGTGTGGGAGACTTTATCCTGTATGTAGATTTACTATCAGGGCTATAACTATAACAGGTGCAGGGATTGCAATCGCACCCAGGCCCTGGAGCTTAGGGGGCCCCAATAGTCCATTTGGCCTATGGAAAAAGACTAATGCTATTAGAGACTTGCAATAATTGAGGGACCCGTTGGATCTTTTGCATTGGTGTCCATGAGCTTCAGGTTACGCCACTGTGTACTATGACTGTTTTGGGTTCCCCATACTTTGCCAGTGTAGTTGAAAGGGGAACAGTAGGGTCACAATGCTGTGCATGTGGGGGGCTTAGATTAGAAATTCACTGTGGGGGGATCATCCAGTGTTTGTGGGGCACTTTTATTGACATCATACTTTGTGGGACATCTACTGGCTTCAATAGGAGGGAAATTACTTTGTAAGGGTTGCAAAGTTGCGACATATGTTCTTCTGTAACCCAGCCAAATATTTTTTATTTATTTTTTTCTTTGTGGGGTGGGGGGGGGGGGGAAGGGGAAGGGGAAGGGGTCCCAAGTACTACTTCTGCTATGGGGCCCCATGATTTCTATATACGCCCCTGGCTGGTCAAATGCTTGAACTGAAGCTCGAGTGTATTCCAGGCATCTCATGTGCTTTCCCATTGAATTCTATTATAAGATACAGAGTGTCATCGGAGGGAAAGCGGTTGAGGAAATATTAGATAATTTATTTTATCCGCTTGGTGTCTTTGTAAGCATTAAACAGGTTAAAAACACTCAAAAGCCTAAACATATGAACAGCAAGTTGAGTTGTTTTTATATTGCAATGGATATTTTTATTCTTATGAGCATTTATGTAGTTCACGTTTCTGTTTTGGGGTATTTTTTGGGAGTGCAATCCGCCTGAAAAATTTGTCATGTGTGTATACCCTAAGGCAGTGATCCCCAACAGTTCTGACCATAAGAGCCACATTCAGCTCTGAAAAAGGGTCATGAGCCACATCCAGATCCCCTTCGTCACAGTAGTGACACCAAGAGCCCCCATTACCTGTATAATGACAGCCAACACTTTTCTACATAAATAATATTGAGGCAGTATACTGAAATCTAGGGGGTCCTACCTTACCTCTTTCAGATCTGATGTTCTATATGGAGCTACTCACAAAAGTCACCCTCTGGAGACCTGCTCTTTATAGCTGTTTGCTAGACCTGGTGTTAATGTACTAAACAGGTAGACAGCCGTGAGCCACAAATCACGGGCCCGCAAACACAATGGCTCCCGAGCTACAAGTTGGGACCCCTTGTCTAAGGGATTTTGAAGATGCACTGCCGTACCATTTATTACACAATGGAAGGAATGTGGTCACTCCAATAAAACATCAATGACCTGTGTTATACAGAATGAGTAGGCAACCTACATTGTGCCAAAAGCAACTTACCTTCTCGATCACACTGTGCATTGGTAGATAGCAGGATCTCATTGGAGTTGACTGTAGAAACATGAGTTTACATCTTGTTATAAAAATAAATTTAAACAAAAATGTGGGAAAATGAAATATATATTGAAATACAGCAAACTATTAACATTACTAAAACAAAAACATTATAATAACAGCAGCAGAGCGATACCAGTGCATGGTTGGAGTGAAAACTGTAGGTAAGGCTGGCTTCACACTTGCATCCCGTCCTGATCAGGATGCAAACGGGGGCATCCGCTGATTCATATATAAATGCATGTTACCGCAGTGTTTTCTCTCCTGATCAGGCACAGGATCAGGCAAAAAAAATGCTGCATTTTTATCAGTTGTGTGACACGCCCCTCCAAGGCCTTAAGATACTTGGAACCGGGCTCTGAGGCTTCATCACGGGGATCACGGGGACCGAGATCCGGTTGCATGACCCTGGCGGTGTCATTAAAAGTTTGATGTGGGTGGCTCATTATCTTAGGGAAGGGCGTCTGGCGTGGAGGGTTCATTCTGGAAGGGATAACTGGACCTGGGGATACTTGTTCATTTTACATGACGCCACCCACAGGTTGCGGCTATATCTGGCCAACACTGCATGACAGTTCTCCTAGGGGTCGATTGTTGGGAGGCAGCAATGTTCTTAAGCTCTCTATGGAAAGGGCTGACCCCAGGACAATTCCATATACCTGAGTGAGTTGGTAGTAGTGGTGTTTCTGGTGCTTTTGATACAGTAGAAAGTTCACAGACACAGCGGGTTGCAGTCTTCAGATCTTTTACTCACAGTCTTTGTGTAGCAGCCCGCTGAGCACTGGGTTCTCAGAGGCAGGGATCCATCTACTCCAGGATAGGAGGATGGTACATAACCGGAACCCCCTTCTCTTTCCTTCCTCAGCCTCTTTACACTGCGCTTGCCTCGCCCGTCCTGCCTTGCGCCTCACCGCACAGAGCTCTGAGCCAGTGACTGATAGCTTTTCTTAGGGGTAAACCTGCGGTGTCTCCCCTTAGCCCTATGGTTGCCACCTTTTCATCAAATGTGCGCTGTTGTCAACTGTGTCACCGTGGAAGTACGACACAGTCTCAGGGTTGCTAGTTGAGCCTTGTCTTTATTCTCCACTAGTCTTGGGGTCCCAGTGCCCCTGTTCTTCGGCCTAGTCCCTCCACTGCCTGCGCTTCACAATGGATGAGTCCCACAGGTGGAATGGTCGCTGCCCGTGCCTCTGGGATCCTCTCTTCTTCCTGGAGCCACTTAGTTCTCCTTCTCTGCTCCTCAGTCTGGCCTCTGGACACTTCTCTCAAGTTGTCTTCCTTCTATGACAAGCTTGCTTGCTCTAGCTTCCCTCCAACTCGACTCTGGCTACTTCACCCTCCTTTTCTCTCTCTGCAGTAATTCTCCTCTTTGCTGTTCAACTTTCTAGATCTTTCTCGCTCTATTTATATCCTTTGTCGCATGTCCCACGTCATCTACGTGTGTTCTTCCTAACTTCACTCCTCCCAGGTGCTCCCTCTAACTACTTCCTTCACCACCCATCCCCATTACAATGGTTCCTAGTGTGTGAGCTGGGTGTCACAGCACCGGTGTGTGCCCCTCTTACCCGTGTGTGGGATACTACACCCCAACAGGGGTGCAGTACCTCTGTGGTGACTGGATCCACAGGGGCACTATGTGAATATATTTTTGGCCTGATTCGTCCCTGCGATTTGCTCTGGCTGAGGTGCAGTACCTCTGAGGTGACTGGACCCTCAGGGGCGCCACATTAGTTTATGGGTCTGTGGAAAAATTGGATAACACTTGGATACACTCACTGTGTCATAGGAGAAGCTTGAGAAACCTCCATCTTTATAGTACACAGTGACAAAACTGATGAAAAACAGATAAAAACACGCTGGGTCCCAATTTTTTGCACACGAGAAAAAATCACCGTTGTGTGAATGAGCCCTTATTCCAACTCCTGCTGAACCACCTCCTAAATATATTTTTGCTTGAATTTCTTGAAATACATTTTTCACCCATTTATTTGAATGGGTGGAAACCACTGCAAAAATGTTGAACTAATTGACATCTCTTCACTTTGCTGGGTTCTGCAAAACGCTGCGTTTCTTTCTACAGCAAAAAACGCACCAAAATGCAGCGTGTGAACATAGCTTTAGGGTTTTTTGCACTATAACATATTATACATACAACATAATATAAACTTATTGAAGCCTAAACAATGTAATAATGACAAGTACACGTCTGCTACATCTATAGATGTGTGGAAATAAGACATTTACTCACCACTGGCTGCCAAGTTGGTGTCACCATATGATGTCAGAAAGGTGAGAATGAGAAAGCACAAATGATGCATTGAGAATGTTTTCCTGCAGGAAATATATATTTGTTCATTTCCATATGGATACTATAACACCAAGTAAAACAACATTGTGAAGGGACCCTATTCCCTCCGTCAGGAACAATGCTTTCACTAACGAGTTCAGGTTCAATGCGCCTGTCAGGCACAGGCTAGAAAAAGGACTATAATATCCAATTTTCTCAATTTCTGTGCTCTAAAAGTGATCAGTGACCTTCATAGGCAGTGGCGGACCTACAGCCTGCCGGGCCCTGGTGCAGCCTTAGGTGAGGACCAGGGGTGGGGAAGGTGCTGGCAGAGTGTCCGGCGAGGACCGGGGGGAGCTGGCAGCATCAGGCGAGGACAGGGGGGAAGGGAGTCCTTGCTGCCAGCATCGGGCGAGGGGCTGCTGGTGCCGGTGGTGAGAAGCGGGGGGGTTCTGGCAGGCGGGAGCATGCGGCTCTTACCTGCGCCGCATTGTAGATCTGGGAGCCGGGAGAGGAGGGGCGGGATCAGCTGAGGGAAGCGGGAAGCTTCCCTCAGTTAACCCCTCTCTCTGACACAGGGACTTGGGGGTCGGCTGGGGGCCCCCCTGCAGGCTTGAGGGGCCCCCTACCCGGTCGGGGCCCTGGTGCAGCTGAACCAGCTGCACGACGGTAGGTCCGCCCCTGTTCATAGGGAGGAAATAAAAGAGAGTACAGGTGCAAAAAAAAACAATTTACTTACCATAAAAGTAATACCTTCCTGACAATCTGGTGAGGAGGGAGAAATTAAACTAGATAATCGGCGCCTGTCAGATCACTTGTTCCTGATGGAGGGTTAAATTAATAAAAAAATAGTAAAGCGAAAAGTTTAAATACCATTACTGGAGTGGCTGCCTCACCACCACTACGCTTGCGCAGCCACATCACCACCATTGGAGCTGCCTCCTTACCACCAACAGAGCTGCCGCCTCACCACTACCACCCCCAAGCAGCCACCTTACCACCACCGGAAGCTGCTGCAACCCCCATCCTACTGTCTACTCCCCATCATCTTATAGAATGTAAGCCCGTGACCCATATTACTACGATACACTGTACAAATAATATTTCCATATAGTACCTTAGTAGTAGAGCTCAGAACCCAGCCTGTCAATGCCGATGAAGGAAGGATTTGCTGAAGATGATCCTGTGAAGATTGTAAAGTTCTTAAATGGAGGTCCAGGGTGTGAGAAGACCTCGACCGAGCCATACAGCCACACGCTTTCCCTCTACAATGATCTCATAGATTTCATACTTTTGGCTAATGATTACACAAGCAGCTGTTTTACTCTCGAATGAACCGTGATACGTTATACTGCTTGTGGCGGGTTTACAATGCTGTTTCCATGTTATCATACGGCACATACCTATCCAGCAATGACATTATTACACTGCCAGGCACTAGACAAAAGGTCTGTAAAGTGAGTGGAAACCTGTCAGGACAGTTTTACTGCTGAGACTAGTGATATGGCTGTATAGGTCGTTTAATTTGCTAGCGTAACAGGTACAGGGGTTGCAATTGCACCCAGGCCCTGGATCCTAGGGGGCCCACAGGTCTTTTTGGCCATTAGAAAAAGACTAGTGCTATTAAAGATTTATATAAATTGGGGCCCCCGTTGGAGCTTTCACATCAGGGCCCATGAGCTTGAACTTACACCACTGAATGGAAGTATTGACTGGACATGTAGAAGAGGGGGGACCCACCAGTGACCAAAGCTAGTGTCAACTGGATGTTGATTCCCAGGGGCACATTCAGTTGAAAGCCATTGTAGAGCATATCACTATCAGTTACCTGCTGCTGTATAAATTAAGAAACCACAAGAGGTGATGAGTTCTCCGTCAATGGAAGTCTTCACACAGAGGCTGGACAGACATCGGTTGGACCAGATGACCCAGGAGGTCCCTTCCAACTCTTCCATTCTATGATTCTATGACCAAAGGCCAATCAAAGATCTGCTGGATCAGAATGAGTTGGCAACCCATCACAGGGGCCACATTGACAGGCCGGATCCAAGAGAAGGGGAAGAAGAGAAAGTTGTTCTTTGTAGGGGCAGAGGCAGGAGAAAGGCAGGGTTTTATATTTAAAATTGTCTGAGAGAGGATCATGAGTCACATTCAGCTCTGAGAGAGGGTCACGAGCCACATCCAGCTCTGAGAGAGGGTCACGAGCCACATCTATCTCTGAGAGAGGGTCATGAGCCACATCCAGCTCTGAGAGAGGGTCACGAGCCACATCCAGCTCTGAGAGAGGGTCACAAGCCACATCCAGCTCTGAGAGAGGGTCACAAGCCACATCCAGCTCTGAGAGAGGGTCACAAGCCACATCCAGCTCTGAGAGAGGGTCATGAGCCACATCCAGCTCTGAGAGAGGGTCATGAGCCACATCCAGCTCTGAGATAGGGTCATGAGCCACATCCAGCTCTGAGAGAGGGTCAGGAGTCACATCCAGCTCTGAGAGAGGGTCACGAGCCACATCCAGCTCTGAGAGAGGGTCACGAGCCACATCCAGCTCTAATAGAGGATCATGAGCCACATTCAGCTCTGAGAGAGGGTCACAAGCCACATCCAGCTCTGAGAGAGGGTCACAAGCCACATTTAGCTCTAAGAGAGAGGGTCATGAGCCACATCCAGCTCTGAGAGAGGCTAGCGAGCCACATCCAGCTCTGAGAGATGGTCACGAGCCACATCCAGCTCTGAGAGAGGCTAGCGAGCCACATCCAGCTCTGAGAGATGGTCACGAGCCACATCCAGCTCTAATAGAGGATCATGAGCCACATTCAGCTCTGAGAGAGGGTCACAAGCCACATCCAGCTCTGAGAGAGGGTCACGAGCCACATTTAGCTCTAAGAGAGAGGGTCATGAGCCACATCCAGCTCTGAGAGAGGGTCATGAGCCACATCCAGCTCTGAGAGAGGGTCAGGAGTCACATCCAGCTCTGAGAGAGGGTCACGAGCCACATCCAGCTCTGGGAGAGGTTCACAAGCCACATCCAGCTCTAATAGAGGATCATGAGCCACATTCAGCTCTGAGAGAGGGTCACAAGCCACATCCAGCTCTGAGAGAGGGTCACGAGCCACATTTAGCTCTAAGAGAGAGGGTCATGAGCCACATCCAGCTCTGAGAGAGGGTCATGAGCCACATCCAGCTCTGAGAGAGGGTCAGGAGTCACATCCAGCTCTGAGAGAGGGTCACGAGCCACATCCAGCTCTGAGAGAGGTTCACAAGCCACATCCAGCTCTAATAGAGGATCATGAGCCACATCCAGCTCTGAGAGAGGGTCGCAAGCCACATCCAGCTCTGAGAGAGGGTCACGAGCCACATTTAGCTCTAAGAGAGAGGGTCATGAGCCACATCCAGCTCTGAGAGAGGCTAGCGAGCCACATCCAGCTCTGAGAGATGGTCACGAGCCACATCCAGCTCTGAGAGAGGCTAGCGAGCCACATCCAGCTCTGAGAGATGGTCACGAGCCACATCCAGCTCTGAGAGAGGGGCACAAGCCACATCCAGCTCTGAGAGAGGATTGTGAGCCACATCCAGTTCTGAGAGAGGGTCACAAGCCACATTCAGTTCTGAGAGAGGGTCACAAGCCACATTCAGCTCTGAGAGAGGGTTGTGAGCCACATTCAGCTCTGAGAGAGGGTCAAGAACCACATTCAGCTCTGAGAGAGGGTCACAAGCCACATTCAGCTCTGAGAGAGGGTCACAAGCCACATTCAGCTCTGAGAGAGGGTCAAGAGCCACCTCCAGCTCTGAGAGAGGGACACAAGCCACATCCAGCTCTGAGAGAGGGTCATGAGCCACATCCAGCTCTGAGAGAGGGTCAGGAGTCACATCCAGCTCTGAGAGAGGGTCACGAGCCACATCCAGCTCTGAGAGAGGTTCACAAGCCACATCCAGCTCTAATAGAGGATCATGAGCCACATCCAGCTCTGAGAGAGGGTCGCAAGCCACATCCAGCTCTGAGAGAGGGTCACGAGCCACATTTAGCTCTAAGAGAGAGGGTCATGAGCCACATCCAGCTCTGAGAGAGGCTAGCGAGCCACATCCAGCTCTGAGAGATGGTCACGAGCCACATCCAGCTCTGAGAGAGGCTAGCGAGCCACATCCAGCTCTGAGAGATGGTCACGAGCCACATCCAGCTCTGAGAGAGGGGCACAAGCCACATCCAGCTCTGAGAGAGGATTGTGAGCCACATCCAGTTCTGAGAGAGGGTCACAAGCCACATTCAGTTCTGAGAGAGGGTCACAAGCCACATTCAGCTCTGAGAGAGGGTTGTGAGCCACATTCAGCTCTGAGAGAGGGTCAAGAACCACATTCAGCTCTGAGAGAGGGTCACAAGCCACATTCAGCTCTGAGAGAGGGTCACAAGCCACATTCAGCTCTGAGAGAGGGTCAAGAGCCACCTCCAGCTCTGAGAGAGGGACACAAGCCACATCCAGCTCTGAGAGAGGATAGAGAGCCACATCCAGCTCTGAGAGAGGATAGAGAGCCACATCCAGTTCTGAGAGAGGGACACAAGCCACATTCAGCTCTGAGAGAGGGTCACAAGCCACATTCAGCTCTGAGAGAGGGTCAAGAGCCACCTCCAGCTCTGAGAGAGGGACACAAGCCACATCCAGCTCTGAGAGAGGATAGAGAGCCACATCCAGCTCTGAGAGAGGGACACAAGCCACATTCAGCTCTAGCCTCCTCACATTAGTGGCACCCAGAAATGACACTGAGGCAGTATACCAAGATCCAGGAGTTCCTACCTTACCCCCATTCAGATCTGCTCTTCTGTACTCACAAAAGTCACCATCTGGAGACCTGCTCTTCATAGCGGTCTCTGGCTCGCCCTGCTCTCGGAGGTAGCTCTGAAGGTGAGGAGGTCAGAGTCTCCACCCTATTTTCCTGAGCTCCTGATTAGCCCTAGGCTGAGGGGCCCTACCTCTACCCAGAAGTGTAGGAAAGCCTGAAAGGAACCCAGAAGGAGAAGGGTCTGAAGTAGGAACCTGGCTGCAGTAGGGCTGGCTGAAAGCATGGAGTTAACTTGATGAATGAACTGTACTGTAAACTGTGAACTGTACTGTGAAAGAACTGCAAGTAAAACCCGGTGAACCCTGCCAGAGTCTCCCGTGTGTGATTCCCTGCATGATAAACTGTTTTACACCCTGTCAGGAGCAGCCCCGACCCATGGTGGGCTTATCTATCCGGCTGCATCACCATCCATCCTCCTGGCAGAAGTAAGCAGCGGTGGTCCCCCATTGCCCACAACCCGTGGGTGGCGTCACGACAATCCCTGTAAATAACCCCTTTTACTTGTGGGCTCGGGACATGGTCCGGACCAAGACTGCCGTGATAACCCCCCGTGATACCCCGGTCCGGTACCGAGTACCCTGTCCCAGTGGGCTACACAATAGAGCAGCAGGGGCTGGTAAATTAAAGCTTGCATTCATTGGAGTCATTTAAATCCCTGTTGTTTCTATGCATACGAGTCCAGTGGGCGGACTCGTATGCATAGACTTATATGACTGTGCCTGCAGAGGTTGCTGTCAATCACTAGTAGCCCCGCCCACTGGACTCTTGCTTATAAACGCCAGGTATTTCAATGAATACGAGTTATTCAGATTTTTTCCTAACAGACCTACATATCATTGTTCTCAGCCTCTCCTTTTCTATCTTGTGCCATCCACAGATCACACTGCAAATACAACCTATCAGGTTCCCTTAACGTTACAAAATGAGTATTAAACAATTATTGAGAGCACTTGACAGACACAGATATTTTTATAAGTAGGGTTACACTTCTATATTATTGGTCTAACCTGCAGATTTAATTGTTACTTGTAAACATCACATAAAGCAAATGTGAATGAGGTTTAAAATGTATTGTACAGGAGCAGCAATGCACCCAGACTGTATTGCGGTGCCACCTTCTGGTCATGTTTAATAACTGCAGGCATTAAAGTTATATAAAGTTTTTTTTAAGCCTCATTGGTCTATATACAAATGTATTTCCTATTGTGCTTTGACAGTCTTCTATGGAACTGATCAAACCTTACTTCCCAGTGAGTGAAAGCCTAGTATAGAGTTCTCCATTCATAGAAATGAAGGGAAAGAACATGTTATAATTCAATTGGCTCATCCCTCTGTCATTATTATCCCTTTGCCTGACAGTAATAAAGTGGAACTATTCAATTATTTTTTACTGTAGGCTGTAAAGCAAGATCTTTTTTTGGAGCAATCTCCTAGATCGCCACTAGATGTCAGCAAATAAGTAGCTAGCGCTGGACTTATTGTATGTTTGACCTTTATCACCATCCATTCCTATAGAATTTTAAATATAGCAGGTCATAACTATGTCTTTCCCACAGCAGAGGGGCAAGGGGCACACTGCCAGATGCCACAGCAGAGGGGCACCCTAGGATACACTCCGGGTAGATGGGTGTGTGGCACCCCACTACGTAGGTGCCACAAAAGGGGTACTGCACCTAGAAAAGCGGTGTAGTACTCCACTGCAATTGGGACAATGGTCACAAGATGGAGCCCTAGAGCTGCACTCACACACTAAGACAGTGGGTGGGAGGAACCCAGGGAGGGTCTTAGTGTGGCACCCCATGGGTTAATGTGCCACAATAACATCACATGGGTTCTCTCCCCCACTACACACTGACAAACACTACCACCTCTGGGCAATAGAGGGAGCACCTCCTGCTTCCATATATACTCTTGTCCATGAGGGAGAGTTCAGTTCAGCTCGAAGCAGGGCTGAGGAAAGGACACAGAGCAGAGTTAGCTCAGTGCAGACCTAGTAAAGGGTCAGAGGAACAGGAGAACGAAAGACAGAGGAACACATCTGGGAGCTGGAGTGACACCATCACTTGCCCCAGAAGTACGCACAGAGAGAGACGGACACCGGATCCGGTACTGTGTCTGGCACCCACAGCACAGCGAATCCAGGAACAGCGGGATCTCTAGATACCCCCTAGTACCAGAGTGAAGCAACACGGAGGGGTCAGTGCAGCATAGAGGACCCAAGTTGCCTAGCCAAGTGGTACCAGCAGCATACAGAGAGAGACGTGAGGAATCCCAGCAGCTTAGCTTGAAGCAGCAGCTCAGGACACACACACAGTGCAGCACAAGGAAGCCAACGACCCGGGCAGGGTGTGGGGAGAGAGCCCAGCTCCATTACAGACTCCGTGGACTATAATCTGCAATAATATCAGCAGTAAAGCCTTGGAAAACAACTTTGGAGTCTGTGTAGTGATTGCGACCTTTGCTCCAGATTCAGCACAGAGACAATTCCTCCCTACAGATCCAGCCTGTCAGCTCTGCAGCATCAGGGAGAAGAAGAGGAAATTGCAGTGTCTACCAAACGTAAGTGTGTGTGTCCTCCAACTCTTCTCCACCATCTATAACCCCAATAGACTTTAAACCTCTACTGCCCCGGGGGATACAGTTCCCCCCACTGGAACTATACCACCTCCGCTGCCCTCACATCACCCCCGGAGGTTCTGCAGCAGCGGCGGTCCCATCGCTGGCCGCACCAAGTGGGTGGCGTCACCCGTGACAATATCCCTTGTAAATATCCCCCTATTATTGTGCTGAGCCAGGGACACGGTCCGGACCAAGCCACCAGTGACATCCCCGACACAGACCGGTCCGGTACCGAGTACCCCACGTCCCTTGGGGCTCCACATTAGCGACCTCTAGAAGGGACCGGAGAGCTCAGTCAGTCAGTGAGGAGTCAGTCTGGAGGAGAGTGAGTCAGGAGGAGGTGTGGAAGGACCAGGCAGTCAGCCTGCGAGGAAAGAGAGGGTCATCTCGGCTGAGGGGCCCTGAAAGAGCACAGATCCCAAACAAGTGACAAGGAAAGCAAGGAAACTCAGGATTGCAGAGTTAACTTGAGTGGGGAAGTGAGTAACGGATAGAGTTTGCCCCATAGGAAGAAACTCGGGTACCGGAGCCCGCACCTATGAGTACTCCAAGTCTCACAGAAAATCCGCTAAACAGAGATATTACAAATACGGCCCTGACTCCCATAGGTCTCACAAGAGGGAAGCCAGAAGCGCAGTGGCAGCTGCGGCATTCAATAGAAGGTTCACCCGACGGGTACAAAAGGGAGAGGAGACAGAAGCTAGAAGCAGCAGGAGGCCAGATCATCTACAGGAGATTAGGCTTCACACTGGGAACAGAATAGAAGGAAAAGGAAGGAACATAAAGGAGGGTTCCATCTCAAGAAAGAAATCCTAATTGCAGCCCAGAGCATTCGCCAGATTCCATCTAATGAACTGTTGAACTGTAAGGCTGAAAGAGAGTGTTCAAGTAAAGTTACCCGGTGAAGTGAAGCTTTGACTCTGCTGCATCATTCCAAATATAAACTGCTTTATTACAGCATTCCTGCCCCGGTGGTCCAGTCCCGCCTACGGGGACTATTCCATCCAAGCCGCAATACCATTGACCACCGGAGGACTGTGGCGGCGCTGGTGGTCATCACCAGACTCAGCAGGTGGCGTCACGACAAAGACAACACTGTGAAGAATCCCTGTAAATAATTACCCCACCTTTCAGTTGACCCCCAGGGCCACGGCCTCGGGATGGCCACCCGTGATTTCCCGGACTGAGAGAGCCCAAGAGCCGAGTACCCCACAGCCCTGGGTGCGCGTCAGGTGTCCTATGCCAGGCACTGGGGTGGAGGGTCACCCTAATCCTGGCGTAGGGGCAAAGGGCCGCTCAATGGCAAAGAGGCAAGCTGCCTGAGACCATATAACAAAGATGAGAGAACTGCTGGCTGCCAGGTGCCGAAGCACATAGGCATGGGGATCACTGCCCGGGTCAACAGTAGAGGGCTGTGCTGCCAGAGAGGCAAACTGCATGCAGAGGGGCATCATATGACAGGCCCTGGGGAAGATGTGTACACTATGCCAAGTGCCAAGGTAGATATGTGCACTATGCTAGGCGCCAGGGTAGATGTGTGCTCTATGCTAGGCGCTGGAGTAGATGTGTGTGATGCACCCCCAGGCTATGGGGTACTCGAGGGGCCAGTGCTGTCTCTCTGGGGTATCACGGTAGTCATGAACGTGGCCTGGGATCAGTCCAAAAAGGGGCTAAATACAGGGGATTTGTCGTGATGCCACCCGGGGTATGTGGTTAATAGAACCACCACTGCCATATTCCTGCTGGGGATGGTGACTTGGGGCAGTGTGGATGGTAAGCCCTCCTCGGGTAGGGCTGCGGGTCCTCAAGGCAGGAGTAGATGTGATGGATGGGTCTGTTGAGGGATTGTACTGGGTGTAGTGCAATTACTTTAAAGTTGCAGATCTCCACGGTGCTGGTCGTCCTCGGTTGTAGCACTAAGAAGGAACAATCTCAAGCCGGATTGAGCTTACTGGGTACTTTACTTCAGGTCTTTTCAGAACAACAGTTCACAACAGTTCACGGTTACAGCTTTCTCACGTTCTTACAAGTTCAAACAATTTACACTTTATTCCCCATTCCGGATAACCAGTCTCGTGCAACCCAGGTGGTATTTTTGGGTTATTCCCTCAAAGTCCTTTCAGCCCTTGTCCTCCCACCTTCCTTCAGCTGTGGGTGTCATTTTAGTCTCTCTCTCCTTCCCATCACCTCCAGGCTATGGAGTGGGCTTTCTCTCCTCGTTGCTATGCCTCATGGGATTCTGCGCCTCCAGGGAACCCAAAACCTCCTGGGAAGACTCTCTTACTACTTCTCCAACCACCTTCTCCCTTCGGTGTTCTTTCTCCAACTCTTCCTCCTCACTGCCCCTGTGTGTTCCCGGGGTTTTTCAAGTGTTGGTTTCTCCACCCACTTTGTCAGTGCCACTCTACACTCCACCCACTTTGCTTATATACGCCTGCCACCCCTTGCTCAACCTAGAGTCCTAGGCGTAGGGTCGGTGTGTGCTGCGGTGTGGGTGTGTTTTCAACCATCTTGCCTTACCTGGCTGCACTTCCCTTTGTGCATCGGCGCCACATGTGCATTGTGCCAGGTGCCAGGGTAGATGTGTGAACAATGCTAGGCGCCGGGGTAGATGTGTGCACTATCTCAGGCACCAGGGTACATGTGTGCACTATGCCAGGCGCCGGGGTAGATGTGTGCACTATCTCAGGCGCCAGGGTACATGTGTGCACTATGCCAGGTGCCAGGGTAGATGTGTGAACTGTGCCAGGCCCCGGGGCCGATGTGTGCACTATGCTGAGCGCTCAGGCAGAGTGCGTTATGCCAGGCATTGGGGCAGATGTGCACACTAAGCCAGGCACCAGGTCAGAGGGCCACCCAATGGCAGAGAGGCACAGTGCCAGGCACTGCCTCACAGAGGTAGGAGAATGGCTTTCAGTCTCTGCAGCAGAGGGGGGTGATGTCAGGCACCGCAGCCAAAGAACACTGCTAAATGCTTCAACAGAAAGGCGGGCAACGTTGGTTTTAGCAATGCTCACCAGTGCAAAGGATGATTTTTGGGGAGATGTGGTGCACAGCACTCACATGTGGACCAGACGCCTCAACTGTCTCCATCTCTTTGGTCACTTGTAGGCTACCAGTGGTTGCAGCTGGTTCTTCGGTAGCTATCGCACGTATTTCAGCGATAACCAAACACTTCTCTTCAACTATAACTTTACTCAACTTTCCAGTTCCATCATATATCTCCACAGTATACGAGGCCTGACATCTTCCAGCAGCAAAGAAATCCAGTGGTGCAGTTAAATGCTAAGCAGACATAAATAGTTTATGTGTTATCCAGTAAATCGTTTGAACGGTTTATACCAAGGTCCGGGCTGACTTTATCCTACTGTCACAATGGTCTCTGTTACTTTGGAGACTTGGGACAGGTTTGGGACCTGTGTCTCATTCCTTTATTTAGACTTCATTTTAAATCTATTTCTTTTCTTTGGCAGTGTAGGAGATAGGCTGGGGTCACACTTGTGGCAACATTTTGAAATCCTGCTCCGGTTTTCAGCTGTCAAAAAGCTCAAAACCGGATCAGGAACGCTCCCCATAGGAGCCCAGTATGTTAACCGAATTGCTCTACATGCAATCCGGTTACCCCATTCGGTTCTGCAGCCTGCGGTAAAAATCATGCAGGCTGCAGTTTCGGAGCGGTTTGCAAACTGCAATGCGGTAACCGGATTGCTCCGGATGTGTAATCCTGAACAATGCGGTTACCTTATACTTTGTTCATCCCTGCTGCCAGCTTTGTAGAAATTTCTGAATGAAGCCGCGGCTCCTCACAGTAGAGGAGATACTGTACGTAATGTACTTATAGTATCAGCCGCTGTCCAGGGTTCTGTAGGCATTAACATTAGGTCTATAGCGGTGCGCTGCCCATAGACCTAATGTTAATGCTACAGGACCCTGGACAGCGGCTGATACTATACGTACTTACGTACAGTATCTCCTCTACTGTGAGGAGCCGCGGCTTCATTCAGAAATTTGTACAAAGCCGACAAAAGCCAGCTATAGTATAACTGCCTCATTAACCCTCACATGCCCACAGGAGTGGACAGCATGTCTCTAGGGAGGGTGGGCACCCGGCACCCCTTAGAGACATGTTGCCCGCAGCTACTATTAAAATTTAATGTTTTAATTAACATTTAACACTTTGTTCATCCCTGCTGCAGCAGGGATGAACAAAGTATACTTTAACCGCATTGCTCAGGATTACACATCCGGAGCAATCCGGTTACCGCATTGCGGTTTACAGAACACATTTTTGCAAAAAAATGTGTGTGAACCCAATTGCGTTTACCGCATCCAGATCTGGATGCGGTCAACGCAATTACACTTCCAAGTGTGACCCCAGCCACAATGTCTGTTTCTGTTGCTGCAATGCTCCTTAGTTATCTTCTCAGGTGTGGCTACTTTGTAATCACTACCATCTCTTTTGTATGGTTACAAATTCCAGCATTCCTTGCAGGTGATTGAACTCCATTCCTGGCCTAGCTACCTTAAGTGAAGTTACTGTTGTGGAGAAGCTGACTGTTGCCAAGCCGTCTGCAGCCTAGGAGAGTGGCAGCAGGCGTGAAGTTGTTTTTGTTGTTTCCCTGTCTCCCCTTCCCCTCTTGTTGTTATTAGTGCAGCAGTTAGGACTATTGCTCCCGCCGGCCATCTTGCTATTTAGGAATAACATCAGCAAGAGCCTGGAGCAGGAAGGATTTCCACATCAGGTAAGCTTGCGCACAACACCTTCCACCCCAGGCCTGAAGGAGGAGCTCTACTTGCCAACTTCAGGAAAGGTCCCCTATAAATTTAGGCCCAGGGGCGGAGTTAGGCAGTTCAGTATGGAGCAGTACTGAAGAAGACATCCTGGTGGATGGTGCCGCACTAGGCCCGTGCCAGTGAGAGAGCCTAACCAGCGTGAGGGGATCCAAGAGTGAGGGTCAGAGGCGAGGCGAATTAGCCAAGAGGAGCGGAGCCATATCCGTTCGCCCCAGTAGAGCTATGTCGACAACCCGGACACCGGAGTCCGAGAATGCATGGGTCCGGTCAGCCCAGCAGTAAAGACTGGAGGCCAGGGAGACTTCAAGTCTCCTTGCGCAGCAGCACTTGAGGCACAGCCACCTAGCAGAACCCGGGACCGCAGTGGATACAGCGGTGCCTGCAGTAGAGCTCTCACAGCCTGTCATACAAGTGAGGACTACAAGAGAGGGTCAGGGCCCAGCTTCAGACAGCCCAGAACTAAAACACACACACAGCGTAACAGGGAGACCTCATAACTCATCGGGTGTGGAGATCCTGAACTGCTCCCAGACCACCCGGACTGTACCCTGGACTTCACCTTGCTCATATCATCAGTAAAGGTACGGAAACAACAACCCTGTGTGTGTGACTGTTATTGCGGCCCCTGATCCTGCTCCCTACATAAACTGTCCGCAACCATAACTTCCATTACTGCCCCGGGAATCCTGCTCCTCTTATGGGGAGCGTAAACATTGTGCTGCTCCACCATCACCCCAGAGGTCCGTCCTGTAGCGCCGGTAACATGACCGGAACCGTAGGTGGCTTCATGGACTATTTCCATAAATTTGTATTATTTTCATTGACTCTTTTCAGTGACCACCAGAGCCATGGGACCGGGCACAGGCCCCAGTGACATCCCCAGTAAATCAACACCGGAACCGGGTATCCCACGGCCCTGGGGTGGGTCACTACATGCACACTACACATACAGATACACATATGGCTCTGCTACATGGACACTACATACCCAGCTCTGCTACATGTACAATGCATACACATACAAACACACACAGCTCTACTACATGCACATACAAACACACACAGCTCTGCTACACGCACATACATATACACAAATACAGATAAAAAATAAACACATATACAAAACACACACATGCAGATAGAGATACACACAGACACACAGATATAAATACACACATACATACATAATCAGACAAAACATACAGACACACACACAAATACACACACATACACATACAGACACACACACATATATTACCACATTCAGATGTTCTTGATCCATGCAGAGCAGGAGAGGAGCCACTGGGAGCTGCACAGAGGCTGCAGAAGTTAAGCAGAAGCAGTTTCTTCTAGGACCTTGATTTCAGTCATGTGATCAGTCACATGACTGGAAATGGCAGGTCTGCAGCCTCCATTCATCTCCCGATGCTTTCCCTCCTGCTGTGTACCGATCACATAGATCAGTGCAGAGCAGGAGAGGGAAAGCTGTGTGTGAGCGGGTCTCCTCTGCTCCGCTCTCAGACAGCTGTGGGCCCTGTCACTTCTTAAGGGCCCTGTCATTTGCCCGGTTATGCTGGCGCCGGGCCTGACAAGAGTTATATATACACAGACGTTCTCCTAAGAAAGACAAAACTTGAATTTTTCGTGAATTTCCAGATTTCAGGTTTATTCATCTCTTGCATTGATTGACAGCACTGTAGTTCAATACAAATTCCTAATATTTCTATACACAGTGAAATAGACAGCTATAATCTATGGAAGAATCACATAAATAATCCAAAAGGAAATGAGTAGTGTGATAAGAGGCCATGAAGTATGCGCTCCTGAAAAATACAAGATTAAAGACAATTACTACAGCTACGAATCAAATACATGAATACACTACACGGCAATCCTGTATAATAATTGCCTTGTGATGTCCGTCATACAGTTCCGCCGTCATCGTGTCCTTCTATCCTCTGGCCAGCACAAGTTGCAGTAGCCACGTATGTACACCCAACTGATGGGTATGCAAATATGGCGCCCGCTGGTGGTAGTGTCTTCTCGCACACTACCACCAGCGGTACGACTAACAACCGGACCCGACGCCTGGAACCCCCGAATGCACAACCCACCACTCACACCGCCGACCACCCTGCTGACGAAACCGACAAACATACAGGACCAGTGGTGATGTCACGATCATGTCATCAGGCACGTGCACGGGCGAAGCCAAGTGCATGTGATTGATCACATGACTGTGACATCACCACAGGTCAAGTAACGTACTGCGCAGAGAGTGCACAGGGTGCCAAAGAGGGGGCACAGACAGCACACAGGAGGGCACAGGGAAGCAGCGAGGGGCCACTGAGAGGGGACAGGGGGCACAGAGAGGCCAAGCATAGCACACAGGGGGCAAGAGAGGGGGCACATACAGCACATAAGGGGGCACAGGGAGGTAGACAGGGACCACTGAGAGGGGACAGGGGGCCACAGAGGAGGCAAAGAGAGCACACAGGGGGCCAGAGAGGGAGCACATACAGTACACAGGGAAGCAGAGAGGGGCCACTGATAGGGCAAACAGAGCACACAGGGGGGCACAGAGAGGGCACAGGGGGCCCTTCCGATATGATAGCATCAGGCCCATATTAAGTATACTATATATGGCGCTATGATAAGGAGTATAGATTAAGAAATAGTACAAATCACAAATAAAAAACTTACTGAAAGCATGTGACAACCGGAAAAAATCTATAAGAGAAATGAACACAAGAGGTAATTACCTATATAAAGTATTACAAGAATCGAATATCTCTGCTTCTATCATTTTTTCGGGCAAAACAACAGAAGAATAAAGATAAGTTAATTGCATGTAACTGTGGCTCTTTGGATCCATCATTTGATTTCCTTTATGAATATGATGTAGTTTAACTGAAGAGTTACTCATATGGACAATATTAAATATAATATTCCTACATACAGAAAACCCACAAACAATAAAAATGGACACATGTAAGTCAGTGGAAACAAAAAGTGTTCATATATTGTCTGATATTGTAGCTGACATCAAAGAATTGGCCAGTATTGCATCCTATTTAGTAAATGTGGTACAAGCAGTGATGAGATTCAGCTGGTTTTCTCTGGTTTGGCAAAATGGGTTGATATAAAATTACTTCTGTTCCCTGAACAGGCAAGAAGCGGTGCCCAGATCCAGTTTCAAAGACCGGGTGCCTGCCAGTTCCAAATAAAAGTGTGTCTTACGTGTAAAGAATAAAAAGGCTGCTGGCCTATCAGGGGCCAGCAGCTCACGTCAGAACACATTTTGCTGGTGCATGGCAGTAATGTCATATGCTGATGTGCAGGTCGATGTCAACTATTCGGCTGCCAGCCTTTTCTGGTAGAGTAAGAAGATATAAGAGGATGTTGCGAACAAGTGGAAAGGTAAGAAGAACATTTTTTGTGTGTGTGTGTTCTACAGAGAGACCAGGATAGGGGACATAAGACCCATGATGAAAGATATAAGGACCAGGATGGGGGACATAAGGCCCAGGATGAGGGATATAAGAGTCTATGATGGGGGACATAAGGGCCAGGATGGGTTGCATAGAGACCAGGATAAGGGATATAAAGTCCATGATGAAAGGCATAAGGGAAAGGATGAGAAACATAGGAGCCCACCCATGATAAGGGACATACAAGCCCACAATGAGGGTCATACGAGCCAAGGATGGGAGACATATGGGCTCAGGATGAGGTATTTATGGGCCCATGGTGAGTGACAAAAGAGCCAAGAATGAGCAAGATAAAATTACAGGATGGGCGATTTAAGGGCCAGGACGGAGGACATATGGGCCCAGGATGGGGGACATAGGGTCCAGAATGAGGGATATATGGGTCCAAGATTAGGGCTATATGGATGCAGAATGGGGGACATAATTGCCCAAGATAGGCAACAAGAGGACCCAGGATGAAAGACATAAGAAACTAGGATGAAGAGCATAAAGGTCCAGGATGAAGGACATAAGGGCACAGGATGAGGGACATAATGTCCAGAATAGAGGGCATATGTATTCCCATTCTGAGCTTGTATGTCCACCATCCTAGGCCCCTATGCCCCTCATCTTTGGCTCTCATATCCCTCATCCTGAGAACTTATGTTACTCATCTTGGGCCTTCATGTTTCCTATCCTGGGCCATCATGTGAACCATTCTGGACCCATATATCACCCATCCTGGGCCTTTATGTCAAATACAAGCCTAGGATGAGGGACATAACAGCCCAAGATAGGTAACATACAGGCCCGAATGTTTCTTGGCGTGGATCCCTATGGAAAGTATGGGGTTAGAGCTATAGAGAAATTGATGAATGTGCAGCCAGATGCCAGGATGCGGTACATTGCTGGTGCAAGCCTGAAGATGCTGGAGTGGGGGGAGTAGTCTGTCCCAAAAATAAGAATTGTGTATATCCCAAAAACTGTGATGTTAAGGATTGTGCCCATTTCACAAGATGGTTTCAGCAAAGAACTATTGTTAGACTTGATTGACTCATTGTTTGTAAAAGTTAACTCAACTTTTTAATTGGGGAACCAGCTGGGGCATATGCTACCATGGATCCAGGGCTGCTCTGCAGCCTAGGTTTGGACTAGTCCCTGACTACAAGGCTCCTATGCCTCTGGCACCTCGACAACTATTTGGTAGTAATATGTGGCGTGTGAATGATGTGGTGGTATTTGTCCCTTTTAAGTGGTATTTGGTCACTGTGGTGGTACTATGTTAACTGGTCACAGTGTGGTAGCATTTGTCTCTTGTACGTGGTATTATTGTGTCACATCACATGTGCTGGTAGTATGTGGTCTGGCCCCATTGTAGTGGTATTTGTCCTGTGTATGTGGTGTTATTCGGTTACTAAACGGTGGTAATATATGGTTTGGTCATGGTGTGGTGGTATTTGTCCTTTGCATGTGGTATTATTCAGTTACTATGTGGTGGTAAAATGAGGTTTGGTAATGGTGTGGGAATATTTCTCCCTTGTATGTGGTATTATTCAGTCACTATGGTGATGGTAATATATGGTCTGGTCATGGTATGATTGTATTTGTTCTTTGTATGTGGTATTACTTAGTCACTATGTGGTGATAATATGTGGTATTTTAAAGGTCTGACAGTATATATTTAAATGGTCATGTTTTTTTAAATGGGCATGGTTTCCTAACACAAACAGGGAAACTGTTGTTAAAGATTTGAATCCCACCCCTGGGTGCAAGTGAAATATACCAACTATTTCCTTGTTAGTCAGATACTGAGAAGTAATTTCTCCTTCAAGATAGATATTCAAACATATCACTAAGCAAAGCATTTCTTCCATTATCTAATCATCTAACTGGCACAAAGTTTTGGACACATGAGTTGTCTTTCCCACCAAAGCATTTGTTGACAGAGGGAAGATCATCATTGTCCACAGTATGTAAGTGTTAGGACTTTGGATCTTCTATTGGCATCTTGTGCATCTTGCACCTTTTCAAGTAGTATCCGCTGCTTCACTCATGTTCATGTGATCCTCCTCTCTGTCTTTATAAACCTCAGTCTACCATCTAGCCTTGATTGAGTATTCAGTTTGAATTCCAGGCTTCCTGTGCTTTAACAGTCTGCTCTAAAGGTGCCGTCACACGCATCAATTTACTGAATGATATTGTTAGCGATCACATGCACGCGCGATCGCTAACAATATCGTTCAGATCGCTGGTGAGCTGTCACACAGGCAGACTCACCAGCAATCAATGGACCAGAGACATCGTGGAAACTATTTAAATATCGTTTCCATGATGTCTTGCTCCCGCTGCCAGGCTGCGGTAAGCGGGAGCAGGCTGGTCTCCAAGGTAGAGTTAAGGCCACGTCACACGTAACGATATCATTGCCGATATCGTTCAAAAGTCACGTGTTCTGTGACGCTTGAACGATGTTGAAACGACATCGTTGCGTGTGACACTACAAACGATGAACGATCAGTCGGCTGCTGTGACACCGGGAGACAACCAATAAGCCAGCTCCCAGCACCTCTCTGCAAGCGCTGGGAGCTGGTATCCAAGGTAAACTGCGGGTATCTAGGCAGCGCATGCTGCCTAGATACCCGATGTATACCTTGGTTACCAGCCTTTTCCGCTCACTGGCTGGTATCCAAGGTATACAGCGGGTAACTAGGGTCCCTAATACCTTTTTTCTGTTCTCTTATAGGCATCAATCACCACAAAAATCTTACCTCCAACTCTCTACTATTACTTTGTTGTGATAAAGTCGGTTTTAAATAAACTTACCATTACAAATGATAGGTCCAAACTCCAGAACGAAAACTCTGTCGTCATTTACAGCTCTTCGAGACTGAGGTCCAGAACAGACCTGTAACAGAAACAATGAAAAGTTGGAAATGGATTTTACATTATAGGAGTCGTCTATTCCGGTGGTCAACTTATATCAATGGGAGATGCACCAGTTGATAGAACAATCTATCAGAAAAGGCAATTGTTCTTCATCCTGGCTAATCTAAGAAATGGTCGTCAATGTAATACGTATATGAACCATTCCACCAGAATGATAGTTGTGTTTGCAGCTACTAGAGCTTTGGCTATCTAGACTATGGCATCTAAATAATAAGAGATAGGGATAGGCCCCCATCACAGCCATGTTTTACTCTTCTGGAGCTCTGTCATGTGCAGTACTTCATAATAGATTGCCAATTAATTGCAGGATCATGTTACCGAAACAGCACCTCATTTCAGATGAAATATGGTTTAAAAGTTGTCTGGGGAGTATAGGGACACACGTGATTGGTCAAGCGTCACCCCGGCTGGCTTCTCCCCAATTAGCTCCAGTTAATTGACAGTCGCTAAAAATTTATACACATGGAAGAGACCCGTCAATCAATTGGAGTGGGCCCATATCAGACTTGTCTGGTCTCTCCTTATAATCCTTGGTTGGCTTTTCAGACTGAGTCTAGTGATAGGCTCCCTTTCGGTATTTTATTATTATTATTTATTTGTATAGCGCCATTAGTTTCCATGGCGCTTTACATATGGAAAGGGCAGACAAGGACAAGTACAATATATATATGGACAATCAAGTCGTACAGGTACAGGAGGGGTGAGGACCCTGTCTGCGAGGGCTCACAGTCTAAGAGGGATGGGTGGGGATACAGTAGGAGGGGGTAGTGCCGATCGGGAGACGGTGCGGTGAGCCGGGTCTCATTGCAGGTTGTAGGCTTGATGGAAGAGGTGGATCTTCAGGTTCTTTTGAAGGTTCCCAGGGTAGGCGAGTGTCTGATGTGTTGGGGGAGAGAGTTCCAGAGTATGGGAGAAGCACGGGAGAAATCTTGTATGTGGTTGTGAGAAGAGGAAATGAGAGGGGAATAGAGAAGGAGATCTTGGGAGGATCTCAAGTTGTGTGAGGGTAGGTGTCGGGAGACCATGTCAGAGATGTATGGAGGGGTCAGGTATCTGAAAAGTGTTGAAATATCAGCAAAATGTGATTTACCCCGATAGATCTGACTCACCGGTTTGCACGTTGTCTTTTGCTGTCGCAGAGGGTGAGTTCACAATGTAGGTACACCTGGTTATGCTCTCCAACAAATTTGAACATCTGCAGAGAAAATCGTCCTCGTAAGGAGACTCCATTCTCCAGCACCTTGATGCTCGCGTCTTCTTTATTAGGACATCTAGAGGAAATGAAACATTCTGAGAAGTGGCTGTACCAGGATTTTTTTTATTCTGAAAGTATAATCCATATTAGTTTATTGGTTATGTCCAAGGAAATGTCAATGTGTGTATGTGTATAAGGTCGGAAGGCAGATACAGTTATGTATGACACATGATTCTCTATCAACTGTTATGGGAACACGAACACTGTGTAAACTGTAAAGACGGCTGCACTAACAAGGGCGGGAGGAGAAGATTTCATACACATGTCCCAAAATCATGTCCCCAACACATTAGTTCAAATATAAGGTAAAGGTAACAACTCTTTTCATGAGTTTCTGTCCTATGGGATTCCTTCCAAAAAAGAAGGTAGAGTAGACCCCTTTAGCGGCTCTACAATAACATGCTTCCAGTTCTTCTGATCTATGTTCTGGGGTGCATCTCAATGAATTAGAATATCACCAAAAAGTTAATTTTTTCCAGTAATTCAATACATAAAGTGAAACGCATATATTATATAGAGTCATTACTCACAGAGGGATCTATTTCAAGTGGTTTTTCTGTAAATGTTGATGATTATGGCTTACAACCAATGAAAACCCACTAAAGTAGGGAGGATGAAGGGTTAAACACTGTGCTGCGATATTCCACGAGATATCAAAGGGTGAATATCATATTGATTTATTAGTCAACGCGTTTCAGGGCTCTGAAGCATGGCCATATGACATTGATTTTGATGATGTTCTTCCACTAATCATTCCTCACCTCTCTTTAATGATGTAATATTTCATAGGATCATCTGTAAATTTTCCTGGTGTAGCATAACAAGTCTTCATCACCGTGACATAACCTGAAGGCTTAAGGCCTTCTAGAAAGACTTCCACATACAGTGTTGATGATGTTGAGAGCCCCACCTCCTGGTCTTCATATGTGGACAGATAACTTTGGTCCTTATACACCCGCCATGTGTGCCTTGAACTCCCCTGCACCCTCAATGTGGAATGTTATAGAACTGTAATGAAATAATCAGTCATTATTGATTGCAAGAAGAACAAATAAATCCATTTTGGAACAAATCAAGCAAGACATGTCACTTGAAACAAGGATCACCAAGCTATGACTTGCCTACTATGGACATATCATACAAAAAGAAAAATCACTGGAGAAGGACATTAAGGTGTGGAGGAATAGAAAGCACAAGGCGGAGAAGAAGATAATTGATGTTCATTATGATGTATTTTGGATTGTTTGATTGGTAACAATAAAAAGATTTAACATGGAGAAGAAGACTAGCAACCCAATGGCTTGATACTATCAAGATAACGGCGGAGAAGACTCTGGTGGACCTAACTAGGCTTGGGAAAGACCTGGTGAACCTATCTAAGGTTGGGAAAGACCCTGCTGGACCTATCTAGGCTTGGAGAAGACCCTGGTGGACCTATCTAGACTTAGAGAAAACACTGGTGGACCTATCTAGGCTTAAATAAGGCACTGGTGGACCTATCAAGGCTTGGAGAAGACCCTGGTGGACCTAACTAGGTTTGGTGAAGACCCTGGTGGACCTAACTTGGCTTGGAGAAGACCCTGCTGGACCTATCTAGGCTTGGAGAAGACCCTGGTGGACCTATCTAGACTTAGAGAAAACACTGTTGGACCTATCTAGGCTTAAATAAGGCACTGGTGGACCTATCAAGGCTTGGAGAAGACCCTGGTGGACCTAACTAGGTTTGGTGAAGACCCTGGTGGACCTAACTTGGCTTGGAGAAGACCCTGCTGGACCTATCTAGGCTTGGAGAAGACCCTGGTGGACCTATCTAGACATAGAGAAAACACTGGTGGACCTATCTAGGCTTAAATAAGGCACTGGTGGACCTATCAAGGCTTGGAGAAGACCTGGTGGACCTAACTAGGTTTGGTGAAGACCCTGGTGGACCTAACGTGGCTTGGAGAAGACCCTGCTGGACCTATCTAGGCTTGGAGAAGACCCTGGTGGACCTATCTAGACTTAGAGAAAACACTGATGGACCTATCTAGGCTTAAATAAGGCACTGGTGGACCTATCAAGGCTTGGAGAAGACCCTGGTGGACCTAACTAGGTTTGGTGAAGACCCTGGTGGACCTAACTTGGCTTGGAGAAGACCCTGCTGGACCTATCTAGGCTTGGAGAAGACCCTGGTGGACCTATCTAGACTTAGAGAAAACACTGTTGGACCTATCTAGGCTTAAATAAGGCACTGGTGGACCTATCAAGGCTTGGAGAAGACCCTGGTGGACCTAACTAGGTTTGGTGAAGACCCTGGTGGACCTAACTTGGCTTGGAGAAGACCCTGCTGGACCTATCTAGGCTTGGAGAAGACCCTGGTGGACCTATCTAGACATAGAGAAAACACTGGTGGACCTATCTAGGCTTAAATAAGGCACTGGTGGACCTATCAAGGCTTGGAGAAGACCCTGGTGGACCTAACTAGGTTTGGTGAAGACCCTGGTGGACCTAACTTGGCTTGGAGAAGACCCTGCTGGACCTATCTAGGCTTGGAGAAGACCCTGGTGGACCTATCTAGACTTAGAGAAAACACTGATGGACCTATCTAGGCTTAAATAAGGCACTGGTGGACCTATCAAGGCTTGGAGAAGACCCTGGTGGACCTAACTAGGTTTGGTGAAGACCCTGGTGGACCTAACGTGGCTTGGAGAAGACCCTGCTGGACCTATCTAGGCTTGGAGAAGACCCTGGTGGACCTATCTAGACTTAGAGAAAACACTGATGGACCTATCTAGGCTTAAATAAGGCACTGGTGGACCTATCAAGGCTTGGAGAAGACCATGGTGGACCTTTCTAGGCTTGGAGAAGACCCTGGTGGACCTATCTAGGCTGCACAATATCGATCTTTCTACAGAGCGTTCATCCATCAAGTCACCAAGGCTCAATATCGAGATGAAGGTCGATAAATAAATAAATGAATATTACAAATATATCAATCTGTTGTGTTAACAGATCTCATCTCCTAGAACAGAAATAATGGAAACACTACAGCCCTGATTGATCATTTACATTTTTAAGTCCCTTTCTGTCTTTTCTCATTTTATTTTTGCGCTGAAAGACTTTGAGGAAATTAGTCAAAACAGCAGATGATATTTAATAAAATTAATATATTTTTTTTCGTTCTTTTAATTTTTTTTAGTAAAATATTGCGCAACGTTTTCAGTAAGATTATAAATACCATAAGTCATATGTACAAAAAGAAGTATGCACATTTTGCACTTTTCTATGGTACATTTGCAAAAATGTTTTGAGAAGTCTGACATGATGAATTAGCCAAAAACATTTGGATAATAAAATCCATGCCCATGTTAAAGAAAATGATGAGAACAGAATACAACTAGCACATAAATGGTGCAAAAGCCATGATGCACTTGGAATAAAAATAAAATATGCCTTAAAATGAAACTTTTATTCCAGAAAAGGTGCTGAAGGAATGATTACTTCCCGGATGCATGCAATGCTAAAACATCAGATAATATATGATTTACATATAGTACGTTGATGCAGTGGAGCCAATTGGAATTAAAGGATTTGTCCACTACTTGGACAATCCTTCTCATTCCCCATGTAGGCTCCCATAAAAATAAAAAAGCCTATACTCACCTCCAGTGCTGGCGCGGTTTTAGCAATATCAAAAGTTCCGATACCGGGGTCCATGTGACATTATATTGAAAAAAATCCTGCAACCAATTAGTGCTGACCTCCTTCTCCCCGCCTTCGGATACAGGAAATGAGTGCTGTGACCATCACTCGCTTCCTGTTAATTGCTCCCGTGTTTGAAGGCAATGAGAAGGAAGTCAGCACTAATGGTTGCAGGGATCATGTGTCAGAAAACTCTCATGTGGACCCTGGGAAGGCAAGTTCTTTGCTAGAACCGGCACTGGACGTGAGTTTAGGTTTTTTATTTTAATGGGGGACACCATGTGACTTGTGAATGCTCACATTACATGGTCATTCTCCAGTGTCAGAGCAAGGAAGTTGCCATTCAGTGAGGAAGTAGATGAACTCTAGTGCCACTTGGAGGTAGCAATCTTAAAAGTCATAATTGACTCTTTAACAATGTGGCACCCCAGGGTCCAATTGCCACAGTGTCATTATCTCCCCGGGTGGTCGTGTCACGCTTGAGAACAACAGAAGGGTATCCACACCAGACTGTAACCACACACAACACCTTTCTGCCTCCAGGCCTGAAGGGGAAGATCTAAGCCCGACATCAGGGTTAGCTCCTCTATAAATTCTGGTCTGGGGCGGAGTCAATTAATTCAGTTCCTAGGAGGACTGAGGAAGACATCCTGTGGACTGTTAGCTGCCCTAAGCTTGTTCCAGGGTATCTAACTTAGCGTGAGAGACCAAGACAGGGGTCTGAGGAAGTGGCGGAACACCTGGGGAGCGGAGCGGTGTCGTGCTCACATTAGAGGAACAGCGCCACAGAATGGACATCGGAGTCCGAGGCTGTAAAGACCCTAACCCGGCAGCCAATACTGGAGGGTGGGGGATTTCAAGTCCCCCAGCCACACTATGCCCGGAGGCAAAGCAGCAAAAAGAGCCCAGGGATAGCTGCTTGAGATGAGGGCTTAATAAAGGACTCGAGTTGCCTGCCATACCGACACCAAGCAGGAGAGAGAGAAGGCCAACAGCTAAGCTTAAGGAGCAGCAGGGAGCCACCAACACAGCGCAGCAAGGAGACCTCAGAACCGGTCGGGTGAGGAATACCCCACGTTGCTCTCAGGTGCACGGACTCAGCCTTCCAACTGTCAGTAATACTGTTGCACCAGTAAAAGGACTGAGCAACCAACAAACCATGAGTCTCTCTGTTGCTTTGCACCTGCCATCCTGCACCCTGCACCCTTACTATATCCACTGCCCTGAGCATCCGCTCTGCCCGTGGGAAGCCATTCCATCCCAGCTGCCTGTCCATCATCCCCAGAGGTTCTGCAGCAGTAGTGGCCACTCATAGCCATATACCAAGGGTGGCGTCACGAATAACCTTTTCATCATCCCCTTTCCCTACCAAGCCAGAATCTCCCTTAACAGCTGCACCCAGGGCCACCGAGCTGGGTCTCGACCCCTGTTACTCCCCAGAACTGTACAATAGTCCGGTTCTGAGTACTCTATACCCTGGGGCAGGTCAACAAGACTTTTAAGATGACTTAAGAATTGTGCCAGATCAGAGCCCCAATCTGCAGACGCTGCGTTTTGGGGTGATTGCTCCTCATCAGTGCAAAATATTAGATCTGATCTGGCTGTATGAGAGGCTAAGATGAGGTTTGGCACAATACCTACTGTCCTTATGGAGAGTACATGTATGTGACTTGTATTCTTCTGGCCAGAATCCAACTGGATGGGTGCAGCCTCGATCAACGCAATTGTATTGAGATAGGCCGTAAACAGTCTAGTTGGAATGTGGCTGGGAGTTTGTGGCACTGGAACCAGAGAATCCAGACAGTGTGACAGATGTGAGCATTTACAAGTCTGCAGTCAATAGAGGGACCCATACAGTGACTTGTAGTTTAAGACCAGACAACCACATTAAGTACAATACTCCTTTAATTTCACAAGTTTTGGGGCAACAAAATTCTATATAAAAACCTAAAAGCTGGCACATTACCTTAAAACTGGTTTTAAAGACGTCTTAATACTAAGATCCAGCGGATATGAGCAAGAGAAGTTTAGCTTAAGTTCCGAGCTCCTCATGATGATTGTATTTGGTTCCAGCTGTACATACATTGTATTCCAGTATACTGCATGTGTTCCATTGTTCTGCAGAATAGAAAGTCCTTGCATTAATTAGTTTTTTTTTCTAACCTTTTCTTATGGAAATGTGATTACCCTAATGGGAATACTCCAAACTAAAACCTTGTGTGATCATTCTGCTTTAGTTTTCGGAGGCTAGGGTCACATTAAAGTTTAACAGGGCTTGCGTCCCAAACATAGGTTTTGGCAGCCCTAACGAGGTGCTACTGCCATGGTAGTGCCGCGTTAACGCTGCCAATGGTTACCTATGGAGACGCGGCTCCTAGCGCGGCTCAAACGCCGGCATCTGAGTGAAATCTCAAGCTTTTTCCCAATGCGAAACACTGAAAAGCGTCTTTTCTGGCGTTAGGAAAAAGCTTGAGATTTCACTCAGAAATGGCGGTAGCACCTCGTTAAGGCTGCCAAAACCTATTTAACGCCACCCCCCTGAGCGCCCCTCAAAAGGTTAGAGATAAAGTAACAGGAAGGAGGGTAGAAAAAACATATTATTCTATATCACCCACCAGCTTTAAGCTGTGTGCACACATTGCAGATTTGTCAAAAACACTGAAAGGTTTCCTAATAGCAGCAAAGTGGTTGAGTATCCTGAAATCTTATGCACATTGAGTAATTTCCTTGCAGATTTGGGTCAGACTTGAAGGGCATATCCAGGATTAATATACTTTGACTGAATCCAAACATAGTGCCACCCCTATCTACAGGTTGCTTGTGGTATTACAGCATAGGCCCATCCACCAAAATGGAGCTGAGCTGCAGTATCACACACAAGCTGTAGACAGGGGTGGCGCTGTTTTTAAAATATATCAGCTATGTTACGGTAGTTGAATCCTGGACAACCCCTTTAATCTTTCAGAGATTTTGCTGTAGCGTTCATACGTACTGATTTTTTAGATAAATCTTCACCAAAAACGCTTGTCCAAAATGCCCGGCCCTTTTCAAATCTAATGCACTTGGCTGCCCTGCGCCAGCGCAAATGCAAGTGAATGGGCATTTAGGGGCTAGTGCAGCCAAGTGCACAGGCGCATTAGATGTGAAAAGGGCCTACCAAAAATTTTTTTTCTTGCCAAGCGATGCAAAAATGTTGCAGGTATTTCTGCACTAAATACTTTATATGTGCTCATTCCCTAAAGAGACAATCAACAAAGCTGCAGATCTTCATAGCCTGGAGCCAGGGTGAGTAATGGAAACAGCAAATCATTTTTGCTTTATGTATCAAAATAAGAGAGTTCTGTCCACCAAAAAGATGTATTATAAAATTAAGGCTAGGGTCACATCTCCGTTTTTTTTTTTAAATCCTGATCCGGTTTTGAGCTTTCAAAAGGCTCAAACCCGGAGCAGGAAACGCTCCCCATAGGAGCCTATGATAAAAACCGGATTGCTTCACAAGCAATCCGGTGTCCGTCTCCGGCACTGCAGCCTGCGTGAAAAATCATGCAGGCTGCAGTTTTCGGAGCGGTTTAAGCAGCCGCACTGCAGTAACCGGATTGCTCAGGATGTGTAATACACATCCTGAGCAATCCGGTTACTGCAGAGCGGTATTCTGTACACATTTTTGAAAAAGAATGTGTGTGACCGGTATTGCGTTCACTGCATCCGGATCTGAATGCGGTGAACGCAATTCAAGTTTTAAGTGTGACCCTAGCCTAAGTGATGTGAAAGCAGTAAGTGACGTTTTAGAAATCTGTCATGCGTTTGTCCTTCTGGCCATTTATGACTTGTCTGCAGCATTGTTTGCACTTGTTTCCTCTAACTAGAAGCCTCAGCAGTTTCTCCAACTGCGCTCTGCACCATTCCTCCTTTTCCTTTCAGATTATTCTCTCACCCAACTAAAATGAGCGTTTTAGGGTGGAAACACACAGTCTGAGAGGCATGCGAGTTGCTTGCCCTAGTCTCACATGACTCACCCAGCCGGTGTCCCACTCTCGTGGATGGGAGCGTGGAGTTGCATAGAACTGCAAGCAGCTGATACTAACCCATCCAGAGAGCCGTCAGCCATCCTGGGTGGGTCATTCGAGTAACTGGCATGCCTCTCATGGCCACTTTACACACACCAACTTATCTGTCCAACTTCTGAACAACTTACTGGTTGCAGTGAAATCATGGACACATTGTTCTATTGTACACAGCCACAAAATGGAGCAATGTGTCCATGATTTCACTGCAACCAAGTTGTTCAGAAGTTGGACAGATAAGTTGGTGTGTGTAAAGTGGCCTTCAGACCATGTGTTTCCAACCTTAGACAACATGGGTAAATTGATTCTTCACAGAAGACAGATCTGTAGACAGATTTGAGCAGATTTTTTTTTAAATGAATGATCAATGCAGCAGAATAGATGTGACTGAGGAGTGGGAAAACAAGCTCATTCATTACTAGATGCATGAATATTTCAATACAAGCTTACATGTAGGCGAGCTCTACACTTTTCATTTTGAAGAGGAGATATAATGGAGATCATGCTTGTGTTGTCTTTGTCTTTGATTCCCGCACACCGATCGTCTGAGAAGTAAATACTTTTGGCATTTAAGCCTTTGAGCTGACATGTCCTGAATGACATTTCTATGTTGTGTGTGTTACATTGTAGCTTCAAATCCAAGTCTTCTAAACCTAGAAAGAGGGGACAAAAGTCGTATTACCAAAAGTACGTTATATTTTATCAGCACATTAACATATGTATTTTAATAATATCGGTAGATAACTGGTCGAGGTTCAGGACTTCTTGATCTGGAGCTGTTAGGGTCTATTGCAAGTGGAAAATAATGGCAGCAAAGAACAAGTCTGCAGTAATTGACCTGCGGTGCTGCAGATTTTTCAATTTTGTTGCAATTTGTTGTCAAATTCTCCTGTTAATTCAATTATAAAAGCCGGAAAAAAAAAAATTATATTGTTTGTGGCTTTTGCTGCACTATTGTTCCTTAGCAAAATATTGATAGAAAAAAAAATGATTCCCCAATGTGCAGCGCTCACAGGAGGCAGAGGTGATGATTGAAAAAATGATTAATCTGGAGAACATACAACGCATTTCAGCTTTTCCATCCTTCTTCAGGTGAGGAATATAACATATAAACTCTTGGAAATAATATCCGTGTATGTATGGCAGGTATGTGTGTGCCCTGATGATGTATTAACAACAGTCTACATGCAAGGATATAATTTCCAGGAGTTTTTATGTTATATACCATACCTGTAGAGCAGGTATGTGTGTGCCCTAATAACTTATTATCAACAGTCTACATTTGACTGTATAATTTCCAAGAGTACATATGTTTAGATGTTATGTACCATACCTGAAGAGTGCATATATGTGTGCCCTAATGACTTATTATCAACAGTCTACTATAATGATATAATTTCCAAGAGTATATATGTTATGTACCATACCTGAAGGACGGATATCTACGTGCAATAATGACTTATTAACAACAGTCTACATACAAGTTTTCATACAAGGATATCATTTCCAAGAGGATATATGTTATGTACCATATAATCAAAAAGTCCCGAAAGACACAAAGGCGGATGTAAATAGTTCACAAATTTTTATTTTAGGAATACCTGACAACAAGTTTTATTCCATATACAATTCCATAAATGAAATAATGGGGAAGACATAGATTTATCAGCAAAAGGTGAGCTTCTGGATAATATTACAAGAGCAAAATCATATATACTTAGAAGCAGTCTCTGGTGGTACAGATAAGGGGTAGGCCACGTGACTGTGCGGTGGTTATGCAAATATTGGAGATTATCATTAAGATGTGTGACGATGGGCCAATTTAATCAAATGTCCCAATGGGCTAATGGGGGCATGGGAGAGGGAGATCTTTATCAATAACCCCATAGCGGCCTCAGATAAAATTCAGGGATGGATGAGATTCATCGATGACGTTTTCTTTGTATGGGAGGGAAGTGATGAAGAACTTAAAGACCTGATTACCCGACTAAATTGCAACAATGGAGTTTTTGGATATATTGATCGATACTAGAGAGGATGGAAGTTTGACTACCGACATCTTTCGGAAAGCAACTTCCACAAACTCCCTTCTACATGCGAAATCGTCGCATTTACCATCAACAATTAAAGGAATTCCGGTCGGTCAATATATGAGGGCCAGACGCATTTGTTAGAATGATGACATCTTTGAGGTTCAGGCAAAGGATCTCAAACAGAGATTTGAGGAAAGGGGATACAGTAAGAGAGCTATAAAACATGGATACTCAAAGGCAAAAAAATGCAATCGGACGGAACTTCTATGTGATATGAGGAATAAGAACAGTAAGGATCAGTCTGGTTTTCCCAGATTGATAACCACCTATCACAAACAATGGAAGGGTTTTCTGGACATTATTAAAAAACACTGGAGTATCCTTCTTAATGATTCAATCTTAAAACAATGTGTCTCCCCCAGACCTCTGGTGACAGCAAGGAGATCACCCAACCTCAGGGATACTTTAGTTCGTAGCCACTTTGTGAGAACGTCAACAAATGATGGCAATTGGTTGGACATCAAGGGCTTTTTTCCGTGTATGGGCTGCAAGGCATGTGCAAACATGCTAAAAAGCAAGACATTTTGTAACTCTGACAATTCCAGGACGTATGAGATCAGACAGCACATTACTTGTTCCACAAAGGGGGTTATTTATCTGGCCAAATGTCCCTGCAATAAAATTTATATAGGTATGACCACCCGCGAGTTGCGTGTTCGTGCAAGGGAACACGTTCTCGACATAGAAAAAGGTGCAGGAGCAGAAAATCCCTCTAGTCTCAAGACAATATTGAGACATTTTTATTATGAACATCGAAGCAATTCGAGTCTTTTGAAGATTATGGGCATTGATAGGATATCACTTGGCCAAAGAGGTGGAAATTTGAGCAGAGACCCTGGGACAGGTTGAGAGCAAGTGGATCTACAGACTCAATTCTGTGGCTCCCTTTGGTCTCAATGAACACTTTGGTTTCGGTGCTTTCTTGTGATCTGTACAGATGAGATTCCTATAATATGCATCAGTATTGTGGGTACTGACTGTGGTTTTAATTGTTCTTAATGGTGATTTTAACCCCTTTTCTTTTGTTATTACATTGTAGATATTTATTAATCAGTTTTGAATTATCATCATATGAACACTTTGATAGTGAACTGGTTGGAACAACGAGACAGAAACATTCCGGACTCCTGCATATGGGACTATGTATTTTTGCACTTTATTCAGTTCATCATGTATTTTTGGAATTGTGATTAATTGAGATATATATAATGATTGCTATTTGCACATTTTTTGATCTGTGTATACAATCCTAACTTATGACTGTATATGTATTGCACTATTGTAAGCACTTTATAATGGATTGTGTGAGAATTTTAGTATTTTTGATTGAGATGTGCTCTTAAGCTTATCTTATAATTATCTAGCCCTTATTCACTTTATATATTTATACTTTGCCCTCTGATTTTATTAATTTAGCAAATACACTGTCATGAAGGAGTCTGTGCCCTCTCTCCTCCTCCCTGCGAGCGCCAGAGTCGTGTGTGACCTCCCGGACTCGCCCCCTCCTGGTCACATGGCCGCGATACAGGAAGAGCGTCTGAATTGACGCTGCTTCCTGTTTGCGATCCAAAGACCGGAAGTGGGGCGGGTCACATGATCGGGAGCGATCACGTGATTCCGGCGCCGAGAATGGCGGCGGTGGAGACAGTGCACAGCCTTTCTGGATTGATAATCACTGCCACTCACTATATAAACCCCGGGTTGTCTCCCCACTTTGTACACCACCCCCTGAGGAAGTCTGAGGACGAAACGCGTAGGGGTCTAGGGGCGGCCTGAGTGTGACTGGGGTAACATCTACGGAGGTATGTAATGATGGAATATCATTGATATTGAACATGGTGTTTTCAGCTTTTTAAATCAATCTGCATACTGTGCTTCTGACCTGGTGATAATGGTATTGTACTGGTGAAAGCTGTTTTGTGTGCTTTTGGTTATGACATAGCAGTGGTGGATTGGCTTGGTGCCTGACACTCACCACTGTATATCCTATTTAGGCCCATCAAGCAATATAAACTGGGTACATGACACCATAAAACAGAGGCATAGATGCACAAATTTCTTTGATAAATTAGTGCTGATCCATTGTATGTATGTGTGCCAAACTGGTCCTTTTTTGGATGATAAAAATGGGTCAATATTGAGACACTGGATCTCCCTGTTGTAGTTAAATGCCTGGAATAGATCTGGTTCCAGTGTGAAAGGCCCAGTTCCGGACATATTACAACAATTTGATGGGGCTCTATTACTGATCCCAATAGTTCGTTAGCCCATTAGGACATTTGATTAAATTGGCCCATCGTCACACATCTTAATGATAATCTCCAATATTTGCATAACCACCGCACAGTCACGTGGCCTACCCCTTATCTGTACCACCAGAGACTGCTTCTAAGTATATATGATTTTGCTCTTGTAATATTATCCAGAAGCTCACCTTTTGCTGATAAATCTATGTCTTCCCCATTTTTTCATTTATGGAATTGTATATGGAATAAAACTTGTTGTCAGGTATTCCTAAAATAAAAATTTGTGAACTATTTACATCCGCCTTTGTGTCTTTCGGGACTTTTTGATTATATGTTATACCCAGGTTGGAAATTGCATGAGATATTGATGTAATGTTATGTACCATACCTGAAGGGCAGGCATGTGTGAGCTCCGATGGTGTATTAACAATAGTCTACATGTAAGGATATAATTTCCAGGAGTTTATATGTTATATACCATACCTGAAAAGCGGGTATGTGTGTGCCCTAATGACTTATTATCAACAGTCTACATTTGACTGTATAATTTCCAAGAATATATATGTTTATATGTTATGTACCATACCTAAAGAGTGCGTATGTGTGCGCCCTAATGACGTATTATCAACAGTCTACTATAACGATATAATTTCCAAGAGTATATATGTTATGTACCATACCTGAAGCACAGATATGTACGTGCAATAATGACTTATTAACAACAGTCTACATACAAGTCTACATGCAAGGATATAATTTCCAAGAGGATATATGTTATGTACCATACCTGAAGAGCAGGTATGTGTGTACCCTAATGACGTACTATCAACAGTCTACATTTAACAATATCATTTCCAAGAATTTACACGTTATGTACCATACCCGAAGGGCGGGTATGCATGTGCCCTCATGACGTATTAACAACAGTCTACATATAAGGATATCATTTCCAATAGTTTATATGTTATGTACCATACCTGAAGAAGGCTGAAAAAGCTGAAATGCATTGTATATTGTCCAAATAAATCATTTTTTTAAGTCATCACTCCTTACCACCTCTACCTCCCGGGAGCGCCACATATTCTTGATTAATTTCTTTTGGCATCATTATCTATGAAAGCCCCGACCCAGTGCTTTCACAGTTCTCAGATGCGTGCTACAAACCAGGATACAGGAAAAGGTGATCCAGCCATGGATCGATAAGCAAGACTTAGGCTAAGTGCACATCTGCATTTGTATTCCGTTTGGGTTGCATCCAGTTTTTGACGGCATTTGTGTCTAAAAACGCAATGAAACATATGCGTTTTTGCACCCATTTATTTGATTGCAAAACGCAAGTAAAAACGCATGTCATTTTTTGCAAACGCAGACCAAAACATGGCTGGAGACGTTTCCTGGATCTGCTCTGTCCTTGACCACGACACGGCTAAGATTCTTGTTTATACTCTCATTATCTCTCGCCTCGACTATTGCAACCTCCTGCTCACCGGCCTCTCTGCTTCTTCCCTTGCACCTCTCCAATCCATCCTAAACTCCACTGCTCATCTAATCCACCTGTCTCCCCGCTACTTCCCTGTCCGCCCCTCCGCCAAGCCCTTCACTGGCTCCCCTTCTTTCAGAGACCCTGATTTAAAACCCTAACCATGACATACAAAGCCATCCATCACCTGTCCCCCCATACTTCTCCGACCTGGTCTCCTGCTACCTGCCTGCAATGCAACCTATGATCCTTCCAAGAGCTCCTTCTCTACTCCCCCCTTATCTCATCCTCTCACAACTGTATTCAAGACTTCTCCCGTGCATCCCCCATACTCTGGAGCTCTCTCCCCCAACACATCAGACACTCGCCTACCCTGGGAACCTTTCAAGAGAAACCTGAAGACCCACCTCTTCCGACAAGCTTACGGCCTACACTGAGACCCCACTGTCACACGATCGTCGCTTCCCCCTCCTACTGTTTCCTCACCCGCCCTGCAGACTGTGAGCCTTCGTTGACGGGTCTCCTCCCCTCCTGTACCTCTAAACTTGACCGTCCAAATTTATTGTACTTGTCCACGTTCTCCCTCTTCATATGTAAAGCACCATGGAATCTAATGGCGCTATATAAGTAAATAATAATATAATCTCCTTAGCAAAATATGCAAGACCTGGAAGAAAAACATTTTTCACAACGTTTAAAAGAAGAACACTGTAAGGTTCTTGACTCTACTATTGCTTAGTACCCTGTCAATCACTGTATTATCTCATGTGACCACTGCAGCCGATCACAGAGACCAGGCAAGAGAGACTTAAAAGCACCACGGAGATAAACTATAGAGTTTTTTTACAGTTAGCTGATCTTGCAGGGGAGAACTTCAAATTGCTGCAGAGATTCTTGAAAAAATTTCTATATGTTCCCCTAAAATCCCCTTCAGCTTGTCTCCTAACCTAGGTGGAGTAAAATTAGTAAGGACTATCAAAACCTTACTTACATAAAACAGTCCAGAAAAAAGAGGGCACTCACCCATTTGGTGCTTCTTAGGAATTTATTCCCTTTTCAGGGTTCCGTTCAGTATTCCATACAGTACAATGGAGGGAGGGGGGAACGTGGAGCTGGTCGGACCAGCAGAAGTGCCATTCAGGGCACGAAATGGGCCGTTGTCCGCAGGGGCGGACCTTAACCCCAGGGGGCCCTGGTGCAGCCATGTTGAGGAGTGGGGGGGGTAAGGGATACTGGCGGCTGGCGGCGCGGTCTGTTGAGAGGAGCGGGGGGGCGGGCTCTGGCGGCTGGTGGCGCGGTCTGCTGTTGGGGGTGGTGGAGGGGTGCTGGGGCGGCCGCTGGCTGCGGCGGCGCGCGTCTGCTGTTGGGGGTTGTGGAGGGGTGCTGGCGGCCGGCGGCTCTCCTACCTGCTGAGCCGCGCCGTTCCCGGGACCCAGAGGGGCAGAGGAGAGGAGGGGCGGATCAGGCAAGGGAAGCAGGAAGCTTTCTGCTTCCCTTGCCTGACCCTCCTCTCCTCTGACGTCGGGTTATGGGGGTCGGCTGGAGGGCCCCCTTCAGGCTTGAAGGGGCCCCCTAGCCGGTCGGGGCCCTGGTGCAGCTGAACCAGCTGCACCATGGTAGTTCCACCCCTGGTTGTCCGGCATCCCTCCATGTCCCCCCTCCCTCCGTTGTACTGTATGGAATCCTGAACGGAATCCTGAAAAGGGAATACATTCCTAAGAAGCACCAAATGGGTGAGTGCCCTCTTTTTTCTGGACTGTTTTATTTAACATACACTTGAGTGAGCACACCCAGGTGCATAGCTGCCTCATCTAAGACGACTGATGCACGGGGAAACTCCCAACACAAAATCCCAGTAGTGCCCGGTCTTTACAATTTGGTTTTCATAAATAATACTTTACTTACGTTGGACGTCTCGCCCATCTTTGCAGTAACAACCGTCAACACCATTCACTCTTTTACATTCTTCATCCTTTACACAGGAACAGGGATTATTTCCGGAGGTTGGATCTGTTATTAAATGAATATGAGACAGTTGTTAATTTTGTTAAAACAGATCGGCTTGGGGACTTATATACAGTATTCCGGAATGTACTATTTAAGGGCTTACTGGTGCTGGCCACACTTTGTATTAGAAAAACCTGGTGACAAGTTCTTTTTGGTATTTGCAGATTGAAAACCATGCTATGAATTTAGGCCTCCTGGTCATACGTCCAGCCTTGCGGAAGTTGATTACTTTGACCCAACTTACTCAATTTAATAAGGACAGAAGGTTCCATTGATGCATACAACATGAAATGACTCCTTACCTGTGCAATACGGTGCTGGACATCTGGGGGTTCCTTGTAAATTATATACATGATATCCTTCTGGACAGGCTTTGACTTGCACAATGCTTGACCAGTAGCAGCAGTTGCCATTCCTTTGAGCACAAGCTGTGAAGGTAACTATTCCGTCATTGGGTAACGGATGTGAACCATTTATCCACAATGAGGCCTCGGTGCCACATTTATTTTCAGGCACGCAGCTTTCTGGAAGGTGAGTACCTCCAGTCCCTTCGAATCTGTACCACCCTGTTTTTTGACTATCACACTTGTCTCCATGTGATCTGAAGATGCTTCTCCAGGGCTCGTTGAGGGTCTTATAGCTTAAACATGGATCAGAACACCTGTAAGATCCATCTTCATTTTGGCATTCCAGACCTTGGTCACATAGACTTGTTGCACATTCGTCATCTTTACAATGAAATCCATCTCTGGTCAATTCAGACTTACATGAACAAGGAGAATCCCTCTCTTTCTTCAAGCAGTCAACCCGAGATTGACAGCGGTAGAGTGTAGGGTCTGAACATTCATCAATGTCAATACAATTATTATCTATATTTTTGGTGTAACCATTTGGGCACTCACATAGGTATGAACCATATGTGTTTTTACAGATTTCAGGACAGTGATTAGACCAAGGATAGGCACATTCATCAACATCAGAACATGCAAAGCCATCACCGATGAAACCTTCACTGCAGGAACATTCTTTGATGCCAAAATATTCTTCACAAATAGCATTGGAGTCACATTCAGAACAGTTTTTTGTATCTGGACCAAGAAAAATGTAATTAGTAGCAGCAGTTGTTTGGGCTGTGAACTTAATTTCTATAGCTTTCCATACGCAACTGTTTAAACATTCAGCCCTAGATCCTGCTCTGCCTCTGAAAATTGAGGGCTGCTGGGACATTGAGAGGTTTAAAGAGGATGTCCAGTCTTAAACTGATAAATAAGCAGTCACTATAGGTGACTGCAGACCTATCAATTCTCTCAATGCCCGTACTGAGTGCTCCGAGGATCCACCAGATTCTAAGCCTGGAACGAACCGCAATTCTGCGGTATACATGTTTTCGGCAACAACACGACTAGTGGGTGCAGCCTCGCTCAATACAAGTGTATGGAGCTAGATCATCCTGTAGTTTGTAGATTGTTAGGGTACCTTTACACGTCGCAACATTGCATGCAACTTCACTTACAACTTACTGGTTGCAGTGAAATCATGGACACATTGTTCTATTTTGTGGCCGTGTACAAATGGAACAATGTGTCCATGATTTCACTGCAACCAGTAAGTTGCAAGTGAAATTGCATGCAATGTTGCGACGTGTAAAGGTACCCTTTATGTCATGTGTCATTAGCATTAATAAATTTAAATGGTTATTCTTATCTCACTAGGATAGGTAATTACTTTATGTTTGATGGGACTGAGATATGGGTGCTTTGTCACAGTGCTGCTTTAGCGATGTAGCCCTTCAAAGTTTTACTTGTACAGTAGCTCACCACAGCACTGCCGTATCTGCAACGGAGGCTGGAGATATGCTGCTATACTGTAAAAAAAGAGCCAGAGTATAGTGGTAAACCAGTGCTGCAACGTCTACATTCTCAGTTGTAAGACCCCAAAGTATATCCCAGTAGTATGTCAATATTTTATAAGCCGGGAATAGCCCTTTGCTCTAACTGTAGTCAATTTGGACATATTAGTTCATACAAACTAATGATGAGCGAGCACTACCAAGGTAAGGTGCTCGGTTCTCGTAAGAGCAGTTGGATGCTTGGCGGGGTACCAATCAAGTACCTGAGCATAATGGAAATCAATGGGGAACTCAAGCATTTTTCCAGAAGAGTTCCAGAAAAATGCTCGAGTTCAACATTGACTTCCATTATACTCCAGAACTTGGCTCACGCCCAACCAAGCATCCAACTGCTTGTTACAAGTATTAGGCACCCGAGTATGGTAGTGCTCACTCATCTCTAATACAGACACTTCTGAGATGATATAACACATTTGTGATAGCATTGGCATCAGTTAGGAAGAAGTCAAGTCACAAGTCAATATCAGCATTCGGACATGTTGACTTACTTGATATATTCTTCACTGAAAGACAAAAGAACAAAACAAGAATAAGATCATTGTAAAATCATTTAAGGGCAAATTTTTGTATTAGTGAAGACTTGGGAACGTACCTCTAAATCCTTCTACACGTATAGCGTAATGTTGATCTCCACTGACATGAAGCTCCCAAGTTCCTATTACCGGGTTCTCAACAATGTACATAGACCCCCAGGGTTCAGATATAATTGTTTTAAGCTTTGTTATGGTATCTGCAATAGATATAAGTGGTAATAAATAATGTCATTTATTTTGCATAATAAAATAACCCTTTAAGAGCACAACCTATTTTGGCTCTATGATGAAGGGTTTTCTTTCGCATTGTGAACCCCACCTTAAAAGAGTCATAACTTCTTTAATTTCTCGATCAACAAAACTTTATGAAGCTGTTTTGTACAATAATAATTTCCCTAATGGCATCCATTTGGGGTAGATATAATGAACTTGATATATGATGGTCTCTTATTCTGATAGACAATATGAAATCTTTGAGAATTTGACTCCTAGCACCCTCACTGATCAGTGGTGTACAGCGGCTCTCCTTGAGTCTTTAGGAGTCGGACCACAAGAGGACAGATATTATAGAGCTTTTCTAAGGATGCAGTACTGTGGTTCCTATAACATTTATTATATTTGTGGGCTCATGGTAATTACATCCTTTCAAACTCCTATGTACTTGTTAGCCAATACCCTTTAAAAGATTTAAAGTAGAGCACTGTGCCTTTAAATAAGGGACGGAGATCCTCAGGCCTACCTCGATGACCTTTTCTGTGGCTCTCGGGCAGATTCCTGGTGAACGTAATGTCTGCAACATTTTCCTGTGCGCTCTGCTAAAGCGCAGTTCCTGGGGTCTCCCGTGTGGCTGCATCCATGGTAAACATCGGGTTACTATGGAGCAGTGTTTGCTCTCAGCACCCGACGTTAAAGCTGGCCGTTACTGCAGGCTTGCCTCTGCAGTAACTGGATCCATCTAACGTAAGTGACCAGCTAAGTGTCGTCCTAGCCTTAATCTGCTGGTTAGTAGCATTCTGAACCTTCCTGGTGCCTGCACAGTGAGCCCCGCTGCTGGGAAAAAGTGAGCTTTAAACCTTCCGGCAGCATTCCGGTTTCAGTCATAAGGCTCAGGTTCAGTCATCACTCTATATGTGGAGAGTGATGGCTGTGACCGCCCGCAGCAGTAACTGACAGCTTCCTCTAACGCAGAGCAGCTGTCAGTGCAAGGGGCAGTTACAGCTGGCGCTCTCCACATATAGAGTGATGACTGAACCTGCGCCTTATGACTGAAGCCGGAACGCTGCCGGAAGAAATAAAGTTTTTTTCCTACTGGCAGCAGGGTTTCATCTGCAATCACCGGGCAGGTTTAGAATGTTATTAACCTGCAGAATAACCTCATATCTGTCACATACTGACTGCCTTCAGCCTATAAGTGCTGCTGCTGTCAGTTAAACCAAGCCTTTTCTCCCTCAGTCACTGCGGCTCTGCAGGTGGAGGTTGTTGAATGTTTGTTGGAAGTGAATAATAGCTGAGTGAGCCTTCTGCTCTCCACCCATTAAATAGTTCAGCTTCCTTCCACCAGATGTCGCTGATTCAGTTCATTCCTGATCTGAGACCTGGTATGTGCAGACGTTCTACTGGAGCTGCTGAAATCCCCTTTAGTTGAAGCTACTGGGTTTCCCTGGTCCGTGGATGGAGGTAGGGGCTTTATACCTAGGGCTTTCTCAGGAGCTTAAAATAAAGGGTGGTGACTCGGACCTCCTCACCAGATTAGGTTCCCCTGAATCTCTACGCTCACCTCACCATCCAGCTCCTGATTCTCTCACCCCGTAAGCGTGACAATATCTACAGGTTAATTGAATTTTTACATATGACAGGTTGACTTTATATATTTGGCATTTGTACCTTACTAACTGCAAGAGTAAGGTCTGCACTTCTGAAATGAAATGTTATCACAATTTGCTATTAAAAAACACTTTTTACACTATTTTTGATGAGCTGCATCCAGTTGCCTTTTTGAATAATTTGGAAAGCTTGATGTAGAAGTAGTACTAATATATTCTGTACATCGTACTGAATCTCTTGCAGCACATAAAACCAAAGAGAATCATAAATGACATTTGTGATCATCCATAGACCAATCTTTTTAGAAAATAGTATTCAACATCTCCGCACATTCAGGCATTTACCATATGGGTCAGTCACTTGTAATGAATGGATGATCCCATCTGTGGTCAATATCAATGCAGTGTAGTTATCTGCCACTGAGAAGCTGTCAGACTGATCCTCCACACTATAGTCCCTTGAAAACAGTCTGGTTGAGCTGTTAACGGGTCTTGACAGAGTGAAGTCCAAATAGTAGAAAACCTTTAAATCAAAATAAAATGTAATTAAAAACATAGGATGAGATATAATAATAATAATAATAATAATAAATCTTTATTTACATAGCGCCAACATATTCCGCAGCGCAGAATACAGTGGTTTGTTATAGGTAACAATAAAAAATATACAGTACAGTAATTAGAGAATCAATGTATAAAAATCCAATACACTTAGCAGAGAATCAATGTAAAATTACAATACTTAAAGCAGAGAAACAATGTAAAAAATAAAACAGAGAAACAATGTGAAAAATACACTACAGTAATTAGATACAATAATCATAGAATCAATATAAAAAGTACAATACAATAATTAAGGCAAAAATAAAGGTGACCCTGCTCAAAAGAGCTTACAATCTGCAATGGGATTGGGGTTAAAGAAGATACAGGGGCTTATTACCCATCATAAACATTTATGTTGCATCTCCAGGATTTTCTCAGCATTTAAAGCCCAAAAACAAGGCTTTGCAGAAATCTGTTGAATGGAGGAAATGGTCACTTTTCTCCATGGGAAATTAGAGTCACATGTACAATTACAGTGGGTATGGAAAGTAATCAGACCCCTTTAAATTTTCCACTCTTTGTTTTATTGCTGCCATTTGGAAATGAAGAAAAAAAAATTTTTCTCATGAATGTACACTCTGCACCCCATCTTGACTGAAAAAGACCAGAAATGTAGATATTTTTGCAAATGTATTAAAAAAGAAAAACTGAAATATCACATCATGGTCATAAGGTTCTTTTTTACCTCTCACCAAGGCTCTTCTCCAGCGATTGCTCAGTTTGGCTGGAACTTCCAGGTCTAGGAAGACTTCTGGTGGTCCCAAACATCTTCCATTTAAGGATTATGAAGGCCACTGTGCTCTTAGGAAACTTGAGTCCTGCAGGCATTGTTTTGTAACCTTGGCCAGATCTTTGGCTTGACACAATTCTGTCTCTGAGATCCTTGGGCAGTTCCTTTGACCCCATGAATCTTATTTGGTGTGACATGCACTGTGAGCTGTTAGGTCTTATATAGACAGGTGTGTGCCTTTCCAAATCAAGTCTTATCAGTTTAATTAAACATGGTTGCACTCCAATGAAGGAGAACCATCTCCAGGAGGATCACAAGGAAATGTACAGCATGTGACTTAAATATGAGTGCCCGAGCAAAGGGTCTGAATACTTATGACCATGACATTTTTCAGTTTTTCTTTTTTAATAAATTTGCAAAAATGTCTACCTTTCTGGGTTTATTTAAGTCAAGATGGGGTGCAGATTGTACATTAATGAGAAAAAAAATGAAACATTTTGGAATTTACCAAATGGCTGCAATGAAACAAAGAGTAAAAATTTAAAGGGTCTGAATACTTTCTGTACCCACTGTACAGTCACCAAGATTTGTCATCCAAGTCACATCCAGGGGTCATATATCTGCATGTAAATTCTTGCACTGTGTGTACACAGCAATAAAGATCCACATGTACAGTACTATAGCATTAGACATTACTGCTAGCAACTCTTCATAAGTACTCAATTACTTTACTGTACTTACCTTATTTAGTTTTGAGAGACTGACTTCAAATACATGTCCAAAACTTAAGGAAGCGATATCTCTATAAATGAGGTATCTGGGGTCCGTTCTTCCACCACATAAACCAGTTATCAGAAAAAAGATCTGTAAACAATAATTAGGCATGAACTACTAGTAGTCAATCAGTTCAATGTTAATAAACATCAATAATAGACATCTCTAACTGCGTTTTTATTTTACAGAAAACAAAGTTTCTTCACTTTTACAATGTCTCTTCTGTATTTTTTAATTGAATATAAAGCTGAATCTTTTGTGTTCGTTGGATATTCAAAATTTTATTTATTTATCGGCCTTCTACTTGATCTTGAGCCATGGTGACTTGATGGATTAATGCTCTGCAGGATAATCAATCTTGCACAAGGTCCACCACGGTCTTCTCCACCGTTTTCTTGATAATATCAAGCCATTGGTTTTCTGGTCTTCCTCTCCGCCTTGTTCCTTCTATTCTTTCTACCACCATGTCCTTGTCTAGTAATCTTCTCTTTGTATGATGTGTCCGTAGTAGGCAAGTCATAGCTTGGTGATCCTTGCTTCCAGTTACATATCTGGCTTGATTTGTTCCAAAATGGTTATTTGTTCTTGTCATCCATTGTATTGATAACATCCTTCTACCGCTCCACAATATTATTAATAGATCAGTAAAATCAACTGAATTAAAGGGGTTGTCCACTTTTAGGACAACCCCTTCTGATTCCACATGTCTTCCCCAGGTAAAATACAAAAAAAAGCTTATACTCATCTCCAATGCTTTGAACTGGAGAACACTTAGAGTATCTCATAAGATAAACCTGTTTTCCATTGCGGTGATCAATATTGGGTGCCTAGGTCCGCCTCCTTCACTGAGCTTTATGTCTGCGCACACTTCGAATGCCCGGTCATCCTTGTGTCGCGTCCCGGGCCGGGAGCATGCGCAGTGGTGACTGGCCGGCGATGAGTGATGACGTGACCGGGCGCATACGGTGACGTCACAATCCCCGAAATGCGGGCGGTGGTCACCGCCGACATGGGGCATATAATGGCGTGGATCTGAGTGGGAACAGAGCGATCTGCCTCCCTACACCTATACATCCGCCCCCCGAGGAACCCAGAGTGCGAAACTCATGTTGGGGTAACATGTATGGATCCTTTCTCTTTCAGGGATTTCCCCAGAAATACTTGCACTTTTTGTAATGTTGTCCTCCCTTATCCTGGAATGGAAAATGCAACTGAATTGTGAGTATGCAGACAATCTGTGGTTATAGTAAGCTGTGATCTATACCCATTTGGGAGCTGGTTGAGGTGGTATGATATTTAGTGAATCCCCCAGCATCCTTAATATAATGTACTGGGTAATGTGAACATAGGGGTTATGATAATGGAACCCACAGTGAAACCAGCACTTTTTTGAATGCACTTTATATCCCATTGTAGGGATTTGTACCCAAGTTTCATGTAATCTGTGGTTATATAACATTGCTAATATGGAACTGTAAAGGTACCGTCACACGCGGCAATATTGCTAGGCAATTTCACTGGCAATTTGCTGGTTGCAGTGAATCATGGACACATTGTTACATTTTGTTGCAGTGTACAAATTGAACAATGTGTCCATGATTTCACTGCAACCAGCAAATTGCCAGTGAAATTGCCTAGCAATATTGCCGCGTGTGACCTTAAGGGGAATATCCTTATTTTCTACTATAAAGAATCACATGTCTTTGTCTTTTATGTACGACTAATACATTATTTGCATAAGATACTCTAAGTGTTCTCCAGTTCAAATTGTTGTTTGAGTATGCTAACATACCCCAGAAGGTTGATATATCTCAACTGGGATGTAGTACTATTGTGAGTTATATATGGGTTTTGTACTAATCATCTCCAATGCTGATGCTGTTCCAGCAGTGTTGGTCCGTTGGTTCTCATGTTCCCAGGGCTCACGTGACATTGTGACATCACAAGAGCCCAGTGTCCAATCACCACCGGCTTCTCTCTCCTCGCCTTCAGATCAGTGAGTTAGTTAACAGGAAGGGGGCGCTGTGGCTGCCACACACGTCCTGTTGATAAACACATTGGTCCAAATTCATGGTGAGAGAAGTATGTGGTGATTGGATGTGGGACTTGCATGATGTCACAATGTCATGTGAGCCCTGGGAACATGATTAGCGACACTGCTGAGACTATGCTAGCAGAGGAGGTGAGTACAGGCTTTTTTATTTTTAGATGGGGGTGACATGTAGAATCAAAATGGGTTGTCCTAGTCGTGGACAACCTCTTTAATGAAATAGGATTCCCCCTAGGCTCATTGCTATACTTGAAGAGGCATGGTTGTAATGCAACACTATAACTGCAATAGTTGCACTTTAAAAACATCTTTTCACCCCTTTATACTTAGGACACCAAGTATAGTTCTATAATTATTACAATGATTGCATTTCTGAGTTAGTTTGATTTGTATACTTACTTTTGATTGTTTTGTGTTTATGAGAGAATAAACATCTTTTTTTAATACTTCATTATCATAATCTTTTGCGGATGCATCTGTTAAGACCAGAATGAACGAATTATCTGGAGAATCCATCAAAGCAACCTTAAGGCCGGTAATGACCATTTCGGGACAATCCCCACCACCTCGTACGGTGAGATTATTGAAGAAACTGTCAAATTCACTTACAGAATTTGTTGTCTTTGTTGGTCCTATCACTGAAAGAAGAGAAGGTTTGTATCATTGAATTTCTCTAGTTATAACCAAACAAACCACATTTTCTAAAAAGAGGTTTTTGAATACCAAAATTGATTTTAAAAACAACTATTATAGTGCTTTACATATCTCCCTTGTGTCTCCCAAAGAGTGTTTTTATTTCTTTTTGTAGTATGCTTACATGTCAATTTCACATGTGCATTTGTTGCAACCGCTATTCTAAGACCTAAGACTTCATTTCTTATTGAGCTAAGACTTGTCTTTCTTACCAGGTGCTTGTGCCGTCATGCCCCCTCTATCTACATGGAACCACCTCACTCCATGAAGTTTGAAGAAAAAAAAGTTTGGTACTGTGGTACTCCATTAAGTGTATCACCATCTAGCAGTACACATCCGAAAATGGAAAAGTCACCCTCCTGTTCATCTACCCATCTTTCAAGGTGACATTGGTGGTAATGTCCCTTTCACAGAACAGAGCAGAAGAGAAAGCTACGGTCTGTGAACACAATGTCACAAAAAGTAGAATTACAGAAAGGAGTAATCACTTGACGTGAGACCAGATGTGGATGTGGGCGCTAGACCAGTGAAGAATTCTAATTGCGAATGACCTTATTATGGTCACTGGAAGCATTGGAAAAACACTGGAAAGATCCTTGATAACCCCTTTATGTACAAACCACAACTAAAGCCAGTATACATGTGTGCTCCTGAGTCTGGTCGCCTCAAGGGGTACTGTGCCTACTCCACGGGTGTGGTATCTTCTTTTTCTCGGGGAAGCGGGATGGTAAGTCTAAGACACCCATAAAGCACCCAACACACCCGATCCCGAGGATGGTGGGCGGACCCAAGAGAGGGAGGGCCCAGTCAGGGGATGGAGGGAAGGAAAGTGTGGGGTGGGAAGTTAGTTGAGACAGTGCAAGAGTGAGAGGTAAAGAGAGGAGTGCGGACCCAGAGGACTTGAGCAGTGAGGAGCTCATCCTGGGTCACGGAACAGCAAACCACAAGTTGAGGCAGAGGGAGCCGTAGAGGCATGTGCAGAGGCAGCGAGAACCACCCATGTGCCCGAATCCAAGCATGACCGGAGTTGGATGGAAGGGCTGGTTGAGAACCAGGGACCGGCCCTGAGGTGGCGAGGAGACTCCACGCTCCAACCACAGAACTGAAGGTCATGTGTTCTAGAAGAGCTGGGCCGACACCCAACACATCCGCCGAGAAGGTAGCAGGACTAGGGTCAGGGAACTTGGTACTGGACGCCCAACTGCTGGATTGGGGCTCTGTGTGCGGAGGCATGAGCAGGAGAGTTGGACAGTTAGGACTGGGAGAGCAACCCGAGTGAGGACGGAACATAAAGGGGGTGTCTTGGACGATCTATCCCAATTCTTAGCGGACTATTGGCACTGAGGCTTGGCAGAGAACAGCACCCAGCGACATTGTTGAAGTAACCGCCAAGTAAAACGGATTCAAAACTCCAAAAGCTGTATGTGAAACAGTTTTCTTTCCACGCCAAATAGACGGGCAGACTGCAACAGCCCAGCCTTTAGTATCACCCCAGCCGCCTCCTCACCAGAAACCAACGGCTACCCGTTGGGGAGCGATACCACCTTAGCTGTGATTTCATCATCCCCAGAAGTCCCACACTGCAGCATTGGCCATCAATAGCTGAACATAACTGGTGATGTCACGACAACCACCCCGAAAACCATAACTCCCCTGAACTTTTATAGACACTGCCAGGGTGACGTAGCCAGGTCTCGACCCCCGTGTCTTCCCCCAGCAGTACTGAAGCCTGGCTCTGAGTATCCCATGGCCCTGGGGGGCGTGTCATATGTCCATGAGCAAGCATTGGATGTAACTTCCTGTGCAACAAGACACCTCTATGGTAGGAAAACGCTATTATAAGCAACTATTTCTGAGATATTGTAGGAGCTTTCTGAATCCAAGTAACTGAATGTAAATGATCATCTCAACTTGTAGATGTTGCATCCCTATTGTCCTACTAATCCACATGTCAACAAAAGCAACAGAAAGTATGTCTTCCCTCTTTCTAATCAAACCCATTGCCTTCTCGATAATCAAAGGACGTAAAATATATTCTCATACTTGGATCATTGTACTCCACCATTGTATAGTTTCGTATTCCACAAGGAAATCGGGTTGACACTTGATCTAGAAGCCAGCCATTGACCAACTTTAGCTGCTGAATATCATTATGCATTGAGCCTGTTGTGTCCACCAGGTATGTCAGAGAAGACGACTCTGTCAAAAGAGGAGAACTTGTTGGGTTGTCATTATATAGTAGGATAAAACACAAAGGTTACACTGAATAATAAGCATTATAATACTAATAGGTCCAAGACTAATCCTACAGTATATTACACATGGCCTCACTCAATGCAAGTGGGTCCGACTAGTGGGAGCCGCCTTCTAGTGGGTGCAGCCTTCAGCGAGGTCGCACCCACTAGCCAGGGGCTCCTGCCGGGACATGCATACGGCACAGCTGCGGTCCAGTCCTGGTTTAGAAACCGCAAATCCTAGCAGCGCACAGTGCGGGCACTGGGAGGATTGAGAAGTCTGCCGTCACATAGAATGACTGCGGAATAGGGATGGGCGAGTCCCGTACTATTTGGAATCGCTATACCCGCAACGAGTAGGTAGCGGTACTCGCTACTCGTTGCGAGTATAGCGATTCCGAATACTTTTGCAGTGTATCAGTAGATACATTGCAAAAGTCCTGTAAAAGAGAGAAAAAGTGGTTAAAAAATAAAAAAATCGGATACTCACCTTAACCGACGGCTGTACCGGGACCGGCCGATGCACATCTATTCATGGAAAAGGACCTTTCACTCTCTCAGCCAATCAGATGGCTGGGAGAGATCTGGCCAATCAGATGCCGACACGTCACAATGACGTAATCGCTAGCGGCCACCTGATTGGCCAGATGGAAAGGTCCTCGGACCTACTGCGGAATCATCAGTTTAGACTGGACAACCTTTTTGATCAGTGCAGTTGGCAAGTTTCACATCCATACAGATCTGATAATGAAGACCTGTTCAAAGCATAGGTCATCAATATAAAAGAAGTGGACAATGCCTTAAAATGGTTACCCAATAATTTGTTGGGTACTATCTACTATATAATTGCCGTAGGCACTTTCGTGTCGGACCCCGAAAAGACCGTGGCTTTGTCACTGTGTGACGTCACCACGCGCGAGCAATGGCCGCGAAGCGGCCATTGCGAGTCGCTGTCCGAAAATAGAACCAGAGGCTCGGCCACAAAGTTAGCGATTTACCGCTCATGTAGTCGCTGCATGAGCCGCTGCACCTGCCGCAAGTCCCCCTATACTTTCTATGGGGATCGCTCATGTAGCGCGAGCAATGGCCGCGAGGCCATTGCGAGTCGCTGCCTGAGCCGCCGCACCTGCCGCAAGTCCCCCTATACTTTCTATGGGGATCGCTGGTGCTCATGTAGCGCGAGAAATGGCCGCGAGGCCATTGCGAGTCGCTGCCTGAGCCGCCGCACCTGCCGCAAGTCCCCCTATACTTTCTATGGGGATTACCGCAACCGCGCCGCAAGTGTAACACTTGCGGCGCGGTTGCGGTAATTCCCATAGAAAGTATAGGGGGACTTGCGGCAGGTGCGGCAAGTGCGGTTTTGCACTTGCGCCAAGTGCGGCCGCGAAAAAAAACGCAGTCAGCCGCGTTTTTTTTCGCGGCCGCACCTGCCGCAAATGCAATACCGCACTTGCCGCACCTGCCGCAAGTCCCCCTATACTTTCTATGGGGATTACCGCAACCGCGCCGCAAGTGTAACACTTGCGGCGCGGTTGCGGTAATCCCCATAGAAAGTATAGGGGGACTTGCGGCAGGTGCGGCAAGTGCGGTTTTGCACTTGCGGCAGGTGCGGCCGCTAATTAAAATAAAAAAAATAATCTAATACAAATAAATTTAATTAAAATAAAAAATTAATATACAAATAATAAAAATAATAAATAATAAAATAAATCAAAATTAAAAAAATAAATAAATAAAATAAAAATATATATAATTAAAATATTAATAACATTAACTAATTCTAAGAAAATAAAATTACTCAAATAAAAAAAAATTCAATTAAAATAAAATAAATAATATTATAAAAATATTAAATAATAAATAATTACAATAATAAAATAATACATAATAAAAAAAAATATTCCATATAAAAATTCATAACAATAACTAATTCTAATAAAAAAAAAAAAAAATATTCATAACATTAAGTTATTCAAAAAAAATGTAAATAAAAAAAAAAAAAAAAAAAAAAATAATATAGCTACTATAATCTAATTAACGCACGTTCTAGAATCCCGATGCATTTGCATCGGGCTCACAGCTAGTAATACTATATTTCACTACTGCAGGAGACATGTACAGCTGTTTCCAGTGTTTCTCCCGCAAAACAGAACATATGTGTTGCCATATACTACATGATATGTACCTGTGTATGACTCACATCTGCTTTTTTCTTTGGAAAGGGAACCTGCAGACACCAAAGGGAGTAAGAGACAAACATTATTGAAATATTTTATTCATATCTTATACAAAGGTGCTTAGTAGCCAAATATACAGTACATTATTATTGTGAAGATGGAAAGCTGAAAGTCTGGGCAAGCGCAGTGTCAGTGTGCACAGACAACAGAAGTATTCAGACAGTGCTCACAGTGAAGAGAGCACTGTCAATGAGAAGTGAGGAAGGTTCCTAATATGCAAATTAGGAGCCTCTAACAGTGCACCAAGCTCTTGGCCACACCATGGGTGCCCTGGAAGAGCACCCTCATTTGCATGCTAAATAAAAGTTACTTTCTCAAGAACTGCACCATTTATAGGCACAATGCTAGTATGATTTACAAAGGTGCTAAGTCCCCTATAATATTATATTGCTTATTTGAAATGTATTTTGGAGGGTAACATGCACCCTTTAACATGAACCCTAATATAGAAAGCAGTATTCTTACAACTCTCCTTATTACTGATAAGTGAGCACTCCCATACTCAGGTGCTCAGTATGCATAACGAGCAGTTGGATGCCCAGATGGGTGTGATTTGAGTACCCAAGTATAATGGAAGTCTATTGGGAACTCAAGCATTATTCAGGAAAATCTTCAGAAAAATGCTTGAGTTCCCTATTGACTTCCATTATACTCCGGTACACCAGATGCGCCCATCACTGCATCCAACTGCTTGTTATGAGTACTGAGCAGCACCTGAATATGAGAGTGCTCACTCAACACTATTCCTTATTGTTCTGTATTCTATTCGATGGGGCATAACATGATCTTGTGTCTGTAAAATTCTCATGAAATTAGGGCTATTGGGAAATAGTCAAAAGTAGTATGTATGCAATTGAAACTAAAAATGTAAGGTTATATTCACATAGGGCAGATTTGTTACAGAGAAATAGAACTAGTAGCAGAAATTGCTCCACATCTGCTGCATGTCAATACAACCTCAGAGCCAAACCATTACTAGACAGGAGCAAAATTAAAAGTACCCAACTTCTGTAAAGAGTAGTATTAAAGGAAATCTGTCAGGTCAAAAATCCATATGTAACTGATATCATTTTCTAATTCCTCGCTCTAAGCTCTCTCTATTGATGTATTTCTATTATTTATATTTCCCTATTATCTTCTGTAAACTTCAAATAAAGAGATTAATTCCATCTGTCAATCACAGTGAGTGATCATTTAGTTCACTGCTGTGCACTCCCCATAGGATGAATATTCATGTCACATATTCACATCATTGCCCAGGAGATCAGTGTGTGTGGGGGGAGGGATGCATCCTCCTCTCTGCTCTGTGTTTGCAGCCAAGAAAGAGGTCAAATACAACACAGAAACTGTCACAGCAGGGATTCCTGCTTACAGAAATAAATGGAGTCTAGATTAGATAAGGCTGACCTGCAATAGCTCTCTCCCTCCATGTCCTCGACAGAACAAAAGCTCCTATAGAAACTGAAACCACACTGCACTGAGAGCAAAGGGAGGAGGGAGGAGGAAGCTTCTGAGAGGCAGTGCATAATTACATGACAGTTTATAAAATAGCTGGACTAATCCTCTGTGTTTATAATGGAGAGGACTAATCCAGGAGCTCCCTGCAGGGTGTGAAAATGCTTATAGCAAGGAAACTACAAATGGCACAATAATGATTTTACATATTTTTAAAAGGTCTGCTCAGGCACTATTCAAGGGTAATATTAGTATCATACTGAAAAATGACCTGATAGTGTGCCTTTAAGTGCAGGACAGCATTTAATAATCCAGTTAGTCAATTTTAATACTTACTAATGTCCTCTGTTGGGTTGCAAAATCTTACTCCATAGCAAATGGACAACAAAATGATCAGGTGCAAATACAGCCGCATATCTTCAATGAACTTGATAATTTTTCTGGCAGCCTTAAAATAAAACCACATGATTTATACAAAGATTGAAATAAAATAAAATACAAAAAGGGGACAAACAAATCTGTGGTGCATGATCATATTAGGGAAAAAAATAATGGATGGTCGTGAGTAACCATAATAAACAGCTATGCATTTCAGACAATATGTTCTTCTTCAGTGCTCGAAAAAGGACATATCATCTGAAACGCGTAGCTGTTCATTATGGCTACTCACGACCATCCATTATTTTTTCCCCTAATAGGATCATGCACCACAGATTTTTTTTTGTTCAATTTTAGTATAAAAAAAGCAGCTTAAAAACACAGCAAAACCTGTTATATGGAACCAGCTTTTTAACTGCTCAGAGAGCAGGTTTTGCTGCAGAGAAAAAAGCTGCAAAAAAGCAATGTGTGAGCAGAGCCTTATAATAGAAAATGCATTCAACAAGGGATTTGCAGAGGGAAGAAACAGGGGATTAGCGAGGAGAGAGGTGAATAAGTCAGGCAGCAGAGTTGAGGACAGACTGGAGAGGTGCAAGAGAGTTAGCGGGGAGGCCACAGAGGAGAGTATTGCAGTAATCAAGGCGGGCAATGATGAGGGCATGCACAAGCGTTTTAGTAGATTGAGGGCTGAGGAAGGGACGGATTCTGGAAATATTTTTGAGCTGGAGGCGGCAGGAGGTGGTGAGAGTTTGGATGTGCGGTTTGAAGGACAGGGCAGAGTCGAGAGTTACTCCAAGGCAGCAGATTTCAGGTTTTGGAGAAAGCTTGATGCCGTTTACCATAATAGATAGATCATGTAGGGAAGGTACATGAGGTGGAGAAAGGATGATGAGTTCAGTTTTGTCTACATTGAGTTTTAGGAAGCGAGAGGTGAAGACGGAGGATATGGCTAATAGACACTTCGGGATTCTGGACAGCAGAGAATTGGCATCTGGGCCAGAGAGGTATATCCGAGTGTCATCAGCGTACAGGTGATACTGGAAGCCATTGACGCACCCCAGGGTATGGGAGCTCGGGTAGCTGGGCCCTCTGCTGCAGTTGGGATGTTACTGGTGGCCGGACCCAACCCGTGGCCCTGGTGGTCAGCTTTAAAAAGGGGGGTAGTTGAAATGGGCATAAAGTTCAAGTTCACGTGACGCCACCTGTGATATCTGGTGGCTACAGCAGCCCTGCGTGGGGCCTCCAGGGATGATGGATGGGCAGCTATGTGTTGATGCTCCCCACAGACAGAGCTGGATCCCTGGGGAGTTTGGTAATGATGATGAGGGATGAAGCAGGGATTTAGCCGGGCTGTTAAATAACGGGACAGTCTCTGTGGATGGCAGGGGCGCGGGTAAGGAACCGACACACACACACCACTGGTTGTTTCTTTAACTTTTACTGGTGAAGTTGCAGGTAAACGTCCAGGGCACTGCTGGGTGTTCAGGTTGCACTTCTGGGTCTCCACAGTAAGTGGGTATAAGGCCTCCTTGTCTCTTTTCCCATGTGTGTGAAGCCCCTGCCCCTTGTGAAACTTGGCTGGCCTCCTCTGCTCTCCTATCACCTGTGCTGTCGCTGGGAAACCCTCGATGGACTACCGCTATTCCTCTCTCCGCAGTGCCTGGCTTCCTGGTTGGTGACTGCACAGATGCCCGGGAGACTGAAGTCTCCAGGGTAGACCGGTATTCTCTACTAGGCCAGGTGCTCTCCAGTAGACTCGGACTCCGGTGTCCGGAGTGCTGTTTGGAGTGAACCTAATGATGGCACCTCAGTCCCCACTTTGTTGTCTCTTCTCTCCTCGCCTTCTGACCCCACTCTTGGGCCCTGCAGGACTACTTCGAAGGCTGTTCAGGGTCACTGGCTCGGGCCTAGCGTTGCACCGACCACCAGGATGTCTTCACGGCTCTTGTAGCGTCTGCACACTCTAACTAACTCCGCCCCCAGCACCAGTATTTATAGGGGATCTTGCCTAAGGGCAGCAAGTTGGGCTCCCCCTACTGTGCCGGGGTGGAAGGTGTTGTTTGTGTCTGTGTACCCACTGTGGAAATCCATCCATGCTTCCGGTGAGTCTTTGGTTACCTGTGTGAGCAGGGCACCACACCATGGGACTTTATGAGTTGTCCTAAGCCAAGGGTATAGATGAAGAAAAGTAGGGGCCCCAGGACAGAGAATGAATGCTTTATTCTTAGTGGTTGCTGTGGTTCAGATTCACTCCAATGAACAGGGGAGGATTTGTGGTATTACTTTGACATTACAATATGTATTAAATACCACTGTTATATGGTTACTTTAGTCATTAAGATAGGAATGGATCTAAAATATCCGGCGGCAGTTGCTCAATTGGTGATGGAGCTGTGCTATTCACCTCCACAACTGCTTGTGCTAATAACTGCTGACTAGTAGGGGTACGGGGTGCTGGATATCAAACAGAATGCCAACTTTTAAATGATAAACACGGCACTCCCATAACGTGCATCAAAACAATTTATTCAGAATAAAGGTTCCAGTAAGTAAAAACAAGAAAAATAAGTCAGCTCACCATGAAGGTCTTATTCATCGGTGTCGTCTCTTCAGCACGGGTTGTGGCTCAAGCAGTTGCTGCATCATGATCCACCAACCAAAAATGTTATCCCAGTGACGAGGAGCCACAAGAATGTTGAAATTAGGGTGAAGCTTCCATTTATTAGTACACATTAAGAATGTATTAAAATATACACGGTACAAAAATTGGCAGTCAGATCAGACTTACATAGATGTATCAAGAGCTCTTGATGCATCTATGTAAGGGTATGTGCTCTTGGACGCAGTGCCTCCAGACCTGCGGAAACATGCGGGTGAATGCAGGGAGACCGCAGCCACCCTGTGCTCACTATCTGCGTTCAGTGCTGAGCAGCTTCTCCCTGCATGAACCCAATGGTGATTGCTTCAGACTCCGCAGCATGAAATGAACATGCTGTGGAGACACGGAAGTCCTGAAACCCACATCGCAACTGAAAGAACGCTGTGGCCGGGAGAAGCATAATGGGCATGGAATTTCTAGAAATCCCATCCAATATGCTGCTACTGTACAACGCAGCATTTTGGGTGCAGTGGCAATACGCTGCTTCCAAAACGCTGCTTTTACTGATCATGTGCACATCCCCTAAGTCTGGTCTGACTGCCAATATTTGTACCTTACATATTTTTAATGCATTTTTAATGTATACTAATAAATGGAAGTTTTACCCTAATTACAACATGCTTGCAGTTCCTCATCGCTGGGTTACTATTTTAGTTTGGTGGAGTAAGAGAAAACATTTAACGTTTCGGTCAAATCCTTGACCTTCGTCCGTTCATGTGGTGCGAAGACCAGGTCCACCTGGAAGAATGGTTGTTGAATCAATGGTATCCGCTGCTGCAGTTGCTCACCTTGTGGGAGTGCCGTGTTTATCATTTCATTGATTGAACCAGTGTGGAAGTCTACCCGAGCACCCCAAACCCATGAGCAGTGCTTTGTTATTTTCTTAGAATTGCCAACCTGACTTTTTTATTTTTTCTGGATGGCTTATCATTGAATCATGGGCAGACAATATTTTTTTATGGACACAAGAGAAAACCATAAGAAACATTTTTTGAGTATAAGTGATCCATGTCTACAACCATGCCCATAATTCGGAAATGAAGACAACAGCTCCATTTTCTGTAAACTGTAAAATGATGATAATTACAGTCAGAAGAATCTGTAAAAGGTCCTTCAGTTTAAAAAAAAAGTCACAGACTCCTTAATTTTTCTTTACGGACAGGGCAAAAAAGTACCTTCTACTTTACTGACTGTCCTGGCATTTCTGGACTGTTGGGAAACAAAGACCTGGACCCCCAATGATCCGATATTGATGATCTATCCAATGGACATCTATGGAGGTTCGAATATGCAAATAGAGTCTGTGGAGCCTCATTTAGGAGTCTCAACACAGGACTAGCCAAATCTCCCTCCAGGGAAGGACCTAGCCATGGGGTGGCTCTTTGAGGAGACCACCATAACCACCATATTAAGTGGCCCTTTGAGTCAATATCCAGCTCTTTACAAGCTTGGTATTCCCTTGTCATATCTTAAAGCTTGTAAAGAGCCGGATATTGACTCAAAAGGCCACTTAATATGGTGGTTATGGTGGTCTCCTCAAAGAGCCACCACATGGCTAGTCCTTCCCTGGAGGGAGATATGGCTAGTCCTGTTTGAGACTCCTAAACGAGGCTCAACAGACTCTATTTGCATATTCAAAATTCCCAGGGGGCAATGGCCTAGGAATTCACTGTGTTGAGCGCTTTAGCCAGCTGCCTGCAGTGTTTTCTTGAACTGGTCTCCCTGAGGTCAGTGAATCTTTGGATGTTGGTCTACTAGGCCTTGCTCCCACCTAGCCAGAATCCTACTCCACATTGATGAGGGCAACACCCCGAAACAGCTGTCTGGGGATGGATACCTGGCCTTGGTATTCCCTTGTCACATCTTTCAGCTTGTAAAGAGCTGGATATTGACTCAAAGGGCCACTTAATATGGTGGTTATGGTGGTCTCCTCAAGAGCCACCCCATGGCTAGTCCTTCCCTGGATGGATATCTGGCTAGTCTGTGTTGACACTCCTAAACGAGGCTCCACAGACTCTATTTGCATATTCAAATTCCCAGGGGGCAATGTGCCTAGGAATTCACTGTGTTGACGCTTTAGCCGTTCCCGCAGTGTTTCCTTGAACTGGTCTCCCTGAGATCAGTGAATACTTTGTTTTATCTATGGAGGTTCGTGATATGCCCAATGCAGCCAAACATGCTCATACACCTCAAAGTGAGATTTGGTGATACTGACTACAAAAAATAGAAAGAGGATGAAAAGTCCAGGTAGAGCGCGGACCATGCACTTGTGGAAATAAAGCAATCTGTGGTACTCCTCCAGTTTAGGAAGAAAACAATTTATTGCATATCAGTTGGTAAAAACATTTCTATAAAATGTTAAAATCAAATGGATATGATGGTATCTTGAAATCAATAACTGTTGCTTATAGTACAGGAGAAACGCATTTCGGTGTGACTGCCTTCATCAGGTACATACACCATACGCATTGTACTAGAAGCTACGGTTATTGATCACAAACTACCATTATATCCATTTGATTTTAAAATTTTATAGACGTGTTTTTACCAATATCTATCCAATAAATTGTCTTTTTTTTCCTAATGGGAGGAGTACCACAGACTGCTTTATTTTCCTATTTCTATTTCTGGAACCCATGGGAGTATCCAAGCTTTCCCACCTGGAGCTGCAGACGTACAGGTGCATCTCAATGAATTAGAATCTCATCAAAGACATCATTTATTTCAGTAATTCAATACATAAAGTGAAACACATATATTATATAGAGTCGTCACACACAGAGGGATCTATTTCATGTGTTTATTTCTGTAAATGTTGATGATTGTGGCTTAAGCCGATTGATACCCAAAAGTCATTATCTCAGAAATAAATGAACTTTTTGATGAAATTCTAATTTTTTGAAATGCAGCTGTATATGATAAGCTTTTATTAAATGTAGGCAAGGTGAGTGCGATAGCATTCACAAATATACCAAGACGTTATGTAAATATATACACTAAGATAGCGCTGCGTACTTCATTCTTTCCTTTCTAGGTTTAAGGTAGGAATCCCAGATTTAACTACAAAAATGGTAATCTGATGTTGCCCTTCCTCCCTCTATGATATTATCCTTTACAAAAGATTTTAGAATTATTAACACTATTTCAATATATTAATAAATATAATAATAAAAGTCAGAATCTATCGTACCTTGAGCATTGAGTACGTTGTTCTGTCAACGAGACTTCTTGTCCTCTGTACATTTGCACAATGTATGATATCAGCTTAGAAGCTTTGGTCGTATATTAATACCTAGTTTGGGCCGTCCTCGCCAGGTGCAGCCTATGATGGCTATTGTGAGTTATACATCATTAAGCGCTTGAATTAAATAATACAAAAGAGGAGACATGGTGTAGTCTGCATTGTACGCATGATATCATTTATATAGCGGGAGTATAAATGCGTCAATAAAACACAGATCTAATGGGCTAAAGGCTCGTTACCTATAGGTGACCTGTGTAATATCATCTATGTGATGTCACCCTTCATTTCATGAGTTTGTCAATGCTTGTAAATAATCAAAGAAGAGAAAGGCAATTTGTATGCACATTTTTTTATTCTAATAAAGCCATAGATGTGTAATTAATATATTCATAAATAATAATTAGTAATTATAATTAATCATTATTTTATTATTATTTAATTATTTTTAAATAATAATATTAGGAGGCCAATATTGACCCTAATGACTCAGCATTCTTTTTCGTTTTTGCATTGCTTTATTCTAGGAACCCTAACGTTTTAATTTTGTTCCGGACATTTCTTGTGAAATTAGTTGTATTTGGCAGTTGCACCATTTTGACTTATAACATATGAATGATTTCTCTTTTCCTCATTATTTATGGGGAGAAATAGCCAAAACAGCAATGCTAATGTTGTTTGATGTGTTAAAGTTTACACTATTTAGACCCTGCACAAATAGCGCTAAAGGGATCCTGATATAAGAAATTCCCATTTTAAGGTGATACCAGGGTCCTGTTGTCAATATACAGTTTCCATACACTTTATAGGAAGACATATTTTTCTCACTATTTGACATGAAATCATAATAAACGTTTCCCGTTTTAGGTCAATCAGGATTACCATAATTATTAATATTTGCCAAATGCCAGAATAATGAGAGAATGTTTGAAGGCATTTTTATTACTTTCTGCAAAGTCACAAGTTTCCATACATTTCATTAGAATTTGGTTCCATTGTCCTTAAACTGTATGACTCGGGTTAAACGTTTTGGATCCTTCCGCAAGCTTCTCGCAATACTTGGTAGGAATTTGGGCCCATTCCTCCTGACAGAACTGGAGCAACTTAGCCCAGTTTGTAGGTCGCCTTGCTCGCACCTGCCTTTTCAGCTTTGCCTATACATTTTTAATAGGATTGATATCAGGCTTTGTGATAGCCACATTGACTTTGTTATCCTTAAGCCACTTTGTAACCAGCTTGCCAGTACGCGTCGGTCGAGCACTAAGGGCTGGGGGGTACTCAGCAGCCGGGCCACTAAGCAGGGTTCACGGTAGCTGTGCCCAGTGCTGTAGCCCTGGTTAACATTGAAAAAGGGAAAGTAAAAATGGAGAAAATAAAGTTAGTTTGTGACACCACATGAAGTTTCCAGCCACTAGTTGGCCGGCACTGTATATGTATCTTAAAGGATAAGGTGTTGAAGCATTGAGGAGGAATACCCCCTTCAGCCAGGGAAGGCCCTTGAGGTTTAGAGTGTGGATGAGGTTGTAGTTGCAGAGGAGCAGTGTGGAGTGCAGGAGGAAGGAAGCACAAAAAATAGATTCTTGCAGTTCTTTACCTTTACTGTGATAATAGAGAAGGCAAGTCCAGTGTAAATGCACAAACAGGCATGCATTTCAGCCAGTCTTGAAAGAACTGAAGTCCACTCTCCTGAAGTTAGATATTATGACCTTCCTGATGACTTCTTGTCTTAAAGTTGCTAGTTCCTTTGTGGTTCTCTCAGCGCCTCCAGCCAGGCAGGTGACGTGGACCCTGCGAGCGATTGCTTCTTCAGTAATCTGGTCTTCTTTGCTACTGTGCCCTGGACAGGCCCACCAAGGGTAGCTACTGGGCATAAAGTTCAGCAGCCTCCAGTTTCTGTGGCCAGATTGTGGAAACCTAACCCCTCAGGTCCCGATACCCTTCCTGTGGCTAGTCCCTGTCCCCGGCTTGAAGGACTGCAGCAGATATGTCCTGTCAACTTCTCGGCCCAACACTGACCTTCTGAGAGTCTCCTTTGCCTATCTCTCCCTCCCTATCCTAAATCCTCCCTCCAAACACAACTGGGGTCTGCCTGCGATGGGTCAACTCTATGGTTACCGTTTAGAAAGCATTAGATGCTTTGGGATTCCAGCAGAGAGCACCTCAATTTTTTCCAGACGTGTTTGATTTACCCGTATTCATAGTGAGTAGGAAAATCTTATTACTAGGTCACTTTTACTGCAAAATGTTCTCATCTCTTTTCTAGCTCCTATAAGGCCTGTCTGGGCACATAGCTAGGCGATTCATTAGAGTTAGGGACCATCCATATGCGGGCACCTTGGATGGATTTTGCACTTTTTGATCAAAAAATGTGAACTATATACCTTACTTTTTTGACGTGTGTAGCTATAATGAAATTTATGTTTCATTATTTGTTGTGCGCTGACTCAGAATTTATTTTTATGTATAGATGTGAGGGTGGCTAAGGGCAGTAGTCACAGGCGAGGGGCTCAGTCCTTCAGTGGTAGTCCATGGCCCTGTCACCTCCACAGAGTAAGGAGGAAGCACTTGGTCTCAGTGATCCTGGCTGGGTGTGTTGTCTTGGTATGTGCTAGCCGTGCCTATAGCTAGGCTCTCAGGTCAGGATTCTTGCGCAGGGGAACACATACAGATGCAGGGTTCTTTTTGCACAGTCTTTTACTTAAGATTTGGCACCAAAACCACAATCACATTGATACGGTACACAAAATCATTAAACACATTTTTTAAAGCTTTCTTACCTTTAAGGCACAGTGTTAGTTTGGACTGCTCCATCATGCCAGGCACTTTTGCTTTTATACATCCATCCTTCTCTTTACTACTTAGCACCACAATCCCGCACATTAAAGTCACAAATTCCTCCCTGGTCAATGTCTCAGCTAGTCCCACTCAAAGGGACCCGTTCTTTATAACAGTGCAGACTACTATCGGACTAGCATCATCTAGTGTCCATTTTGGTGCTTGCATGTTAGCCCTAGTCTATGTCAAGTCTCGACTTTAGGACTAGTATCTCTGGAGTCAGTCCTCTAACAGGGGAACCTCTGTAGAGTTTGGGCCTAAAGTTCGTGACTGCAGGATGGAGGTGATCCTCAGACAACGTCCCTGTCGGGAGTCCATCCTGGGCGCTCTGTCCCCACTGTCCGCCGATGGTGAGGTGACAGTTGCCACAAACACCCACTTACTGCAGCCTGAGGTACCTGCTCCTATTCACTATACTACACACTAGTACAGCTTTTAATTATCTAACTGAACTAAGGCTAGGGTCACACTTGAGGGCTGGATGCATTTTTCCATGCATTTTTCACACTTGTCTTTTGTGAAAAACGCATGGAAAAATGCATCCATAGACCCCAATACAAAAAACGCATGCCCCAATGCCAAAAACGCATGGCTAAAGTGCCATGCGTTTTTTGGATGCGATCTTGGCTCAGTACCAAAAAACGTCTCGTGGATGGTGGCCTCTTTACTCTTCCTCCAGACTCTGGGACCTTAATTTCCAATCAACTTGTGTGGCTTACCCTCCTTGTGGAGTGGGTCAATGACTGCCTTCTGGGCAACTGTTAAGTCAGCAGTCTTCCCCATGATTGTATTACCTACTGAAACAGAATAAGGGACCAGTTTAAATGCTTACTAAGCCTTTGCAGGTGATTTGATCTCAGTTTTGAAATCTTCTGAGATTTTAATGACTTTTGGGTTTTCATTGGCTGTACGCCATAATCCTCAACATTTGCATTTACATTTACAGAAATAAACACTTGTGGTTTGTTTGTATATAGTGTATGCGTTTCACTTTTTGTGTTGAATTAATTTATTTCAGTATCTTTTAGATGGTATTCTAATTCATTGAGGCACACCTGTATATACAGCTTGAGTCCATCTAAGCATAATCATTATTACTAGTTGCTTTGTTCTAATTTACAGAAGGTGTGGTCCTAAGAGGGGGACACTTCTCTATTACATTCATATGCTTTATTAGAATATATGGGCAAGAGTATAAGAACATGTACAAACATCCTCAATGACATACTGTCATGGGAGGCCTTCACACCTTTCGGGTGGGCTGTCCTCTTAAGTGTCTGCCGCCAAATTGATGCTTTGTCTAAGTGTGTGCACGCCACCGGTAAGAACCACGCTGACAACAAGTCAAAGTAGAGCTTAATCACAAAGACCTTAATTATGGGAGGGGTAGGCAATTTTATACGGCTCTTTAAAGGGATATTAAAGGGGTGTTGCATTTTAAGCTGAAGAGAACATTCAATCATATTTCGTGTGTTAGTTAGCAATTCAGTTTAGCCTTGGTTAGTACATTCGGTATGGGAACATCTTGACAAGAACTTCAGCACTGTTACATCTAAATCAAAACATCATATAGAATCTGAGACAGAGAAATTCCAGAGGAGGAAGAAGAAGAAGAAGGAGAAGAGATAACTAGAGGAAAGTGCAAGGATTTATATAAACATGCTGTTGGAAGATTTCTGAATGACTTCAATAAACTTATATAAATTATTAACTATTTATTGCCATGACAATCCAAGTTTGTGCAAAAGTTGCAACCATTTTTTTTTATTGATTTAAAGCTGGCTAAGTATATACAATGCACAATGTATAATATGTACGATCTGCTTTAAATGGCTGATTGCTAAAATAACAATAAGCTCTCCAAGGCTAGAACATATTAACATAACATTCACAATATGTATAGAACATAAGTGTATTTCAGAAAAGATGAGAATGTTGATGTCACTCCATTCAATGGATCATCTGAAGGTCTAACCAAACCAAACTTGGGTCATCAGAAGAAGGACAAAGCCAAAGAGCGCAGGAAATTCATGTGGAACTGAAAAATAGAACATTTTATTATAATAATTTCAATATTTAAGTCAGTTTAAAATGTGTTTTCCTAAAAAAAAACTTGCATATCCATAATGTAACTAAAGATCATATCAGCCATAGGGAATCTGTCAGCAGGTTTTTGCTACCTCCCCTCAGAGCAGTATAATGTAGGTAAGGAAGCACTGAATCTAACGATATATCACTTAGATTACTGGGTTGTAGCGGTTCTGATACAATCAGTGTTTAGATTTAGCATGTAACAGAGCTTAGAAAGCTGACACTGCCCACACCAGGCTCTGTATGTACATTTTTATAGACAGCGAGCTGCTAATTCCAGCAGGGAGTCGACCTCTAGTTGACCTAGATGGCAATGATAATCTCTTGAAACTAAGATAAACATTGCAGTTAAACAACTACACACAATGTAATAAGAGACATCACTGAAATTTCTGTGTTAACCTCCTACGGCATGCTGTGTTCAGATTACATGTCAAAAACCTGCTGGCAAATTCCATACTATCAATTAACTTTTTTGAATAGGCTGTTCTGTGAGTAAATGAGAAATAACATTACTTCTGGAAAACATTTGACATTTCTTCTGCATTTTCATGTCTTACCCTATGTATGATCTATCTCTTAGGCTGGTTTCATACTACCACTTTTCAATATCTGTGTAAATCCAGCTGGATCTTGATGTACCCACATCTGTTTTTGGCGCCATTGACTTTTAATGGGGCCGAAGGAACTTGCGGGAGCATCCAGTTGTTTACGGTTCCCCCTGATCTGTGTCACCGTTTTTTTCACTGACACCAAAAACGCATTTTGTAATAATTTTGGTGTCCGTTTGAAAACCGTGAACACCCAAATCTGGGGCACCATGAGTTAAATTAGTGTGGCTCTAGGGATCCAGGTTTTGGGACTGAGCATGCCCAGAACCCAGTTGTAAATAACACACCCACTACGGGGGCATGTAATTTACAACCACATACAGCTAAAAAAGGTAATCGACCAGATGCAATGGGATGCACACAGATGGGGCAAACAGAGTGCACAATGAGCACACAGGGGCAGAGAGAGCACACAGGGGAGCAGAGAGAGCACACAGGGGGACAGAGAGTAATTAGTGTGCAAATATGGTACCCACTGGCATTACTGGCACATTCCGCAGCACCGACAGCGGCCCCGCTACCGCCACCACCCGAAACTGCCAGTTGCAGCCACCACTGACACATCACCACCTGAGTAAGTGTGCATGTGTATACCTGGCGCTCTTGTGCACTTACTCTCTCCACCAGCATTTTTAGACGCTACAGGAGAGAGGGAGCACAAGGGGTAGAGACAAAATACAGAGGGCTGAACGCCCAGGGGCACAGAGAGCGCACATGGGGGTAGAGAGGTCACATGGGGGGGCAGTGAGTGCGCATGGGGGGGGCTAGTGCACATGGGGGAGAGAGACCACTCATGAGGAGACAGCTCAAAGAAGGGAGCACAGAGGGGAGAAGACATCATCACAGGGGGGAGAAAGACCACATACAGGGTAGAGATCACAGAGGGCAGAAGGCATCACTGGAGCACACATGGGGAGAGAGAGCACTCATGTGGAGACAGCTCAAAGAAGAGAGCACAGGGGTGAGAAGACATCACAGTGGTGAAATAGACCGCATGCAGAGGAGAGAGCACAGAGGGGAGAAGACAGCACAGGGGGAGAGAGACTGCATACAGGGAAAGAGCACACAGGGGGAGACAGCCCAAAGGAATGAGCACATGAGGGAAAAAGACAGCACAGGAGAAAGAGAGAGCGCAGACAGGGAGAGACAGCCACCGCCCCAGGGCCACACAGCCCATTCCCATCATTACATCTCAGACATCCTCCCAATGCGACAACATCAGGCCCACATCTCGTTTCTTATAAGACACATTACAAAGTTGCTTATTCTCATGTGTAAAAAAAGATTTCTCAAATAACAATTAAAATGATGGTGAGGCTTTAAATTAGAGACCCCAAAATCTCACGAAAAGTAGATTCTGAACAGTTTATTTCTCCTATTAATGTTTTTTTTTATAGTTTGTAATGTCTAGTTTATAGTTTGAGCAACAAGGAGAAACTGCTTATAAAAATCCATATATTTCTATTTACCATCTTATGCCATACTTACCAATAGAGGCGGCAGAATCAGGAATTGTTACTTCTTCTGTAAAATAATAGAAGCGACAATTATCCCGAGAGAATGAAATAAGTTACCAAACAAGAGACTTAAATATGCTGTGAAATGATAAGGCTTTGGTATCTGTATACAAGAACAACTCCCAGAAGAAAGGTGACTTCGGAAGACTCCTTACTTACCAACTGTCAAATGCTATAGAAATCTTGAAAACCTGGACTGTGTGTGGCCCTCGAGGCCTCGAGTTTGAGACCCCCTACCTTACACAGAAAGGTATAGTATAATAGCCACACGAGAAAGAGACAAGTCTAACAGGCAGGCCCCCTGTGACTTTTCCCAGCCTAGGTCACTTCCTATACATGTATGCAGAGTGAGACCTGTCACTCTAGGGCAGCAAGGACTTGTGCCACATCAAAGCCCCAATCTGCAGGCAATGTGTTTTGGGGTGATTTCCCCTCATCAGTGCAGTGCAATTTGCATATATTCCAGAGGAGCAGTGCAGTTAAACGACTCCTCACTGCTGGCAGCCAGATTGATCTCCATAAGGAAAACAGGTATTCCCCCAGGCCTCATACAGACAGATCAGATCCAATACTTTAGACTGATGAGGGGCAGTCACCCCGAAACACATCGTCTGCAGATTGGGGCTCTGATCTGACACAAATCCTAAGTCATATTAAAAGGCTTGTTAAAGAGTCAATTATGACTTATTGTTTGTCTACTTTAATAATAATAATAATAATAATATGTATTAATTTATATAGCGCTATTAATTCCATAGTGCTTTACATACATCTGCAACACTATCCCTCTTTGGGGCTCACAATCTAAACATCCTATCAGTCTTTGAAATGTGGGAGGAAACTGGAGTGCCCGGAGGCAACCCACGCAAACATGGGGAGAACATACAAACTCCTTGTGGATATTGTCCTTGGTGGGAATTGAATCCAGGACCTTAGTGCTGCAAGGCTGCAGTGCTAACCACTGAGCCACCATATACAGTGCTGACCACTGTGCCACCATATACAGTGCTAACCACTGAGCCACAATATACAATGCTAACCACTGAGCAACCATACAGTGCTAACCACTGAGCCACCATATACAGTGCTGACCACTGTGCCACCATATACAGTGCTAACCACTGAGCCACAATATACAGTGCTAACCACTGAGCCACCATATACAGTGCTAACCAATGAGCCACCATATACAGTGCTAACCACTGAGCCACCATATACAGTGCTGACCACTGAGCCACCATATACAGTGCTGACCACTGTGCCACCATATACAGTGCTAACCACTGAACCACCATACAGTGCTAACCACTGAGCCACCATATACAGTGCTAACCACTGAGCCACCATATACAGTGCTAACCAATGAGCCACCATATACAGTGCTAACCACTGAGCCACTGTATACAGTGTTAACCACTGAGCCACCATATACAGTGCTGACCACTGTGCCACCATATACAGTGCTAACCACTGAGCCACTATATACAGTGCTAACCACTGAGCCATCATATACTGTGCTAACCACTGAGCCACAATATACAGTGCTAACCACTGAGCCACCATATATAGTGCTAACCACTGAGCCACCATACAGTGCTAACCACTGAGCCACCATATACAGTGCTAACCACTGAGCCACCATATACAGTGCTAACCACTGAGCCACCATATACAGTGCTAACCAGTGAGCCACCGTATACAGTGCTAACCACTGAGCCACCATACAGTGCTAACCACTGAACCACCATATACAGTGCTAACCACTGAGCCACCATATACAGTGCTAACCACTGAGCCACCGTATACAGTGCCAACCACTGAGCCACCGTATACAGTGCTAACCACTGAGCCACCATATACAGTGCTAACCACTGAACAACTTTCGTACTGAGGTGACAATTTGCATATTTCCCAGAGGAGCATTGTAGCTAAAAGACACCTCACTGCTGACAGGCAGATTGATCTACATGACCATACAGGGACATGGTCTGATCTTAGAGATGAGCAAACTTTCTTCGAACATGTTTGCCAATTTCAAATTTGGCATGCACGATGCTGATAAGGTTTGGGATTGGAAACACAACCAATTTACTAAAAAAAATCGGCAAACACAGCTTTGTTCGTGAAACAAGTTTGAAATTTGAAATGGCCCTAAAACGTTCTCTGATTGAGGCTAAAAAGCTCGCCGTAAGATGCACTGGCTGGGAGCAACGCCCAACTTTATGGTTAGGAGTGTTCCCAGCCATCAGGTCTACCGTTCTCTTTCAGAATAAAAACAAGCAGTGTCACAGGGTTGGAGAGCTAAAGAAACCACGGATTATTGATTATATTACCAATACTTTATTATACGAACAGCAAGGGGCCAGTAAGCCACAACGCGTTTCGACGCACAATTGCGTCTTTCTCAATCCACTTGCGAAAGACGCAATTGTGCGTCGAAACGCGTTGTGGCTTACTGGACCCTTGCTGTTCGTATAATAAAGTATTGGTAATATAATCAATAATCCGTGGATTCTTTAGCGCTCCAACCCTCTGACACCGCTTGTTTTTATTCTGCTAATCTTTATCTCCCTTTTGGGAGTGCGGTGTGTGAGCTGCTCTAAGATCCACAGGACCTGGCATTAAGTCATAAAGACCCTGATTCGTGATTCAATTAATGAGAATACATTTTGTTAAGAACAGTTCTTTGTACTTGCAAGATGATTGAATCTGTAAGTTTTGGTTCTTTTTTCTATTGTTACTATAAAACGAAAAATAAAGAATTATAAAAAAAAAAAAAGTCATAAAGACCCACCCTAGATTGATCAACTGATACACAGTGTGAAGCTTGAACGGAAGTCAGTGCATCGAGTCTGCCTCTTCGGGTGGAGGAGCGAAGAAGCTCACCTCCATCTCCAGAGGAACTAAGGAGCCCTCCCTCGGGACCGGAGTATCAAAGGAGGAGGGAACATTGGACCCTGTCACACGACGACCCACATTAAATCATCAGTCTGGTTGTGTGGGGTGTTGCACAACCAGTCAAGGTTAGTGCACACTTGGTAAAACCGCGTAATAATTTCCTCCAGTTGCAGTGTGGCGCAATATCTGTTTTTTTCTTTTACCGTTCTCTTTCAACCTGTAGAATTTTTGGAATTTTAAAATAATTTGTTTAAGATTCCTGGAGTTTGCAGTTGTTTTTGACGCCTGCAGGGTGTGCATTTTGGATACAGTGCCAGATGTAGCAGCAGCTTCACTTTCACGTCACATGTTCCAGTACACGTCATCATAAAATTAATGGTGTCATTCAAAAGTCCAATTAGTCCCTCAAAAGACAAATCCTCACATACTTTGTCAGTGGGAAAATTAAAAAATTACAGCTTGTAGAAGAAGTGGAGGGAAAAGTCAGAGCACAAAAACAAAAAACTGCTTGGTTCTTAAAGTACCACCTGAAGTTATTCTTTAAAACTAAGTCCCCCTGAACCCTGTCTTAAACTGATCTTTTATCAACGTGTTTCATGGAGCGCTGGAGGTCACAAATCAATACAAGTCTATGGAAGCCTTGTTTTTGCTGTCATAAAGAAGCATTGAGAGCTTGTGATGTAACTTCTGACTCCCTGAACCCTGTCTGAAGGCCCCGTTACATGGTATGACATCATGAACAATATCGCTCAAACGTCACGGGTTTGGAGTCGTTCAAGCGACATCGTTGCTACCTTGTTGCTTGTGACATTGAGATATGGATACGATAAATCATTGGATCGCTGAATCCAGATTTGAGAAAATGTTCTCAAATCTGACGATCCTCGATCAGCGAACCTGCTGCACCTTTGTTCGTGACACCGCGATAACGATGTTGTTCACGACTTCGCCCATTCACATCAGTGAACAAGTATCGTTCGCTGGGTTGTGCGAACGATAGCTGCTCGCTGGATCGTTGGTGCATCATCCACGATATCTAGGCGTGTGACATCTCACCAACGATGTCAAAACGATGTCCTAATGACCGCGCGCCCCCAAGATTGTTAGTGAGATTGTTTCAACATCGTGCCATGTAACGGTACCTTCATACTGATCTTCTTGCAGCTTTATCTTCTATTAACGTGTTTCATGGAGCGCCGGAGGTCACGTTTTGGCTCGCATACAAATGCATTGAGAGCTTGTGATGTAACTTCTGACTTGCGGCTAATCGAAACTACTTACATGATGATGTCGCGAGAGTGGACCAATGCCAAAAAATGATGAAAATGCCAAAGGGTGAGTATAGTTTCGGGAGCAGGGACTTGGATTCAAAACACCACTGCAGTGGGGAAAAAAACTAAATTCCGGAGCGGTGCTTTAACTTCCTAAAATAAGTCTCATTAAAGTATATGATCATAGTAACATTAAAAGACTAATTGAGGTGATTGATACGATATATAATATTAAAAAAATATTATTATCCCACAAATGGGAGACTTACTTTCACGAACAATTGGTCCCAGAGTTAGTTCATAGGTTTTTTCATCTGCTGCACTTCGGGAGCGACTTCCAGAACACGACTGCAATAATAATAATTACCGTATATCATGATAAGGCAATTGTTAGATATAAAGTCATATAAAATATTAACTGTACAAAGAAGCAAAACATTGCAAGACACAATAACGCACAGTAAATACTTACAGGCACGCACGATCCAGCTGTGGCATTACACAGACTTACAGCGCAGTGAATGTAGACAAGGTCATGATCACCAACAAATTTAAACACTTGAACTGACAGGCGACCTTTTCTGGAGACACCATTTTCTAGTACGCTAATGGATGAGTCTTGTTTGTTAGGACAACTACAGAGGAAAGTAATAGAAACAACTGTTACAGTAATGCAATCAATACCTACAAAAGTCAGGATAAAAATCTACTATGTCTAAGGCCCCTTTCACACTAGCGGTTTTTTACATGTTTTTTTTCGCAGCCGCAACTGCCTCAAGTGCTGGAACCGCGGCTATACCGCACTTACCGCACCTGCCACAAGCCCCATAGACAATGCATGAGGCTTGTCGCAAGTGTGCCGCAAGTGCGGCCGTTATGCGGCAAATGCGGTAGATCAGCCGCAATTTGTAAAAAATGCTGATGTGAAAGGGGCCTAAGGCTGGTTTCACACTGGCAAATTTTGCCATCCATGTGAATCCGGATAAAACTGGATGCACCCACATCTATTTTCGGCTCCACTGACTTTCAATGAACTTGCGGGTGCACCTTTTTTTCCTGATTCGGGTGGTCACGTTTTTCTCCCAAGACCAAAAACGCAACTTGGTGCATTTTTGTACTCCATATCAAAAACCGTGACCACCCAGATCCGGCACAATGCAGGATGAATTAAAATCGGGCTCTATGTAGCCCAGATCCGAGGGACTCGGTAGATCCAGACCCCCGGATCGGGTTTTGGAACATGCACATGCCTAGAACGCAGTTACAAATGACACGCCCCCTGGTGGAAACAGGTAATCACCTGGTAGCAACTGTATGCTCCCACACCGGTATTATCACTGATCCGTGAGCCCGGATCAGTGATATTACTGCTACGGCTGCATACAGTTGCCCATTGTGGGGAGCTCCAGGGGGGATGCAGGCTTTACCCACATCAACCCAGATTCTCAAAAACACTAGTGTGAAACCAGCCTAAGCAAATTTGCCTATTTAGATTACTATACCAGTAAAATAAGATTATTCTGTTGTCCCTTCAAGACTTTTATCACTCTGTGATCACTGCTTGAAAAATATATTCCGTATCTGATTTCTAAATAGGTATTGCGCCAAAAGTAAAAATAAAAACACTCGAAATTTTTTTTTTTTTTTTAAATATGAATGAAGTTAATAAAAAATACCATCTTCTGATGAAAATATTCAAATAACTTGAAATAAAGACCTAACTATGGTGCTCGGTTTTGGAACCCAGCATATTTGGGTACAGCGTTTGTCAACCTCCATCCTTGTTTGACATTGCGCAATTACTTTAGAGAGGATTCCGTGTAGGGTCTCATAATCCAACAGCAAATATGTCAAAGGACCCAAAGCATCAGGGCCGGGTATTCAGACTCATGTCCAGGCTAAGGATCGGACTCAGGGCCTACAACATTCGCACCCCGGCTAGCTCTTCGAGTGAAAAGTTCAGTTCATGAGTACCCTCCGTTAGGAACAAGGTGCACATTGAGTCAATAACCAAGAGTTCTTTAATTAAACAGTCTTGTGAAAAATCTTGAAACGTTACAATTTGGGAATATTCACTGTTATTTGCTTTGATGCTGACTACTCTCCACATTTTAATACCTCATAGTTTTCACCCACCACATCCAGCACCTTGGTTCCTGGGTGTACACCACACAAGTCCCTCCATAGTTACCATAGGAAACTGCTTAAAGCAATGTTTGGTGCCAACTATGGGGAGCCTGTACTACCACTGCCAGCACTGTACCCACCCATCCTGTCATAGCCATACTGATGTTGACGTACATCTTCTGCAGAGGCACTTTAATTAATTTAGTTGACAACGACTTTTTCTGTGGATCCTTTTTCCCCTACTGGCAACTCTGTCATCTCACAGTGTCCACTCTCTTTTATAGGCTAAACCTGTCCCATCAAAACACCAATAGCCACCTTTATTACCCCCTGACCAACTGGGGAGCTGTCCTTACCCTGGCCCTAACAGTACAGAGTACTTTCTACAGTAAGGGGGGGGGGGCAACACACTCCCACTTCCTTACAAACAGATGAAACAAGCTGCAATAATAACCTTAAAGTCAGTCCTTCTTTCTGATCAATACTGGAGATACCATAGGTGCAGTAAAAGTGTCACACTGCTGTCCCATCTTTTGATCTAAGTTTAGATGTCAGTGCGATAAAGAGGCTGTTCACACTGCTGTCCACCATCTTTCTGATCTAATGTTGTAGATGTCAGTGGTGCTGAGGTAAGAAGAGGCTGTTCACACTGCTGTCCACCATCTTTCTGATCTAATGTTGTAGATGTCAGTGGTGCTGAGGTAAGAAGAGGCTGTTCACACTGCTGTCCACCATCTTTCTGATCTAATGTTGTAGACAGGGGCGTAACTACAATAGGTGCAGGGGTTGCGATTGCACCCGGGCCCTGCAGCCTAGGGGGCCCCGAAAGTCCCTTTGGCCTATAGAAAAAGACTAATACTATTAAAGATTTGCAGTAATTGGGGGCCCCATTGGAGCTTTCGCACCGGGGCCCCTGGGCCTGAAGTTACGCCACAGGTTGTAGATGTCAGTGGTGCTGAGGTAAGAAGAGGCTGTTCACACTGCTGTCCACCATCTTTTTGATCTACTACTGTAGATACCACAGGTGCTGGGATAAGAAAAGTCTGCTCACACTGCTGTCCACCATTTTATGATATAACACTGTATTTAGCAGAGGTGCTAATGTATGAGAAGGCTGTTTACACTGCTGTCCATCATCTTTCTGATGTAATACTGTAAATATCATAAAGGCTATGGGTTGAACTAGATGGACTTAAGGTCTTCCTTCAACCTTAAATACTATGTTACTATAAATACGGAGGTAAGAGGAGGCTGTTGACGCTGCTGTCCACCTTGTCTTTCTGATCTAATACTGGAGACACCAGGAGTCTTGAGGTAAGAAGAGGCTGCTCACATTGCTGTCTACCCTTTCTTTCTGATCTAATACTAGGTATACCAATAGTGTTGAGGTATGAACAGGCTGCTCACACTTTTGTATACCCTATTTAATTTAATACTGGAAATAGCAGAGGTGGTCAGAGTAGCGAAGGTTAACTACACTGCGGTGCACCCTTACCATCCTAACAAGGAGTGTCAACATAAGAAGCGGCTACTCACACAAGTGTTCACAAAAAAACTATTTTCATAGCATCATATATTGTCATCTGTATTTTAATAATAGGCGATATAATAATATCATATAATAAGATTACCGTATTTAGTAATTATAATAATATATATTAATAATTTTCAGAACCTTCTAAATGAGGGAGTCTATCAATGTGTACCTGTCTTGAATGATGTAATACTTCAAGGGATCATCTGGGTTCCGCGAAGGTGTTGCATAACAGGTCTTCATTACAAGCACGTAGTTAAAAGCGTCTCCTCCTTGAACAAATACACCAAGGTACATCATCGACTTGGTTGACAGCTTGACTTCTGATCCTTCATATGGAGTCATATAACTGCTGTCTGTATAAAGAGCCATGTACGCTTTGAATTGTCCAGTCCCTCCAACAGTGATGTTTGTGGTGCTGTCGAAATAAGAAAAAAGTTCAATATGTGAATTCGGCAATATGTAAGTGCTGAAAAATATTAAAAATAAAAGATTGTTTTTTTAATGGAAATATGGCCCGCATGTGATATTGAGGCTCAGTCCAATATATGGTAATAGACTTGCTTTGCCAGACATAGGCATAGAACAGAGCTGCTTCCGGGAAAAGCTAGACTCTCTTGGAGATCTTTCGGCTAGCAGAAATCTCCAAAACACGTTGCTCTAGGTCTTATGACTGTCCCTTGACAGCAGATGTGAAAGCAAGGAAATACTGGATATGATAGAATTCAATATACTATGCTCAACCCTTTGTTTCTGTGGAAGTTAAACAGTTGCTAAAGATGCCTAGGAGTGTTTCATTTTATGTTCCTTATATGCATGAGTAAGAAACAAATCTATTTTGCAACAAATCATGTCACTTGAAGTGAGGATCACCAAGCTACAATTTGCCTACTTTGGACACATCATACGAAGAGAAAAATCACTAGAGAAGGACATGATGGTTGGAAGAATAGAAGGTACAAGGTTAAAAGAATGGCGTGATACTATCAAAATAACAGTGGAGAAGAACCTAGAGGAGATCTAGGCTTGGAGAAGACCCTGGTGGACCCATCTAGTCTTCGAGAAGACTTGATGGACCCATATAGGCTTGGAAAAGACCCTGGTGGACCTATCTTGGCTCGGAGAATACTTGATGGACCCATATAGGCTTGGAAAAGACCCTGGTGGACCTATCTAGGCTCAGAAAAGACCATGGTGGACTTATCTAGGCTTAGAAAGACCCTGGTGGACCTATCTAGGATTGGAGAAGACCCTGCCTGATGGACCAATCTAGGCTTGGTGAAGACCTGGGTGGACCCATGTGGGCTTGGAGAAGACCCTGTTGGACCTTTCTAGGCTTGGAGAAGACCCTGGTACACCTTTCTAGACTTGGAGTAGACCCTGGTGGACCTTTCTAGGCTTGGAGAAGACCCTGGTACACCTTTCTAGACTTGGAGTAGACCCTGGTGGACTTATCTAGGCTTAGAAAAGACCCTGGTGGTCCTATCTAGGCTTGGAGAAGACCCTGGCTTATGGACCCATCTAGGCTTGGTGAAGACCTGGGTGGACCCATGTGGGTTTGGAGAAGACCCTGGTGGACGTATCTAAGCTTGGAGAAGACCTTGGTGGACCTATCTAGACTTGCACAAGATCGATCTTCTTATAGAGTGTTCATCCATCAAGTCTCCATGTCTCAAGACTGAGCTGAAGGCCAATAAATAATAACAAAATGTATGTTTATGGCCAGTTCAAAATTACCTATTCCTAATTAGAGAAGACATCTAGTCTGGTATTTTTATTTGGCCTGGATTTTTCACTGAATAAATACATTTATTTTACATTTTTAGCCTGCACAATGACAAGGCAGAGGGAACTTATAATAAAACTCAGGCAAATTATATACAAAAGTCATGGACTCATCTAAACCATAATGTGTGAATATACACCGGTGATGAGTGAGCACTAACATGCTCAGATGCTCCGTGCTCGTAACGAACAGTTGGATGCTTTGATGGGTATGACTTGAGTACCCGAGTATAATAATAATAATTTTTATTTATATAGTGCCAGACATATTCCGCAAATTTTTACAATTTAGAGTAAACATGTACAGACAATCAGTGGCGCACCCAAGGGGGGGGACCTACGTGTCTGGACCCCCCTTTGGACGGCCCTGAGAAGCTGAGAAGCCGTTTTCGTGCAGTATTACGCATTAATTAGGTATTCAAATTTACAAAAATCGCTTGGATTTTAGGGGGCTTCGCTCCCCCAAACCCCCCACCGGGGGCTTTGCCCCTCGGAAACCCGCTGGGGGGTGACACCCCCTTTCAGGGTCGGTGTGTGTTTCTTGGACCCCTACCTTGGGAAATTTCTGGGTGCACCACTGCAGACAATTAGGATACCTTTACACGACGCAACATTGCATGCAATTTCACTGACAATTTGCTGTTTGCAGTGAAATCATGGACACATTGTTCTATCTTGTTGCTGTGTACAAATGTTACAATGTGTCCATGATTTCACTGCAACCAGCAAATTGCCAGTGAAATTGCATGCAATGTTGCGTCGTGTAAAGGTATCCTGAGAGACAAATCAGAGTAAAACAATTCAACAGATACCATGAGGAGTGAGGTCCCTGCTATGAGGAAATAGGGGAGGCACAAAAGGTAAATGGTATAAAATGCTGTCATATATGGTCCAGTCATCAATATACCTAATAAATAGGGGATTCATGTAACGCTGCATGAACCAGTCACCGGTCAGGATCTGTACAAGTACAGATAAAGTGTTAAGTGCATGGAGGGTGTAAACATATGATACAAGGGGCCAGATTTGAATGAAATTATTATAGTGGGCAGAATGGCAATAATTATATACTGTGGGTTTCGGGAATTAATCAAATTGCTTTTGCTAGTTCATTCCAGATAATTGGTGCAGCTCGTGAGAATTCTTGGAGATGGCAGTGGGAGGTGGGGATTATTGAGGATATTTGTTTTAGGTGATTATTGGAAGCGATGGAACAGGTAGGGTGATAGGCAGAAATGATGGAGAAGATGTAGCACGGTGCAGAACTATGGAAGGCTTTGTGGGTGAGAGTCATAAGTTTACACTGAAGTATAATGGAAGTCAATGATGAACTTGAGCATTTCCCTGTAAGAGTTCCCTGAAAAATGCTTGAGTTCTCCATTGACTTACATTATACTCGGTACTTGAGTTGCACCCATCCGAGCATCTAACGGCTCTCGAGCATGGTAGTGCTCGCTCTTCACTAATATACACTTTAAGGCCGGCTTCAGACCATGGTTTTGGAGCCGTCACGCTGTGTCCGGTGTTTTGCTGGAAGCACCAGACACAGCCTGACAGCTCCGGACAAACAGAACTGGAGGGATAATATACCCTCCGATCCTGTTTTCTGCCGGAATCGGCACACACGCTGCTGAAGGAGCTGTCCCCTGCTGAAATGTCAAAATCGCGGCTAGCGGGGAGCTAGCTATGGTTCTGAACTTTCAGCGCGGAGCTCTGCACAGTGCTGAGCTTCAGCATCCGGCGTCTGGCAGCCGGATCTGATTTTCTGTCAGATCCGGTGCAATCCGGCACCATAGACTCCCATATTAGGGGGTGTCGGATCGCATCGTATCGAGTTTTGCATAACTTTTTGCCATGGAAACAAAAATGCTGCAAGCTGCGATTTTGTGTCCGGGACAAAAACCGAATGCAGCCTGATGCTGCTAGACAGGGACAAAACCGGATGGCAAATAGCTGCCATGCGGCCCTGTCCGGCACCATAGGGCTACATTATGTCCAAAATTGGGTCCAGGTCTGTCAGGTTCTCACTGGACAGCCCCAGACCCGATAAAACCGTGGTGTGAAGCCGGGCTAAGAACACCAAATGGGCCACATATAAGGTAGATAGGCCAAATGTAGAAAAGAAAATGATTTAATTACTTACGTAAAGAATGGTTTCACCGCCGTGATCAGACTGACCGTCATGTCCAGTGGGTACGAGCAAAACATTACCACATTCAAGTCTTCATCTCTTGCTATTATCTCAGTAGATTCCAACAGAAGTTTCATTCTGCTTAAATACGTTACATGGGTTGTATTTTTCTATATAAATATAAGATATAAACACTGGTACTTTGTAGAGAAATGAATCGAGGCTTAAACACTAGTGAAATGTTATATGGACACGTGGATTATACTTTACCCAATTTTTCATAATATAACTACAAACATTACATTAATAACAGCTAAAACCAAAAATATTCAATATGTAGGTTTACTCTTTACCAAATTTGCACAGAATTACTCGGTTTTCAATTAGATTGAAATGGAATTTGTATCAACATGGACATTTTAGGGCCATTATTTTGCACTGAGGAGTTTTGTTTTCCTACTGCAATCTACTTGCACAGGGATACGGTTTCACATGGCCATTTTTCTTTTAATCAGGGGAATTGTAGGAAAAGCCTGTATGCCCCTGGATTCCCATGGAATCCCCCGCAATGATGCCCAGTTGCACCCACATCTTTATTATCACTGATCCATTGCACGGATCAGTGATAATACCGGTGCGAGAGTATCCCCTTTCATCCGGTTGATTAGCTATTTCCGCAGGATTCGGTTGTAAATGAAAAGCTCCCCTGAGGGCGTATCATTTACAACTTTGTTCTGGGCATACGCAGTTCAAAAACCCAGATCCAGTGGGATTCAGAGTCCGCCAGATCCAGGTTCAATAGAGCCCATGTTGAATCAAACCATGGTGCACCACATCCGGGTGATCACAGTTATTGAGACGGAGACCAAATACGCAACATCTTGCGATTTTGATCTCAGTGGAAAAAATGTGCACACCCGAATCAGGGGGAAAGGAGAAGAACTGGACACACCCGCAAGTTCCTCCGGCCCCATTGAAAGTCAATGGGTCCGAAGATGGATGCGGGAGCATCTAGCTTAGGCGGAATCACACGGATTCCAAAGACTGGTCGTGTGAAACCAGCCTAGTATTCCGTAGTATTTGGTCATTGTCAACAGTTGAGGAGATCAAAAACATATTTTTGGCTTTTGGTGGTCAGAATTTTACTTTTTAAAAGGTTATTGCCATCATTAGAGGTGATTATTAGCCTTAACATATGATATAATTTGCTGATCTGTTAGGGTCTAGTTGCTGGGACTCCTCTGATCCCGAATACTCGGTTTTGTAGAGGGTGCTCACTACCATTCATTTATTGCCAATAGGAACGTCGTAGATAGCCAAGAATAACGCTTAGTTTTTTCCAGAAGTCCCATAGAGAATGAATGTAGGATTAAAAGAAAATTGCCAAGGACACCCAATGAATGAATGGAGGATTGTGCACATGCCCTGCAATTGCTCCACTGAGATGGGGCTCTGTAGAACCTGAATCTCAGGATTAATGGGGGTCCCAGAACTAAGACCCTCATCAATCATCAAGTTATGACCTATCTTTACATGGTTGAGATTGGAATAATTCTGTCCATGTACCAGCTAGAAAAGTTGAGGCTATATATATATATATTACGTGGCACAGTTGTTCATTCATTTCTACGGAGTTACGGAAACAGCATAGATCAGTTGCCCATGACTATTTTTGCAGTTGCATCTCCTGTGCCAGGACAGAACCATATTGTAAAAATTTAGCCTGTATAGTGTTTCAAGTTCTGTAAGAAAAAAATCAGCTATGGTCACTGTATAACATGAGCAAACAAGTGGTTCTCCTAATAGAAAGAAGACATCTACCCATCCTCTGGAATTCTGTGCCCCAACACATCTGATTATCCACCACCTTCAGATCCTTCAGATGGAACTTGAAAACCCATCTCTTCAGGAAAGCTTACAGCTTGGAATAATACTACAGCTACCGGAGCTGGGGCACCACCACCAGTACCGGAGTAGCCGCCTCACCCCACCACCACTGGAAATGCCACCTCACCATTACGCAGCTGTCTCCCACCACTGGAGCTACCACAACCCCAAACCTACTGTCTCCTACCCATCATCCTACAGAATGTAAGACTGCAGGGACAGGGTCCTCTGCCCTTTCTGTACCAGTCACTGTAACCTATATCTGTATTTTGTATATTACCCTTTCTCATGTACAGCACCATGGAATTAATGGTGCTATATAAATATATAATAATATTAATCTACAATAAAGTCTACCATTGTTTTTTATTGGACCAATGAAGAGGAAGGTCTTCTGGTCAACTTGTTTGTGGGTATAACCTAGTACAAAGTATGTACATGGCTCTCCTTCTTCCACAACAATATATCATTAGCAATTTAGGAGGAAAACAACAACACTAGACTATCCTTCTTTTAACATGGGTTGGGAGTGGTCTATCTTGGGATGTATTTCCTATGAACCATTTTGTCATGAATGGAAAAAAAAAGGTAATAGGATGGTCACATACCGTAATCTCGAGTCCGCATGCTCCGGTATGGATTGGAGATGTTATAGTAAATGTGTTTGTGCTCAGATCATGATGAATCCAAAGCAGCGGTCATCTTTAAGTTTAACACTATCGGCATTGAAGTTCAGACTCGTCAGCTGACATTTACGAAAAACAGCTCTCATGTCGTAGATATCACAGGTCAGCTCAGGACGTATATCTGCAAGAGCTGCAATGTGAAAAACATAGATGTTATTTCATTTCCATTCAACAATGGAAGGTTTTCTCATTAAGTCCACAAGAACATTGTAGCAAATATACAAACATAATTTTAGCTGACTGTGCTTTGCCTAGTGACTTGGGGCAGTAAGGCTAGGGTCAGACGTGCCTCATGCATTTGCTAAATGCGTGCGATATTTTCATGAGCAAATCTTGAAAAACACATGCGTTAACGCACCCATAGACTCCAATGCAAAAAACTCATTGCAAAAATGCAATGCCTTTGACGCTATGCTTTTTTGCAAGTGCGCCAAAACACAGCGTTTTTTGGTGCTTTTCAAAAAACACATGCATTTTTTTAACATGGGAGTCTAGGGGAAACGTATGCATCAACGCATGGTACATAATAGTTACCATGCGTTAACACATGCCTTAACGCAGTGGTCGGGAACCTATTGCTCGCGAGCCAGATGTGGCTCTTTTGATGGCCGCATCTGGCTCGCAGCCAAATCGAGTCCCCTACCTCTACTGAACCGGGTTACAGCAACTTCAAAGGCAAAGTCTTCAGCAGCACAAGCAATGAGGTCTGCACTGCACAGCTTCCAAGTATAGAGTGAAACTCTATCAGCAGCACCGCCTGGTGGAAGGAGAGGCACCTTAAAGGCCAGGGGTGGAGACTCACACATTAACTTCACGTCCACCAGGACTGAAAGCAGCACACGGCAATAGAACTGGCATTAATTCATGCAGTACTACAGGGAGTTTCACACAGTTTAAGGTACAGCAGCACCAAGAATAGGCTGCAGATAATCAGCTTTAGACAGTGTGTGACACCCAAATAAACAGACTGTTGTTTCTGTAGTCGATTGTTTATTGTTCAACGGACAGTAGTGATGAATGATGATGGTTCACCATCATATGATGATGGTAAAACAGATTGGCTTGGCAAAGAATTTAAACTCCCCTAAATGACTAACGGGGTAGGACATGGTAACACAGGCTCCCAATAGTACTAAGGCTAGTGGGATTAATAATACAATGCTGTGGTGCTTGTTACTAACCAATTCTCATGGTAACACTTGCAGATTGGCTGGGAGTTAGTCAATCGTAAGGTGAAGGTTATAGGTGGAGACCATTGGTCAGTGGAATTGGCGGTAAAGGTGGGGGTTCTGACTAGAGAACAATACCCTCCCTAAAAAAATTTAAAATAAAAGGGAGCCCTTCATTGCCGAGAGGGGAAGGTGTTTGATATGCCGCATAGCGGGCAGTCTATTTGACTGAAGGAAGGAAGAAACCAAAAAAAAATAAAAATGAATGCAGCACATGTTGGAGTTGTTGACATGGTTTTGTTCCGTTATGTACCGCTGGCGCGTTTATCTCAATGGCTGTGCTACATTTCTCACTTTTTGTCGTGAGGCTTATTAAAGGGGCAAAAATATCCCAAGATTTTGTTCTTCTTATGGTATTAAAAGGACTTTAGAAGGTGTAAGGTATGGTGGTATGTATTCATGTTGAGGTTTTTGGTATTAAACGGTGTTTAAGAAATTATTTCGTTATTTAGCCTTAATAAAGCCTCACGGCCAAACTTTATTCCACACCAGTCTGAGTCTTGACTATTTTATTGAAGTGGTTTAGTTGGGTTTTAGGTGAGCCTTGTGTTGCCATGTTGTGAGTTCACAGGAGGAAAAGCACGCAGGAGTAAGGCTAGGGTCACATTTGGGGCCATGCATCCGTAATTAGAATGATGTCCAGCAAGCATTTTTTTCCCTTGCCATTTTTTTGTCATTTTTTAGTGCTAGCGTTAGCGCATGCATTATCGCATGGTACATATATGTACCATGCGTTAACGCATGCGTTTTCCATAGACTCCCATGTTAACAAAAACGCATGCGTTTTTGCAAGTGCCCGCAAAAACGCTGCTTACCGAGTTTTTTGGTTCTTTTGCAAAAACACCTAGCGTCAAAGGCATTCCACTTTGACCATTGCATGGGAGCCTGTGGAAGCCTTAACGCTAGAGTTTTTCACAATTTGCACTTGTGAAAAATGCTAGCTTTTAGCGCTTCCAAGGCGCAACTGTGACCCTGGCCTAAGAGAACACATGTGGATGCATGAATACTTACTGATACTGATCTGAAAATGGCTATATCTTCACCAGACATACAGATGGCGGTCCTACAAAGCACTGTGCTCTTAAAGGAGAAGACACCTGGGTATGCAGGAATACTGCCAGATTGTGCTAAATGTATTTAAACACCATAATAAGTTAACATATAATATCTCACAGGATGTAAGCAGGGTTAAACTAGAGTTGCCTTTCCTACTGAGCCTGAATGGGCAGAACATCTACACTGACTGTTTGAATAACATTCGTCCAAGTGCAGTCCAATTTTTTATTGCATTGCACTCGCATTTACAGGATGGGCCATTTATATGGATACACCTAAATAAAATGGAAATGGTTGGTGATATCAACTTCGTGTTTGTGGCACATAAGTATATGGGAGGGGAAAAGTTGTGCTACAAACACGAAGTTGATATCACCAACTGTTCCCATTTTATTTAGGTGTATCCATATAAATGGCCCACCCTATAAATGGCCCATCCTGTAATTGCAAATGTGAGTGACATCTTAAAATGTAACATTTAAAAAAAAAGTTTGGTAATTATTGCAGGAGGCTTTTATGGCCACTTTACACGTCCCGATATCGGCGTCCAACTCCGACCAAAAGTCACGTGGTTCGTGCGTTGGCCCCGATATCGTTCGTGCGTTGTATGGTTTAAACATCCAATACGATGCACGAACGATGTCAAAACGATATCGGGGATCAAATGAGCCTGCTCTCCAATGGCCCGATATTGGTTGGATGTTGTGGCCGGATCGGACTGTGTAAAAGCCCAACAACGATGTGAAGTGCAATGTCCCCTATTCTCTCCCATGTTAAATGGTCGTTCCTGGGTCGGCCGTACAAGGGGGCGTACACATCGCTGGTGCATTGGCTGACGATATCGCGTTGTGTAACATCTCCTATGCAATCTTGGAAATCTGCCCAGAAAAAGCGCGCTCTCGCCTCGTTGGATCCAATATCGGACCGACGTTGGGACGTGTAAAGTGGCCATTATTCATTACATCAATCAGATCAAAGTCTTAGTGACTTTTCCATCTAACATAGTACATGTATAGTATACTCATAGACATACCGGCTACTTCATATTGATCTTTGCAGTAACATCCGTAGACTCCATCTTTTTGTTTCCATTCTTCGTCTGCTGCGCAGAGCGATACATTAGTTACTGTAGATGGATCTAAATTAAAAAGAATCTGCGTCAGTCTTCAGGTTACTGTCTGGTAGGAAGAGAATCATAAAATTACATTATACTTTTGGAAATAACACTAAACCCTGGAAAGTAGTGAGATTACTACAAATGTGAAAATGACGTGCAATAATATTATCTACAGTGGAAAGGTGCTTAAAGGTTGACGGGTTTAAGGATAACATTGCTGTTTCTTTCTAAACACAGCACCACACCTTTGCGTGAATTGTGACTGATATAGAAGCTTAGGGCCATTGAACTGAGTTTGACTGAGCTGTAATACCAGACAACATACATGGATGTGTGAGGCTTTTTTTAAATAATTTTGTTAGGCTTAGAGTATGTTCACATGATATCATATCTTTACTACATATTAGTGGCAGTGTTGGGGTTTCCATCTGTAGCTCTGAAAAATGGGTTTTGGCAAAACTGCTTACAATGCCATAGATTTTAAAGAAGCTTTCTACTACTAATGTGCTCCCTTTTCTTTTGTCTTCATTTTTGGTGACCCTGCTGCCGGATTAGAGGACATGGTGGCATAACTGTCCGGCAATCCGGCAGCAGGTTCAATTGAGTTTACAGCACTTGTTTCCCATGGCGTGAACTCAGTTGAACCTGCTGTCGAATAGCCGGACTGCTGTGCCGACAATCCAGCAGCAGGGTGACGTGAGTTCACTGCCGCAGGGAGCCTTCAGTGACTCACTGAGTGACGTCACTTCTCGCCGCAGCAGTCGGTGTGATCCCAGAGACTGCAGCAAGAGGACACTTGTTCCATCACTGCAGTCTCTGGATGAAGCAGAGCCAGGATCATGTGCTGCGTGGGACATAGTTGTGGTTAACATCGAAGGGTATGTTTGGGCTTAATAATGGGGAAAATGAGGGTTGTCTGTGTGTTTTTATTTTAAATAAATTATTTTTCTTTGCATGTATTTTTTAACTATTTCCTCAAAGGACTGATTATAGGCAGGTCTCATAGAGACCTGAACATTATTAATCTGGTTTAATGACAAGCTGTCAATATCAGCTGTAATTAACCTCTTCTATCACCATGATGCCACTGCACCAGGGCATCGGAAAGAGCCGGTAATGTGCCAGAAATTGGTGCTTCTAATGAATAAGCTGATATTCTGTAGCCTGGAAGGGCCCAATAACTATTAGCCTCACAGCGCTGAGAATACCAGCCCCCAGCTGCCTGGTTTTTACCTTGGTCGCAATCAAAAATAGGGCGTAGCCCACACATTTGTTTAAAATCATTTATTTAAATATTTAAAAAAATAATGGCCCCCTGTATTTTTGATTTCCAGCCAAGGTAACAGCAGCAGCTGGGGGTGGCAGGTTTATTGCCTAGGGCAACCAATCACAGATGCTGACACAATGGGTGAGGGGCTAAACAGCCAATCACAGATGATGTCACAGAGAGTGAGTGTATGTGATTGGCAGTTGGAGAGAGTGTAGTGAATAAATCAGGAAGTTAATGAGTGGCCCGAAAATACATGGACCTTGGTAAGTATAATGTTGTTGTTCAATAGCTGTTTTGCTTTCTTTTACAGACCCACAGCTGAACTTGAACGATAAAATGGACTTCTCAGGGAAGTCCGTGATCTAGGTCTGAGCCCAAACACTAGGTGTTTGGTACAGACCCCAAACTTTACAGTTCGGTTTTGCCCATCACTACCTATCGCCAATATGTATACAGTGGACCATTGATCCAGCTTACTGTTCTATTTTGGCATTTTCTCAAATCACACACGTAGACCTTGATTAATCAAGATCGGTGTTATTGATGCCTGTATTGATGAGGGGACATGTTGTAGCAAGAGATGCTTCATTACAGGGGATACAACCTCATTTTAGAACAGCATAATGTAGGCAAAGAGATATTGAATTTAATGATGTATCACTTAGATTACTGGATGCAGCCGTTCTGGCACACAGTTTTTAGATTTAGCACGTAGCAGAGCTCAGAGCTGCCCACACAGGCTCTGTATAGTCATTGTACATTGAGAATTAGGTGTTAATCAAAGTAGTGGACTACTATGCACGAGAAATGATACTTAACCAAACATTCTAGGAAGACAACAGATTGGACTGTGAAGAGACAGGAATCCCTGAATTCTACTTTAATAATTGAAGCATGAAGCATCTGTCTTCAGATTAAATAGCAGAAACCTTCTGACAGATTACCTTTAAGAGGAGAATATTTCTAATGAATCCAGTGCTCTGAAAAGTGGCAGGTTCCCAAATATTTTGCTAATCTTACCCCAGTTAATTAGCGACTGGTGTAAAATTTGTGGCATAAGATATGCCACTGACTCATATGAATTAGGTGAGCGAGCAATGCAACATCCTGCTCTATCCTTGTCCCTTCACAACTCTTTTTGGTGTTTCACTCCAGAATTTTGGTGTAAGCAGCTTAAAGAATCAGCCCACAATTTTTAAAGAGAACCTGTCACCCCCCTGGTGCTTACAAAAGTGACAGCACCACTGACTGCAGCGTGTATGCTGCATTCAGGGAAGCTGTGTACTAAGGCTCTAGCCCCCCTGTACCCCGAAAAAAAAACTTTGTAAACTTTACAGTTAAGAAGCCCCGTGGGTAGGATCTGATTAAGAGGTCCTGACTGCTGGCACAATCCTCCCGCCTTCTCCTTGTGTGTTCCACCCCCTCTATGTGTCTGCCGCCGCCTCCTCTTGTTCTGGGTCTGCCCTCCTCTTCTGCTCCCGACGTCACAAGGAGCAGGAGCAGAAGAGGACGGCAGACCCAGAAGAAGAGGAGGTGGCAGCAGACACATAGAGGGGGCAGGGAGGATTGTGCCAGCAGGAGGACCTCTTAATAAGACCTGACCCACGGGGCCTCTTAACTGTTAAGTTTGCAAAGTGTTTTTTTTTTGGGTACGAGGGGGCTAGAGCCTTAGTACACAGCTTCCCTGAATGCAGCATACACGCTGCAGTCAGTGGTGCTGTCACTTTGGAAAGCACCAGGGGGGTGACAGGTCCTCTTTAAAGAACAAATGAACTATTACCTACCTGTACAATAGGACAAATAACATGTTGGGGTTCCTTTCAGTTTATATACATGATATCCTCCAGGACAGGCTCTTATCTGGACAGACGTTGACCAATAACAGCAGGATCTCTCCCAGCTGGCACATGCTGTGTAAGTCACAACCCCATCTTTTAGCATTGGATGAGTGCCACTCAACCACATTCCGGCATGTGTACCACAACCATTTTCTGGTGCACAACTTTCTGGCATGCGAACACCGCCACTGCCAATAAAGCGATACCATCCATACTTGTAATCATCACAGTTAATCCGGTAATCATACATATTGGATGTGCTTCTCCAGGGCTCATCGAGAACAGTGTGGTTTGTGCATGGATCAGAGCAGCTGTAAGACCCGAGTGACTTTATGCAATCAACCCCCAGGCCACAAGCTCCACGTGTACATTCATCAACTTCACAATGGAAACCATCACCAAAATAACCATACGAGCAGACACAGGAGTAGAAGCCGTAGTAGTTAATACACGATGCAGATGAATGACAACTGTTTAGGTCAGGACTGGAACATTCATCTAAGTCAACACAGTAGCCCATTGAGCTGTAGATGTAACCACTTGAACAAGCACAAATGTAGGAGCCAATAGTATTTTGGCATGTGCCAGAGGAGCAATTATTTGACCAATAGTAGGCACATTCATCTATATCCGAACAGGTGACTCCATCTCCAATGAATCCATCCTTGCAGTTGCATTCAACGGAGCCAAAATATTCTTCACAGGTAGCATCTGGATGACATTTGGAGCAATCTTCTGCAGCTGTAACAAAATATATAAAATACAAGTAAGATATACTCTAGAAGGAACATATGTAGACAACCTTCTCTTGCCATCTCACAACTTTCTCCTCCCATTCCCCATCTTGACTCCTATCTATAGTATGACTCTTACTGTGAGTTATTGTGATACTTACATGAAATATTCAAACCTGAAAAAGAAAAATAGACAATATTCAGTACATAAAGTTATATTAATGTATAATTATATGGTAAATAGACACAAAAATAGAGAACAGCCTCAGCAATTGTGTAGACTAACTAAGTTATAAAGATGGCAAAAGATGACTTGTTTTCTGGGTTGGACCTCAGAGCATTAGAATGCACATTCGATTTGCATGGAATATATTTAATACAAATTGAATTGAGCAGAATTCAAATTATAGCAGATTTCTAGTCCTGTTGTGTTGAAATCTGATGTGTCAGGTCTGAGAAATCAAGCTTTGTAGCACACTCAATGGCAGTGCATTAGGGCAGCGAAGAGACATTCACATTCCAAGTTAGGATATAAGGGTTAATATTTCTCATGTTGAAGAGTGACATGCCTGACATGCCTGTGTAAAGACTTAATCAACGCGATCTTATGACCCGCACTTACTGGGAACGTCTCGTTCACTGCGAAGATTTGGAATCCAGGATCCCCAAGCCACAATGCAATTGTTCCCCATGAACATGGAATTCCCAGTAAATGTGGGTCATAAGCTCACGTTAAGTCCCTGCCCTTCGTACACACTGCCTGTCGCTACTACCTACTGAATGGGTTGATGAGGTCGTTGCATCGGCCCCGCCAGGGTCCTCCGAGACCATGGCGGAGAGCCGAGAAGATGATCGAACTTGACTATCTAGAGGAAGTAAAAGTATGTCTTTGCAAGGAGTCTTATAGGCCATGCAATGCTTTTTGGGGAATACAAATATGCAAATTGCCTCTTCAGAGAGGAAGAAGACTTGAACTAGAGCCAAATATTCAAAGTAGCAATGCTAAAAGTCAATATCGACCCTTTACAAGTTCTGCCATTTGACTTAGGAAAAAAATTCAAAACAGAATTTCAAATTGCAGACATGTGTTTTGGAGTGTTGTCCCTATTTAGTGGAAAGCATGAGATCTTTTTTGGCTGTGTCAGGGAAATATTAAAATATCTTCCATTTTCTTAAAGCTGACAGCGTCAGAGACCATATTCCCCTCCCCTTCGTGGTTTCTGTGTGCAAGACCTAACATAGCTTTTTGTCTCTCTGTAACTTCTTCCTTTCCATGGCTAAGAATCGAGGGGAGCTATGTCCTTATATCGTCACTACAAGCCTAAGGTATACTACTTTTTTGACCCTGAAAGAATGCTGCTATAAGATCAGGACCTTGGTGGAGAAATAAGGCTGCAGCTAAGAGTCAGAATACTACCTAAAGTCAAATTTAATAATACACATTAATAACTGAATGACATAAATTATGTTTTCAGAGTCCACACATTCTGGTGAACGCAAAACACCATTTTGCTTCACTGTGGGATTACCAGAATCATAAAAAATTAATGTATGCCCATCAACAAATAGCAGCTATATCATGTTTGGTCTCAAGCAAAGGATAAAATCATAAGCAGAAAAATGATACTAATATCTTTGGACGGTGAGCATCCAGGACTGAGATATGAGGGAAAATGAGACATTGATAACTTTCAAAGAGATGTGTACCTTCCCATTTATGAGGTCAGAAGAGTGGGAGTTCTAATTTTAGATTAGAAAGATAAAAACTAGATCTTCCATTCAGAGCTGAAACTATGCTGTGGAACTGTCTCTTCTTCCTAAATCTGGAGGTCATAACTGTGGCACACACTTAGTAAATTTCTTATTTTAATCCCTATTATTTTTATGTAACTTTCTATATCATACTGTAAATTGTGTCTTTTTGTAAACACTACCATTTTTTTAGATTAAGCTTAAACTTTAATAGCGCCATTCTTCTTGTTCTGTGATGAAAAACCACAACCCCATGAAGCCTCGCTTTACCAGTAATGGGTGTCCAATCGGCCTGTTAAGTGATTAGTGGTTGCAGAGTAATTTTTGTATTTATGTGTGTTGGTGACTGGACCGAGGTACATATATATTCTAGCTGGAACCGTGTTAGGCTCCTTTCATATAAGCGTTTTTGCCCGGATCCGCCGGATCCGGACAAAAAAACGCATCTGCCACAAGTGCAGCCTGACGGCCGCACTTGCGGCACACTTGCGGCAAGCCCATGCATTGTCTATGGGGCTTGCGGTAAGGTGCGGCAGAATGCGGCAAGTGCGGTCAACAGTGTTTTTATTTGCATCTGCAACTCCCGTATCTGCCGCATCTGCCGCAACTGCACTTGCGGCACCTACCGCACCTTACTGCAAGCCCCATAGACAATGCATGGGGCATGCCACAAGTGAGCCGCAAGTGCGGGCACTAGGCAGTAGATGCTGCAGTTGCGGTAAATCTGCTGCATCTGCCGCATTTAGTTGAAAACGCCAATGTGAAAACAGCCTTATGTATACATTCCATCATGTTGAGCGCTTCAATATTCTGCATAAATCTGAGCAGCTGTGCTCATTCCCTTATCCTCTGTCAATACCCTTATTGGCCAGTATGATAAGGTAGCGTGAGAGAGCTTTGTGTTCGTGACAGGCTGTATGAGAGGTCTCTGATGGGCATCTAAGGGATAATGTTTTTCCAACTTGAGAGTGACATGCCTGACAGGCCAGTGTCAGGAGTCTTATAGGTCATGCATTAATAGCAATTATTCTTCATACCTTGCAGATATTATAATTTATTTAAATTAAGGAACATCTGTCGAAATGACTTTACTATGGAAACTAGTGGTATGATTGTATAATTGTACTGTAACAAATTAATCTGGAATTGATTTGGGTCAGTCGTAATACCAACCCCCTCCCACCCTCAATGCACTTATAAGCTAGTTTTCATGTAATCACAATGCTTGACTTGTGAGCGATTGTCACATCCGATTGCTAATGGTGACATGTTTATTTATGATCACACCACTAGTTTCAGTAGTAAAATTATGAGAAAAGGTTCTCCTTAATTTGTTTAATTCTGATCTGCAATATACAGGAAATAATTATGATTATTATTATTTATTTTTATAGCGCATTAGATTCCATGGCGCTTTACCTATGGAAAGGGCAGACGAGGACAAGTACAATCAATGTGGACAATCAAGTCGTACAGGTACAAGAGTCTAAGTTACTAAACTAGAATCTGAAAACATTTGTTCACCCACTATTATACAATAGTTCACAGTGAAAAGCAATGCATAACGAGTAGTCATTGTGGAATCACTGTTGTGGACACCACAGTTAAAACCAGTACCAGTTACTGCACTGTATACTGTTACTGAATGTGGTTTTACCAAACCTCAAACACTCCTAGCTTTAAAAATCTTTAATAGATTTTCATATCTGCCACATGGTCTAACTTTTGCAAAAATGTCTTGGATTGTCATCACATAGAAAGATTGAAATCCTTAAAGGGGAACTCTGGGGAGATAAAACACTTTTGTTCTGTCCCTGCCCTCCTACCTGATGAAGCAGAACACAGTTCTAGGATCTATAGATCGCTTATAAATCAATAAAATCATATCTGCTCCTCAGCTCTCACCCCTCCCTTTGGGGACAGAGAAATTCAGTCATGCATAGTGCTGACGTTTCAGGGGACAGGAACCTACCAAGCTGATATGGGGGAGGGGAGGAAATGGAAGTGCTGAATCAATCAATGCAGTGCTTAGCCTCTGCTCCTATCCTGATACATGACAGTACACATTTTGCACCATCATATCATTGTAGAGCAGAAGATCACAGCGTGTATTTATATCTGCTTGGTGACATGATTACTATTTGAAGGGAGTACACCCCTGTCCTTACATTAGATATGATGGTATATCAGGGGCAGGATTGCAGTGTGGCCATGGGGCTGGCGGCCACGCCCCCTGTTCATACAGAAGTGTGAGGGGGCAGAAATGTAAGCTGATCCTAGAATCCCCAGGGTCCACATCTCCTGATCTCTACAGCAGCATGAAGATGAATTTCTCTGTCCCATGAGGGAGAGTTGAGAGTTGAGGAGCAGATATGATTTTATTGATTTATAAGTGAGCTATAGATCCAAGATCAGTAGTGGACAGCTCAGCTTCATCATGTAGGAGGGCAGGGACAGTACAAAAAGTTTTATCTACCTGGAGTTCCCCTTTAATGGAGATAGATAGGAAGATACAGTAGGTAGATAGATCGATTATAGTAGATTTATTGTAAATTACCTTTCAACCCCTCCACTCGTAAAGAACATCGCCCTCCTCCATATATTACTATTGTCCACATTCCATGTCCTGGATTTTTCAGCAGATACATTGATCCCCAAAGTTCTGAAACTATTTGTGTTAGTGGAAGTTCAACAGCTGCAGATAAAATAGATAGATTTATTACTATATGTACCAATACATCAAGAAAGTGAGATTAGTATTATTAGTATTTTGTCTGCGAGAGGGTAGTCAGTCTTAAAACTAGTCTCTAAAAGAGATGAGTGAACCTTCCCCGAAAATGTTTGCCAATTTCAAATTTTTAATAAACATTAAAGATTTAGTTCATGATTGGAAACACGAGCAGTTTATTAAAAAATCGGTGAATGCTGTTTTGTTTGGGGAAAAAATGTGAAATTTTAAAATGGCCCCTAAAACTTTCCCTGGATCTTCAAGGCCAAAATGACCACCAGAAGACCCGCTGGCCGGGAACATCACCTAACCTTATGGCTAGGAGTGTTTCAAGCCATCGGGTCTACCGTTTTCTTTCAACCTGTAGAATTAAACAGATTTTAAAATATAGTTTTTTAAGCTTCCTGGAGTTTGCAGGTGGATGCCTGCAGGGTGTGAATTTTTGGAACAGTACCAGATATGGCAGCAGCTGTGAAATCCATATATATATATATATATATATATATACTAGCTGGGTGCCCGATGCACATGCATCGGGATTCTAGCAGAGCGAGTCTCTGACTCGCAATGGCCGCTTCGCGGCCAAAGCTTCGCGCTGCTAAGGCGACTCGCCATGCCCGCTGCGCGGCCAATGCTTCGGGCGTATCCACATGACCACGCTGACTCGCAGCGTGAGCGGACTCAAAAGGGCAAAAAACCCATTCGTGATTATATAATATATAGTTGTTTTTATTATTATTTTTTTCTAGAGAGCAAACCTTTATTATTGCAGAGGGTCACCAGCATGCGCGGCCACTTCTTGTACATTTATCTGATAGCAATTCATATAAAACAAGTATTTTGCCATTATATGCTTCATTTATGTGGTCTTATTGGTCAGTTCACACTCATGAAGCACTGTACCATTGATATTGCTTCTTGAAAAGGCATTAATTCCATACGTTTATGCAGTTTTTTGGCACGTGCACGAGTGTGTTATTATACCATTCATCTTGGACCTGTCTGTGCATTGCTCACTAGCTTTATTCAAGGCCAGATCTTTTATTGGTGAGCTGAAAAAATATTTTTTTCTTTTTATTTGTCCTCCAAATATGTCAGGCTTCAATAATCAACCCCCCCCCCTTAACCACAAGCCCAGGTGATGCCTCTGGTGAATGGGATTAGTACGGTAAGTCAAGTGCCTTCTGCAGCCCACCCCATGGAGGGTTAATGAGGAGCTAGGCAACAAGATTGGCCAAACAATAATATCCTGTAAGCAGGGGTGTAACTACAATAGGTGCAGGGGTTGCGATCGCACCCTGGCCCTGCAGCCTAGGGGGGCCCCAAAAGTCCCTTTGGCCCATAGAAAAAGACTACGGTAATATTATTAAAGATTTGCAATAATTGGTGGCCCCGTTGGAGCTTTCGCATCGGGGCCCCTGGGCTTGAAGTTACACCACTGCCTGTAAGTGATTGTGTCGTGGTATTGAAAGAGGCAGGCCCCTAGACAAAGGAAAGATGTTTCAATGCAAAGCCCGGTGCAATCTTGAGATTACTGTAAAACACAGCTACACTGTGCTACCATGTGCCTGCCAGTTTGCAGACGTTATCTCCAGCCTCTTGAAAATTATCTTGATGTAAGAAAAGCTGCCACTCGAATCCTCTAACAACAGCACTAACATAACTCTGCTTAACAAAACCCTAAACTAGGGGTCCCCAACCTGTAGCTCAGGAGCCACATGTGATGATTCCTGGGGAAAATCTTTGGCTGTCATTATACCGGTAATGAGGGCTGTGGGTGTCACTACTGTGAGGGGGCAGGAGCTGGATGTGGCTTGCAAACCCTCTCTCATCACTGGATGTGGCTTGCGATCCTCTCTGAGCTGAATGCGGCTTGCAGCACTCCCTTTGAGCTGAATGTGGCTGGTGACCATGTCTCATTGCTGAATGTGACCCTCTCTCAGAGTTGGATGTGGCTTGTGACCCTCTCTCAGAGCTGGATTTGGCTCGTGACCCTCTCTCAGAGTTGGATGTGTCTCATGACCCTCTCTCAGAGCTGAATTTGGCTTGTGACCCTCTCTCAGAGCTGGATATGGCTTATGACCCTCTCTCAGAGCTGGATGTGGCTAATGACCCTCTCTCAGAGCTCTATTTGGCTTGTGACCCTCTCTCAGAGCTGGATGTGGCTTATGACCCTCTCTCAGAGCTGGATGTGGCTCTTGACCCTCTCTCAGAGCTGGCTGTGGCTTGTGACCCTCTCTCAGAGCTGGATGTGGCTTATGACCCTCTCTCAGAGCTGGTTGTAGCTCGTGACCCTCTCTCAGAGCCTGATGTGACTTATGACCCTCTCTCAGAGCTGGATTTGGCTCGTGACCCTCTCTCAGAGTTGGATGTGGTTCGTGACCATCTCTCAGAGCTGAATGTGTCTCATGACCCTCTCTCAGAGCTGAATTTGGCTTGTGACCCTCTCTCAGAGCTGGATATGGCTTATGACCCTCTCTCAGAGCTGGATGTGGCTTATGACCCTCTCTCAGAGCTGTATTTGGCTTGTGACCCTTTCCCATAGCTGGATGTGGCTTATGACCCTCTCTCAGGGCTGGATGTGGCTAATGACCCTCTCTCAGAGCTCTATTTGGCTTGTGACCCTCTCTCAGAGCTCGATGTGGCTTGACCCTCTCTCAGAGCTGGATGTGGCTCTTGACCCTCTCTCAGAGCTGGCTGTGGCTTGTGACCCTCTCTCAGAGCTGGATGTGGCTTATGACCCTCTCTCAGAGCTGGTTGTAGCTTGTGACCCTCTCTCAGAGCTGGATTTGGCTTGTGACCCTCTCTCAGAGCTGGATGTGGCTCATGATCCTGTCTCTGAGCTGGATGTGACTTGTGACCCTCTCTCAGAGCTGGATGTGGCTTGTGACCCTCTCTCAGAGCTGGATTTGGCTTATGACCCTCTCTCAGAGCTGGATGTAGCTCGTGACCATCTCTCAGAGCTGGATGTGGCTCGTGACCCTCTCTCAGAGCTGGATTTGGCTTGTGAGCCTCTCTCAGAGCTAGATGTAGCTCGTGACCATCTCTCAGAGCTGGATGTAGCTCGTGACCCTCTCTCAGAGCTGGATGTGGCTCGTGACCCTCTCTCAGAGCTGGATGTGGCTCGTGACCCTCTCTCAGAGCTGGATTTGGCTTGTGAGCCTCTCTCAGAGCTGGATGTAGCTCGTGACCATCTCTCAGTGTGGCGCCCCTGCGTACAGGTGGCCACAGAAGGGTACTGCAGCCAGGCAGTTAGGACATAGTAAACACTACACCCTCACAGCCCACATCCCCATGCATAGAAGGGGTTACATCCAGCCCTGAGGTCAGATACTATATGAGACCAGAGGGGTGGTGGACGAGGAGTGGGTTGGGCACACCAGAGGTCAGGTGACTGACAGTATATAGAGAGGGGGAGGAGTGAAGGAAGTCAGTAGGCTCTAGGTGCCGAACAGCAAAGACCTAGGAGTAAGCCATGGTGCTGAGATGCAAAGACCAAGAGTAGGCTGAAGGAGCTGAAAAGACAGAAAGAGATCACACGTCCTGGAAGAGCCTAAGCTGAGGAGCGCAGACCCGTACTGAGCCAATGCGAGCCAGATGGGGGGGAAAGCCCGTCCGAGATGCTGAAACCACCAGGAGTGTGACAGACAGAGAAGAGACGGTGCAACCCGTGCCCTAGACAGCAGCCGAAGCTACTGACGGCAGGTGGAGAAGCCCTCCTAGATACCGAAGGAAACAGAGGAAGGAGCCTGGCAGAGCCTCATGCAAGAGGACTGTTGCAGGCTGGGCTAGAGCAGAGTGTCAGCTCTGAAGGGGACCGACGATTCACCCGGTATCCCCAGATTCACTGACGGGGAGCTTTAGTTTCAAGCTGGAGTTCCTAACCCAAAGAACAGGCAGCTCAGTGACACACTAGGACTCACAGAAGCCCGAGTCACCGCTATACTGTTCAGCGTCCGCATACACCCGTGTAAGACGGAGAGAAAGAGTAATAGCCCGGAAAGGCACACTTAAAGACTGTGTGAGGGGTCACAAGGAGAGAGGAGCCTGGCTGCAGGAAAGGAAGGAACCCGGAAAGGGGGTAGAGAACAACCGTGTACTGAGAACTGTGAATAACCTGTACTTGCTTGAAAGAACTAAGTAAAGCCTTGGAAACCCTGAACAGCCTCTTGCCTGCTTCCATCTGCAGACCCTTTCTCCCATACAGGCTTGCACCAAGACGACCTCAACCTGCAGAGCCACAGCCTGTCAGCAGCAGCCCTGGAGAGAGAGATCCCTGCAGCCTGTGAAGTAAGTGTGCTACAACAGCCTCACACACAACAGACTTTAACTCCTTACTGCCCCGGGGGATACAGTTCTCCCCACTAGAACTATACCATCCCCGCTGCCATTCCATCACCCCCGGAGGTTCTGCAGCAGCGGTGGCCCCCATTACTGGCCACATCAAGTGGGTGGCGTCACCCGTGACATAATCCCTTGTAAATATTCCCCTTTTATTGTGCTGAGCCAGGGACACGGTCCGGACCAAGCCACCCGTGACATCCCCGACGCAGACCGGTCCGGTACCGAGTACCCCACGTCCCTTGGGGCTCCACATCAGAGCTGGATGTAGCTCGTGACCCTCTCTCAGAGCTGGATGTGGCTCGTGACTCTCTCTCAGAGCTGGATTTGGCTTGTGAGCCTCTCTCAGAGCTGGATGTAGCTCGTGACCATCTCTCAGAGCTGGATGTAGCTCGTGACCCTCTCTCATCACTGGATGTGGCTTGCGATCCTCTCTGAGCTGAATGCGGCTTGCAGCACTCCCTTTGAGCTGAATGTGGCTGGTGACCATGTATCATTGCTGAATGTGGCTCGTGACCCTCTCTCAGAGCTGGATTTGGCTCGTGACCCTCTCTCAGATTTGGATGTGTCTCATGACCCTCTCTCAGAGCTGAATTTGGCTTGTGACCCTCTCTCAGAGCTGGATATGGCTTATGACCATCTCTCAGAGCTGGATGTGGCTAATGACCCTCTCTCAGAGCTCTATTTGGCTTGTGACCCTCTCTCAGAGCTGGATGTGGCTTATGACCCTCTCTCAGAGCTGGATGTGGCTCGCTCACCTCTCTCAAAGCTGGATGTGGCTCTTGACCCTCTCTCAGAGCTGGCTGTGGCTTGTGACCCTCTCTCAGAGCTGGATGTGGCTTATGACCCTCTCTCAGAGCTGGTTGTAGCTCGTGACCCTCTCTCAGAGCTGGATGTGACTTATGACCCTCTCTCAGAGCTGGATGTGGTTCGTGATCCTCTCTCAGAGCTGAATGTGTCTCATGACCCTCTCTCAGAGCTGAATTTTGCTTGTGACCCTCTCTCAGAGCTGGATATAGCTTATGACCCTCTCTCAGAGCTGAATGTGGCTAATGACCCTCTCTCAGAGCTCTATTTGGCTTGTGACGCTCTCTCAGAGCTGGATGTGGCTTATGACCCTTTCTCAGAGCTGGATGTGGCTCGCTCACCTCTCTCAGAGCTGGATGTGGCTCTTGACCCTCTCTCAGAGCTGGCTGTGGCTTGTGACCCTCTCTCAGAGCTGGATGTGGCTTATGACCCTCTCTCAGAGCTGGATGTGGCTCCTGACCCTCTCTCAGAGCTGGATGTGGCTCATGACCCTCTCTCAGAGCTGGATGTGGCTCATGATCCTGTCTCTGAGCTGGATGTGGCTTGTGACCCTCTCTCAGAGCTGGATGTGGCTTGTGACCCTCTCTCAGAGCTGGATTTGGCTTATGACCCTCTCTCAGAGCTGGATGTAGCTCGTGACCATCTCTCAGAGCTGGATGTGGCTCGTGACCCTCTCTCAGAGCTGGATTTGGCTTGGGAACCTCTGTCAGAGCTGGATGTAGCTCGTGAACATCTCTCATGGTACCTTTACATGCCGCGACGGCAGGCTGGATACATCCCGCTACAGGCTACAAATGTAGCTTGTAGCGCCAATGTAGCCCGTCGTAGCGGCGTCTGAAGACGTGACGCTACAGCCGGCAACAGATACATCTGTTTCCTAGGTCTGCTCGAAAACTGATGGCTACAACGCCGATGGTAGCGAGCTGTATCGGCGTGTAAAGAGGCAACGGAAGGGAACTCGGGACAGCCTGCGATGTAGCTGCAATGTAGCTAAGGCGTGACCCTGGCTCCGTGTTACCGCGCCCCATGTGCGATCATTGGTGGAAGCTGCTGCATGACGATTGGTAGTCGCTGCATAGGGAGGCATATTTAAGGAGCTGACGAGTCACACTACACAATTGCTCGAGCGTCAAGTATTAATCAGCCTCCTGCGATGCCTGGCCAATCATGGTATTATTGCTTTATCCTATCAGCGTACGGACGTCTCGTAATCCACAATTGGAGCACGCCTATGTGCTGTCCCTGCTGCACCATGTACGCCCATAGTAGCTGGTTGTAGCGGTGTGTAAATGAGCTACAGCTGGCTACTTGAGACACCAGGCGATGTAGCTAGCTATAGATGTAGCGTGGCGTAGCGCATCTTGTCGCGGCGTGTAAAGGTGATGCGTTGAGCGTTTGTAGCCGTTTGAGCGTGCTCGTGCACGTGAAGTAGCGGGATGTATCCAGCCTGCCGTCGCGGCGTGTAAAGGTACCTTCAGAGCTGGATGTAGCTCGTGACCCTCTCTCAGAGCTGGATGTGGCTCGTGACCCTCTCTCAGAGCTGGATGTGGCTCGTGACCCTCTCTCAGAGCTGGATGTGGCTCCTGACCCTCTCTCAGAGCTGGATGTGGCTCGTGACCCTCTCACAGAGCTGGATGTGGCTTGCAACACTCACATAAAGCTGAATGTGGCTGGTATGTACGGTTGGTTATCTGAGGAAGGAGCAAGGATAATGCTCCGAAGTGCGTGGAATAAATAAAACCACCATTGTTTGACCTATTCCAGTGGTTTGTTTCATCATATGGCAGCGCATATCATATCATATACACAAATTTCCTTTGGGCTCATTTGGCTACCCTAGTCATCATCCATATAATAACATATATATTTCTACTGCACAAAATATAAAATTACATTGAATGAAACTATGTGAATTAGTGCTACCATCATAATGCAAGCCCAAATCCAACCCAAGCAAATAAAAGATGAACGCAATCAAGCATAATATAAAAAAAAGATTACAGCATAACATAAGGCACTTATCTCAGGATTCCGGACTTTTATCAACATATTTTAATCTATCAGAAGTAAACAAACACAACGGTGGCTCCTGTAGTTTGTGGAGGTCACAACTCAATATAACTCTATGTCAGTCTCATTCTGGCCTCGTTATGGCTCTAATAGAGATGCATTGAGCTCTCTTGACACCATTTGTGACTTCAGGCCAGTCAGAAATTTTGTGTAGAGATGAGCGAATCTGTTTGTGCCTGAAGTTTGGGGGCTTTCTGTATTCAAAGTGCTGTAGCCAGGATTGCTAGGCTCCGGTACGCTGGGTGGTCGAGCCAGTGCGAGTCGCTTGCAGCTTGTGATCATTTCACACTGGGGTTAAAAACAAGAGTTTTCGTCTGTAGTTTAGTAGTGATATAAAACAATATATAAATCCCCACCGGAAGTGTTTGCATTATGGCTGGCTGCATGTGGGTGGAGAGCTGAACACCCAAACAGTGATCGGGTCCTGAACAGCATTACTGAACCCGAACACCCACAGGTTCGGTTGGGAACCGAACCCAAAACTTGGAAGGTTTGCTCATCTCTAGTTACGGGCATAAGCCGAAATTGGATGAAAAAGCCATAGGTGAGTATAAGAATGGGACAGGGGACTTACTGTACATTTAAAGCACCAATCGCTGCAGTGCTGAAAGAAAAACAGCTGTAGAGGTTCTTTAAGAAGGTTCGAAAAAAAATCTTACATGACCAGTAAAATCATTAAATCCTGAGATAAGTGCACCCATGTTCTGCCATACAGATGCACACAAATGGTACCAAACAATGGAAGATAAACATAGAAAGAATAGTGCTTCCTTTAACATAACAAGGAAGCTGTACAGGGAGGAGAAGAATGCTTACTCCGCTTATATGTCCATAATTAGGGTACTTACAGTCAGGCCCCAATACATTCATGTAATAGATGACTCCATCTGTGGTTATCATTAGGGCCGAAAAATTGTCTTCTATAACAAACCTCCCAGATGTATAACCATCAGTACATTCCACGGAGTAGAGCCGCACTGAGCTGTTTAATGGTCTTGCAAGGGTGTAATCCAAGTAAATGAAAACCTGAGAATGAGGCACATTAAAAGGTCACGTCAACTTTGTATATTAGGAAGCTTAGCCAAACCAAGCTGGCCTCAGGGCATTAGGAAACTATTAAAGGAGAACTTTCACCTACTTTATGCCCCCAAACCTATCACTACCTGTCCCTGCACCTTAGTACTACATCCCTAGGTGTGGAAACACACTATCCTACTTACATAAGAGCCTCCCGGACGAAACTCGGAGCAGTGACCCTGAACGGCCTCTCCCTCTCTGGACGGGAGTGTCAGCTGCTTGTGTCTTTGTGCAGCATCACATTCCCGTCCAGAGAGGGAGAGGCCGTTCAGGGTCACTGATCTGAGTCTCATCGGAGAGACTCACATGTAAGTAGGATAGTGTGTTTCCAGCCTAACCATCCCTGTCTGACCTAAATGTGTCCTGTAATCTCTAAGAAAACTGATTTAATAACTTACGGTACTTTTACGTTTTTACAAATCCAACGGAATTCCGCCTTTTTTCAAACAAAATGGATGCTGCACACTTGCGGCAACATTGCGTTATGTAGAATGCATTGTTAATGGAGTTAAGGACATGTGCGGCACTTGCGTTTTCATCGCGATCCGTCACTTCTCACATTGGTCAAAAACCACCGCTAATTGCCGTTTTAAGACAAGCCGGAAGTGCCGGATCGTGATGAAAACAGACTTTCAAAAGGGAGAAGGTGAAGAAATTTGCTCATGGGCCCCGACGCGAAAGCTTCAACGGGACCCCCAATTATGTCAAATCTGTAATAACAATAGTCTTTTTCTATAGGCCAAAGGGAATGTTAGAGCCCCGTAGGCTCCAGGGCCCGGATGCGATTGCATTAGTTTCTAATTATATGAACTTCTCTCTAACTTTTATATATGTAAAGATAAATCACCATACAGATTAAAATGTATAAGCCGATTATTTACTTTATCAGATCTGACAGAGAAACTTGAAAGACATGTCCAAAGCTGGCAGCAGAAATATTTCTATAGATAAGAAAATCTGCATCATTTATGGTTCCGCAGAGGCCGGTTATAAGGAAGAAAACCTGAGAAGGAAATAAAAACATTGTGTTAAAAGTTATATATATATATAAAGTGATTAAATTGTAGAAGTTCTCTGTTTTTTATATTGATGTCTAAGGAGTAAACTTCTTTCATATGGAAAAAGTGACACACCAAATCTGGCCAGCCAGTAATGAGGAGACTTTAGAGCTGCAATGCTCCTCTGGGAAATTAATTGGATGCACCACCATTGTTTTATTTTGTGAATTACAGACTAAATGTAACTAGCCTCAGACCCTTTCTGTCCACATCATTTAAATGAACATTATCCAGTCGGATTGACTGAGAGCAGCCTAGTACATCCAATCCTAGAAGAACACAATACACCCGGAGGTATAGGCTCAAAGTATATAAGGGGCTCTGTTGCATTAACCAGGAGTGATTTTGCTAGATGGCTTCAACCTAGGATCTTCGGATCCGGTTGGAAGGCCGTAGACCCAGCCTAGGCACTCCAGTGCTGGTGGGGAATCAGAACCTAGATTATATTACTACATGGACTTCAGCATCGAATGCTATGATTCGGCTGGGATATCAGAGACTACGTAAGGAAGATTCCCAGGTTGGGACAATTTGGTCTCCTGTCTACATATTTTGCTGTGCTCGGACAGCTTCCTACGCTTGTTGCTCTCACGGTGGGTGCCCACTGAAAACGAGGTGCTGCTGGATTTGAGTAAGTGACCCTGTAAGCCCTGAGGCATGGACGTTCTAATTCCTGGTGAGCCAGCAAGAGGATGAGAAACTGTTGTCTTTTATATTCTGTGTTTTGGTTGGATATGTGTTATATGCCGTTAACTGTTGAGGATCCAATAAAGCCTTACTATTGTGGTTCCCTCACTCTGTCTTGTCTGAGTAGTGTTCCGCCTACGGTTAAGGAGTTTGGGTGTTCAGTTGGGAGGAGCCCTGGACCATGCTGTCTTTCTAAAGTCGTCCAGGCCAGCGGACAAGAGCACCCATTAACCCCTGTGTCTCCACAGTAACCCCCCAAAAGAGAAGGTTATAAAATATGTATTACTTCCATAATAAAGAGTTCTGAATTTGATTTCACTTGAGAATCAAGTGTGGTTACTTTTGAGCACCTGCTTCCCAATTGGTAAGAAATTTGGCAGTAGACAGTTAAGCTGAGTGCATACTCTTGGAGTGTGCCCCCAAAACACTTTCATCGTCAGCAGCACAGGATTAACCATATTTTTTTTTCCGATTTCCTAGTTATTGTAGTTCAGCCTTTTGACATGTGGTTGAGCAGCTGTACATGTAATTTATATTGATTGTGTGTCAGATAACCATACTAGTTACAAAAAAGCCAAGGAAAAGGTGCAATGCGACGCTGCCGGGAGAGACACATCAAAGGAGAGGATGTCATAGACAGTGATTTTATTTAAATGGCTCCTTCTTTCTGAAAAAATCAAGGTGTGTGATTTTTTTTCCTGAAGGAGCCATTTAGTGCTCCAGAAACATGTAGAAAAATAAAATCACTGTCTACGACATCCTCTCCTTGATGTGTCTCCTCCTGGCAGCACGGCATTGCACCTTTTCCTTGGCTTTTCTCTAATTTCTACCTCGTGGTGGCTGTTGTATCCAGAATTATATGCGCATATAGTGGTTGTGGCTGGCACAACCTACCCAGGTGAGCCCCCACCATATTTTGACTTTCATCTACCAACCCAGATAAGAGCCTATGTGCACTTTTTTTTATCATCCACAGCTTTTAATACAACTATACTAGTGCATGACAGGTACAGGGACCTGTTACCCCTGCCCTGGGGAATGCTATGCTCTTGTCTATATATATTTTTGTGGCACAGATTTGTGTGCATATATGCTGGCATGTTAAAAGTTAATGTGTATGTAGTTCTGTGTATGCTGTCATTCAGAGGCCAAAGTGAAAGACTGCCCCCTGATAATATAAGTAAAACGAAAGTGTTATAGTCTAGCTAGTGAATCCACCCCTTGGGGTGGAGAGTAGGAGTTATAAAACTAGGTGTCAGGCAAGTCTAGACAAAGAGTGCACCAGAGGTCTGAATGCGGAAGGACACTGAGTGTTGTGTCTATGGGAAGCACAGAGGCCCCAAGGAGTGACTACACCCAATCCTCTGGATCAACCCGGGACTGTGAGTATGAGAGTTGGGATCTCAGTCCAGGATGTGTTGAAGTGGGAGTGAAGTAATGCACCCCCTTCTCGGTGTGGGTCACCTCGGGCAGTGACTGTTCCCTACGGTACATGTGCAGTGGACGTCTATGTAGACTTGGACAAAAGGATCGTCAGTGTACTTGCATCAAAGGAGCCTTGATCTGTCGATAGCCCTGGGTTGATCCCCGGATGGCTCCTTGTGATTGGATAGGGCTGGTGCCATGGGAGAGATTATATGGATTTGTTGCCAAACAATAAGGTGTGGAAAGGATGGCACAAGAGTGGTGAGGTACCAGAACAGCGGGAACAGTCTGCACTAAATTCTATTAAAATAGTTGTCCCGAAACAAGTAACATTTAAGCATGGTGCCTGTGATGTCTCTGTCCAACGGGAGTTGATGCAAGTAAAAGATTGTTGGCAAAGAATATTGACTCCTTGTATTTTGAGCCTAACTGACGGTAACAGCAAATCAAACTTTTTCATTGGGTAGCCGGCTGGGGCATATGCCTGACTACCTGGTCGCTGGGGCTGACGACAGTTCGACCCTAGTGTAACTAACTTTTATATTTTGATATATTGGATACAGCTCTATTGCTCATTTTTATATGCAGATCTCCTGTTTACTGGACTATTTTAACATCCCCAACTTTTTTCTTCATCCAGAGTATGAGACTTATGATGTGAGAGATAAGAGAATCATTAAGTGGTAGCGGGGAACGCCTAATCAGAGCACAAAGAGCAGTTATCCAGCACAACACCAGGAAAATCCCACCCACGCCTAAAGAAAATGAACATTTACAGGAGAAGAAGACTGAGCATATGAAGTATATACAACATTTTTAACTTCACTTCTCGAAGTCTAGGAAAGGAATATAATTTATAAAGATAGGACATACGGGTGCATCTCAATGAATTAGAATATCATCAAAAAGTTAATTTATTTCAGTAATTCAACACAAAAAGTGAAATATGTATATTATATAAAGTCCTTACATAGTGATCTATTTCATGTGCTTATTTCTGTAAATGTTGATGATTATGGCTTACAGCCAATGAAGACCTCAAGGTCATTATCTCAGAAAATTAAAGTAAGGAGTATGAATGGTTAAAAACTGCTCTGCCGCATTCCATGGGACATCAAAGGGTGGATATAATATTGATTTATTAGTCAACATGTTTCAGGGCTCCCAGAAAGCTCTGAACCATGGCAATATGACATTGATTTTTGATGATATTGTAATTCATTGAGATGCACTAATATCTCTTGTTATCAACACCAATATATTATTCTTGTACCTGAGATCTTGAGGATGTTATTAGTGAGTGGATATTATTTATTAATGTCCTATTCCAGTAATCTAAAGCAGATGCATCTGTTAGTACCAGGATGAAAGAATTGGGTGGGGAGTTTTTTAATGCCAGATGAAGTCCCTGCATTGCCAGCTCTGGGCAGTCACCACCTTCATAGGCCACCAGACTGTTGAAGAAATCACCAAATTCACTCTTTGAGTTGGTTATCCTAACAGGTCCAACACCTGTAAAATCAATAAGATCAAAATATTTTAAATATCATTAAGAGCATTAGTCTTTCCCCACCCTTCACAAATCATCTCTGACTCATCTGACGGTAAAAAGATATTGCACTGAAATAGATATATTTATGACCTCTACATATGCACAAAATAGATATCTTTAAGAATACCATATTTGCTCATCACCAGCTGAACTTGTATTATTTTCCATATATAACTGTGTACTAATCATGAATGTTTACGGGGATAGACCAACTCTTCTGTTACAGCGGAATTTAGGAAAGAAGGGATTGGGCATGTTGGTTTTCTAGCTTAACTGGAAAACAAGATGAGTTACCTACCTCTCCGAAAATGAAAAATGTTGAGGTCCCCCATGAACATTAGACCTATTTTGGATGAACCCGTCGATGTCGACAGGTTTGACCAATGATCTAATTTGTATAGGGGAGCCGGCCGATGGATAAATGCATGTTCGATTTTACATTGCCGATCATATTGTTCTCCCGTAGATAGGCCACCGGCCAACATCTCATAGTGAACACAGGAGCGCTCGGCCGTAGTATTTGGAAGTCAGGAGAAATAGATGTTGGCTTAAGAAATTTTAGACATACAACTATCTTAAGTGTTTAACCTTCTTCAGTATTAGCTGTAATCGTTTATCATTTTTGGAATGTATACATCCCATTCACAATAGACAAGTCATCTGAACCATGATTTTGGTGGGACTGACTAACTGTCTAATGTGTATGGGGACCTTTTGACTCTCCTCTGACAGATGATGTTGACGAAGAGAGGGATATCTTGAAAAATTTCAATGGTCAATACTTTGCGCTCTGTGAATAAAGATGAAGAGTCTGGCGGTGGCTCTCTGATAGAGACCAGAGGAACACTCACCAAAACCAAGCATTTAAAGGTACGAAGATATGACTGATGGTAAGTAAAACTATTGTTCGTCAGACAGCCATCTAAGGTTATGTGCGAAAGATGTTTTTCTTATTCCGCGTGGAGCCAATCAGAAAAAGTGCTCAATTAACATTAAAAATAATTATCATATACACCAGGGGTAGGGCACTCCAGGCCTCCAGAGCCGCACACAGTGCAGGTTCTCAGGATTTCCTTAGCATTGCACAGGTGATAATTGAATTACCTGCACAAGTGATGATTTCAACCCCTGTGCAATGCTGAGGAAATCCTGAGAACTTGCACTGTGTGCGGCTCTTGAGGCCTGGAGTTCCCTACCCCTGATATACACAGTAATGTGAAAACGACTTGCTGTGCGTATACTCCATCTTTTTTACTTCTTTTAACAATTTTAGGCTTCAAAAGCTGAGAAGCGCCTAAAAGAAGTGACCAAAGTAATAGAAAGAACCCCAGAACACCAGAATTAGGAGGAAATACACGGAACAGCTGAAAATATTGATGCTGTACTGATTACTCAATTGATAACCCATCGTTTGGACCCTAAAAGGGTCTTCCTCAGGGATTTATTATTATTATTATTATTATTATTATTATTATTTATATAGCGCCATTAGGTTCCATGGCGCTTTACTTGAGGATAAGGGAGACAAGAACAAGTACACTAAATCTAGGCGATCGGACATAGAGGTACAGGAGGGGCAGGGACCCTGTCCACGAGGGCTCGCAGTCTACGAGGGGCGGGTTGGGATACAGTAGGATGGGGGAATGCCAGGTATAGGGCGGTCGCCTGGGTCTCACGGCAGGTTGTCGGCTTGACGAAATAGGTGAGTCTTCAGGTGACACTTGAAGCTTCTCAGGGTAGGAGAGTGTCTGATGTGTTCGGGCAGGGAGTTCCAGAGTAATGCAGATGCCGGGAGAAGTCCTGGACTCGGTTGTGCGAAGAGGTGATGAGGGGGGAGCAGAGGAGGAGTTCTTGGGAGGAGCAGAGGTTGCGTGAGGGTAGGTATCGGGAGACCAGGTCGGAGATGTATGGTGGGGCCAGGTTGTGTATGGCTTTGTACGCCATGGTTAGTGTTTTGAATTGGGATCTCTTGGAGGCGTGGAGCCAGTGAAGGGCTTGGCAGAGGGGGGAGACAGGGAGTAGCGGGAGGACAGGTAGATTAGTCGGGCAGCGGAATTGAGGATAGACTGGAGAGGTGTGAGGGAGTTAGCCGGGAGGCCATTGAGAAGGAGGTTGCAGTAGTCAAGGCGGGAGATGATAAGAGCATGAATGAGTGTTTTAGCAGTGTCGTGGGTGAGGAAGGAGCGGATCTGTGAGATGTTCTTGAGCTGGAGCCGGAGGGATGTGGTGAGGGCCTCGATGTGGGGCTTGAAGGATAGGGAGGAATAGGGATGGGTCTAGATAAGGAGTATACAAACATAAAATCAATTCTTGGGATATACCGAGTATTGATTTTATATTTGTATTCTCTAGACCCATCCCTGAGGAAGACCCTTCTCTTCTAGGGTCAAAACATTGGGTTATCAATTGAGTAACAAATAAAGTGTAAATTTTTTCAGCTATTCTATGTATTTCCTCCAAATTGTGGTGTCGGGGTTCCTTCTAATGCTCACGGGACTTTTTTCCCCTGAGCACACTGCCATCCGGTGAGCTGGACATCATCTTTGAATAAAAGAAGTGACCAGACCGTTCTGCAGGCTGCTGTTACTTGGAGGTCACCACCATTTTATGCCTAAAATGAGAAAAAAAACACCTCAGCAAAGATGCCAAACAAGGTGCTTTGGGAAAAACATAGCAATTTTTTTCTACAGCTTTTGCATAAAAAACGATGCTGGTACGCCGCCATCTCAAAGATGTTGTGTGTACATACCCTAATGTGTATGGACATCTTTAGATTGCTCCTTTGTACTCCTGTTTTTGTTCCACTGTTGCTGTTTTTTTTTTCTATCATTTCATTCTTTTAATTACACTGTAACTAATTCTGCATCTTTATTATTCTATTTTATGGAAGTTTAGTTTTGCTTTGTTAATGTACATTGGTATTTTGAACCTTTGTGAGATCTTCCCTTCATTTTTTTTTCACTGAGTCGTAAGGGATCACAGGAGTATCTAGAGCTACTATACTGACCTTCAGGCTCAGGGGACCATAGCTGTCCCTTATCCCAGAGATACCTCTGATGGTGAAGATGTCTGGGCCACCACCTTTGCCCTGCTCCAGGCCAGTCTTGATCTATTACCCTCTCTCTCCCACCCCAGGAAAAGCCAGGATAGGAGTGGTGAATGTCCACACAAATGGGGAACTGAAGACTCAACTTACAGCAATCACACACAGAGGTATCAGACAAATGGCTAGCAGGTGTCACGATGGTGTATCTTAACAGGAAGACTTGTGACTGCTTTTGACCCCAGTCTCATGTCTGTGTTGAGACTTGAAGTTAAACGTCCTTTTTTCCCTAGGCAGTGGAAGAGTTAATGTAAGTCTGCTGCCAGCAAGCTCACTAGGTCTTGATCAGGTGTGACCGTTCTGCAATTGCTATTTCCCCTTTATATATCCCTTGGTCCCAGCATGCCTTCCTAGAGATTGAACTTTATTCCTAGCCAATCAGCCTTGGATGAAGGTGCTTTTCTGGAGAGCTGACTACTGCCAAGCCGTCTGCTGCTAATGAGCTAGGCAGCAGGCGTGAAGTTGTCTGTTGTTGCTTGTTTGTCTTGCCCTCCCCTCTTGTCTCCTTTATTGCAGTGGTGGGACTAGTGCTCCTGCCGGCCATTTCCTATTGAGGGCAACATCAGGGCTAGCGAAGGCTTTAAGGTATCCTGCTCGGCGACAAGTTGAAAGAACTCATATAGGGTTAGGAGATCAGGGCACGGCCACAGGTGAGTGCAGGAGGTCACCTCTCCCCCGTTCCCTGTGAGCAGGGCCAACCACTGTATTTATCCCTCTGGTGTCTCCCTGTCTGTTGTTCAGTGTGGCGCACCGGACATCATTAGTACGTGCACCACTGTCATGCACAGTAGTTGGACATTCCCCTTAGTCCAAGCCTGACATCAGGAGAAAAGAAAGAGCAGAGAGGAAATAACAAGACAAGAGAATTTTTCACAGCACACCCAACTGCAAGCAATAAGTCTCCAGCAACTGGATCACAGCAACATGAGGACCGGTATTGCTAAAACTATAGTCGGCATGGGAAGTGAAATTCCACCATTTTATAAAGGCGGGGAGTGAGTGTGATTAGTTTTCCAGACCATGTGATCCCAGAAGAAATCAGCCAGATAACAGAGATTAACTCTTGCTAGCCTGATCAATAATGAGAACACAGCTGGTCAACGCCTGAGCCGCCTGCGGAACTAAGAAGCACCAGAGAAACCACAGTGTGGAGTGTCAGAGTCTGTAGTGTGAACAGCGCCAACTGCCACCATGACACTCGGCAAGTCTTGAGCCAAACACTGTGTGATATTTTTATTGTGATATTTTCAAGTATGCTGTTAACTGCTAATAAGAACACGGAAACATTTGATCTAATACATGAAGGTAAATTCAGCAATGAAATATAACCCAAAGACAGTCATGGTAACATACTTGGATCATTGAACTCCACCATGGTATATTGGCGAACACCACAAGGGAATCGGGCAGTCACACGGTCCAGAAGCCAACTGTTCACAGCCTTCAACTCTAGAAAATCATCATACATTGACCCTGTGGTGTCCACCAGGTAAGTCAGGGAGGACGATTCTGGGGGAAACAAGAGAACAGAATAGAAAATTAATACTAAAAAATTCACAAAGTTATCTACATCTCTTGATCGCCTCTTATTTTTATAATTTTTATATTATTGTAAGACTTTGACAAGTATGTAAAGTATCCAATGTTATTGTATTTGATCTCTGTGTTGGAAAGTTTTCCTAATTTCTTGAAGATCATTGTTTCATGATCAGGAAATCTTCAATATTATACGATATGATATTAAAAAAAGTAACAAGTCTTAGTTACACAGACTGTTAAAAAATATGTTTCCCTGTGCGCTCGCAATAAGCGGAGACTATGCAGGCTGCTGTTTGAACTGGTTACCACGATACATATCGGGTAACCAGGGACAGCGTCTGCTGGAAGCGGCCGCTTCCACGCACCTGCGCTTCTCTGCCAGAATCTAAGTATTTAGTGCAAGAAGCGCTAAATACTGAAGCGCAGGTATGTGGACAATGCCTATAATTGCTGAAGAAACACAAACCTAAGAAAAAACCCTTCTGTGCACCAGCGCTTATTTCACAAAAAGAGACGAAATAAAACCTCAAACAGTGAAGAAACTGAACAGATAATGTGTGATAGCACAGAAGTGAAGAAAAGTTATTACCCGCTTACTCAGAGGCATATATGCTGAGGCCACTTATACTTTTATAAGGCTGTGTTAGCTTTAAACCCTTACTGCCACTTGCTGAGTAGAGATGAGCAAACCTTTTATTGTTCGGGTTCGGTCCAGTTTGCCGAACAAGTGCCTATTCACCGAACAGTTCAAAGAACATCTGGACCCCCTTCAAATCAGTGGGAGAGAATATCAATTGCCTAGAATACAGCTTCAAAGGGGCCCAAAAGCTTCCAAACACAGCACAAACTGTTTTACAGCAGAGCCTCGCTGTTTTTGCACAGACATTAGTTTATCTATTAATAAGCAAGTTTCAGTGTCGCTGTAACAGTCACCATGCTTCTGGGCCCACTCATGAACCTCAAACATCCCAATGACTTCCCTGAGGTTGTCTCAGGTTACACAGCGGATATCACACAGCAGAGAATCCCGCTGTGTGACCTGAGATAACCTCAGTGGTGTCAGTGCTCGTAACACTAGCTGTCTCATGAGAGCTGCGATATCTAGGCAGTATCGTGAGACAGCGTGTGTGAAGAGCAGCGATGTTTGGAAGTGCAGCGCAGTTCAAACTTGCAGGATAGCCTCTGTGTGACCCTTTGAGTCTGAACTGCAGTAATGTTTGTGATGGCACCACTTTCCACACTTTCACATGTACCGGCGTGTCTGCTCTTATAGCATATGGGGGATGCTTTCTGTGAACGTGGCCCTACCTTACTGTTGTAATGCACCGTGCCCAAAATATGTTGTTTGATGCTTGTGAAGCAGATTTTGAGACTTTGCAAGAAAATCTGCATGTCTGTCCTGAAGACAGCAAAGTCTATGGTTCTTTTCACATCTACATTTCTTTTCCGTTTGGGTTGCAATGCGTTTTTGACAGCATATGTGCCAAAATTGCATTACAAATGCAAGCATTTTGCCCCCTTTCATTTCAATGGAAAACGCATGTAAAAATGCATGTTATTTTCTGCAAACGCAAAAAGCACGTGCTTTTGCAAACGCAGTCCAAAACGTGTCCTGCAATGTTTTGGGCTGCGTTTGCATTTGCAGAAAATGACATGCATTTTTACATGCGTTTTCATTGCGTTTTCCATTTAAATCAATGTGTGTGTTTTTGGATGTGTTTCTTTGCTTTTCTGTGCGTTTTTGAAGAGCAAAAATGCATAGAAATGCAAACGCAACCCCCTTAGATGTGAACTTAGCCTATGAGAGTGCAAAAGTGCTATGACAAATTGTTTTTATTTCCTTGCAGATTTGGTGCAGATTTTGGGGCAGAAGAAATTTGAACCACATGTGCAAAGGAAAAAAAAAGCAATGTGGGCACAGCACTTCTGACCTGTCATAGACTTTGCTGGCCTCAAAATAAACATGCAGATTTTGATGCAGATTCTCAAAATCTGGATCAAAAAAAGCATCCAACAATTCATTGTGGTCACAGGGCTTAAGAGGGTCCAGGGAGAGGCGCAGTTGTGGTGAAAGGGTTTGAGGATTCATCTTGCTCCCTGCTTTCTTCCACAGAGACTACTAGGGCAGAGGTGGCAAACTACAGTCCTCAAGATCTGAAAACAGTGCAAGTTTTCAGGATTTCCTTAGCATTGCACAGGTGCTAATTTCATCACCTGCAAAGGTGATGATTCCAGCATATTATGCAATGCTAATGAAATCCTGCACTCTTTGCAGCCCTTGAGTACAGGCACCTGGCCAGTCCTGTTCTACAGGAGTGTGTGTAGTGTTTTGCATTTCCATACTTCACCAGAGGCCTGTGGCTTGTTCACTAGTCTCGGTAGGGCATTATCAAAGCACCTGTTTGCAGAAACAATCCTGCGCACAAGGAGTGAAGTAAACATAAACTTTACTGTACCACGGACTATAGTAAGTCTCAAACACACATATATGAATATACACAGTATATATAATGAGAGCCCAAAAAGGATCAGCATGCTCTTAAAATGGTGCCCATTAAGAGTTTGGAGTTGTAGTCCAAAGGCTCCATGCATGCCAGCTTATCCAGCAGAGGGAAGCACAAATGATGCAAAACATGGGAAGGGAAATATAACTTACTAAAAAACAGGTCTTGGTAATTGAAGAACTGAAAACAAACTAAAAAAAGTCCTTCTCTGGACAAAATGCCAACTAGAAATGGGTCAGTGACCCATCAACATGCCTTTTTTTTTTAGGAAAGTCTACTATAGTCTGCAGAATAAATGAGTGCAATCTTTTTCAGCCATGCCCTTCATGGTTGTCCCAGTTTCTCATAGTACTCTGCTGCCACATGGTCTTGAGGGGTCACAGGGGCTACTCCTGCCAGGGCATTTTCTGCCACCATCTGCCCCCCAGAAACACTACTTCATGGCCACCACTGGAGAAGGCGATGGAGGAACTAGGGATGACCACCCCCTCTTGGAGAGACAGGAGCAACTTGTGGAAAACTGATATGTCCTGTAAGTTGGGGTGCAGCTGGCTGGCTAACCAAGAGAGACCAGGCCTCTACCCGATGCCACATTCTCTCCCAGTCAACCTCCTGCTGCCAACCCAACATAGGCCAACCGCGAACCACTTCTTGCTGTCCCACACCTTCATGAAGGTGACCTCCTTCCCGACAAAGATGGTGTGCAGTCTTTGAGGAAGATGGTCACGCAGCAGTGTAGACTGCTTTATGTAGCACCGATGCCCAGTACCATGTTCCACTATGAAACCAAACCCCCTACCTTGCAAGAATGCCACAATCTTGCCTCGTACCTAAAAGGGACAGTGTTTTCTAGGATATGCGCTGCTCATACAGTGGATGAAACACAATTTGTCGGAGATGATGGTCAAAATCCTGGCTTTAATCCAACGCCTTTCGGAGCTACACCTCGCTCCATCCTCAGGGAGCCAACATATTGCATTACATAGTAAATGGTATACAATATATAGACGCCATTAACAGGCACATGATCATGATGTCTATGCTGGGTGGAGGTAATGTTCTGACGTCATTTTGTAATATGATCCTTTAAACATCATTAGAACAGCCCAAAATTTTAAAGATAATATATAACTATTAGGGATCTAAGAGGACAGAAGGGATAAGAACAAACAGAGAATGAAAATAGTGAAAATTCAAATACAAGATGAGTGAAATGAAAAAAAAGATGGGGAACTGAATTGAACATAGTTGTTTAAAAAGTGTGTATGCAAAAATCCCATGGGAATTTTAGGGGGTTAGGGAGTGCCGTCAGGTTTCTTTTCTTATTTAGATTATGGGGTCATGCCTTCTGACTCTGCACCGCTCTCCAATTAACCTTAGGTGATTTTATTCTCAATTAGTAGCTTCCTATCCACACATACAAATGGAGTTTTTTTAAACCCAGAGAGAGACTCTATCTTTGTGAAGGAACCCAGTAAGGAGATACGCCATGATGTGGCTACAGGGAAGATATAGAAATGGCCATTTTGTTTGCTAAGTATCTCAATATTTCTTAGCAGTAATGCATGTCTATGGTCTTACATTCATGGTTTTCATGCTTTAGCATTTCAGAGTACATCTGTACTTTGTACCTGCAGATCATAGCAGGCATGGAAGTCCCAACAAGGGCCGCACCTACCATAAGGCGATAAGAGCTGTTCGCCTCAGGTGGCGGCCCCTGCTGGTAGACAGAGGGGTGGTATCTGTGGGTGTGCCAGTGGTAGCGAGGCCCCCTACCCGCAGATTCCGCTCCCACTCCTATAGTTCTGGCCATAGTCTGCAGACAACACCAGAGGGGGGTAGGGAGACAGCAAAACTCACTTCACTTGTTGGATGCTGTCGCCCTGCACAGACTTCTGACAGCAGGGGGTGCCCTCCCCTCCTCTGTGCTCTGTCCTGTCTTGCTGTCTTCACCATAGAGAGGAGGGGGAGCGGCGCCTGCAGGGCCGGAGAAAGTGAAAGTGCAGCTCTCCGAGATGAAGATAACATGCTGCCAGCCTGCCACATACTGTAAATGACTATGATGTGGCTGTGTGTACAATGTGTGCACTGTGTTTGATATGTGTATTATGTGTTGTCAATCCACCCATCGCCCTATTTACAGTATCTAATCCCTCCTCCGTCTACCCATCCATCTTTCCCTCACTCCATCCCAACCCCCCTCCCTGCCTCCATCCATCCCACTATCCATCCATCCCTCTATCCATTCCTCCTTCCCTCCATCCATCCATCTATCCCTTCATCCATCCATCCTGCCCTCTATCCATCCCTCCCCCACTCTCTCTGCCTCCATACTTCCATCACTCCTTCCTTCCCTCCATCCCTCCATTCATCCCTCTATCCCTCCTTCCATTTATACATCCATCCCTCCTTCCATCCATCCACCATCTATATCTATCCACCTAACCCTTCATCCATCCATCCTTCCCTCCATCTATCCATCCATCCTTCTATCCATCCTTCCCTGCCTCCATCCATCCATCCCTCTATCCCTCCATCCATCCATCTATGGAAGGCTATGGGGTGCATTATACTATTTGGAGGACTATGGGGTGCATTATTCTATATGGAGGACTGTGGGGATGCATTATTCTATATGGGGGACTGTGGGGATGCATTATTATACATGGAGGGCTGTGGCGGTGCATTATTGTACATAGAGGGCTGTGGTGGTGCATTATTCTACATGGAAGGCTGTGGGGGTGCATTATTGTATATGCAAGGATGTTGCATTATTGTATATGGAGGGCTGTGGCGGTGCATTATTGTACATAGAGAGCTGTGGTGGTGCATTAATGTACATAGAGAGCTGTGGCGGTGCATTATTTTATATGGAGGGCTGTGGCGGTGCATTATTGTACATGGAGGGCTGATGCGGTGCATTATTGTACATAGAGGGTTCTGGCGGTGCATTATTGCACATGGAGGGCTGTGGGGGTGCATAATATTGGAGGAATTTGGGGGATGTTATACTATATGGGGTCAATTATACTATATGGAGGACTATGGCGGTGCAATATACTATATGGAGGACTATGGTGGTGCAATATACTATATGGAGGACTATGGATGATGCATTATAATATATGGAGCCAATTCTACTATATGGAAGTCATTTTAATATTTGGAGGGCTCTGTGGGAGACATGATAATACTTGGAGGGAGTCTTTATGCTTAACGGAGGGCTGCATTGATGGCCATTATACCGTACAAAGAGATAGAAGGCTGTGTCGTGGTCATAGTTGGGGATCATACTGTAGTTAAAGGGGTTCTCCGAGCTTTTGCTATAACTCATAAGTATATCTAGGCTGCAGAATGTTGACAGTTTTGCAATATACATCCTGTCATGATTTTGCATAGTTACCCAGATATCACATATTTGCGGCTGCCAGGGAATTTCCAGGCGGCATGTTTGTATTGGAGGCTGCCTGTAAATGGGAAACTGGTTGTATACACCCAGACTCCTGCAAACACGCCCCCACTCTCACTATGCCCGGCCACCCCCAGGATCCTACAAACCCACCCCAACCCCTAATGTCACCACCCACCCCCATTGTAGACTGCTTCACTGACACACTGTGCTGAATCCTCAGCTGTGAAGGTGATTCAGCACAGTGTCAGTGCAGTGGGGACCTGTGGGCTCTGTGCGTGGGAGCTGAGGTCCGCCGCCCGGGGCTCTGCTGTGGAGCCCGATGCTTCTCTCCATTTCTCTTATACCATAGAGCAGGGCACAGAACCGGTAGAGCAGCTTTCTCTATATCAAGCCGCCGGCTCTATGGTACAGGAGGAATGGAGAGACGCATCTGGGCTTCAGTCCTCGGTTCACCTGCACAGAGCCCCAGGGTGAGCGTACACACATGCAACGGTCCCCACTGCACTGAAACATTGTACTGAATCACCTTCACAGCAGCTGATTCAGCACAGTGTGTCAGTGGAGCAGTGTACAATGGGGTGGGTGGTGACATTAGGGGCTGGGGCGGGCCTGTAGCAGTCTGGTGTGGCTGGGCATAGTGAGAGAGATGGAAGGGGTGTGTTTGTAGGAGTCTGGGCATATACAAACAGTTTACCATTTACAGGCAGCCTTCAATACAAACATGCCCCATGGACGTTCCCTGGCAGCCGCAAATCAGTGATATCTGGGTAACTATGTAAAATGTTGACAAGATGCAAATTACAAACTGTCAACATTTTGCAGCCTAGATACACATATGATTTATAGCATATGCCCAGACAACCCTTTTAAGGAAGTACATTAGAGTGGTCATACTGTGCATGTGGAGGACGTCACTGGGGGTGGGGGATCATACAGTGTTTGTGGGACACGTGTTGGCATCATACTTTATGGGGGCAATGAAAGAGAGGATCTAGGGGCTTCAAAAGGAATATTTTTTGGGTGATGGGGTGGACCCAATTAGAATGTCTGCTATAGGGCCCCATGATCTCTCTGTCCGCCCCTGGTGTAGGATGCATTGTCCCTCTGCTGCAGGACTGGTTGGCCATAACTTACACACCACTTCCAGTGCCGCCCCTCGGTACATACAGGCATCCAGCCATGTTTATCCAAAGAGGCGGTTGCTCAGTGGCACTCGTTCACCTACCCGCTCCCACATCCCTTCCTTAACCCACTTGTACGGCCCCTGCTTTTAGCTTCGGACAGCCCAGTGTGCGTGCTTGTGATTGGCTAAGCGTTTCGGGAGGAGGCATAGTCTGTTGGGGAAGACACGCCATTTTGCCAGCTTAGTGCAGTGGCGGCTTGTTGATGCTCAGACTGCAGGTTGTTGCAGGTGGTGTGTGGACGGTGCGGCATGGTGGACATGTCTGACTAGTTAGACAATACGTTGGCAATCGGTGCTGCCTCCTGTGCTATAAGGATGCAGGACTGTGTCTGCCCACAGGAGCACCGCTCTACAGCCATCATTGTGTGTCTGTAGCTTTGGCCAAGCCGCCATTGCTATTAATGATCTTTGTACTGCATTCTTCTGTGTGGGTCTTGTATGTGCGTGTGATGGCGCTGACATACTTGGGTCTGGACATTTTTTTTTCTATTTCTCTAAACTAAAATATCCACTATTATCCTCAATATTATAGCATAGATATAGATCTGTATGAACCAGATTTATTTCTACCGATTAAAAACAATAACAAGCAGGAGCGGGAGGGGGAGAGGGGGACCATTTTGCAGTTCGCCTCAGGGGCACAGGGGCTAGGTTCCCAACAGCATCTTATCATCCGGAACAGTGTCTGACTAATAGGGTTCTGCTTTTATGTTACCAAAAAAATCTACATTCTATTTACCGGTATGTTCTGTTTTCCAAACAAATAGGGGATATCAATCATTTCAACATATGGCATATCTCTATATACTGGTGCATCTCAATGAATTAAAATCATCAGAAAGTTCATTTATTTCAGTAATTCAATACATAAAGTGAAACACATCTATTATATAGATAAAGTAAAAAATGTTGATACCATGTTAGTCAGTAGATAGAAAAATAATGTCATTTTGTAATGTAAAGAGTAAAGTAATGTAAAGAGAAACAATCTGTTTTTTGATTTTACATCCCCAGTTCCTCTCCTCCTCCCAAGACTGTCTCTGCTTTACGTCACCTGTCGTATTTACTGCATCATCCTACCTTGCATATGTATACATGTGTGTGTCTTCAGAATTTGTGTCATTATAGCCTGATGAAGAGGCCATAGGGTCTCGAAAGCTTGCTATGCTTACCATCTTTTCACTTAGCCATTAAAAGGTATCAAGCACTGAGGACTCTCAGATTCTAATATTTTTCTATATTATATAGAGTCATTACAGATCTATTTCAAGTGTTTATTTCTGTTAATGTTGATGATTATGGCTTACAGCCAATGAAAACCCAAAGGTCATTATCTCAGAAAATTAAAGTAGGGAGGATGAAGGGTCTGAGAGATAAAATATGACCTAAATAGGTATCAGAGGCTTCACCTGGTGTGGTTGTGAGAGTCACAGCCACTATAAAAGCAGATCACAGCTGCTGCAGTTCCCAGTGTGGTGCATATAGTGTAGGGAGGATGAAGGGTTAAAAACCACGCTGCTGTATTCCACGAGACATCCAAGGGTGAATATAATATTGATTTATTAGTCAACACATTTCAGACCACCCCGGCCTCTTCCTTAGGACAAATCAATATCATATTGCCATATTTCACGGAGTTTCAGGGAGTCCTGAAATGTGTTGACTAATAAATGAATATTATATTCACCCTTTGATGTCTCGTGGCATATGGCAGCGCAGTTTTTAACAATTCATCCTCCGTAATTTAATTTTCTGAGATAATGACCTTTGGGTTTTCATTGGCTGTAAGCCATAATCATCAACATTAACAGAGATAAACACTTGAAATAGATCCCTCTGTGTGTAATGACTCTATATAATATATGTGTTTCACTTTATGTATTGAATTACAGAAATAAATGAACTTTTTGATGATTTTATAATTCAGTGACTTTCACCTGTATGTTACTTGGTTTTAAGAGTTTGTGGATTAAAAAAACATTTCATATACAGTTGAATGGGTCTTACCTGTCTGCGTGACACATCGCCTTACAATTTCAGGAGTGACAATAACTGTAAGAGTGTTAAGAAAATGGACTTACAAATAAAGGTAAAATTAATAAAAATTTCTTTAACAAAAGAAAAAAACACATAAAATATAGTTTGGCATTTTTAACATTTTTTCATATTTAGGTATTTTCATTTATTTTGTTTTTTAAGAAAAATACAAAATAAAATAATTAATAAAATAATATCAAATAAAACTTTGGAAATGTTTCTATATCACGTAATACCATACTGTAGTACCAGACATCAATGATAAAATTATACTTTGGTGTTAGTTTAAAAAGTTTTAAACTTAGATAACTTTTGCATAATCAAACAACTTTATAAAAGAAAGACTTAATAAAAATCATTTTACTTACTTGAACTTAAAGAAAGACCCAAGACACAGTAGAGTAGAGATATAACTCGAAGACATATTTCCATGTTTTTGATCTACACAAAAAAGCATAAAAATATTTGTGGAAAAAAGTAAAATTTGTTCACATCGGCACTGAAGATTTGCATTAGTAACACAAAACTAATGACATTACATCTGACTTACAAGGTCTCAATCATTCAAGGTGTCTGTTTGATTATGGGTAAGTGTATGCCATTAATTTCAATATATAGTAGTGGTTCTTTATTACCTTGTTATAAACCAAGGCTATATACCAAAATTGCCATTGACTTCAATGACGACCAACCCTTTTGTGACCATTAAAAAAACCAATGTATTGTACCGATCATAAAAATTTATGGTTGCCACGTGGGTGAAAAAAACAATCTAGTAAAAAGAAATGACATTTACTCACAATAAGAAGACACATTCCAGGATATGATTGTGGTGATTCATTTTATTGAAGCAAGTAAAAGTTTTGGGCTATTTCACTATTCAGCTGCAGTGTATTTCCACAGAATTCCAGCAATCAAAGGAAAAAAAACATTGGTTTTATCACTTTTTGCTAGTTTTTATTTTTCATAAGTAATAGCCATAGACTTAAAGTGGTGTTTGAAAGCTTTTTAACTCTTATGATGTAGTAACCGGCTGCATTATAAATGGTCATTATGTATCGCCCAGACGGAGTTCTGCTGCCATGTAAATCCGGATTTGCATTATTAAAACTTGTAGTTCCACAAATCCTATTTAATGTATTAAGTGTTGGATTTACAGGTTAGCCAGAGTTCTGGGTGGGTCTGGCTAACCACATACCTCCCATAGGTGTATCAGCTATTATATCAGGTGACTGGTTCTTAGTCACATGTAGTGATGAGCGAGTGGGGTAATATTCGCACTCGCTATACTCGTAATCAGTAGTTTTTAAAACTTGCATATTCGTCCGAATAGCAAGTCTAATGTTAGTCAAGTAGTGATTGGCTCCGCCCACACACATCCGGCTATAAAACGAGTCTATCCAAGACAGGGCGGTAGGGTGGTCTTTTTTGCATTTCTACTGTATAAAACACCTCGTATTGCCCCCAGAGAGAGCCTAACGTTCAATCTGGTCTCACTGAGGTTCCAGCTCCCGTTGTTTACTGAAGGGAGCTGTCAATTTGTGTTAGATTGATATTGATCGACACATCGCTCACAAGCACCAGCGATACTCACCGAGTATCACAAATACCATACTATCCGTGCGAGTAGCGAATAGTAATGATTACACTCGCTCATCACTAGTCACATGGTCTTTGATGCAATCCAGGTCCTGGAAGTGCTCAGCCTGGCTTGAAGCACAAGTGAGGAGACCAGGTCTGGAGCTTGCTGTAGCTCCTAGAGCAGAAGACAGTCAGGAGACAGTGTGTGGGGAGCTGTCTATGGCCCCTGGAAAGGTAACCTCATGAGAAGGGGGTTGTGTACTGACCGAGGTCAGTCAATGAACTGTGCAGATGAACCCCGCATATAAACTGATGGACTGGATATATTAATTGTTATATAAAGCCAGAGGACAACGTATATTTGGTTTATATCAAGTGGTTTATGCGGCTAAATTAACTAACTGGACTTGAGTTAAACAGAATCCGTTGTTCTGTGCTTGAATACCGCTTTCAAGTGAGTGTTCCCCAACACATTCGGTGAGCACATTGTCACACCCTTCAAAATGTCCAAAATGTTTCTGAATACTTAACCTAAAACTACTGCCAGATTTTCACACAAATCTTAAAAGGAGGTAAAGAGAACAAATCAAACAAATGAAGTAAAATATTAGAATTTGCCATTTTTAGACGAGGGAAAATGATCCAATATCACATGTACCGTAAGTGGCAAAGAATTAGTTTACAATTAGTTTAAAAGAGAAATAAAACTGTATTGTTTGCAATCAATGGGATGACAATCAGGTGTGAGTGGGCAATCTGTTGTATTCAAGCTACAGGGATCTATCAACGTCTGAGCTTTATATCACATATAGTATATGTGTACCATAAGTATATTATTCATGACATGACTGGAAATTTCCGAGGACCTCAGAAGAAGAGTTATTGGTGCTCATCAAGCTGGAAAAAGTTTCAAAACCATTTCTAAAAATTATAAACTCTATCAATCTACTGTTAGAATGATTTTTTTTACAAAAGTGACCCGCCCCAGTTGATTTACTGGGGATGTCACGGGGCCTGTTGCCCAGTCCCGTAGCCCTGGTGGTCGGTGAAAAAGGGGATAGTAAATAAAAATAATAGGAATAGTGACTCATCATGCCCCCTACGTCTCCGGTAAGCTTACCGGCGCTGCGGGCCAGGCCTCCGGGGTGATAGTGAAGCAGCAAGGTGGTTTCGCTCCCTGTAGGCGGAGCGGATTTCCCGAGGCAGTAGTGGATGATGGGTATTCTAGAACAGTCTATGGTGGAAGTGGGATCAGGGGCCGCAATAACAGTCACACACACAGGGTGGTTGTTTTCGTACCTTTACTGATGTTGATGTTCAAGGTTAAGTCCAGGGTCCCGTCCGGGTGGTCTGGAAGCAGTTCAGGATCTCCACATCCGATGAGTTATGAGGCCTCCCTTTTACGCTGTGTATGTGTGCTTTAGACCTGGGCTGTCTGAAGCTTGGCCCTGACCCTCTCTTGTAGTCCTCACTTGTATGGCAGGTTGTGAGAGCTCTGCTGTCGGCACCGCTGTATCCACTGTGGTCCCGGGCTCTGCTAGGCGGCTGTGCCCCAAGTGTTGTACCAGGAGACTTGAAGCCTCCCTGGTGTCCGGTCTTTACTGCTGGGCTGACTGGACCCATGCAGTCTCGGACTCCGGTGTCCGGGCTGTCAACGTAGCTCTTCTGGGGTGAACCGGCTCCGCTCCGCTCCCCCAAGCTAACTCGCCTCTGACCCTCACTCTTGGGTCCCTCCCACTGGCTAGGCTTTCCCTCTGACACGGGCCTAGCGCGGGCCCGTTCACTAGGTGTCTTCCTAAGTACTGCTCCATACTAAACTGCCTAACTCCTCCCCAGGCCTGAATTTATAGGGACCTTGCCTGAAGTCAGCAAGTAGAGCTTCCCCTTCAGGTCTGGGGTGGAAGGTGTTGTGTGTAAGTTTACCTGATGTGGAAATCCTTCCCTGCTCCAGGTATTCCTGTGGCAACTGAACCGTGGAGTGGGGTGCCACATTAGAATGAACTTCAAGACTAATATTAACCTTCCCCAGGAATGGTCAAGTAGAAAAGATCACTTCAGAAGGCGTTTAATAGTCTGCAATGTTACAAAGGAACCCAAGGTAACCTCTAAGCACCTTAAGGCCTAGCTTGCATTAGCTAATGTTAATGTTCATGAGTCCACATTTAAAAGGAGACTGAACAACAATGGTGTTCATGGCTGGATTGCAAGGAGAAAGTAACTGCTCTACAAAAAAACATTTCTGCCTATTTGCAAGCCAGATCACCTGGTTAAGCCAACAATGCTTTAAGGTTGAATGAGATCAAAATAGAGCTTTTTAGATTAAAAGAAAATTATGCGGAGAAAGCAAAAAGTACATTACAGCATAAAATCCTCATACCATCTATAAAGCATGGTGGAAGTAGTATCTTGGTTAGGCCTCTTCTGCTGCATCTAGGTCAGAATTGCCTTGCTATTATTATATGAACAATGAATTTTGGCTGCAAACTCAAACGTAAAATGTCAGAAAATCCATCAATGAGCTGAATCTCAGGAGATCATGGGTCATGTGCATCAAGACCAAATGCACAAACAAATGTCATACTTCAAAAGAATGGATAACGAAGAATAAAGCTTAAAGTGTAAACGTCATTTCATTGAAAAAAAATACTGCACTGGTTGTTAATGAAGGATCATATAGCAGGTAGGATAATACTTTTTTGTGCCATGTGACTTATTTTCTCACATTTTTCTGTGCTCTTTTAAAAACTGCATTTTATGGCTGTGTAGGCATGGCCAGCAGCTGATAGGGAGCAATGCAATGTGACAGCAATGTGACAGCAGAGAAGGGGTTAACAGAGATCCTGGCTGTGCTGTGTGGAGCCAGATGACAGATCAGAAGCTTGTACAGAGGAGTTTGCATTGATCGTGACACTGGGACATTGCTCAGCAACTGTGCTGTAATCTGAGCTAATCTGATACATTGTTTCCTCACCAACTGTCACCCACTGCAGTCAGCAGTGTAGGCCACGCCCCCCTTTCCCTTATATGGATACATGTCCGTATTCAGTGTGAAGACGGATCTGACTGAGAATGAACATATGTCTACTTCACACACAGTGCAGTAAGGACATTTTGTAGAAGGTTTATGAATAGTTTTCAACCAGAATTCTGTTATGAAGTGTATTTGAAAGTTTATTATAAGCTCTTGCTCTCCCTTATTATTAAATACAAATTAAAATGGCAGTCACACTCTAAGTTTTGAAATGGTCAAGTCAAAGTACTGACCTTAATCCTATAGAAATGTTATGCGAGTCTGACACTAGTTCCACGACTACAATAAAAACCACATGAGGAAAGTAAGACAAATGGGTGAGGTGGGTAAAAACACTACAAAAGCACTCCTTGGTTTCTTCAGCAGGTAACTTTACAGCTACAACAGAAGAAACACTTCAGCTTTTGACAGAGACTGACTCTTTCAAAATGGTCAGTATAGCAAAACTATCCCTGGCATGGTGGGTGTATATAGCAGAAAGACATGATGACAAGATGCTGCACCTGAGATTAAAGCTAAGAGTAATTTTAGACAGAAAGGAAAGAGTCCTTAACCCTTTCAGCATAAAATGAAAGTAAATCTACTCCAACACAAGATGTTACCTGCAGATGCGACACATTCATGACCATTCCCTTCACTTACCTCTCTGATGGTCATCTTAGAAACTGGAAAAACTAAACACACTGAGAAGCAAACAGAGGGGACACAGTAAGGTGACTATACGTATGGATTGTACAGTCACATGTTAGTCCTAAGGTGGAGAGCCACTTGACATTTTATTTAATGTGTACAACAACATATTAAAACACTGATCTCTCGTCCAACTAAACTGTATAGAAAAACTGCTGCAGAAGATAGGATGAAACTTATTACAATTGCCAATATGGAGAGGGGAATTCAGTAAGTTTAGTGATGCCCAGAAGTGGCAAAGGTTGTCAATCTCGACTCACAGAGTGATATTGTGTCACAAAGGTAATCTCACTTCAAGTGTAGCTGTAAATGTTTTATATGTGACAGATGTTGCACAATGCTGCTGGTCTGTGGCAGTCCAAGTCCTGAGACCCCGCTAATCAGTCAAAATACCGCTCTAAAATCCGCAGCTGGAGCATGCACAGAGTTGTCTACGAGCTCAATTGTAAGTCTATGGGTCCATACATAGATCTATGAGAGTGAATCCACAGACATTAATATTTTTTATTTATATAGCACCATTAATTCCATGGTGCTGTACATGAGAAAGAGTTACATACAAAATTACAGATATAGTTAACAGTAAACATATTAACAATGACAGACTGGTACAGAGGGGAGAGCATCCTGCCCTCTTGGGTTTACATTCTACAGGACAATGGGGAGGAGACAGCAGGTCAAGGTCTTCAGGAGCACTGGTGGTGGTGAGGTGGCCGCTCCAGGGGTGGTGATGAGGCGGCAGCTTCGGTGGTGGTGAGGCGGCAGCTCTGGTGGTGGTGAGGCAGCAGCTCTGGTGGTGGTGAGGCGGCAGCTCTAGTGGTGGTGAGGCAGCAGCTCTGGTGGTGGTGAGGCGGCAGCTCTAGTGGTGGTGAGGCGGCAGCTCTGGTGGTGGTGAGGCGGCAGCTCTGGTGGTGGTGGTGAGTCAGCAGCTCTGGCGGTGGTGGTGAGGCGGCAGCTCTGGTGGTGGTGAGGCGACTGGTCATTGCAGGCTGTAAGCTTTCCTGAAGAGATGGGTTTTCAGGTTCCGTCTGAAGGATCCGAGCGTGGTGGATAATCGGACGTGTTGGGGGGCAGAATTCCAGAGGATGGGGGATATTCGGCACACATTTTGTAGGCGATTAGGTGAGGAATTAATAAGTGTGGAGGAAAGGAGGAGGTTTTGGGAAGACCAAGATTACGTGAGGGAAGGGAAAATGTCAAGGTTACACTTTTAGTAAGTTTTTTCCTTATGAGTTCATCATCCTCATTAGATTATTGATTTACTTTTACTACATGAGACAGGACTGTATAATTCATTCTCATCCCAATAAATATATCCTTAGATTTTGCATTGTTTATACAGAGCAAGAGTCATGATTTCTGTGTCACTATGTAGTCACGTGCACTAGAATTCATGTACATAAGAGGTTGCAGTTTAATTTTTTTCGGAGCTGTTTCCTCTTAATACAGTAGGATTGTATTATAAATTATAATATGCACAATTGTTCTCTACTATTTAATATTTCCCTTATAAATAACATCTTGGTATCATGTTGATGATTTAGTAGTGAAGATTTTGGCAGTTTGCACCTACTAGTTCTCCCCTATTTTATCAAATAATATCAGTGCTGTGTTATATTATATGTATGAAATTCAATTGAAAATAGTTGTTTTTTACATACCATATTTTTTAGATTCTATTGGGGATAAAATGGGGATGTGTTTTATAATCCGAACATAGCAGATTACTTGGAGGGGCGCGATGGTGGTGGAGCAAGATCACAGAAGATAGGGTTGTGGTAGCGGCAATCAGCGGTGGTATGGTAGGACAATGCTGCAGGCCCGAGGCTTTGTGGATGGGGTGCCCCAACAGGTGAGAGGGAAGCACTATTGATTTCCTAGCAGTAGTCATGATGGGTCAAAGGAAAAAGGCTGCGGAGGCAGCGCACACACACACTGAGATCTCGTCTCTCCAAAATCACAATCTGAGCATACACTGCTGTGGCGCCCCACCTGTTCAGGTGTCACAGTTGGGGTACTGCACCAATAAATGAGTGTGCGGTTACCCCTGTCACAACGGAATGCAAATGTTCTTCAGGAGGCTCCCATCCTAGCACTCCCACACACACCCACATAGGCAGATGGCAGATGTCCCATACCCTAGGGGGAATAGTTTTGGGAGGAGAGAGGACACATAGTGAGATTGAGTCGGCACTGAGGGAAGACGGAGAATGGGGATCCTCCGAGAGAGTGAAGGTGGAATCCCAGGGAGGGGGCCTGCTGAGAGAGGAGCAGGCAGCCCAGACGGAAGGATGGAACCCCCCGAGCGCCCATTCTCAGGAGGGAACCCATGTCTGTTTTACTGGAGCATCTGTTCCGAAGACGGTGAGGGAGTTTAACCCCTCACCGAGAACACCGTAGGTTGCGGACCATTTACCGGCTCCGACACCCTGTCCAGAGGAATTGTCACACCAGGATTCCCATCTTCAACGGGACTGGTATGAAGTGGGCACCTCAAGACAGGCATTGAGAGCAGGACACCGGGCAGATCCAAGCACCCATTCACAGCAGACTCCCAAACGACGGACCGGGAGGCGAAAGAAGCAGCAGCAGTTGCACGAGGTGTGGGTACCCTGGCGGCGAGACCACCCATGCAGACCCAGGAGGTTGAGGTCCAGACAGATGACCCCGTGGACCAGCAGGCCAGACCAATGTCCCTCCAACCCAGGATGCAGCAGGACCCGACCAGAAGCTGGACGTGATCGTCGGGACCACAGAGGGAGACGACGACTCGACCAGTTCCGAGGAGGGGGGCCCCGATGCAGACACCCTGTCTGAGGGCTTGGACACCACCGGAGGCGACACCCCAGAGGCAGCATGGTGGGGTGCCCAGGAGTATCAACGCGGAGTTATGCCAGCACTCCGTGCTAACATCGCAGCTGCGCCGGATTATCCGGCAACCAGACCGTTACCCCTGGCATACTACTCTGAGAGCAACGCTCCCAAACTCAGCGAGAAGGATGAGACATGTTTTCCAGCTGCCCAAGCCTGGAACACTTGCCAGCCCTGCCTCACAACTTGTCATTGGTATCTAGCATCACCGATATAAATTTGTTCAACTTTTTATTACTTATCTGCCCAGTTAGATGGCTTAGGAAGGTTGACCCTAGTGTCAGATTCCCTTTATAATGATTTTTTTCATTTTTGAGAGAGCTATGCCTATGCATATTTATAAGGGTATGTGCACATGATCCGGAGGCACTTAGTGAACGCAGGGAGAACGCAGCCGCCCTGTGCCCACAATCTGCGTTGGATGAGGGGTGTCTTTTCCCTGCATTCACCTGCTGGTGATTGCTTCCGACTCTACAGCATGAAATTAACATGCTTTGGAAGTCCGGCAACCTGCACCGCAGTTGAAATAATGCTGCGGTGGGGAGAGGCACAGTGAGCATGGGTGCTGGTACTGTACAACGCAGTGTTTTAGACGCATCGGCAATACGCTGCATCCAAAATGCTGCAACAACCTAACAAGTCTACAACATAAGGCAAAAATGTCTGAAGGATAAAAATTCGAACACATTTATGACACAGACCTACAGTACATGCATTAGCCAGATGAAACTCCCAGGGCTGTGTCCTCCTCTAATAGTCCAATAGCCTTTAGTCACCTTTTAGTGTTTTATAAAGATTTATTTATGCAAGTTGGGAACTCCCCTAAAAGTATTAAACTTTTACATTGTGCTGTGCATTTTCTATATATGTCCAAGATAGCAGTTTAAAGAGGACTTTTCAACAAATTTTACATGTTGAGTGGGACACATAGGGTACGAACACACCGGCGTGAAAGTCGGACGACTGCAATGCATGATTTTATCGCATTGCAGGCAGACCAATGTTATTCTATGTCTGAGTGCACATTGGCGAGTGTCCGATGCATTTTTCTTATCCGGATAATGGACAAGAAACAAATCGCAACATGCTGCGACAGTATGCGATTCACCCGCGAGACTCACCAATGCAAGTCAATGGGTCCGACAAAATCACGGACCGCACACTGACAGCATAGGCAGAGCGATTTTAGCATGGTGTTTCTCATGCTGGAAAAAGAATAGACGGGATAGATAGGACAGAATAGCTAGATCGGACTCACCTGTGTCGGCTGCTACTTCCGGGGCCGCCCATTAAGCTAATTGCATATTCACTGCACTGTCAGACAAACAGCCAATCAGAGAAGCTCACACTGTTTGAGAGCCCCTGTGGTTGGCTGTTGTAGTCAGACTGGATTTCCTGAATCTGGACAGTGATTCTGCTTGGTTGCCATACACATTAGTGTATGGCAACCAACCTGGCGTTATAGGGTGTTAAATAAATAGTTAAAAAAAAATGCTTGGGGCTTCGCAGCAATATTAAGTCTAGCCCAATGAAAGCAGACAGCTGTGAGCTGCCACCTCACTCCATTGGCTAGCAAAAAAGCTGAGTTATGCATTACTACAAACTCAGATCTTGTCTCACATTGCTGTCAGCTGTCATGTCCCCACCCTGCACTCAGATGCGTGAGATGAGATATGGAAGCGTTTGTAATGATACATAACTCAGCTCTGCTATTACATGACTAACAGAAAATGAGCATTGTTTCCTCTTGAACCAAACAATTAATTGAGATGCTATATGACCTATCATTAATTATATAATACTTAAAGGGATCTGGGTTTGTTATAGGCATTTCATTACAGGTCTTCATTATAAGAGTGTACTGAGAAGAGTCTGAAGACATGAACATGCATCATTGACTTGGTTGACAGCACAACTTCTGTTGCTTCATACAGGAGTCACATAACTGCTGCCATATAATAAACCATGTATGCTGTGAATTGTCCAGTCCCTCCAACAGTGATATTTGTGGAGCTGTAGAAATTAAAAAACAATATGTAAATTAACTGTTACCATATGAATTTATCACAGGAAGAGGACCATTGTATGCTAAATAATGCTTGGTCCAAGAAGGGTGAACTCTACCTAAATAGGCAAAGAGTGGGTGTAGAATATTTAATACTTAACTTTTATGATACCTTTAAAACCAAAAGTAAATATGAGACGTGCAAAAGCAATACCAAATAGTAAACCCCTCCATTTTTTGCCAGCTGAGCACAAGGAGCAGTGCTTTTTTTCTGGCAAAGTTATTATTGCGTCAATGTAGGAGAACATGTGAAGACACCACAAGTGTTAATGTCCTAACAAATCTAGAGACCCTCTTTTGGCTTTCTGGTTTTGCTGTTATGTCAAGCGCTAACCAATATCTCTGTCTTAAGGCCCCGTTACACCTTGCGACATTGCTGCCGATTACATAGGCGACGTAGGGGCATGGCCTATCGGCGGCGACTCACCCCTATGTTGCCTAATGTAAAAGGGCGATGTCGGCGCCTCCAAGAGGCGATGTACACATGTACCCATCGCCTCATGAAACCGGCCGCTGGCGACCTGACAGGCGATGGGAGCCATAGGCTCCCAATGTCCTGCATCGCCGCTGCGGTTTTGAGACACCCCGGCGGCGATGCCACCTGTCTGCTTGCCAGGGCGCCGCCGGAGGTGTCGCCCCATGTAAATGGGGGACAGCGACACTGGTAGGGCGCCAAAAATGTGCGCGCTCCCGCCAGTCGCCGCTGACATCTCCGGTGGCGTCGGCAGGTGTAACGGCACACTAAAAGTGATGATCAGAAAACAATAAAGAAAAAATGCTAGAGGTGTGCAGTGGCAACGGCGATATTGGTCAAAAGAGAAAAAAGCATGGCAGAGAAACAGAGCGAAAAACAATGATAAAGCGGCATCAGTCCTTAATTAAAGTAAAATTTAAGCAACTATTCCACCACATCTGGAGGCAAGGAGGAGGACAGAGAATGGCCTCTATGTCCACCAGCTCTTTGTCTCCAGGTAATGGGCATCACATGAGTAAGTAATCAATGCATTACACACAGAGCTGAAACAAAAAATCATCTAAGGCTGACAGGTTTGGCATCACCACCCAACGCACCAGGCAAGTGCCAGGGTGCTGGACAAATGGGAGAACCCATTCGTCGTCAGGACCCACCTGTTTCACCTGAATGTGTGTTTTCGGACGCATATTCAGCTGTGCATAGCATTAGTTAAAATAACTACTGGCCTATCAGAGGCCGGGAGCTAACTTTGGAGTGCATGTTGACGACGTGTATCATCACTGTTATGCTCTGACGATGTGCGAGCCGCATATGGAAAAGGAAGAAGATACTGCTAGACCATGGACAGGTAAGAAGAATGTTTATTCTTTTTGTAATGTAAAATAAAACAGTGGGGGCCATATGAGGACCAGGATGAAACATATGGGGACCAGAAATACATATGGGACCAGGATTGAATATATGTGAGAACCAGGCAGACATACAGGGTCCAGGCAGACATGTATTACCAAGGGTTATACATATATAGAGACCAGGCAGGCATATAGGGACGAGGATGAAACATACGGGGACCAGGCAGACACATCGGGACAAGGATGAAACATACAGTATATGAGGACCAGGCAGCCATACAGGGTCCAACAGACATGTGTTACCAAGGGTTATACATATATAGAGACCAGGCAGGCATATAGGGACCAGGATGAAACATACGGAACCAGGCAGACACATCAGAACAAGGATGAAACATACAGTATATGAGGACCAGTGGGACAGGAATGAAACATGTGGTGACCGGCAAACATTTAAGGGCAAGGATGTAACATATAAGAAACAAGCAGACATATGGGGAAAATGATGAAACATATGGTGACCAAGCAAACAATTAGGGGCAAGGATGAAAGGTATAAGAACCAAGCAGACATATGGGGACAAGGATGAAAGATATATGGGGACCAGACATACATATGGGGACCAGGATAAAACATTTATAGGGAGCAGGCAGACACATGGGGACAAGAGTGAAGCATGTAGGGCCATGCATTTAGGGACCAGGATAAAGCATATAAAAGACCGGGCAGGCATTTTGGGTCAAGAATGAAACTTATGGTGACCAAGCAAATATTTAGGGAAAAGGATAAAAACATATAAGGACCAAGCAGACATATCAATTGTGGTATGTGTTAAAGGGACCCTAAGACTCTTTCAACCAGGGATCACAAAAACCTGGAGCCGACCCTGAGGGCTGGTAGTAAGCATAACAAACACGAGTCAAATATACGGTAGATTCTTTATGTGATACCGCAAATGAAGTTTGAAGATCACCATAGTTTCCCAGCTGGAGGTTCTCTTTAAGGAATGGGGTTTGAGCCAACTGCTCATTTTGATTTATGGTATATCTCACTGAATGTGAACAAGATTCTTAAATCCTTTACAATTCAACAGCATTTTTTTTTTTTATAAAATACTTAATATGAATAACTTTTAAAACATGTGAGACCCCTTTGAGTAAGATGAAGACCCCAGCCACATGGAACAGGTATCCTTGAATTTTTGATGTAACACCAAACCGGAAGATATTCTTAAAATTGATACAGAAGATATTGCAACATTTTATATCAGTAATCAGACGTTTTACAACATCCGTGCTAGGGTTCAACCTATGAATCAATTTCAAAATCTGGTTGACCAAGATTTAAAGGATCAAAAGAAAGCATTGTTTGACAAAGAGAAAAAAATGACTAATATAATAGAAAGGCCAACAGAAAAGGTGTGTCTCGGTCCTAGACAAAGAAGTTTACAAAAAGGACAAAATATACAAATTACATCTAACCCAACAGAAAGCATCACAAATAGCTGCAAAAAATATTAAGAGGATTGTATGAGGTTAAATATTATATCTACTGAACACTCTAAAGTACTCATAATTTACATTATTCCTAAAGTTCGTAAAGAGGGGTTTCACTCACCTCTCCATAATATAGTTCAGGCTTTATAGTATTTTTAACAACTAGTTCAGCCGACACATCTTTCGCCAGGGGTCATTTTCCAAGGGCATCATGAATATTGTCAATAGTTTATGGAGAACTGGTGTTATATGATATAGGAATGAAGTGAAGCATATAATAGTATTTAGAAAACTCTAAAGGATAGCATATAACTTGAATAAGCACAATGTACAGATATGTATATGTGACCCACCCCAGGGCCTTGGGATACTCAGATGTATGCTGTCACTGGTGGCCGGTGCCGGGCCATGGCCCTGGTGTCGCTAAAAAATTGTAGTTAAAAGTTTGTGACGCCACCTACGGTGTCTGGTAATCTTACCAGCAGCTGCTTTCAGACTCCAGGGATGATGACAGGCAGCTAGATGGTGATGCTCCCCACAGGTTGAGCAGGATCCCTGGGGCAGTCATGGAAATTGAGAACTCAACAGTAAAGCGGCTCCGCAGGTAGAGCTTGATACAGTCTGCCTGAGGAGACTGGAATGCAGCTTTCCCCAGCGCAATGTAAATGAGGTAAAATACACAGTTCAAGCTCTGAAGGGTTTACTGGTGACTTAGGCAGCTTACAGGTGTTACACAGTCTCGGGTACAGCTGGCCTGGGTAGTCACCAGAGGTTAGGATGTCTCTTTGCGTCTCCCCGAGATGCAGGTTTCTCTCTCCGTGCTCACTGTCCTTTCACTCCTTCTCCTCCTATATCACCCTGCACAGAGCCCATCATCTGCTCACAGAATTTACGAGAGTTCCCTTAACTAAGGGCTCCTTACCCTCTGCAGGCCTTGTGGGAATATGCCAGGGTAATCGCGACCCCTCCTCTTCAGGTAGCCCGCGGTTCTCCAGTTTGGCGGCTCAGGGATGAATGCCTGCACGGCTCTCAGAAATGTTAATCAGTTAGTGGACTGGGTCCCTCTGATCTGGGTGTACAACTGGACCAGATTAGGGTGTTAACAGACACCCGAGGATCCCCCTTGAGTCTGAGTCACCGTTCTTTTAGGTGCTCTCTTCTGCATCATTCGCAGGGTCCCCTCTTCTTCTCTTTCCCTCATGAACTGACTAACTGCCACTGTTTCCCGCTCTTCACTCCCCACCTAAACTCCCCCCACCGGGATCAGTTCCCTCACAACAGGATAACCAATTGATCCCCTGGCTCTAGGTGTGTGAATGCGTGTACAGAGGGTTCCATATTAACATCCTCAACCCCTGGTCACAGGGATACTACACACGCTGGTCTGGGTGCAGTACCCCTCCGTGGCACACTGACTAGTGGGGCGCCACATATGGGGGGAGAATCTTACCGATTGTATTCAGTAGAGACAGGAGAAGGAGAGTTATCGTGCTGCAGAAAAATACAATCAAAAACATATGACTATCATATGCAGTTACAATTTAGAGGGTGACTGATAGGAAAGAGGTCACTTTCTACTGTAGAATCAGTAGGATATTCTCATAGGCTACATTACAGGCACCAAATTAGCCAACCACTAGCACCATACTAGATGTGATGCCTTCTCTTTTGACTTCCAGCTTACTTTGAACACCCTGCAGACAACCTAGGGATCTTGCCATTCACCACAGCAGTCAGGTCCCATGTGCACCCAGAACTATGAGCAGTTCTGGGTGCCTATCAAATCCCTGCCTGATAGTCCCGCTCTGTTGCATCATGCATAAACCGATCTTTAGAAAAAGTATTTCTAACGATCTTTTATAAGATGCTAATAAGGCTTGGGCTAGTCAAGGGGGCATTAGTTTCCCAGAAGAGTTGGCCCACATAGCATGTTATTACGTCTTTATGGGTGTGATAACATGCTTAGCATGGCATCGTCATCCCAATCACTATATTAAGCCGCACATGCGTGAGGATGTGCATACCTCACCACTGAGCATCTCTGTTGCCGAGTGGTTGTCTACTGGGTGATCAGATTCTGCATATCAGATAGACAGATTGCTGGCTGGGGCTGGGGAAAACCCAACAATCACGGTAAACATTGGTATCAATGGCAAAATCAATGGAGATGGAAAGTCCTAAAATATTATTATAGGGTTCTAAGAGAGAAGCTAAAGTCCAGGCCTCAATGTGGTGTTTTCAGAAATCTACTAGTGCCACAATAATTACTAAAAAGGCAGCGAGAACTTAAGGGCCCCATTACACATAGCGATGTTCCAGCAATCCCACTAATGATCTGACCTGACCGGGATCGCTGGAACATCGCTATGTGATTGCTGATGAGATGCCAGACAGGCAGATTTAGCGGCGATCACCCAGCGATGGGCCGACACCCAACGGTCGTTGGGATCATTCAGGGTCTCGGGTGCAGACTGGGGATTGCTTGTCATTGTCGGTATCACACACAGCGATGCAGCCTGGCAAGCGGGAGATTGACGATGGAAAAGTGGTCCAGGCCATTCGTTACTGATCAGCGATCTCCCAGCGGGGGGCTGATCGCTGGTGCGTGTCACACACAGTGATATCGTTGGTGAGGTTGCCGCAACGTCACAAATTCTGTGATGTTGCGGCGATATTCTTAACGATATCGCTTTGTGTAACGGGGCCTTTAGGAAATAAGTGGCTTAGAAATGTATGCAGACGGGAAAGGTTTGGGTTCTGTCACAGTTGTACTGTTCGTAGAAGCCTGACAACTGTTAATAGAGCTTGTATGGACCAGTTTGGTGCAATCCACTCTGTTTACAGATCCCAGAAGATGCATTGGGTTTCTCTCTTTACCTCCTGTAAAGGGATCTGGACTTATGCAGAGACTGCTGAGCTGGGGCAACAATGTCAGTTGCCACCTGGTGGAGCAAGATGGTGGCAACATGGTTTATAACTTGAGGTAGATACCAAGAGGTCACATCAGAGACAAAATCATAAAGAAATGAATGGTCAAGATACAAGGTATGGTCACTGAACAGGATAAATCAGAAAACCATAGCAAGATCAAGGAGTAGGATTATACAAGATAAGTAAAACATATTGACTGGAATTGGAAACTGATTCTCAGGTGTTTAAATAGCAAACAACCCCACCCATTGCTGACATTGCTATAAATAATCTGGTGATAGAGACTGTAAAACTCGTGGGGATTGGTGAACTTCATGAACTACACTGTGTGTGCTGTCTGTAAGAGATTTTTATGTGTTTATATGAACTCTGGTTTTCCTACATGATAGTGATGTGTATATGCTTAGCAAATGCACAAATGTGCTTATAAACACATAGAAATATCTCCAGCACACACTACACACGTCTCAGATACACACAATAAAGATCTCAGAGCTGCATTTGCTAAAAGCACACACCTCCCCCCTCTCCTTTCCCCTCTGGACTGTGTCTGCGCATGGAGAGTGTGCCACACAACAGGATACAGACTTAGCGAAGGGCAGGGCAGTGATGTCACAACATGAATATTCATTCCTTGGGGAGTGGGCAGCAAAAAACTAAGAGATCACTCACTGTGATTGACAGGTGGAATGAATCTCTTTATTTGAAGTTTACAGATGATGGAGGGGAGTGTATATAAAAGAACAGAAAGAGATAACCAGAGGAATTAGAAAATGATATCAGCTACATATGGATTTTTCACCAGAATGCTCATGAGCACCAATAAAAAATCTTGAACAGGACCACAACTATAAAGGATCTTTAGAACTGGCCATTCAGATGCATTCTTTTAGCCCTCCCTCCCTTCTTTAGACTCTGGGATCTGGATGTGATTGTAACTCCTCCACATCTGTAACTCTTCCCCTGATGATAATTGATGAAACCTACTGACACCAAAGTGATGCATCCCGAGCATCGACCATTCCGGCAATAAACAATATCTAAGGCTGTCCAACAGGAGGGTCCCCAAAATAATATCACTTAAAATGAAAGAACATTAATTGTAGGAATATTTTTTTTTTACTAAAATGTAATATTTTACCAATTAAATCCATTATGTTCATAATTACAAAGTTTATTTAATCATAAAATATGGATCAAAGGGCAACCAAATTTGCCAATAGCTACTCCAAGTGTAAATCATTACAGAAAGAAGAAAAAAAAAGGAGTTTTTAGACTTAAAATATTTCTTGTTTATTATGATAATTAACATTATTCACATAAGTAAGTAAGCATAAAGACAGACAAAGACAATATATGGGCAACAAGGCAGCATATGCAAGAATCGGTAAACTTCCAAAGAAGTATGCATAGACATATTTGTATATAGATATAGGAGATACAATGGTCACAGAGCCAAATGCAAACCAAATCCAAGTATCAGATGAAAGGTACATGGTAGAAACAATTCTCACACACCTGGCAACTATCCTGTGCCAGTCATTGCACTGGCTGCCCATCCGCCAAAGAATATAATATAAAATTATCACTCTCACCCACAAAGCCCTCCACAGTTCTGCACCTTCCTACATCTCCTCCTTCATCTCTGTCTATCATCCTACACATGCCCTCTGTTCCGCAAGTGACCTAAGACTATCATCATCTACAATCCGAACCTCCCACTCCCGTCTCCAAGACTTCTCACGAGCTGCACCAATTCTCTGGAACGGATTATCCTGAGGAAGGCGGTTGTCTCCGCTGAAACGCATTGTATCCGTTTTTTATATTCTCGCATGTTTTGAGTAATAAAAATTTTTTTTTGGGAACAAGAAGTTCTTAAAATCATTACCACGGGGAGCGCGGCCACCATAGAATTGGATCACTTCCTATTGGACCTAAGTTTACTCTTGTAAACTTAGTGTGGTAACTCAGTAGTCATCGCTTATTTGAATCCTAACAATACGGGCATTATGTTGCAGATAGAGCAACAAGAAGGTGCTCATAAATCTGATGCATCCATGAGACCAAAGTCTTTGCTGTGTTGGTGGTGGCGGGGTAATATTTCAGTTTGCTTCCTCCAACCTCTCCCACCAACCTTGGACAACAGAAAGTAGAATCATTGCTTTCTCATATTCTGACTGTTCTATGCCCATCACCTCTTCATCCTTGCCCTCTTCCATTTGTCCTTCAGCTCTTGCACCTACACCACCAGTTTGTCTGGTACCATGAGCTCCTCCCTGTCACTCTACTCCAGCCTGACATGCCACCCGTCTATGTGATGAGAGTCTGGACCTTTGAGATATTGATCTCCTTTCCACATCCTCCTCTTCGTCTTCCTCCTTTTCCTGTGGAGCCACCACCTCATCCTGCAGACTTTTCCAAGTTTGCTGTAGCATGTTTGTCTGGTACCATGAGCTCCTCCCTGTTACACTACTCCACCCTGACATGCCACCCATCTGTGTGATGAGAGTTTGGACCTTTGAGATATTTATCTCCTTTCCACATACTCCTCTTCTTCCTCCTCCTTTTCCCGTGGATCCACCACCTCATCCCGCAGACTTTCCAAAGTTTGCTGTAGCATGTAGATGAGCGTAATAGTAATGCTGATGGTGGCATAGTCAGAGCTAACATCTTTGTAGCCATTTTGAAATTGTGCAGAAGGGTGCAGAGGTCCATGATCTGTACCCACTCTGCAAGAATCATTTTCACCACATTGGCTTGCTTTGACTCACTGTACATGTCATTACATACTGCACCAGGGCTTGTTGCCGCTGCCACAGTTGCTGCAACATTTGCAGAGTGGAATTCCACCATATTGGCACAGTGCATATCAAACGGTAACCAAATGTCCAAAAGACCTCTGTAGCAATGCTAGTTGATGAGCCGTGGAGTGCGAGCGGCAGAAATGAGAACACAGCGACCGTGCCTTGTGCAACAACTCATCCAGGCTGGGATTGTGGTGTAGGAATTGCTGGACAGTCAGGTTGAGGATGTGAGCCATGCAAGGCACGTATGTAACTTACCCCAGGTTAAGGCCATGATCAAGTTTGCACCATTATCGCACGTCTTTCCCTGGCTCCAGGTTAAACGGAGACAGCCATTGCTCAAACTCAGCCTGCATAGCTGTCCATAACTCTTCAGCTGTGTAAGGCCAGGGCCACACTTGCGTTTGCAATCCTGCTACTGGATCCTGTTTTTTTTCCTGAAAACCTGATCCGGTACCTGACCCATAGACTCCAATGTTAACAATTGTTTGCCAAAGTGCAATCCAGCTACTGCATTGCGTTTTTGAGAAGTGAGGTTTTAATAGGGTCTGCAACGTTTTTTGGTGTTTGATCAAAACTGGATCCGTTTTTTTAACATGGGAACCGGATCTGGTACCGGATGGTACATATAAGCACCGGATCTGGTACCGGATCCGGTAAAAATGCCTTAAAAATGGCAAGGGGAAAAACTGGATCCAGTAATACATCCAGTTACTGGATGCAGGCTCCCAAGTGTGGCCCTAGCCTAACTGATACACAGGTCTGTAAGCCTGTCTTCATCCTGGATCCATGAGGTATGTTTACATAGGCTCAGATTTTAAATAAGTTAGATAGTGACCATTCTTATAACTCTGACCCATCTTCATCCTGCATCCATGAGGTATGTTTACATAGGTTCAGGTTTTAAATAAGTTAGATAGGGACTTTTCTGATGTGGTCCTACAGACCTATTTACTTTGTGCTTTGGCTCAGCTGTAAGTTTTCATTTAGTCTCTTGTTATGCATGATAAGGAGTGCCCCACCCCTTCCTTGCTGAGCCAAACAGATAAGGTGCTGTCTGCTGCACTGTGTCCATATTGGACTCAGGCCCGTCTTCATCCTGCATCTATGAGGTAGGTTTACATAGGATCAGGTTTTAAATAAATTAGGTAGGGACCGTTCTGATATGGGTCACCTTGACGTCGGTAGAACGGCTTCCTACATTTTTTGCAAAAGACGTATTAACTAAGTACCCTGTTATTAACACTGTTTTTTTTTATTAGCACTTGATTTTTATTATTACCTATTATAGCAGAGTATTTCTACATATCTGTTATACTGATATTTCTGTGGTCTAGTTTTTTGGTGTTGTGAACACAGTCCTACAGACTTGTTCACTATGTGCTTTGGCTCAGCTGTAAATTTTCATTTAGTCTCTTGTAGTACAAGCTAGTGAGTGCCCCACCCCTTCGTTGCTGAGCCAAACACAAAAGGTGCTGTCTGCTGCACTGTGTCCATATGAGACTCTGGCCCATCTTCATTCTGCATCTATGAGGAATGTTTACATAGTATCTGGTTTTAAATACGTTAGATAGGGACCATTCTGATATTGGTCACCTTGACATCGGTAGAACTGCTTCCTACATTTTTTGCAAAAAACTTATTAACTAAGTACCCCAATATTAACACTGTTTTTTATTAGCACTTGCTTTTTATTATTACCTATTATAGCAGAATATTTCTACACGTTTGTTATACTGTTTGTTCTGTGGTCATGTCACACACAGAGTTTCTCAAAGAATGGGTTATGTTGTCTGCGACATGCTGGTGTAGTACAGGCACAGCTTGCTTGGGGAAGTAGTGAAGACTGGGCAAGTGGTACTGCGATGGCCATCAGCTTTCGGAAACCATCTGTATCCACCAGGAAGATTGGCGGCATTTCTGTGGCCAACAAATGGGGGGATGGTGAAGTTTAAGCTATTTACTGTGGGATGTGTAAGAATAAATAGTCTTTTCCGTGACCATAACTGTGGGACTGAAGGCTGGCTGCTGTGTAGAGGGAGGGATGAGTAGGGTGTACCGAAAAACTGCTACACTGTAATGAAGGAGATCTGGCTCCAAGAAATTCCTTTCTTATTGTGAAGAAGGTGTAGGCCCAGATGTTATGGTGACTTAACAAACAAGTCGTATGCTCTGTGTCTGGGATCCATCAAAACCACCATGCATGTCCATTCCATAACAGCTAATGATCTGTCAGTCGCCCAACTGTAGTGGATAAACAAGTGGAGGTGCTGCAGTCAGACACTTGTCGGAAAACACTTGCCCTGCTGATGGAGGAAGAAGACGCAATAGATGCGTTTGATACGGCGGACAATGATTGGTGAGGCCCCCTAGGCAGTTTTACCACAGCCATTTTTCCAGACTAATGCATGTTGCTGGCTCATGTGGCGGTTCATGCATGTAGTTGTCAAATTTTGGAGGATTTTGCCTCTACTCAATTTTTTGGTACAAATTTTGCAAATAACGTGAGTTGGGTCATCTTTTGCAATGTCAAAAAAAGACCCAGGAATAGGCAACCCTTGCCACCTTGGACAACTGCAGTCCCACAAATGCTGCTGTCCAGAGGCAGAGTTGTAGATGAGGATGCAGAACTTGTTGTGCTTGCAGCCATCAGTCCTGGCTGGGAACACGCAACCTAACACCTTGTCTTTCTCTTCCTGCTCCTTTTCTGAGCTATTCAGCTGCATTACTCTGGGTTCATTCCAAGTGGGATCTAGAACCTCATTATGCTCATCCTCTTCGTTGTCCCACTCCTTGCCATGAGATTCATCCTCCTTCACTTCCTGCTGTGAACACACAGTACAGTGCTGGTGTTCCTCAGGTATCCGAGTCACATCATCATCATCATCACCTCCACTCCCAGGGGTTGACGTCTGATGACAAGGGTCTGGATTCTGTTGGGACCATACTTCCTCCGTCCCCAGTTCAAACTCCAAAAAATGTTGGCATCGGTACAGATGCTTTGCTCCTCTGGAGTATGTTTGGAGCAGACTTCTGATTCCCATGGAATACAATGTGTAAACATATCCACAGAAGCTCCCATCTGTGCTTCCCCACAATCATTTGTGTGGTTGGTGACTTGTTGTTACATGAGTTGACACATGGGTATTTGTGATGCCACCCTTAAAGACTGTACTGTTTGTGATATTGAGACGGAGGAAGAAGAGAACATGCCACTTGATGTAGCAGTTTGCATTAACTGTGGAAAAAAGCTGGATCTCATTCATAACTCATACTGCTCTGCTGCTGGCAAAGAAAAAGACTGGAGTAGGCATTCCAGTAACTGAAGTTGTAACTTTTCTTGGGATTTGATGACGAGCCATTGTTTGTTTACTACAGCTTTCAGTATTATTACAAGTAGCACATACCCCATGTACACCTCCAACACCAAGCCTACACCCCTTTCCAACAACCTTTTTTCCCTTCCCCATTCCACCACAACCTCGGGATTTCACACTCATCGATTATGCACACAGATTTGGAAAGCACGTTTTGGAGGCCGAACAGAGCCTTTTTAGGGGAAACTGAAGGATTTGAGATTAGCAGGTTACAAGCCAAACAGAGCCTTTTTAGGGGAAACAGAAGGACTTGAGACCCACAAGTTACTGGCCGAACAGAGTCTATCTAGGGGAATCGGAAGGATTTGAGAACCATAAGTTACAGGCCAAAAATGCCTTTTAGGGGAAACTGAAGGATTTGAAATGAACAGGTTAAAGGTCAAACAGAGCCTTTTTTATGTAAATTGAAGGATTTGAGATTGTCAGGTTACAAGCCGGAAAAATGCCTTTTTAGGGAAAACTGAAGGATTTGAGATTCACAGGTCAGAGGCAAAACACAGCTTTTTAAAGGAAACATAAGGATTTGAGATTTACAGGCTACCGGCCGAACAGAGACTTTTTAGGGGAAACTCAAGGATTTGAGATTCACAGGTTACAAAGCCAAACAAAGCCATTTTAGGGGAAACTAAAGGATTTGAGAATCACAATTTACAAACCAAACAGACCCTTTTTAGAGGAAACTAAAGGATTTGAGATTCACAGGTTACAGGCCAAAAAATGCCTTTTTAGAGGAAACTGGAGGATTTGAGATTTACAGGTTACAGGCCGAGTAGAGTCTTTTTAGGGAAAATTGAAGATCCTAGATTCACAGGTTAAAGGCCAAAAAATGCCTTTTCAGTGGAAACTGAAGGAATTGAGATTCACAGGTTACAAGCCAAACAGAGCCTTTTTAGGGGAATCTGAAGGTTTTGAAATTCACAGGTTAGAGGCCAAACAGAGGATTTTTACAGGAAATTGATAGATTTGACATTGACAGGTTACAGGCCAAAAAATGCCTTTTTAAGGGAAACTGAAGGATTTGAGATTCATAGGTTACAGGTAAAAAAAACACCTTTTTAGGGAAAACTGAAGGATTTGAGATTCAAAGTTTACAAGCCGAACAGAGCCTTTTTAGGGGAAACTCAAGGACTGAAGATTCACAGGTTAAAGGCCAAAATGCCTTTTTAGGGGAAACTGGAGGATTTGGCAATCTCTTCCCGTATTGTAAAAATTGTGGCTTTGCCAATGCACACATGATTAGGAATCACACTTGTTCTCAGCACAAAATGCCTAAGTCTGGATGGACACCCTCACCCTCCCATGCTATCTATAATGCAATGGAGTAGCTAGCTATTGAATAGTCTAATACAGACAGAGCAGCACAGAGTGACGGCAGCACTGCCCCTAGTAGTAACACTCTTAAAATGGTGACAATGCAAATGGCCACTTCTTATATTCCTAGAGACATGTGACTTTGGCAGCAAATGAAACAAGCCAGCCAATGACACAAGCCCATGTGTCTTTAACTTGTGGATGCTTTATGTGCCTTGATTGGCTGCAGACCAGGAACATCAACGCAGAAAATGCCAGGAAAAATTAAAAAATGGAGTCCGACGCTACTCTTACCTCTCCACACCCCCTCCGCTCATCAAACACGTTCAGCCGGCTATCCTACACTTTCTAAAGGTAGGAGAAAAGCATCACTTAACCTCTTTGTGACTGAGCCAATTTCCACCTTAATGACCAGACCGTTTTTTGTAATTCTGACCAGTGTCCCTTTATGAGGTAATAACTCTGGAACGCTTCAATGGATCCTAGCGATTCTGAGATTGTTTTTTTGTGACATATTGGGCTTCATGTTAGTAGTAAATTTAGGTCAATAATTTTTGCGTTTATTTGTGAAAAAATCTAAATTTTGGCAAACATTTTGCAATTTTCAAATTTTGAATTTTTATTCTGCTAAACCAGAGAGTTATGTGACACAAAATAGTTAATAAATAACATTTTCCACATGTCTACTTCACATCAGCACAATTTTGGAATCAAAATTTTTTTGGGTTAGGAAGTTATAAGGGTTCAAAGTTCATCAGCAATTTCTAATTTTTCCAGCAGAATTTACAAAACCATTTTTTTAGTGACCACATCACATTTGAAGTCCCTTTGAGGGGCCGATGTGACAGTAAACATCCAAAAGTGACACCATTCCAAAAACTGCACCCCTCAAGCTATTCAAAACTACATTCAAGAAAATTATTAACCCTTCAGGTGCTTCACAGGAACTAAAGCAACGTGGAAGGAAAAAATGGACATTTTCATTTTTCCAACAAAAATGTTCTTTTAGCCTAATTTGTTTTCATTTTCTCATGGGCAACAGGATAAAATGGATCCTAAAATATTTTGGGCAATTTCTCCTGAGTACACCGATACCTCATATGTGGTCATAAACCACTGTTTGGGTGCACGGCAGGGCTCAGAAAGAAAGGAGCGCAATTTGACTTTTGGAGCAAATTTTCCATTCAAAAAGTCAAATGGCGCTCCTTCACTTCTAAGTCCTGCCGTGCGCCCAAACAGTGGTTTATGACCACATATGAGGTATTGGTGTACTCAGGAGAAATCGCCCAACAAATTTTAGGATCCATTTTATCCTGTTGCTCATGTGAAAATGAAAAAATTGAGGCCAAAATAAGGTTTTTGTGAAAAAAAAGTACTTTTCATTTTTACGGATCAATTTGTGAAGCACCTTGGGGTTCAAAGTGGTAACTATGCATCTAGATAGGTTCCTTGAGGATCTAGTTTCCAAAATGGGGTCACTTCTGTGGGAGCTCCAATGTTTACGCACACAGGGGCTCTCCATACGCGACATGGTGTCCGCTAACAATTTGCATGGAAAATTAGTTCCAATTGTTAGCGGACACCATGTCACGTATGGAGAGCCCTGTGTGCCTAAACATTGGAGCTCCCCCATAAGTGACCCCATTTTGGAAACTAGACCCCCAAAGGAACTTATGTAGATGCATAGTGAGCACTTTGAACCTCCAAGTGCTTCACAAATTGATCTGTAAAAATGAAAAAGTACTTTTTTTTTTCACAAAACATTTAATTTTTCATTTTTACAGATTAATTTGTGAAGCACCTTGGGGTTCAAAGCGCTCACTATGCATCAAGATAAGTTCCATGGGGGGGTCTAGTTTCCAAAATAGGGTCACTTGTTGGGGAGCTCTAATGTTTAGGCCACAGGGGCTTTCCATACGCGAGATGGTGTCCGCTAACAATTGGAGCTAATTTTCCATTCCAATTGTTAGCGGACACCATGTCGTGTATGGAGAGTCCTGTGTGCCTAAACATTGGAGCTCCTGCACAAGTGACACCATTTTGGAAACTAGACCTCTCAAGGATTATATCTAAGGGTATAGTGAGCATTTGGAACCTACAGCTACTTCGCAGAATCTCATAGCAACAGGTTGTCATATTTAACATTTTCTTTTTTTCACACAATTTCTCACTTTTAGGCCAGGGTCAGATTAATGGTTTCATGGGGGTCACGCTAAAAATATAGGTTTTGGCAGCCCTGATGCCTTGTTACCACTAATGCTCACCTTTGGAGAAGAGGCCCCCAGGGCGGATCAAACGCAGGCATCTGAGTGCTGGGGTTTGAAATCTTGCGCTTTTTCCCAGCACAAGCAAAAACGCTTCTGGAAGCGTCTTTTCTCGCATTAGGAAAAAGCATGAGATTTCACTCAGGTGCCGGCTTTTGAGCTGCGCTAGGCGCCGCATCTTCTTAGGTGAGCATTGGCAACGCTGACGCTGTGTTACCATGGCGGTAAAAAGGTGTCAGGGTTGCCAAAACCTATGTTTTGGACGCAAGCCTCAAGAAACATTAATGTGAGCCTAGCCTTAGGGCATGTACGCAAGTTCTGGAGACAACGTGTCCTGGACGTCTCCTCTCCTGCATTTTTTTTTTTACCATTTCTTTATTACATTTTTAAAACAAACGACGTGGGGCTTTGCCATATTTTTGTTCAAGCCAGGTACAGCAGGCAGCTACGGGCTGCCACCAACCTCCACTGCCTAGTTTTACCTGGCTGGAAAACGAAAATATAGGGAAGCCCTTTTTTTAAAATTATTTCATGAAATAATTTTAAAAAAAATGGCGTGGGCTTCGCCATATTTTTGGGCCAGCCAGGTACAACTAGGCAGCTGGGGGCTGGAATCCTCAGCGTAGGGAGACTTAAGCTTTCTGGGCTTCCTCCCGCTGCAAATTGCAGCCCGCAGCCGCATTCATAGGAGCGCCATTTTTCTGGTGCTGTATCCAGCTCTTCCAGCTGCCGTGTAGTGGTGGTAGACTGGGTAATAAGGGGTTAATACCAGCTTTTTGGCACCTGGCACTAAGCCCGAGATTCATAATGTCTGGCCAATATTAGACCGGGCCATTTAGAATCTCTAGTAAATAGTAAAAAGAAGACACAACACAGAGAAAAATATTTTTCTAAGAAAAAAAAAACACAAACACTTATTTAGACCCCATCTTTATTAGTCTGTGGTGTCCGACATAGTCCAGCGGGAAGGTCCCTCGATGATTTTCAGTCTTTTATAGTATATGTGGGCAACCCCCATATGCTATAAAAGCAGGCATCCTTCCAGGAGAATGACAGGTCATGATCTCAGTGAGGTCATGGCAGGTCACCATCCTTGTTTCCCACAGGGGTGAATTGTGATCCCATGATGGGATGATAATTGACCCTTTGTGAACCAAGGATGGTGACCTGCCATGACCTTACTGAGGTCATAACCTGTCATTCTATGCATGACAGAGCAGAAACTCCTCTGTCAGCAAATAGAATGACAAGTCATGACCTCAGTAAGGTCATGGCAGGTCACCATCCTTGGTTCACAATGGGTCAATTGTCATCCCATCACGGGATCACAATTGACCCCTGTGGGAAACAAGGATGGTGGCCTGCCATGACCTCACTGAGATCATGACCTGTCACTATGCGCAGGCAGAACAGTCTCTGACCGAAAGAGGAAGAGGCTGGAAGAAGCAACCGGTATGATGGTGAGTATCAGGGGACCACCAAGGGTGGGGGGAAAAACCGACCGGGCAGGGGGGCAGAGCGGGGGAAAACGGATCATCTCCCTCCCATCTGAGCTGTCAGATGGGAGGGAGATGATGACGGCGGGGGCTGGAAGGAGCTGCAGCCGCTGCAGGGCCACAGGGGAGGATGTAGGGGATCGGGGGGGTGACCGGGGGTGGGGGCCGAGTGACTGGGCAGGGGGCAGAGCGGGGAGAATGGATCATCTCCTTCCCATCTGAGCTGTCAGATGGGAGGGAGATGATTATGATGATGTCGGCGGTGATGTGGCAGGTGCTGTGAGGAGAGGACCCGAGCTGCTGCAGGCTGGGGGACCGACTGACAGGACCCGGAGGCAGGGGGCTGGACATGTCACATCGGAGAGATATATACAGATGGCGGCTGCCGGCGGTAGCTTCTGATGCGCTGTGGTGCCATTTTAGGAGAAGGGGAGGGGGTGGGGGCTGAGTACCGGTACCGATGGGCTGTGTACCGGTACTGGGGGACCGGGGCAGATGTTTTCTCTGCATGCCACAGGTTTGATCCTGTGGCATGACAGAGAAATCATTTATTTATCGGTGATTCTATGCATATTGATGTGATCATGGTTATACACCGGTAAACGGTGTATAACCATGATCACATGGCCGGTACTGGTAAAAACCGGCCTCATTCATAATCTGCAGGGTCTCAGCTACCCCCGGTAGCTGAAACCCTGGAGATTTTCGGCATTGGGGGGCACTACAGGGCCTTTTCTGTTCTGACTTATTTTCACATCAGAGCAGAATAAGGACCCTGTTTTGCCGCCGTGTATATACAGAGGGCCGTCACTAAGGTGTTAAACACAGTAAGGATTTATTTAATGCGATCACTCACCAAAAAAATCCGCATTCACCAACTTTTTTGGAAATGACTCAGGTTTCCAAACCCGAACCGAATATGCCATGGTTGTGAATTTTGAAATTGGTGAACATGTTTGGGGAAGGTTCGCTCATCTCTAGTGGTATCCTCTTAAATTCTATTAAAATTGACACCCTAATAATTTCACTAAAAAAGGCATTGCTCTTTGCATTCTGCTGACACCCGTCACAGATTTACTTTTGCTTATCAATAATAAAAGTTAAGCATTAACTCTTTAACGACCATGAAATATTCTATTTTTGAACTTTCCTTTCATCCTTTCCTATTTTCAAGAGCAATAACCTTTCTTGTTTTTCCATTGATATAGACTTATGAAGCCTTCGTTGTTGTTGTTGTATGAGTAGTAGTTTTGAATGACACCATTGACTTTTAATGTCCAGGAAAACAGGAGAAATATTGAAAAGTGGTAAAATGTTGAAAAATACACAATTGCCCAATAGTTTTTTTGGGGAGGTTGTTTTTGCAGCTTTCAGAACATATTAAAAATGATCTGTCAGTATGATTATTCAGGTAAGAAAAAGTATGTTAATATCAAATGTATGGTTTTTTTTGTATTTCATAAATTTAGACTGAAGAAATAAGGGGATAATATTCTTAACAACCGAAGTACTATTACCCTATAAAAAATATTATTTATTTTATTAAAAAAAAATATAATAAAATGACCCACAGGTACACATGTACAGTATATACCTTGACAGTTATATACATCAAGACAATGGCAAGGAACGGGTGAGCCAACGTACCCTACGTTCAAACAATCTCCTACCTGGCAGCGGGTGTTGGCGCCCTATGTCAACTCAAAATGGTGCCCTGGCTCAGTGAAGACATACCCTCCTTGTCCCTGCTAATGAGTGCAGCTACAGCTAGGATGGGATAGGTCTGCAAAATATGCAAAATATATTGGCTGTCATTTGTACGCATAGTAGTGCAGTGTCACAATTGATATCTCATATTGAATCCATTTCATTCAATAGTATCGAAATCCTTTGGTATGTTGTCTATAGTATATTGAGGTCAAACAAAAGGATAAGGAGGGCAAGTCTTCTCTGAGCAGGGGCGCCATCACAAGTTGACATAGGGCGCCAACTCCAGCTGCAAGGTAGGAGATTGCTTGAATGTAGCATCCTTTGGACCCCCGACTCCTTCCCCATGTCTTGATGTATGTAACTGTCTAGGTATGTATATGTTTGTAGGATATTGTTTGGACGTAGTGTACGTTGGACCTCCGACTCCTTCTCCATGCCTTGATGTATGTAACTGTCTAGGTATGTATATGTTTGTAGGAGATTGTTTGGATGTAGTGTACGTTGGACCTCCAACTCCTTCCCCATGCCTTGATGTATGTAACTGACTAGGTATGTATATGTTTGTAGGAGATTGTTTGGATGTAGTGTACGTTGGACCTCCGACTCCTTCCCCATGCCTTGATGTATGTAACTGTCTAGGTATGTATATGTTTGTAGGAGATTGTTTGGATGTAGTGTACGTTGGACCTCCAACTCCTTCCCCATGCCTTGATGTATGTAACTGACTAGGTATGTATATGTTTGTAGGAGATTGTTTGGATGTAGTGTACGTTGGACCTCCGACTCCTTCCCCATGCCTTGATGTATGTAACTGACTAGGTATGTATATGTTTGTAGGAGATTGTTTGGATGTAGTGTACGTTGGACCTCCGACTCCTTCCCCATGCCTTGATGTATGTAACTGACTAGGTATGTATATGTTTGTAGGAGATTGTTTGGATGTAGTGTACGTTGGACCTCCGACTCCTTCCCCATGCCTTGATGTATGTAACTGACTAGGTATGTATATGTTTGTAGGAGATTGTTTGGATGTAGTGTACGTTGGACCTCCGACTCCTTCCCCATGCCTTGATGTATGTAACTGACTAGGTATGTATATGTTTGTAGGGGATTGTTTGGACGTAGTGTACGTTGGACCTCCGACTTCTTCCCCATGTCTTAATGTATGTAGCTGTCTAGGTATGTATATGTTTGTAGGGGATTGTTTGGACATAGTGTACATTGGACCTCCGACTCCTTCCCCATGTCTTGATGTATGTAACTGTCTAGGTATATATATGTTTACCTGTAGGTGATTTTATTTCTATGTGATTTGATTAAAATGAATAATTGTTTTTATATAGTAATTGTACTTCTTTTTTTGTAGCTACCTGTTTTTGGTAAAAAACAAAAATTGGTTTGTGTCGCCATTTTCTGACACTTGTAGCTTTTTTTTTTATGTTTCATCAATGGAACTGTTTGAGTGCTTGTATTTTGTATACTGAGCTTATATCTTAAAGGGATCCTGTCACCCCCAAAACACCTCTAAAGCTATTAAAAGCTGTCCCTAGAGCATAGTAACACTTACCCTACACTCCTTTTACCTCCTAAATGCACCAAGTGAAATTGAAGATAAATGTTATTACAGTACCTCATTAGGGATGATAATGAGTGACTATGCTGTTCATAGTCACCCTGGCAGGCTCTCCCTCTTCATGATATCACGCCTCCATAGGCGTGATCTTCTAATCAGATTAAAATGCGCGCCTCCCCGCTCTGTGCTGTCTCGGCCGGCCTGTAGTGGGGCTGGGTGACGCGAATCGCGTCATTTCCGGCGCCGAGTGACGTAGTACACGCGTGCCGCTCTGTTAGCTTCAAAAAGCGCACTGCGCATGCGCATGCGCAGTGCGGGTCTTGAAGCTAACAGCGGCGCGGGTGTACATACGTCACCCGGCGCCGGAAATTACGCGATGCGCGTCACCCAGCCGTACACTGCAGCGGTCCGGCTGCCATAGGAGAGCGGGGAGGCGCGCATTTTAATCTGATTAGAAGATCACGCCTATGGAGGCGTGATATCATGAAGAGGGAGAGCCTGCCAGGGTGACTATGAACAGCATAGTCACTAATCATCCCTAATGAGGTACTGTAATAACATTTATCTTCAATTTCACTTGGTGCATTTAGGAGCTAAAAGGAGTGTAGGGTAAGTGTTACTATGCTCTAGGGACAGATTTTAATAGCTTTAGAGGTGTTTTGGGGGTGACAGGATCCCTTTAAGTGCTATCACTTTAGTGTATATATGACTGTTTGACCTATTATTGTATTTTTGTAAGTAGTGCAGAGATTAGAGTATCATTATTCTTGCTTTCCGATTATTGTTTTGTAGTTTGATGAATAATTAAAATAATTTTATATTTTTGATAAATTGTATTTTTTATGGATTCAGTGATATTAAATGTGCATATAGTTAGGTATTTCTTTTTTCAAAAGAAAAAAGTTTGATACCATGTTTGCCAGTTGAAAAAAGATCCATTGCTCTCAGTGGGAGAAACAAAATTGTTCTGTCCCATCTGAAAATTCAGCTACTCTTAGAATTAGTCTTTAATGTGTTTAAGTTATTGGTACTCAACTATTTATTTGTACTCATAATATTGTACTTTCAATTCATAATAATACCTGTAATTAATGTATTATCTGTTATTAGCGATGGGCGAACTCGCCAGTGTTTGGGTTCAGAGGATCCAGTTCACGACTGGACTTGACTCAAACTTGAGCCCGAACCCCGAACCTGGACTTTAAAGATATGAAATGGTGGCTAGTGGGGCTGGGGGCTGTAAAAAGAAGTAAAACAGTGATGAAACATCAGCGTCATACTTACCGGGGTCCACGCGCTTGTGCTTCTGGGACAGCTCATTAACTTCCTGATTTATTCACTGCAGTGACTCAAACAGCCAATCACAAACATCCACTCTCTGTGAAAGCATCTGTGATTGGCCGTTGTGCCCCTCACCCATTGTGTCGGCGTCTCTGATTAATTACCATAAGCAACGAATTGCCATCATAAGTGTGTAATAAATAAATTTTAAAAAAATTACGTAGGGCTTTGCTGTATTTTTGATTCCCAGTGCATATCAATCAGACAGCTAAGGGCTGCCACCCCTCAGCTGCCTGGCTTTACTTGGCTTGCAGTAAAAAATACAGGGCAGCCCACTTTTTAAAATTATTTAAATAATTTTAAAAAAAATGGGTGCTGTAATGTCTATATACCCTTTTGCTGTGGTGGATGGAATAAAGTGTTGAAGATTTGAACTACCAGCTTGCAAGGCGCTGTTCTTCCTTTCATATACATGTTTCTATCGCCGGGTGGATCTCCCTGGCTCTGAACTTGCGCCTATATGCTTGGAACCCAGTGGATTCCTCTTCCATGAGGTGCTGTGGATAATCCCTTTGTGTTTATATACCCTTTTGCAGCCTCCCCGGCCCAGAAGAAGTGATATGATCAGACCATGTCCCTGTACAGTCAGACACATTTATTGCACAGTACATAGCAGGGATACATATATAACATTATGTCAGCACAGGAGATGAGGTATGATCAGACCATGTCCCTGTACGGTCAGACACATCCATTACACAGTACATAGCAGGGACACATATATAATGATTATCTCAGCACAGGAGATGTGGTATGATCAGATCATGTCCCTGTACTGTCAGACACATCCATTACACAGTACATAGCAGGGACACATATATAAGATTATCTCAGCACAGGAGATGTGGTATGATCAGACCATGTCCCTGTACGGTCAGATACATCCATTACACAGCACATAGCAGGACACATATATAAGATTATCTCAGCACAGGAGATGTGGTATGATCAGACCATGTCCCTGTATGGTCAGATACATCCATTACACAGTACATAGCAGGGACACATATATAAGATTATCTCAGCACAGGAACATTTTTTTAAACTCATACAATTGTGGAAATTATAGCATTCCAAAATCTATTGACTAAAATTAACTTTAAGATTAACTTTGTTCGTGGGAAAACTCCTTTGAGTGTTCTTTTTTCTATTGATCTCTTCTGCCTTACTCTGCAATCAATATCCCCGACTATTTCCTCCGCACCTGTATCTGCTGTAAATCAACCGGCTGCAAAAGGGTCGGTATATACAATAAAGGAAATACAATTATTGAACTGAAAAGAATTTATTGGTCATACAAGCAACTGTTACATTCTAAAATTTGTTCACAATTAGAAAATAATCATACATTAAATAAAAATAGGTAAAGAAAAATCTAATCCAGCTCCGGACACGTGAATTTATTTTTTAATGAATTTAAAAAAGTTGACTTACAGAAACACCGGTGCATGGTGAGCGCGACCCATGTCAATGTGTTTCAAACACAAAATAGCTTTCTTAATTTCATGTGTTCTGAGCTGGATTCGATTTTTCTTTACCCATTGATGTGGTCGTGGCGGGACTGATTTCCAGGCTTCATGTGAACGGGAGAATGGGATGGTAAACTAGATTATATATCTTCTTGTTGAAATTGAATCAAAATCCCATAATTTGCTGCTTACGTTTATTAATATTAGCAAGCTAAGAATTAGAAAAGTTGTCGTCACATATTTGTAGAAAAGCTGTAAATCAGGTTACAACTTTGAGTTATCAAAGTAATTCACAAATAAAATGTAATGGATTAGTCTTGTCTTGTGATGATGATCAGTTGTGGAACTTGAAGCCCATTGGCAACAATAAAAACTCTGCAACTGGTCAACCAATATAAAGGGTCTTCTCAGATGTTACAAAGAGATCTTTTGGGTCTGACAGCAAAGTGATGTGGACTGATCATTCCTGCATTGCATAACACCTGACGATGTCTAAGGCTAGGGTCACACTTAAAAGGCACAATCCGGTATCCCCATCCATTACCGGAATATGGTTTTACCGTGTGCCTTCTTCTATCATTTGATAGTAAAATTGCAACCCTCATTCTGGATCTGGATGCATTAATGCATCCGGTTTTGGAATGTTGGTTTTTGCAATTACAAAAACCACATCTGGATCCGGTACCGCAAGGTACATTTATGTACCTTGCGGTACTGGATCCAGTTCCCATAGACTCCCATTATAAAAAAACGGATCCGGTTTTGGAACCGGCGTGATAGACGCAGCCTGCATGATTTTTCCGCAGGCTCCAAAACTGGATCCGGTAACCGATGGCAAATAGTGCAATCCGTTTTTTCTATTGCAGCTTATGGGCTGTGGATCCTGATCCGGTTTTGAGCATTTTAAATGCTCAAAACCGGATCAAGATCTGCAAATAGAACCACGGGTGTGACCCTAGCCTAACAAATATGGAGCCATAATGTTAACACTTCTTAAAGTGTAAGAAAACTAATTGTAGTAGAGGAAGGTTGTTTAAGTGTCATAATATCTCAAATCAATCTGCTGTTCTTAAAGGGTTATCTCATAATTTTCAGCAAAGATCTGGTTTTGCTCGGGAAGCTGTCATTTCTGAAGCCAATACAGCATTGGGATTACATGCCAACCATTCAGAAATCAGATGAATGTAATATAGGTACAGTTCAAGTCTATCATAGAAGAAACCGGTCTTACCAGTCTCTCAGTTCTGAATTATAGAAGGTGGTCCTAAGAGGGGGATCTACTTTTCTATAGTATTCATATGCTTCAATGGAATATACGGAAAATGGATTTCTTCAAAAATATTTAACCAGTTTATGCACCCAAAATGTTTTCTTTTTATAGATTTAAATGTTGACATGTGTACGATATTGTACACATAATATAAATCATGTAGAACCTGCTTTAAGGGCTAAATAATAAAAATAACTGTGAATGAAATAATACCAAAGGTTAGTACATCGGAATAATATAAAATTACTCCTACAAAAAAGTGTACTATAGATAGGGATGAGAATGATGAGATATAGAAGTGACTCCAATCGATGGTTCATCTGAAGTTCTAACGAAACCAAACTTGGGTGATAAGAAGGAAGAGAAAGCCAAGGAGCGCAGACGACTCATGTGTACCTGGAATAAAGAACATTTGTTTTAATACAAATTGTAATATCTAATTCAGCTTTAAATGCAGTTACCATAAAACCTATTGTTTGCCTACTTATAATATGAGAAAGTATTATATTGCTTAAAAACATCCTACTGCATTTTGAATTCAGCTCCTATGATGACCTCTATCTATATGTCTGCATAGTTACCTACTACAAACGAACCTATTATATAATCTGATCTTGGAGTTGTTCCTTTCCATCTGACTTCCCTTCTTGTATTTTAATGAGGAATATATCATCAGAAAATGACCAATTTTATAAAATAAGTTTTTATGTTAAAGGGGTTGCGCCATCAGATAATATATCAGGAATGCTGTAGACATCATGGAAATAAATACTTTTGTAATCTAAACATATTATTAAAAATAAACCAAGAAGAGCCACGAGTAAGACCTAGTGTCGAAACGCGTTGATTTGCAACACTGAATGCCTTTGGCTCTAAGCTTTTTAACAGGATGTTTTAATTGGAAACATTTAGTCACTGGAGTCCTTCCTTTCTTTTATTGGATTATTTCGGCCCAGGACCAGGGCTGCATTCTGGGTGGAGTGTTTTCCTTGAAGCAGGTGTAATACTTACTAGTTGTCATGATCTCCACATTGCCTGTGTTTGTTCTAGGTTTGTAGAGACTGTCAGGCTGGGCTGGCTCTGTGCCTCAATCACCTGAATTCTGCTCAATTAATTAGGCCTCTATTTAATCAAGCTTGCAGCTATGCTCAGTGTCAATTGTACACTTGTTTCTGGCTGTGTGGACTTGATCTCCCAGTGCTCTGAAACAGACTCTGCCTGACTTAGGCTGGCTTCACACCACGGCAAGGTCCGGGGCTGTCGGTGTAAACCAGACAGCCCTGACCGGTTTTTGGCCCCATAGGCTAGGCCGGATGGAGCCGGATAGCAGCTCTCTGCCATCCGGTTTCCATCTCTCTGGATGAACCCGGGAGAATTCGGATTATTCTCACGGACACAAAAATGTTGCTTGCAATGTTTTTGTGTCCGGGGAGAAAAATCACCCCAAAAAGCCGGATCCCGGATTTGCCCGGATTGTCCCGGATTCTCCCGGATCCGGGGCAATCTGATTCTCCCTAACATGGGAGCCTATGGGGCCGGATTGCCCGGTCCAGGGAATCCGGGAACCGGATACCGGTGGTCGCACGCCGCTGTTGTTTCAGGACCGCGGCTAGCTCCATGCTAGCCGCGATCTTGAAAAATCAGCAGCTGCGGCTGCAATTACAGCCATCCGGCTGCACACAGGACCGGAGGGCACATTTGGCCCTCCGGTTCTGTGTGCTGATCCTTTCCGGGGCTGTCTTACCTATCTTGCCTGGACTTGATCTCTGCTTGTGACCTGACTCCTCTCACCATTTGTAAAATTTGTATTCTGTTTTTGTCTCTCTGGTTTCCTGACTTCGGCTTGAATTGGATTTCACTTCTGACCACCCCTTGTTGTGCTGCGCCATTCACTGAACCTGAACTCAGATTGTTTTGACCTCTCTTTACTACCAGTAAGTAGTATTATTTGTTATTTACTTTCCATTTATTTCTGTTTGTCTTCTGCTTCTCTGAGACTAGTTATTACTTGTGACCAGTGTCACACCGGTGAGCTGTTCTCTCCTTCCACTATTGCCCTGATATAATTCTTAAAAATAATGCCCCAATCAAAAGATCTGATTAATATGGTGCTCCTAGTGTTAACGCCACTAGCCTTTATGTCCATCTATATCTCTCTGTTAGAGGCCGGCCATCCGTGGTTCTCTCTCCTTTTACCCTCCTCAGCATGCATGCCTGTCAGTCAGCCCCGTCAGGCGAATCAGTCAACTGGCTAAAGTTGTTTTGTGCCAGTAGCATCAGATGGTTCCGCACCTTCCATAGGTTGCTTCATGATGAGGGCAGCCAAATAAGGGTCTGTTTTATTGATGGCAACTGCCAGGGCAGAGTGGAATGCTTGTGGTGAGTGTGTTGTCTGGTTGCTGCTTTGTGCATTAGCAGTGCTTGAGAACAGTGTTTTGTCTTGGAGCTCTGTCCTCTTGATTACTGCCCGCACAGACTGTAGCAACAAGATGCCAAACTCAAAAATGTTGACCTCTCTGCAGTGATAGCAGCGATGATAAAACACTGAATACTTGAGTGATTCAGCTCCCGCTCTCTTCTCATGTCAGCCATCCCCCATCTCTTTATCCACATATGTCACCTCGCTACTGATGAGCAGTCTGGCACTTTTTGATGATCTGGTCTCATAGCTTGACTCTCCAAAAGAGCCAGATCTTTGGGATCCTAAATGAATCCCTATTAAATATATTATTGATCTGGAAGACCGTATAAAAGGTGACACCTCTATATACCCTATTTATATCTATATACCCTATATACAGGCCTTTTGGTGCAGGTTTTGAAATTTGCAGGAAAAATACTAAAAGAATTGACATGTTGCAAATTTAAATCAGCACCAAATCTGCAAGAAGAGAATATTCAACGTATGCATGAGACTTCATGATCCTCATTCACTTTGCTGCATCTGGAAACCCCTTCAGGTTTTGTACCAAAATTGCAAATACAATTGCTGCAAACATGCGTCAAAAGCACAATGTGTGTATACAGTTTTAAACAGTGCAGAATTTTCCGATGACAGACTCTCTTGAACAAGAAGAGTGGAAGATACTACAGAAAGCAAGAGAAGCTGGTCTTGAAAGGGCATATAGTCTTCATGATGCGTACAACTGAATGTCATACTTACCAATACAACCGGAAGGTGTAGGGCTTATGACTTCATCTGTAAAACAATAGATATATGAGTTATCCAGAATATTAAATAAATTACCAAATAGAAGTCAGAACGGGGGGGTCAGCTAGGGACCCCAGTCTAAGGGTCAGACTAGTCCCCCTGATTGCTTTTAGCCCATCCCTACTTCCCAGCCTCCATACACCTTTGTCCATTATAGCCACCTGTGACAGGTGATAGAAGTAATTAACAGGTAGCTGTCGATGTTGGATAACAATTTAGGCCACCAGATGTGTCACTTTAAGACACCACTAATGTATAGGTGTTAAACCCGCATGCCTCAATGCTTTCTCTTTCTGTCTTTACATAGACAGGACAAGGTAAAACAACATTTTAAGGTTTTTGTATGAAAAGTCTTTTTTGCAGAATCCATGTAATAACTGCCTGAGTTATGGATATATCACACTCATGCGTCGTATGTATAGAGTGCTTGAGGGATATTCGTTAAGATGACGACCACATTGTCTCTCTACGAGGTTCTTGAGTGAAATTATGGCAGAAAGCAGAAATAGGACAAAAACTGGATTACAATCTAATCAGCTTCCCCCCTCTTTCTTCAACTGAGAGAGGACTGACAAGTCTTGTGAGACCCTTTACAACATCTCATCTACTAAATATCAGGGTCAGATCCAGAAGATACTCTTAAGTACCGTCACACGCGGCAATTTTGCTAGGCAATTTCACTGGCAATTTGCTGGTTGCGGTGAAATCATGGACACATTCTTCCATTTGTACACAGCAACAAAATAGAACAATGTGTCCATGATTCACTGCAACAGCAAATTGCCAGTGAAATTGCAAGCAAAATTGCTGCGTGTGACGTACCTTTAATTATAGTCGTTCTGTATCTCAACCTTCGACGTGTCTCCACCAAAACAACTCTCCTGATATAGTTGTGTAAGGTTTCTTCATGTATTCTTTTATTGATTGTTCAATTTATGTCTTGTGATATTTCATCTTTGTAACCTCTTTTCAACTTTTAAACGATATGTTTATTAGTGGCAAATAGAAATTGCAAAGTAGCAAAAAGACCTTTTAAAGTGAACCTGCCACCTCTTATGTGCTTCTGAAACTAAAAGTGCCACCTTCCGCAGTGCCATACTGCATTTTATGAATGTGGCTCTTATCCCTCTAATCCCGGTAAACAACAACTTTATAAACTTTCCCGCCCTGTATGATAACTCATACTTCGGGGTCATCTGGGTCTTCATTGCATCCAGTCCTCACCGCCTCTGTAGTCTTCCTCCGCCTCTTCATTCTTCTCAGTGCCGCTCTTCTCAGGTCCCAATCTTCTTTCCGGCACCTGTGCAGATCCCTCTCTCTTTATGCAGGCGCCCTGAGCTCTGCCCTACTGTGTGCAGAGCATCTGACTGCATTACACCTGCATGATCATGAGGTTCTCGCAGGTGTAATGCAGTCAGACACCATGCCACAGTAGGGCAGGGCTCAGGGCACCTGCACAAGGAGAGAGGGATCTGCGCAGGCGCAAGAAAGAAGATTGGGACCCAAGCAGCGGCAGAGGAAGACCACAGAGGCGGTGAGAATCAGACGCAATGAAGACCTAGATGACCTATAAATAAGAACTAGTATACAGGGTGGTAAAGTTTATAAAGTTGTTTATTCGGTGTAGCAGGGGGGTAGGTGCATAATAGCCACTTTCATAAAATGCAACATAAGCGCTGCTGAAGGTGACACTTTTAGTTTAAAAAGCACAAAAGGGTGACAGGTTCACTTTAAGGGGAATCAATACTTTTTAGTATTTGACCATTTTTGTCATGACACAACTAGGGTATTTACCTTTACGATGAATTGGACCCAGACTTAGCTGATAGCTTTTTTCAGCTGCTGAATTTCGAGACCGAATTCCAGAACATGACTGCAATAATAATAATATATCATTATTAGGCAATTGTAAGATATAAAGTCTAACAATGTAAAGTCCACAAAGAAGCAAAACATTGCAAGGTACAATAATGCATAGTAAATACTTACAGGCACGCACGATCCTGAAGAGGCGTCACACAGACTTACAGCGCAGTGAATGTAGACAAGGTCATAATTCCCAACAAACTTAAACACTTGAACTGACAGGCGACCTTTTCTTGAGACGCCATTCTCTGGTACGCTAATGCTTGAGTCTTGTTTGTTAGGACAACTACAGAGGAAAGTAATAGAAACACCAGTAATACAATCAATATCTACAAAAGTCAGCGTGAAGATTTACTATTTTTAAGCCAAAATGCCAATATGCCTCCTGTGGCATTCAAAGAGTTGGGGCTAAAAGCGTAATCACTGTTTACATTTTTATTTAATAATAATAATGTAGAGTAAGTGATCTTAATGAACTTTAAATCACACTTCATTATAGAATTCTGGTTGAAAACAATTCATAAACCTTCCACAAGGTGTCCCCACTAGACTGTGTCAGAAGCAGACATATGTTCATTTTCAGTCAGATCTGTCTTCAAGCTTCTCACACTGAATACTGGGCATGTAGCCATAAAAAGGTAAAAGGGGCAGGGCCTACAGAACATCCACACTGTTGACTGCAACTGATGAGGAAACAATGTATCAGATTACTTCAGACTACAGCACAGTTGCTTAGCAATGCCAGAATGTCAGGATCACTGCAAACTCCTCTTTCCTTGATCTGTCAAGTGGCTCAACACAGCTCAGTCAGGATCTCTGTTAACCCCTTCTCTGCTGTCACATTGCACTGCTCCCTATCAGCTGCCGGCCACACCCACACAGCCATAAAATGTCATAAGATGTCTTTCGGGTCCCCGGTGTAGCCACTATTTTTTAAAAACTTTTATTCACTTTTAGTGCACTTTCACAGTGTATATATAGATACACTGTGAAAGTGAATGGACTACTCGCTACTCCTAACGAGTAATCACAAGAAACTCGGGGAGTAGCAAGTAGCCCGAATATCATTACTATTCGCGGGTACCGAATAGTAACGCTTATACTCACTCATCACTAATCCTATGTTATTAGGCAGTATGCAATTCATCATGTTATTTTTTGAAAACATTATAAACTACATAAAGGGAACCTGTCATCTGATACAAGCTGCCCAAACCATGATCAGCATATATCAGCCCTGGGTATACAATCGCCGCCTGGTATGTTTTACTCTAAAACGTTGCAGTGTTTCAAAGAAAAATAAACTTTTAGTAGCTGCTAGGGACATAGTAGCACAGGTGACAAGTCATACAGGCAGCTTTCCCCGGTCCGCTGACAGTGACTGACAGGTCTCTGTCTATGTAATCACGTTCCTCTCAGAAGGCACCAACCACACTGCATTGTGTAGTGCGTCTTCTGTTAGGTGGCACTGAAAAATGGTATTGTGTGAACTGTAGTGTATGGCTAGGGTCACACCTGGCATGCGTTTTTTTAAGGTGCTTTTTGGCAGCCTGCGTTTTTGCTTACGTTTTTGCTAATAGGTGTGGGGGACCCTTAAAAAACGCATGCAAAAACGCATGTACAATTTAGTGCCATATAAAAATGCATGCGTTTCCCATAGGGCCCCATGTTAAAAGAACGCATGCGTTTTTGAAAAAGCACCAAAAAATGCTGATTTTAGTATTTTTTGGTGCTGAGCCAAAAACGCATAGTACATTCAGACATGCGATTTTGCTATTGGGGCATGCGTTTTTTGAAGGGGGCCTATGGATGCGTTTTTGCATGCGTTTTCAGAAAACGCAAGTCTCAAAAACGCACGTGAAATCTGCAAGTGTGACCCTAGCCTAATGTAGAGTTTGATATTATGTTATTACAGATGTAATATACAGTGTTTTGGTAAGTTTCATGTATGGAACAATGAGCAATGCAGAAGAAATGTTCCTAGATATTAAGTAAGGTATTATGTATACGATAAGGTAATGTGTATTATTGTAAAGACTATATGCATAGCACTTGTATAAGGAATAGGATTTTTATGAATGATAAGATGTATAGGATGTTTTGGTAAGGAAGTTCTGCCCAGAAACTGGCTGCCGGGTCTGAGATAGTTAAGTGTTGGGACTAGCCCACAATGGAATGAATTAGATCATAGGGTAAGTGACTGTTTCCTATTGTAGACCAGATTCACCAGTGACTACTATGGACATGCAAGTCAGGTAGGTTATCAAGGCCAGATGTAGTCGGTAACTTGTGGTATCTGCATCATTGGGACTGGAGTGAGATAGTACTGACTGTAGTATTGGCCGAGAACAACTGGAGGGCTAGAGACTCACCCTCAGACAAACAGCTTTATACTGAAGGAACCAGAGTACGGATCATTTGACCAGGCCCCTCAGCCATCAGGGAATGGGTTTATCAGTATAGTATGGGACATGTTCACCTTTACCCACTTATGGTGACTGTAAGCCTAAGGATTTTTGCTATATTTATCCACTACCCTCTCTTCTACAGGGAGAAAATACCTTAATCTGAAAGTGTCTGAGAGCCTGCTACTTCATCCATGCAATAGTGTTCTGACCCGGAGCCCATACTATGTGAGCAAAGGGGACATGGACCCGCTGAGAGCAAAAGTGACCATCAGAGACTACGCTGTTATGTTGAGCTGAATTGTGCTGGAAAACCCAAAACCAGGAAGATCAGGAACAACCCACCTAGAACTAGTACTCTGTCTGATTCCATACTGTATAATGATAACTGCTTAAGATGTGTGCCCGCGATCTCACATATAAAATTCTGCCTAAAAAAACTAAGGAAACCGTTAAGTAAAAGGCTGTTGTTTAGGTGTCACCTAAGGGCCTTTTCACATCAGCGGTAATCGCTGATCGCAGCAGTTGCGGTGAAAAAAACGCAACTGCCGCGATTACCACATAATGGCCGCACTTGCGGTTCACTTGCGGCAGCGGCAGATGCAGCCGCGAAAAAAACGCGTCTGACGCGTTTTTTTCGCGGCCACATCTGCGGCAAGTGCCGAAACCGCAACTATACCACACTTGCCGCACCTGCCGCAAGTCCCATAGACATTGCATGGGGCTTGTCGCAGGTGAATCGCAAGTACGGCCGTTATACGGTAATCGCGGCAGTTGCATTTTTTTCACCGCAACTGCTGCGATCAGTGATTACCGCTGATGTGAAAGGGGCCTTAGTAATATAATTATCTTAGACTGCAATTGTTGCTTGCGAAGATGAGCTATATTTGGATTTTAGTTCAGCATATGATCAGGGGTGAACAACAAAATCAGGGTTTTATGCAGAAATTCTACTTTGGCGCCCCCAACAAAAAAAATAATATTTGTCTGGGTCACAAAATAACATATCTCACAACTTTTCCGTCCCTTCAAACTAATGTTCCTCCTATTGAAACCCCTTGATTCCTTAAATTCACTCATAAAATATACTGCACTCTAAATTGCCCTCCATACAGTATAATGTAGCCCCCATAGTCCTTGATCTAGTATAATACATTCCCCATAGTCCTCCATACAGTATAATAGGCTCCATTTTGCTTTCCATACAGTATAATGGGCTACAGATTGTTTTCATACAGTATAATGGAACCCAAAATTTCTCTCCAAATAGTATAATGGGCCCCATATAGTCCTCCATATTGTATAATGCACCCCCTATAGTTCTCCATATGGTATAATTCACCCCATAATGCTCCATATAGTATAATGCACCCATTGTCCTCCATATAGTATAATACACCCCATAGTCCTCCATATATTATAATGCACCCCATAGTCCTCCATATATTATAATGCACCCCATAGTCCTCCATATAAATAATGTATCCATTATAGTCCTCCATATATAATGCACAACCCATAGTCCTCCATACAGTATTATGCACAGTCTGTAGACCTCCATATAGAATAATACACAGCCCATAGTCCTCCATATATTATAATGCACAGCAGATAGTCTTCTATATATTATAGTCGCAAAGGGGTCCAGCAGTTAAGTGGCTCATTTCCAGTGGACTTTGATGAGATGAGTTATTGGACTTCAAAGGGCACAGGGGCCTTCTGCTGTCTGTGTCTGCCAGGGATGTTCTCCATGTGTTTCTCATTTATGAATGGAGATACCAGAAGTTTCAGATAATAAAAGGCTGCTCATGCTGCTATCCACCCTTTATTTAATCTAACACTGAAGATATCAGGGTTGCTGAGGTAAGGAGCGGTGCTCATACTACTGTCCAGTCCAGTCTTTTTTGTCTTTTTGTTTCAACACTTGATATTTCAGATATGCACTACTAAAAAGGATGGCTCAAATTGCCTTTCATCTTTCTGATCTCATACTGGCCATACCAGGGGTGCTGAGGTTAAAAAGGGCTGCTCATACTGCTGTCCACCCAGTTTATGTGATCTAATACTGAAAATACCAGGGGTGCTGAGGTAATAAGAGGCTTCTTACACTTCTGTCCACCCTGTGTATGTGACATAATACAGAAAATACCAACGGTGCTGAGGTAAGAAGAGGCTGCTCACACTGCAATCCACCATGTTTCTATGCCCTTACACTGAAGATACCATAGGTGCTGAGGTAAGAAGAGGCTGCTCACACTGCAGTCCACCATGTCTTTATAATCTAATACTGGAGATACCAGAGCTACTGAGGTAAGAAGTGGCTGCTCATACTGCTGTCAACACGGTCTGTCTAGTTTAATACTGGAGACAACAGCAGTGCTGAATTAAGGAGAGGCTGCTCGCACTGCTGTTCAGCCTGTCTTTCTGAATGACTGGATAAGGTACAGACATCTTTTACTTATTTTTTTCTCTTCCAAAAGAATCCCTTGAAGTAATGTAAATGCTTCATTTCTGCACTTAAATGATCTATTTGAGATATGATCAGTCAATACCTGTCCTTAATGATGTAATACTTCATGGGATCATCTGCATTGGTGAAGGTGTTGCGTAACAGGTCCTCATTACAAGAACGTAGTCAAAAGCATCTCCTCCTTGAACAAATACACCAAGGTACATCATCGACTTGGTTGACAGAGAGACTTCTGTTCCTTCATATGGCGTCACATAACTGCTGTCCTTATAAAGAGCCATGTATGCTGTGAATTGTCCAGTCCCTCCAACAGTGATATTTGTGGAGCTGGAAATATGAAAAGGTTAATATATAAGTTCTACCAATAGTGCATTAAAAGAATATTGAAAATGAAGCAATTAAAATTAGAATGTTTTTCTTAGAAAAAGCATCACTTTCTTATATGGCCTAAGATGAAAGGCAATTTGGAGCTGTGAGGTATACAGGCTATGTATATGGCCGCTACGTTTGCACAGACAGAGATCTGATGTGATATGGAGCCAAATAGATTGCTGGGACTTAAAGTAACAGGAATCTTATGTTAAGTGCTGGCTTCGTAGGATGTTTAGTAGTGATGGGAGGGACTGAACATCCACATACTTCCCATAGGCATGTCTCATGGATATAATGAGATTCCTGATGGATCACATAGTCTGTGATGTATGGAAGGTCCTGAAATTCCTGTTTTGTTCACATGGCAAACGTGCATGCCTGAGAGTGGAGCTAGCCTTGGGGTGTTGAAATACACACAGTCAGGAGACTGAGTCTCTTTGTTTGGGAGCATTCATCCCTAGAAGGCACGAAGACTGGAGACCATGTCTGGAGAACCTTAAACTACAGCTCTGACAGAGAAGAGCTGATAGAAGCGACTAGACTCCAGAAAAGGTAAAAGATTATATTTTGATTTGATATGGACATTGATGTGGTTACCTTGCTGAGGGATGAATCCGAAGACAGGTGGGCGTAGCTGCCATTGAGAAGGTTCAGGACTGTATGTATCATTCCTGCTGAGGCATTATAATGAACTATACTATAGTCGGTGTTATGACGCCTTCAATAAACCGGCTGCTGTTGTTTATATAAAAAAATGTTGCCCCATGTGTTACTTGTATGACTGAGTATTCCCCAACATGCTCAGTAAGTGCTAATTCACAGAGCTCAGTCCAATATAGTGGATTTTTATTTCCAAAGACATAGAGAAAAGCAGAAAAGTTTTTGTAAAAAGCAGGTCAAAGTAAAAAAGAAAGGTAGTAAATGAGTTACCTAAAGAATGGATTCACTGCCATGTTCAGACTGACCATCATGTCCAATGCGTACGTACAAAATATTGTCACAGACAGTTCTTCATCTCTTGTTACTAATCCAGTAGATTCCAACATGAGATTCAGTGTGCTTAAATACGTTACATGGGTTCCATTTACCTGCATATATATATAAAATATAAACACTAAGTCCATTATAAAGAAGTGAATCTGAGGCTTATACAATGGTGAAATGTTAAATGAACATATCAAAATTCTTATGGTGCTATTGACATGAATCTCTCAGCAGACATCGGTAACAAACCATCCAATCAACACAGGCAAAATAATCAAATCATAGATGTCCATAAATTCACTGATGTATTATAATAAGAAAATATACCGAGAAAAAAGTATTGAACACTCTTAGTGAAATATATTTAATACTTTGTACTTTGTTGGTGATAAAGCTTCAAGACACCTCCTGTTGGAGAAATTAGTGCCTGCATTGCTCGAGTGGGATTTTGGCCCATTCTTCCACACAAACACTCTTCACATCCTTCAGGTCCCATGGATCCTTCTATGAACTCTGAGCTTTAGTTACTTTCATAAGTTTTCTGTTGGATTTAGGTCAGGTGAGGGGCTGCACCTATGTCATTCCTGTGTTCAAAAGTTATTACTTATCCATAGGATAGGAAACAACTTGCTGATCAATAAAGGCCAAACCACTTGGGACCTCCACTGCTCCTGAGAACAGGGCTCTGTAGGGGATGCACATCATTGCTTATTCATTCATTATGTGACTGTCAAAGAAAGGCAGACACAGCCTTTAGAGTTTCATTGCAGTCTCATTGCTCCATTTAGATGGTGTTCTATGGAAGACCATTCTTGGGATCACTGATTGTCCCAGCGTTCGGATCATCTTCAATCAGGAAGTTATCTCCTATGCTACAGATGAGGGATAACTTTTAAAGATGGAAATAATCCCAGTGTTTTCCAGCTCATCTCAGCCTTTTCATAGCTGAGTGGGAATAACTCTGTTCAGGCTCCAGTCACGGAGGAGATGAAGCTACAGAAAAATCCCAGTGTAGCAGAGCTATGGTGCCTCTGTGATTCAGAAGTTAATTAATTTTTATACAGAATTACAGAAACAGTATATTTTGTTTGTGCACAGCCACCTCTTATGGGGGGTGCCTGGTCAGAGTTGTAAGAGGCTGAAATTTTGGGTTATACAGAGAATTTAAATTCTCTATCAGAAAATGAGCTGTGATCACTGTGCAACATGGTCAAACAAATAATCCTCCTAAAAGAAAGAATACATCTAGTACAGAGTCAGACCCATTGGTTTGGGCCAGTGGAGAAGAACATCTCCAGATCAACTTGGTTGTGGTTGTATATGAGAAATTATGTACAGAGCTCTCTTTTTAAGGCAAAACCTCATGAGCAACTAAGGGAGGGAAGAAGTCTGAAAACTAGGCTCGGAATTTAGCAATCACCAGGATTCCTTAGAATAGATAAGGACATAGTACAGCATGAGCTATTTACTCAATGGGTGGAAAGAGAAGTAACTTAGAATGGTCACATACAGTTATCTGGAGTCCGCATGCTCCTGCGCGAATTGGAGATGTTATAGTAAATGTGTTCATGCTCAGATCATCACGAACTCCAAAGCAGCGGTCATCTTTAAGTTTAACATATCGGCATTAAAGTCCAGACTCGTCAGCTGACATTTACGAAAAACAGCTCTCATGTCGTAGATATCACAGGTCAGCTCAGGACGTATATCTGCAAGAGCTGCAATAAGAAATGCATAAATGTTATTTTTTTTCTATTCAGGTGTGAAATGTTTACTTTTCAAGTCCACAATAAGGATCCTTAATCAAATATTATAATGACCTGAAATTATATATGTCACATCCCCAGAGTCTGTTCATGCAACTTCTACTTCTGCCACCAGATGCCAGTGTGTTCACTCTGAAGGTGGGTGGTGATGTAGTAGTCTGACTGTGTGGATGTGGTATATGGCTGCTCAGCTGTGGTCATTAACTCTGACTTCAGATTATTAGTAAGTATGTAGCCTATTTGAATCCTCTGTGTTGCTGCTAGTTGGAGATATATTCCCTGGTTCACTTGTTATTATCCTGCTTTGTATTATTAATTTTTCAGCTTCACCGCTGCCTGTTTTTGTACTATTCTCCAGCCTAACAATTTTGTATTTTTCCGATCTCTCGGCTTTGACCAAGCTTGGGGACTTTTCTATTCCTGGACTGCAACCCATCTATAGGTAGCAACCCCCTGGACCCTGCGGTCAAACCAGATCCCTGTAAAGGGGTTAAAGGGTGTCTGGGTATCTCGGGGTTCTGCCTGACTCTGTGGTTTGCATTTAGTCTGTCCTGGATATGACAACATGGACTTTTTCAATGTATGGCATGGGATAAGTTTCTTAAATTAGCAAGACATGTTGTTCTTTTGTTTGTTAACTTATGATAATTCAGTCATTGTTTCTGCCAGAGTCTCACATTGTCTAAAGTTTGTGTATTGCTAATGTCACCCCCTCTGTCAGAGACAGTCATGACTCAAAGAGAATTAAGTATACAATTCTTCCATTGTTCTGAGGATAGGTATTGCAAATTTAAGTACCTGACCCACTCACCCCTCTCCACCTTCACTCTCCTCTGAACTACATACACTCAAAGGAGAATTAAGTATGCTGCTTAAAATCCAACCAATAAGAAGACAGTCTTAGTCTACCAATCCTGGGAGTCCCCAATGTCTGAGACGAGTGCTCAGGGTATTTAAGGGAGACCAGTTGGATTCACCAAGAGTTCATATGCTAGATAGCTTCTATCTAGGGTCTGCGGACTTGGTTGGAAGGCTCTTCATAACCTAAGCTCTTTGACTCTGACTAAGGGATCAGAACCTGAATTATATTATTACCTGGACTTCAGCATCGAATGCTAGGATTCGGCTGGGATATCAGAGACTACGTAAAGATGAAGCACACGTTGGGACAATTTGGTCACCTGGCTACAGACTTTGCTGTGCTTGGTTAGCTTCCTACGTTTGCCGCTATTCCTTTCTCGGTGGGTGCCCACCAAAAGCGGAGTGCTGCTGGATTGAAGTAAGTGACCCTGGAAGCCCTAAAGGCACGAACATTATAACCCCTGGTGAACCAGCGGAGGGGTGTGACTCTGTTGCCTGTTACACTTTATATTTTGCTTGGTTATGTGTTATATGCTTTTAACTGTTGGGGATTCTTTAAAGTCTTACTATTGAGGTTCCTCACCCTATGTTGTCTAAGTAGTGTGTTGCCCAAGGTTAAGGAGTCTGGGTGTTCAGTTGGGATGGTTCATGCGGTCTCTCTAAAGACGGTCGGGCCGGCAGACTAGAGCACCCACTGACCCCCGTGTCTCCACACAGGATTCTCCTTTTTACCTGTAACTCAGATGGACATTATAATACTTACCTGGAGGTTGAAACAATCCCAATGCTGAGAGTAAGGGAAATGCAGCAAGGATATAATAAAGTAAAATGTAAACTTTGTGACAGAATAAGCCGATGATTTCTGAATGGAAGCTTCAGCACCATGGACAGCTCCTCACAAATCACGGCTTATTCTGTCACTTCTCTAAAGCAGACATACAATTGAACCTGGTTTACAGAAAAATTAACCCATTCAGACACATGATGTCATGTTACCATGTATCCAGGGGGGAAAGACAACCCCTGGACAGATGGTGTCATGACACCAGCGTCTGATTAACCCCTTATTCACCGGGTTAAAACCCCCTCCGGTAGCACAGTGCAGAATGAAGTCCTGAACAGCCGACATGGTTAAAAACATGTCAAATCAAGCTGATAGGTGTAACTTTGCAAAAAATAATAAATTATACATACAATACTGCTTCACTGCTACTGTCACAGCAATGAAACATTATTGTAACTGTATGTGTGCGACAGTGTGCCTCCACCCATACAGAATCTGTTATGTTCCGACAAAGCTTCCGAGACACATCTGCGATTTGTAAATCGCACATTACTCGCTATTACTCGCTTCCCCATTCATTAACATTGGACTCGCTAGACTCGCAACGAGTAGCGAGTCCTGGGCTCGGACTCGCTAGAGTCAAGCGATTCCGAGTAATTTAGGACTCGCCCATCACTAACTCATAGACTTACCATCTACATGATATTCATCTTTGCAGTAACATCCATAGACTCCATCTTTTGGTTTCCATTCTTCATCTGCTGCGCAGAGCGAGGTATTGGTTGCTGTAGATGGATCTAAAAAAAGAAAAATTCGGCCCCAAACTTTAGATTAGTGATTGGGGAAAACTGTAAAACGGCATTATACTACTTGATGAACGTTGTAAGTTTCATTGATCATTGGACAGTGGTGAGATTTTTCAAATGGAAAATTGATGTGCAATTATACTTACAGTGGAAAGAGCAGTAACTACAATAGGAGCAAGGATTGCAATCACACCCGGGCCCTGAGTTTAGGGGGCCCCAGAAGTCCCTTTGGCCTATAGAAGAAGGCTAATGCTATTAAAGATTTGCAATAATTGAATGTCCTGTTGGAGCTTTTGAAGCGGGGCCCATGAGCTTCAAGTTACACCACTGGGAAATAAGATTAGGAAAACATTGCTGTTTCTTCTTAACATCAGCACCAAATCTGTGTCTGAGATGATTGAAGCTTTGAGCCATTGAGCTGAATCTGGCTAAGTTGTAATATCACACAAAATATGGCTGGGTGTGATGCTAATCTTTAAGGCAGTCATGTTTCTCTAATACTTTACAGCCCCCTAATAAAAACATATAGTCCCCAATTCATCATTGGCTGTTTTTTAAGTGACTTTTCTATCTTGAAGTATTCAAATGCAATTTTGTGCAAAATCAAAGATGCTCCCTTTTCATCTATTATTCTCTTGCGTCTTTTTAAAGCAAAAAGTTGCATGATCCTTTAAAATGTTACATGTACAGGCGGGGTTAAATGCTGCGATGTCCAGCGATCCAACCAACGATCGGGATCGCTGGGACACCGCTATATGATCACTGGTGAGCTGACACACAGGCAGACTCACCAGCGACCAGCAAGAACGCTGGTAACCAGGGTACAGATCGGGTAACTAAGCTTAGCGCTGTGCTTAGTTACCCGATGTTTACCCTGGTTACCATCTCCCAGCGTGTACTGTGCGATGCATGCATGACAGCGGCAGACCAATGATGGTCCTGGCCATTTACCAACGATCAGCGAGCTGATCGCTAGTCGTTGGTACATGTCACATGCAGCGGCATCGCTACGAGGTTGCTGCAGCGTCACAAAACCGGTGATGTTGCAAAGATATAGTTAGCAATGTCATTGCGTGTAACAGGCCCTTTAGTGTTCAACTGCTTAAAAATAAAATTAGACAGACTTTGGGTCTGAATCATTATTTGTATCATATTTTCCGGATTATAAAATGCACTTTTTTCCCCAAAATTGGGGGGGGGGGGGAATGGGGTTGTGTTTTACAAACCTGATATACTTACCGGGGTGGTGTAGGGGGGCTCACAGAAGGCAAGGCTGCTGTTCCTGCGTGTTTAGAGGAGGTGGTGTCATGGCGGTGCGAGGCAGGCACAGTTTATTTGCTGGCAGGACGCGGGCGCCATTGGTCTGGCGACGGTTGATCCAATAGACTTCAGAAAAATGGCTGGAGAGGGGGCCTTGTGCAGATTGAGATCTCGACTCTCACCCCCTCCTCTGAGCCCTGGGGGCTGCAATTATCGCCAACCATGCCTCCTTTGACCCTCCTGAGCAGCTCCTCCACCACCACATCCTTCTGGTAAGCTACACTCAGAACATAAGACAGACTCTAAGGTTATAAGCTGGACCCCATTTTAACCTTTTTGTTTCCTATTTTTCTTCTTTAATTTTGGGGTGCATTTTCTAACCCGGTGCATTTTATAATCAATTTGCATATGCAAATTCCCAGAGGAGCATTGCGGCTTTAAGTCTCCCCACTGCCGGCTGGCAGAAAAGTCTCCACAAGGAGAATAGCTGTTCCCTCAGAAATTGTCTTAGCCTTTCATACAGCCAGATCAGATCCCACACACTGCACTGATGAGGGGCATCACCCCGAAACGCAGAGTCTGCAGTTTGGAGTTCTGATCTGGCACGAATTCTGAGTCATATTAAAAGGCTTGTTAAAGAGTCAATTATGACTTTTAGGATTGCTACCTTTAATAGGTGGCGCTAGAGTGTTTCATTGAAGTGACAATTTGCATCCGCAAAATATAGTAACTTATTTTTTGTATGATGTATGATTCATTGGCATTCCTTTATGTCAAAATTTTTATTAGGCCTTTTGCAATTTTATGACATGTGTGTAAAACCAATAATGCTCCTTATTTTGTCATTTACTTTTTTGTACCTGTTTAAGTAAAAAAAATTAATAATTTGCTAAAATTTCATAAAATTTATGCCAAAAATTATGCTTTTTGAAGTCTCAATTAATAATCAGCTTCTAATATATAAAAAATAAAAGCTATTACCCTCAAAGGTAAACATAGGAAAGCATATTTAAAATAGACTTTAAAAAGCTACAAATTAAATGAATTTGGTGCAAATCAAAAATGGTCACCCAATACCCCCCACAATGCACCAGACCGGAAATGATTCTCGGCCTGCAGCACATCATACCCGGAAGGAGGAGCAAGAATTTTGAATCGGGAGTGCGCTCCTAATTGAATGATCGTGCCCACTGGTGCATGATAACAGCATCGAGAGAGGGAGAATGGAGCCCTGGAGACCGCCCAGTGTGACTACATATGTAATGACACAGGCTAATCACCATAGGAGATGTAAGTATCAAAGTCATTTTGTACAAACACTACAGGACTCACTTAAGTCAGACAGGAATGGTTAGGGATGTTGTAGGAACGTCAGGGACAGGTAGTGATAGGTTTGAAGGTAAAAACGAGCTGACAGGTTCCCTTTAAGCTACAAATCTGCAGTCAATTTTTGTGACTGCAGACTTGAGAAGCCTCACATCGCTGCACTGTGCTGATCCGGGAGCGGCGGGCACATGAGCGCAAGTATGTGATTTGCATAAATGCGGTCTTGTGCTGGCTAGATTATACCTGGCCTTGCTCAATGCAAGTGTATTGAGCAAGGCCAGATAAAGCCTTTCAGAATGTGGCTGGATGTATGCAAATCTCACACTCGCAGTCCCATGATCGCTTTCAGCGCTTTAAGAGTCAATAGATGAAATAAGGCATACTTGCAGAATGAACAACCGTAAGTCAATGGCCGCAAAAGAGATTGAGTTGACTGAGGGGGTGTCACAATGGGTGTGACCGAGCACACTACACTGATGTGATGGGCATGCCCTCACTTTTCATTAAGCAGAGAAATAAGCATTACATCTACAATCCACGTATTATAGAGTTGATTATAATAGAAGCGGTGGTCTGGGGGGTAAGACTCCTAGGCAAAGGGCTGTAGTTGGGGTGAAGACCCCCCTTGCAAAAGCCCATTATAAGCTTGTTATGCAACAAGCACATGCACATGGGGGTTTTACCCCTATACCCCTGCTTCTATCATAATTAACTCTCTGACCATGTGGATTGTACAAGTAATGCTTGTTTTTTTACTTAAAGGTAGGGATGAGCGAGTACTGAAATATTCGGACTCTCTAGACTCGTAACGAGTAGGTCCCGATATTCGGTACACGTTACGAGTATAGCGAGTCCTGTTTAAGTCAATGGTGAAGCGAGTATTACGATTAATTCTTCTGTTGATGGACCCCATAAAGAGGTCTGGCAGCAGAGGAAAAACCTGCAATTCCCTAATTCATTGTTTAGAAGCTGGCGGTAAAAAGCTGTAAGCTGTAAATTCAAACCAGATTCTCCCGGATTGCCCCGGTCCGGGGCAATCCGGTACCATAGAATCCCATGTTACGGGGCACCAGATTGCACCGGACCAGGGCAATCTGGGAGAATCCGGTTTGATTTTACAGTTAACGGCTTTCTACCGGAGGATTCAAAACAATGGATTAGGGGATTGCAGGTTTTTCCTCTGCTGCCAGACCTCTTTGTAGGGTCCAGCAGCAGAGGAATTGCCTTTTCCTTGATTTACATTGGACTCGTTACTGTCCGAGTAATCGCTAGGAAACTCGCAGAGTAACGAGTAGCCTGAGTATCCTACTATTCGGCGAATAACGAATAGTAACTAGTAGACTCGCTCATCCCTACTTAAAGGGAATCTGTCAGGTCAAAAATCCATACATAACTGCTATCATTTTCTAATTCCTCGTTCTAAGCTCTCTCTATTGATGTATTTCTTTTCTTTTATTTTATATTATTTCCCTCCTATCTTCTGTAAACTTCAAATAAAGAGATTTATTCCATCTGTGACTTACAGTGAATGATCCACTTAGTTCTCTGCTGTCCACTCCCCATAGGATGAATATGCATGTCAGATATTCACATCACTGCACAGGAGATCAAGATGGGGACTGTATCCTCTCTGCTCTCTGTGTTTGCAGCCAAGAAAGAGGTCAAATACAACACATAATCTGTCACAGCACAGCAGGATATCTGCTTAGAGATACAAATGGAGTTGATACCTTATCTAGATCAGGTCAGGCAGACCTGCAATAGCTCTCTCCCTCCATGTTCTCAACAGAACAGAAGCTCCTAATGGAAACTGAAACCTGACACTGCACTGAGCAAAGGGAGGAGGGGAGAGAGATTTTGAGAAGGCATGCATACTAAATAAACAGTTTAACACAGCGGGACTAATCGTCTGTGCTTATAAAGGACAAGACTAATGCAGGAGCGCCCTGAAGGGTCTAAAAATGCTTATATTAAGGAGAATAATGATTTTACATGTTTTCTAAAGGTCTGCCAGGCCCTCTTCAAGGGTAGTATTAGTTTCATACTGTAAAACTACCTTACAGTGTCCCTTTAATGAAAAGCGAGGGCACGCCTACCACATTGGGGCATTGTGCTCGGTCATACCCATTGTGACACCTCCTCTGTCAATGGCCATCAATTCTGCCCGCTCAGTGATGCCCATTAAACACCCCCTCTTTTAACTGTGCCCACCCCCCATTGCGGCTATTGACTTCCGGACATCGATTCTGCAAGAATTCAAAAATAAATTGAGACCGTCTCCCAGAGTTTAAAAAAAACTGGAAGAAAAACATGATGTAACATGGATGCAAAATGGAAGCAATACAGGACGCATGAGAGAAACAAAGTTTGTATTATGTGGATAATAAAATAGACATGGATGTGTGAATGTAGCCTAATGGGTGGCACAGCGGCTCAGTGTTTAGGAACTGTTGCTTTGAAGCGCTGGGGTCCTGGTTTCAAATTCCACCAAGGAGAACATCTGCAAGGAGTTTGTATGTTCTCCTCATATTTGTGTGGGTTTCCTCCAACACACAGAGATAGGGAGTTTAACTTGTGAGACCCAATCTCTGCAAAGTGCTGCAGAGCATGAAGGTGCTATAAAAGTGATGCACAATTCATTTGCATGAACACCTTTGAGCATTGAAGACACAGATATTGGAGGAAGTCGGGGATTGGTAGGATTTCCCATACTGGAAAGATGTTATCAATATGACTAAAAAAAATGACGGCCTTGTTAGCATAAAGAGGGACTTATCATGATAGAAAATACACAAAAAAAAAATCATACTAATAATTAATCCGATTATGCTATTCTAATATCAAAGTCTATAGTCATGGCACCTACTGCTTCCCCCTGTGTCTGGCTGTAGAACAACTTGCTGCACAAGGAGCCTTCTCCACCACCCAGACTACAAGAGGAGAAAATAATTTGAAGGCATGCCTTTGTGTAAACCCCTCCAATTTGTTCATCTGGTTAAATATAGAACAGATTAGATAGAGATTATATACTGTCTTCTCTGCAGGGATTTCTGCAATACAGATTGTTTTGGGCACATTCAGGAAAATCTTAAAAACTTCCAAAGAATGATAACAAGTCTACAGTTTTCTTTATCGCAGGAACTATTACCTACCTGTACAATAGGTCAAATAACACGCAGGGGTTCCTTGCAGTTTATATACATGATATCCTCCAGAACAGGCTCTAATCTGGACAGTTGTTGACCATGCACAGCAGGATCCCACCCAGCTGGCACACACTGATTGAGTCACAATCCCATCACTTAGCATTGGGTGTGCGCCACTCAACCACATTCCGGCATCTGTACCACAACCATATTCCGGCGCACAACTTTCTGGCATGCGAATACCGCCACTGCCGACAAAGCGATACCATCCGTATTTACCATCATCACAGTTAGACCGGTAATCATACATATTGGATGTACTTCTCCAGGGCTCATCGAGAAGAATGTGGTTGGAACATGGATCGGAACAGATGTAAGACCCCAGTGATTTTATGCACTCAGTCCCCAGGCCACAAGCTCCATTTTTGCATTCATCAACTTCACAATGGAAACCATCTCCAAAATAACCGTACGGGCAGACACAGGAGTAGGAGCCATATTCATTAGTACACGATGCAGATGAATGACAACGGTTTAGATCAGGACTGGAACATTCATCTAAGTCAACACAGCAGCCTCCTGCACCGGGGATGAAACCACTTGGACAACCACAAGTGTAGGAGCCAATAGTGTTTTGGCACATTCCTGCAGAGCAATTATTTGACCAGTCGTAGGCACATTCATCTATATCCGAACAGTTGAAACCATCCCCAATAAATCCGTCTTTGCAGTTGCATTCAATCGAGCCAAAATATTCTTCACAATTAGCATCTGGATGACATTTGGAGCAATCTCCTGCAGCTGTTAAAAACAAAAAAAGGCAATTTAGAGGTCTAAGATGCCCTAGAAAGAATCAAATGTAGAACACTCTTCTTATGCCTCCTCACGTCATTCTCCTCCATCCCTGGTCTTCACTCCTATCTTTGCCATGACTCTTCTTAATGTAAATTATTGTAATACTTACATGAAATATTCACAGCTGAAAAAGAAACAAAAAAGGAGAATATTTAGTACATCAAGTAATATTAATGTATAATAATATGATAAATGTACTAGGAAAAGAAAATAGGGCAACAAGGAAAAAAATCCAGCAACAACGTCCTTTAAATTTTCTTGGAAAAAGTTAAAAATCCATTTTATTAAAACACATTAACAAAGACATGAGTCAACCATTACATGTTTCGAACAACATCCTGGTTCTTAGTCATAGTGTGACTAAGAACCAAGATGTTGTTCGAAACATTTAATGGTTGACTCATGTCTTTGTTAATGTGTTTTAATAAAATGGATTTTTAACTTTTTCCAAGAAAATTTAAAGGACGTTGTTGCTGGATTTATTTTGCCTTGTTGCCCTTGCCATTAGCTCTGAGTAGAGCTTTATTTATATGCATGCACTGTCCTGGAAACTACCTCCTATACTGATTCTGCATGGTGAGCTGAAACTTTTCTGACATTTTCATAGGAACAGAGAATAGTCTTGGCAAATTTATTGGCTATCTGTTTTAAATAGATGGTAAATATGCCGATTTGTTGCCATGGGTCATAAAATGTTACTTAGCTTCTCAGTCTGACACAATTTATTCATTAACGTGGGGTTCTAATTCTTGGTTTCTCAGCACTGTCAAATCAGATTATCACATGAAAGATATAATTTTTATTGTTGTATAAGGACTTATACATCATGTTTCTTCATAATTTGGTTGAATCTAATTTGCAGGGGTGTAACTACAGCAGGTGCAGGGGTTGCGATTGCACCCAGGCCCTGGAGCCTAAGAGGGCCCCAAAAGTCCCTTTAGCCTATAGAAAAAGGCTATTGCTATTAAGGATTTGCCCCATTGGTGCTTTCACATCAGGGCCCATGATCTTTAAATTACACAACTGCTAATTAGCATTTTACGCATATATTTAATAAGTTATACTGTGTGCACAATCATTAGGCAAGTCAGTATTTTGACCCTATAATCATTTTTTATATGGATTTTCCAACTCTAAGATATATAAACTTGAATGCTTATTGGCTGAAGCAGATCAGGTGATGTGTATTTGTTCAATGAGGAAGATGTAGCCTAAAGGTACTGTCACACGGTGCAATCTCCCCGGCGTGGGAGCGCGCATCCCTGGCAACATCGCCGGGAGATGTCACACACAGCAACTTGCCAGCTACTTCGCTGGCAAGTTGCCGCGGCTCTCACTCGCTGGGTTGCCCAGCAACCCAGCGAGCGACAACCAGCAATGTTAAAGATAGGTGGCGTCGCCTGTAACATTGCGGGTTGCGCCGTCATCCGTCACACAGGATGATCAGGCAAGATCGCCTGAGCAACATCGCCAGGTTTCCCAACATGTTACGGCATGTTATGCCCTGTTGTTCCTTTTTGTATTGTGCCATGCGCTGGAAGCCGTATATCCTGACGTGACAGATAGATAGATATACAGATAATTACAAAAGATGCAAAATACCTTTTAACCCCTCCACTCGTAAAGAATATCGTCCTCCTGCATATATCGTTATAGTCCATACTCCATGTCCTGGATTGTTTAGCAGATACATTGATCCCCAAAGTTCTGAAACTACCGGCTTTAGTGGACGTTCAACAGCTGCAGATAAGAGAAATAGACATATAACTATACATCAAATATTTTTTTTCTATGAGAAGATAGACACTCTTAAAGAAACTATTGCTGACTGTGTTTGCTAAGACAGATGATTTTCCTTTTTTTCTTACTCATCAATGGTACAAATACACTCCTCAACATTGAAATCACAGCAACCCGAAGGGAAAGGTGTGAAATGATGGAACTCAAATGATGGATAGACATATCAATGTTATACAAATGATGAGAAAAACAAAGTCATATTTTCACAACATCTAGAGGGAGGATTCCGGCAGTAAACAGGATTGGAGGGCATATTTGCCCTCCGGTTCTGTCTGTCTGGGGCTGTCAGGTTCTGTCCACTGCATCCTGCAAAACACCTGACAGAGCCTGACAGCCGAAAACCGTGGTGTGAAGCTAGCCTTACTGGGCTGCTTGCTGCAGTTTTGATGAAGTCAATGTTTCTCTGCTGAAGATCAACCAGTTCTCTGAATGCTGAGCTCTGTATAATCCCATCTTTTAAAAAATGCATTTTATGGCTGTGTGGGTGTAGTTGGCAGCTGATAGGGAGCAGTACAATGTGATAGCAGAGAAGGGATTAACAGAGATCCTAACTATGCTGTGTGGAGCCAGATGACAGATCAGAAACTTGTGCTAAGGAAAGAGGAGTTTACACTGACATTCTGACATTACTCAACCCTGTGCTGTTGCCTGAAGTAATCTGATACATTTTTGTCACCTCATCACCTGCAGTCAGTAGCTCACATAGAGTAGGCCACACCCCTTTACCCTAATATGGTTACATACATTCAGTGTGAAGACAGATCTGACTAATAATGAACATATTTCTGTTTCACATACAGTCTAGTGGGGACACCTTGTGGAAGGTTTATGAATGGTTTCCACCAGATATCATTAGTAAAGTATATTTGAAATAAATTAATAAATAAAAAGTTGAACGGCGGTTAAACTTTAACATTAACCAGTGTCTAGCACCCTCTTACAATTTTATCAAAACTACAACAAAAGTGCATCACTTACAGCCTAGTAAGTGATACATCTCTGGAATCAAGATCTTGTCTCTTCATTATGCTGCTTTCATATTAGGTGAACAAACGTGGTGATAGATTACTATTAAAGTATATAGCCTCTAAAACGTCAGAGAAAAATATACATAGCTGCAATTGTTTAGTTTGGACAACAGGAATTAGTCAACAATTTTTCTCTAATCTGTTTTATATAGATACCAGCTATAGAGCCCATGTTTGCCTGGGCGTAATGGCCATATATGGTCATAATGCTCATACATGGTAATATTTCCCATACATGGTAATGTCACTGGTATATGGTAATGTATGTATGTGTCGTATGTATCATAGCCCTGCCCCCTCCCAATAGCCCCACCCCTTGATAGCCACACCTTCCTGGTAGTCTCACCCTTTCATAGCACCACCCCTATGTATAGCCCCACCCATTCATAGCTCCACCCCTCCATATAGTCCTGAGGGTGTGGCCATTTCAGTGGCACTTGAGAAAGCAGCTATTTTTCTCATGTCTGCAAATCTTGCCTCTGTTTCTTCCATTTCGGCAAGTCTTGCTTCTCTCTACTCAGATGCTTCAGTGTCCCCTTGAGGAAGCAGCTCTTGATCTCATTTCTGTAAGTCTTGCCTCCCTTTCTTCCATTTCTGTAAGTATTGTTCAGCTTTTCTTTTAGCGTGTGATGACTATCATCGTCCAGTCACAATCATTTTCTTATGTGGAATTATTGTCTGTAGGACACTATGATCACTATGATCTAATGATCAGACAGTGACATGAAATTTTATCACCTAACATTCTACATTCTATTGTGACAACACAAAAAAGGGGTGGGGATAACTGGAGGGGTGGAGCTATGTGAAGTGGATGTGGTCATGTGGAGTGGGCATGACTACGGGAGAGGGCTATGCTATGTGGAGTGGGCATGACTACGGGAGAGGGCTATGCTATGTGGAGTGGCCATGTCTTATGGAGTGGTTATGACTTCCGGGAGTGGGTGTGGCTGTGTTGAGTGGGTGGGGCTTGATACATGCATACACACACACACACCCACACTCAAATTTATATATTAGATAAACATTGTATTTAGATTACAGGAACAAAGCAATAATCATCACCAATCTATTCTTAGGGGATGAGAAGAGTGTGTATACATGTCCAAAATTAGGGTACTTACAGTCAGGCCCCAACACTTGTATGGAATAGACCATTCCATCTATGGTTATTATTACGGATGTAAAATTGTCTTCTACAGGAAAGCTTCCAAAATTAGTTCCTCCAGGATACTCCGCAGAGAAGAGCCGCACTGAGCTGTTTAATGGTCTTGATAGGGTGAGGTCCAAGTAATGAAAGACCTAAGAATGAGGCACATTAAATGATAAAGTCAGTTCAGGTAATAGGAAGCTTAGCTGAACCAAGCTGGTCAATAAGAGAATGATAAAGCCTCATTCAGACACCCATGTAGCACTTGACAATCTCAGGGTTGACTATGGAGATGTCAAATTCATGTCAGGAGTCACGATTCCATGCACTATGGTCTGTACAATACAATCGAAAAGTAAATTGAAATCTTTTAGGGTGAAACAAGAACACAAAGAACAAATATAATGTGATTGCACTATCCGTGTCTCCAGATCGTCTGCACATACCCTTATATTCATGGCTTGCATGCTTTAGCATTTCAGAGTGCAACTATCTATTTATTGCGGAATTTTACTTCAGACCTAGTCTGTCCTAGAAAAAAAATAGCAGCATTCACGATTTCCAACTGTTAATTGGCCCACACCAGGCCATGCAAGTCAAAGGATCCCATTAAAAAGACTGAGCCGCAGTCCATTTGGCCATAATGTTTGTTCATTCTGTTCTGTGAACAAATAGACTGTTCACCTTGGATCCCTTATTTAGAACAGAAAAAAAGGTTCTGAATTCAGGACTTTATTTTCCATTGTAAAAAAAAAACAGACTCCATATTATTGAACGGTGCCATTCCATATCTATTTATTCCATTTGTTCATTTCTGAACTGGAAGGGACAAAGGTAATGCCTGATCGGACATGTGAACGGAGCAAAATCAGCCATACATAACTAAAGCTGAGTGTATGTGTGTGTATGTGTGTATGCATTATAGCTCCACCCACTGCACATAGCCCTGCCCACTCAACATAGCAACACCCACTCAACATAGCTTGGCCCACTTCACGGCCTGCATCTCCACATCTTCCTTCAGGGGGCAGGACTATCTATATAGTATAATACAGACTTATAGTCCTCCATATAATATAATACAGCCTTATAGCCCTCCATATAGCATAATACAGCTTCAAAGCCCTTCGTATAGTATAATGCAGCCTCATAGCCCTCCATATAGTATAATGCAACCTTATAGCCCTCCACATAGCATAATGCAGCCTCATAGCCCTCCATATAGCATTATGCAGCCTCATAGACCTCCAAATAGCATAATGCAGCCTTATAGCTCTCCATATAATATAATGCAGCTTCATAGCCCTCCATATAGCATAATGCAGCCTCCTTTCTCTCTATATAGTAAATGCAGCCTCATAGCCCTCCATATAGCATAATGCAGCCTCATAGCCCTGCATATAACATAATGCAGCCTCATAGACCTTCATGTAACATAATGAAGCCTCATAGCCCTCCATATAACATAATGCAGACTCATAGCCCTCCATTTACCATAATGCAGCCTCATAGTCTTCCATATAGTATAATGCAGCCTCATATCTTTCCATATCTAATATATAAAGTTCAGTGTATGTATATGTGTTTGTATTTATGTGCGGGATGTTACAATAGAATCAATCAAACACAAATCCACAAGTAAAACTGAGGAGACACAAATACCGCACAAATACAGTAACATGACTCGGAATGTTATGGACTAACATTCTATTGCAACATCACTGTTTTGTTCTATAACTAAGGACAGTTAGTTGCTATGCCCGGGCAATGCCGGCCTCTACAGCTAGTAACTTATAAATTGATAAATTACTTTATTCAGGTCAGATAGTGAAACTTGAAAGACATGTCCAAAGCTGGCAGCAGCAATATCTCTATAGATAAGGAAATCTGGATCATTTATGCTACCGCAGAGGCCGGTTATGAGGAAGAAAACCTGAAACGGAAATAAAAATATTTAAATAGTTTTGTAAATATAAATAATTAAATTATAGAAACCTCAATTTTGTTTTAAATGGAGACATATCCATAGAAATGCATTGTTTGTCGATGTTCTTTATTATTTCACTTTAACCAAAACATCAATCTTTAAATGTAAATTCTGCCCAGTTTTATTGGCCAGTAAGCAACAATATCATTTCATAACTAACTCATGTTTGAAAGAGGTTTGCAAAATTAGAAAAATCCAGCAGATTTCTTTGAGAAACATCATCAACCTGTCACGATCTCCACTCTGCCCTTGTTTTTTACTATTGTTGTGTATCATGATCTCCACTCTGCCCTTGTTTGTTACTATTGTTATGTGTCATGATCTCCACTCTGCCCTTGTTTGTTACTATTGTTATGTGTCATGATCTCCACTCTGGCCTTGTTTGTTACTATTGTTATGTGTCATGATCTCCACTCTGCCCTTGTTTGTTACTATTGTTATGTGCCATGATCTCCACTCTGCCCTTGTTTGTTACTATTGTTATGTGTCATGATCTCCACTCTGCCCTAGTTTGTTACTATTGTTGTGTGTCATGATCTCCACTCTGCCCTTGTTTGTTACTATTGTTATGTGTCATGATCTCCACTCTGCCCTTGTTTGTTACTATTGATATGTGTCATGATCTCCACTCTGCCCTAGTTTGTTACTATTGTTGTGTGTCATGATCTCCACTCTGCCCTAGTTTGTTACTATTGTTATGTGTCATGATCTCCACTCTGCCCTTGTTTGTTACTATTGTTGTGTGTCATGATCTCCACTCTGCCCTTGTTTTTTACTATTTTGTGTGTCATGATCTCCACTCTGCCCTTGTTTGTTACTATTGTTATGTGTCATGATCTCCACTCTGCCCTAGTTTGTTACTATTGTTATGTGTCATGATCTCCACTCTGCCCTTGTTTGTTACTATTGTTGTGTGTCATGATCTCCACTCTGCCCTTGTTTTTTACTATTGTTGTGTGTCATGATCTCCACTCTGCCCTTGTTTGTTACTATTGTTATGTGTCATGATCTCCACTCTGCCCTTGTTTGTTACTATTGTTATGTGTCATGATCTCCACTCTGCCCTAGTTTGTTACTATTGTTGTGTGTCATGATCTCCACTCTGCCCTTGTTTGTTACTATTGTTATGTGTCATGATCTCCACTCTGCCCTTGTTTGTTACTATTGTTATGTGTCATGATCTCCACTCTGCCCTAGTTTGTTACTATTGTTATGTGTCATGATCTCCACTCTGCCCTAGTTTATTACTATTGTTGTGTGTCATGATCTTCACTCTGCCCTTGTTTGTTACTATGGTTGTGTGTTATGATCTTCACTCTGATCATTTTGACCTCGCTTTACCTCCAGTAAGTAATATTATATTTACTTTCTATTATTGTTGTCTGCTTCTTCACCTGTGAGACTTAGCTATTTTGCGTCCCACAACCTGTTCATCTTAGCTTTTCTGAATAGAGCTGCAATTCCAGATGGAGCCTATGGCCAAGGATGGCACTGTTTCAAGAAGGAAGTGGTCATGTTTTTCTAATCCATGTACATTTTTCATACAGTAACAGTGTAGAGGAGAGAGAATGGGTGGTCTCTTTGCATCCCCCTTTGTATGAGACAAAGAGAGAGGGGGAGAATGATTGAATTGATCAAAGCACAATGCAACTATCCAGCTTCACACCAGAAAAATCCCATCCACACCTGGAGAATGTGAACATTTGACAAAACAAAGGACATTCCTAATTTCACTGCATCTACAGGCACATCTCAATGAATTAAAATATCATCAACAAGTTAATTTATTTTAGTAATTCAATACAAAAAGTGAAACACATATATTATATAGAGTCATTACACACAGAGGGATCTATTTCAAGTTATGTTAATGTTGATGATTATGGCTTACAGCCAATGAAAATTCAAAGGACATTATCTCAGAAAATTAAAGTAAGGAGGATGAAGGGTTAAAATATTAATTTAGTTATCAATGCGTCTCAGGACACCCTGAAACATGGCAATATGATATTGATGTGTCCTGAGGAAGGGGCCAGGGAGCCCTGAAACACGTTGACTAATAAATCAATATTATATTCACCCTCTGATGTCTCGTACAATATGGCAGCGCGGTTTTAACCCTTCATGCTCCCTGCTCCATATGCACCACGCAGGGGACTGCAGCAGCCATGATATGCTTGGCTTGTATAGTGGTTGTAACTCTCACAACCACACAAGGTGAAGCCTCTGATACCTATTTAGGTCCTATTTTATCTCTCAGACCCTTCATCCTCCCTACTTTAATTTTCTGAGATAATGACCTTTGGGATTTCATTGGCTGTAAGACATAATCATCAACATTAACAGAAATAAACACTTGAAATAGATCACTGTGTGTGTAATGACTCTATATAATATACTACCGTGTTTCCCCGAAAGTAAGGCCCCCCCGATTGTAAGGCCTCCTAGGGGTAAAGCGGGGGCCTGCTAATGTAAGGCCTCCCCCGATTATAAGGCCTTACAACCGGGGGGGCCAATGTAAGGCCCCTAGCGGAGGGGGGAAGGGAGCGGGAGCGGGTCGCACGTCACGTGCGCCCGCTCATTACATATGCACTGCATCCCCCTGTCAATCAGCGACAGGGGGAGCAGTGCATTATACGGTATATATGGGCCCCCTATTGCTGGCACACTACCCCCCTGTTCTGAGGCCCCCACCGCTGCTGCTGCTGCAGACATCTTACCCTCCAGGGTCTTCTTGCAGCAGCCAGCGCGTCGGTCCTCTGTCCTCGGCTGTCTTCCGGATCATGTGACCGGCCGGTCGCAGTCGCGATGACGTCATGCGCTGCGACGGGTCACATGATCCGGGAGACAGCCGAGGACAGAGGACGGACGCGCTGGCTGCTGCAAGAAGACCCTGGAGGGTAAGATGTCTGCAGCAGCAGCAGCGGTGGGGGCCTCAGAACAGGGGAGTAGTGTGCCAGCAGGAGGGGGCCCATATATACAGTATAATGCACTGCTCCCCCTGTCGCTGATTGACAGGGGGATGCAGTGCATATGTAATGAGCGGGCGCACGTGACATGCGACCCGCTCCCGCAGTGTCCCAGCAGGAGGGGGCCTGTAGGCCACACTGCTGGGGCACCCAATGTAAGACCCCCCCCCGAAAGTAAGACCGGGGGCCACTTTTGGCCCCCAAAAGAATGTAAGACAGGGTCTTACTTTCGGGGAAACACGGTATATGTGTTCCACTTTATTGAAGTACTGAAATAAATGAACTTTTTGATGATATTCTAATTAATTGAGATGCACCTGTATACCTTCCCCCTGCTAGTGTTTCCTGCTAATGATATTCTAATTCATTGAGATGCACCTGTAATACACTTCTACATATCTAAAGAACGAATGTAATTTATAAAAAAAATAGATCAAATCTATTATTATCAACAATGAAATAAATATTGTTATTGTACCTGAGATCTTGAGGAGTCTATTAGTGAGTAGATATTATTTATCAGGGCCACATCCCCATAGTCTAAGGCAGACGCATCGGTTAGTACTAAGATGAAAGAATTGGTCGGGGTGTTATCCAATGCCAGTTTGAGTCCCTTCATTGCCAGCTCCGGACAATCACCACCTCCAGTGGCGACCAGCCTGTTAAAGAATTCGTCAAATTCTTTGCTTGATTGGGTTATCCTGACAGGTCCAACGGCTGTGAAATGAATGAGAAATACAACTAATTAGAATATCATTACGAGTTTACGATTGATTGCTCTCAATTGGAGAAACAAAATATAAATCTTGTAGTCCTTGCCATGGATTTAGCCATCTTCAGGTTCCCTACTTGCCTATATATTGGTACTCATTACCAGTTCCATAAATTTGTAAGAGGGTCAAAGGGTTAACTTTCTTCCTCCCTTTAAGAATGTGGCATACATGTGTTGTGTCTCTGTATACAATTAATGTGTAAGTTTTATGTGTGTGGCCCTCTAGTGGCCAAGGTAAAGAATGCTCCCTGGTCCCCTATGATTATGATAATTATGGTATTTGTTAATAATATTCCTTGTAAGTTGGGCTTCATTAAAAAAAGGCTTTTAGTGGGGTTGAAAGTAAGGAGAGTTCCAAGTAAAGATAAATCATTATCCATTAATAATTTGGCTGGACCCATTGGGCCACCCCAGGGATTTGGGGTTAGAATCTGGTATCTGGGGCAATGCATACTGCAGGAAGGTGAGAAGGGGGAGGCTGGAGACCTTTGTAGACAATTGGACAGCCCCACCCCTGGAACTAGTGTCACAGTAACGCTATGTTTCAGGGAGGGGCAGAGGAAGTGCCTGATGTCTGTCACCTTGATGATGCTCAATGTGAGGATCCCAGCATGCAATGGGGCACTAATATGAAACATCGTCTGGCAGGAAATAGAAAACAAAACAGATGTTAGTGTAGAGAGAGAACTGGAGGGAATTAATAAAGGAAGTACCATATATACTCGCGTATAAGCCGAGTTTTTCAGCCCAAAAATTGGGCTGAAAAGTCCCCCCCTCGGCTTATACGCGAGTCACTGTATACTGTATACAATGTATACAGTATACAGTGCCCCCATCTATATACAGCCCCCCGCCGCAATCCTGTAAAGGAATAGGTTAGTATACTTATCCATCCGCTGCAGCTGCCCCGCCGCCATCGCGATTCAGCATCTTCCGACTTCCAGCGTCTCGCGTCTTCTTCCGATGGTCGCAGGCAATGACGTCATTGCCTGTGCGACCGAGGAGGACACCGGAAGAAGACGCGAGACGCTGGAAGTCGGAAGATGCTGAATCGCGATGGCGGCGGGACAGCTGCAGCGGATGGATAAGTATACTAATCTATTCCTTTACAGGATTGCGGCGGGGGCCTATATATAGATGGGGGGCCTGTATATACCTCTGGGGCATATATATGTGGGGCTGCTGTATACTACCACTGGGGCTATATTTACCTGTGGGGCTGTATGTATACTACCACTGGGGCTATATTTACCTGTGGGGCTGCTGTATACTACCACTGGGGCTATATTTACCTGTGGGGCTGTATGTATACTACCACTGGGGCTATATTTACCTGTGGGGCTGCTGTATACTACCACTGGGGCTCTATATACCTGTGGGGCTGCTGTATACTACCACTGGGGCTGTATATACCTGTGGGGCTGCTGTATACTACCACTGGGGCTGTATATACCTCTGGGGCTGCTGTATACTACACTGGGGCTGTATATACCTCTGGGGCTGCTGTATACTACCACTGGGGCTGTATATACCTCTGGGGCTGCTGTGTACTACCACTGGGGCTGTATATACCTCTGGGGCTGCTGTATACTACCACTGGGGCTGTATATACCTCTGGGGCTGCTGGATACTACCACTGGGGCTGCTGTATACTACCACTGGGGCTGTATATACCTCTGGGGCTGCTGTATACTACCTCTGGGGCTGCTGTATACTACCACTGGGGCTCTATATACCTCTGGGGCTGCTGTATACTACCACTGGGGCTGTATATACCTCTGGGGCTGCTGTATACTACCACTGGGGCTGCTGTATATACCTCTGGGGCTGCTGTATACCACACTGTTGAGGGCTGTATACCTGTGCTGGGGTCCACCCTCGGCTTATACACGAGTCAATAGGTTTTTCCAGATTTTTGGGGCAAAAGTAGGGGGGGTCGGCTTATACACGGGTCGGCTTATACACGAGTATATACGGTATATTAGAAAATAGCTTTGATTATAGGGATAAATTAGGTAGGGAGTTAATTCCAAAAAAGCATGTTAATAACTTACATATTTTCATTAGTTATCTGGCAATAACAGTCAAGCAGTCATCCGGCTGGTAACAGATGTGTCACTGAACTCAATACAATCTGCTCTGTATAAAGGACCTGTGTGATGTCATGACCATGTGACCGTAATGTGCAGTGCTAAGCAAGCTAAATATTTAAGGATTATGTAGACTTAGCTCCGCCTATTATAGTCACTGAGTCGTGACATCACACAGGTCCTTTCAGCATTTTATGAATTTCGGCTTTGCTACAAGTTCAGTTAACTGAACTGTTAACTATTAACCAGCCGGATGACTGCTTCACTGTTTTCAGCTAGCTAATGAAAATATCTAAGTTGTTAAAATGCTTTTTTGGATGAATACAACAATTTTTAATTTCTTTATTTTTTTTTTAAAGAAGTTATTAATGAGCACTACATGATCTAAATAACATTGGGTATGGTGGAATAACAAAAAAGGACATGACAGGTTCCTTTTAATCAGATATTGAGATGTTGCACCTATTTTGATATCCATGACAGATAAAGCAGATAGCAAAGAACTGGTAATATCAGGGTGGGAAGAGACATGGATTGTGATGTTTTCAAGTATGCCCAATAGTACCCTGGCTGCAAATATTTGATCTAAACATGAATGTAAATCCAGTGATACAATGTAACCCAATGACAGTCATGATAACATACTTGGATCATTGAACTCCACCATGGTGTATTGGCGAACACCACAAGGGAACCGGGCAGTCACACGTTCCAGGAGCCAACTGTTAACAGCTTTCAATTCTATGAAATCATCATACATTGACCCTGTGGTGTCCACCAGGTAAGTCAGGGAGGACGATTCTGTGGGAAATGATAGCACAGTAAATTCATACTACAAAACATTCATCTATATCTCTTGATCACTTCTTAGAACTGACATTTTATATTGCAATATCTTACAATATTATAAAAATGTACAATATGAAATATATATTTTGGTGCCTTCTTAGTCAGAAAATGTATGTAAATAATTTTAAGACAAAATAAAGCAAAATAATAATAAGCTTGCTGGAGTAAATGCTCTAACTGAGTAAAAGGAGGCTGTTGGCCAAAATCTTGCAATAAATGACCCCATCCATCCTCCCTTCATACAGTCATTATGACCCCTTTGCAGAAAAGCACCCGAAAATATAATGTTTCCACCACCATGTTTCTCAGTTGGAATGGTGTTCTTGGGGTTGTACTCATCCTTCGTCTTCCTCCAAAAACGCTGAGTGGAGTTGATACCAAAAAGTTCTATTTTGGGCTTATCTGACCACACAACCTTCTCCCATGCCTCCTATGACCACATGACCTTCTCCCATGCCTATTCTGGATCATCCAGATGGTCAATGGTGAACTTCATATGGGCCTGGACATGTGCTGGCATGAGCAGGGTGACCTTGTATGCCCTACAGGATTTTAATCCATAATGGCATAGTTTGTTACTAACGATAACTTTGAGACTGTGGTCCAAGTCCTGGTCATTGACCAGGTCCTCCTGTGCAGTTCCAGGCTGATTCCTAATGCTTAGAACTAAAGGGAAAGAGAGCTCAATGGGGTCTTATCTCACAAATATCAAAAGGAATAAATCCAGCAACCAGCAAGAACGTAAAATGGCTGCTTCAGGGCCCACACATCAATGGAAACTGTTGTAGAAATGGAGGAATCAGGACTGTGTACACCTGACCTGCGCTGCTAGTAAAGGAGATGGCCAAGAAGTAGTATGTAGCAAGTGGTTTCTTTTGTTAAATCCAGCGTGTTTCGGAGTCAGACCCGACTCCTTCCTCAGGGAGCCAACAATATTGTGTGATCCCTGAGGAAGGAGTCGGGTCTGACTCTGAAACGCATCGGATGTATTAAAAGAAGCCACTTGTTACATACTACATCTTTGCCATCTCCTTACTAGCAGCGCGGGTCCGGTATCCACAGTCCTGTTTCCTCCATTTCTACCATGGGCTGATTCCTGACCTTTCTCAGCATCTTCCATACTCCACGAGGCAAGATCTTGCATGTAGCCCCAGACTGAGGAAGATTGATGTCATCTTGGGTTTCTTCGATTTTCTAATAATTGCGCCTACAGTTGTTCCCTTCTCACCAAGCTGCTTCCAATTTGCGACTATTGATTTTGATGCAAATTGGGTTTACTAGAAAATCTGACTTATGAAATATGTCTATATATTATTTCATTTACCTATTTTGTGGATTCCCAAGAATTATAACAATTCTAAACTTGTCTTACCTGTCTGCGTGGCACAACTCCTTGCATTGCCAGCAACGCCAGAAACTATAAGGATGTCGATAAAACCGTTAATGCTACAAACTTACAAGACAATGTTCCTTATACAATGTGTTACAATTAGACTTACAAAGAACGGAGATATCTATCCATGAAGGTAAAATATTAAAATTATAATTAAAAAATATATATATAAATAAAATAAATAAATTACATATATAAAATATTTAGCTATTTTTAATGTTTTACTTTTTGGCAGAAAAAAAGAGAAAAGCTTAAAGTAACTTTCCTTTAGCTAAATAAAAATAAAACTATGAGAATGGTACTACATTATGTAATATTTTATTGCTGCATTTTAATTATAAAGCTGTGATTTTGTGTCAGTTTACTTAACATTTCTGTAAATCCCATACCTTTTGCATAATGTAATTACATAATAGGCTGTCAGTAATATTTCATTTTAAAAATTACAATTTAATTTAATTTGTTTAATACCTGAGAAAGAAAGACCAAAATGGAATATATAGAATAGTATAAACTTGACTCGTCGATGAAATAACCTTTCCATCTTTTCATCTATATAATAAAATAAAGCAAAAGACCATTTATTAAATAACTAAAGTGATCTCTAAGGGTATGTTCACACGTGTTATTTTCCCTGTGGAATGTTGCTGCATTTTAATCTGATCTCATGCACATGCTTGTTCTTTCTTACTGATGCTTTTTGGATTCTGAGCGGTTTTTCATATTTACAGGGTCATCTCAATGAATTAGAATATCATCAAAATGATCATTTATTTCAGTAATTCAATACATAAAATGAAACGCATATTATATAGAGTCATTACACACAGAGGGATCTATTTCATGTGTTTATTTCTGTTAATGTTGATGATTATGGCTTACAGCCAATGACAACCCAAAGGTCATTATCTCAGAAAATTTGAATAATTAGCACAAAACACCTGCAAGGGCTTACTAAGCATTTTAAGTGGTCCCTTAGTCTCGGTCAGTAGGCTACACAATCATGGGGAAGACTGCTGACTTGACAGGTGTCCAGAAGGAAGACATTGACACACTCCAGAAGGAGGGTAAGCCACAAAAGGTCTGAAGGAAGACTGGAGACGCCGCAATCCACGAGTCTGGAGTAAGATTAAAGAGGCCACAATCCAAGGTGCTTGAGGTCTAGTGTGAAGTGTTCACAATCAATGATTGTTTGTGGAGCCATGTCATCTGCTGGTGTAGGTCCACTGTGTTTTATCAAGACCAAAGTCAGTGCTGCTGTCTACAAGGACATTTTACAGCACTTCATGCTTCCCTCTGCTGACAAGTATTTGGAGATGGAGATTTCATTTTCCAGCAGGACGTAGCACCTGTCCACGTTGCTAAAAGTACCAATACCTGGTTTACTAACCACAGTGTTACTGTGCTTGATTAGTCAGCAAACTAGCCTGACCTAATGCCCATAGACAATCTATAGGGTATTGTCAAGAGGAAGATGAAAGACACCAGACCCAACAATGCAGATGAGCTCAAGGCTGCTATCAAAGCAACCTGGACTTCCATAATACCTCAGCAGCCACAGGCTGATCACCTCAATGCCACGCCGCATTAATGCCACAGGTTGATCACCTCCATGCCACTCCACATTGATGCCACAGGCTGATCGCCTCCATGCCATGCCACATTGATGCCACAGGCTGATCGCCTCCATGCCATGCCACATTGATGCCACAGGCTGATCGCCTCCATGCCATGCCACATTGATGCCACAGGCTGATCGCCTCCATGCCATGCCACATTGATGCCACAGGCTGATCACCTCCATACCATGCCACATTGATGCCACAGGCTGATTGCGTCCATGCCACGTCACATTGATGCAGTAATTCATGAAAAAGGAGCCCAGACACGTATTGAGTGCATGTACTATACATCCTTCTCAGTAAGCCAACATTTATGAGTTAAAAAACATTATTTCAGTTGGTCTTATAAACTATTCTAATTTTCTGAAATAATGACCTTTGGGTTTTCATTGGCTGTAAGCCGTAATCATCAACATTAACAGAAATAATCACTTGAAATAGATCCCTCTGTTTGTAATGACTCTATACAATATATGTGTTTTACTTTATGTATTGAATTACTGAAATAAATTCACTTTTTGATGATATTCTAATTCATTGAGATGCCCCTGTATATCCTGACAATTCTTTTATTGTTTTTTGCAGCATTTTTCAACCACACTGTTGAATAGGAAAGAATGCAAATAAAAACACTGAAAAATGCACAAAAAAACATAGCAAAACCACAATATAAATGTGTGCATTGTATGCATCACGTTTCCTGCATTTAAGGTACAGAGAAAATGCTGAATTAAAAGAACATGTAAGCACTTTGATGGCAGAAAAATGTTGCAACTTGTGAGTTTTGTCTTGTTTTTGCAAGGTTTTTCCTCTGAGTTTGTTCTACTTTCATTTGAATAGGTAAAGACTCAGAATAAAGTGATATGCAGCATCTCAAAGCAATGCAAGGAAAAACACACTGTGTGAATGAGGTTTTAGAAATCTCACTCACTTTGCTGTTACTGTACAATATAGGCATTGTTCACACACAATTTGCGTTTTTTTTTAGCACTCCCAAAACCACATGCGTTTTTTTAGGAGTGCTAAAAAAATGTCTCTTGTGTGTCTGAAAGGAAATACAGCCTTTTTGGACTTTGTCATTTTTTCCTCAAAAACGCAGGCAAAAACGCAAGCGTTAACGCAGGGTGCATAAATGTGCCATTTAAAAACGCATGCGTTTCCCATAGGGCCCCCATGTTATAGAAACGCATGCGTTTTTGGAAAATGACCCTGCGTTTTTTTCCAGCACCCAAAAAACGCTGCATGCAACGTTTTTTGGACTGGGGGAAAAAAACGCAAGTGGAGGTAAAAAACGCATGTACACTCAAGTGTACCATGCATTAACGCACCTGCGCAGACATGGGCAAAAAAGCTCATGTGTGTGAACATGGCCATAGCATTGTTTCTGTGCAAAATAAAAAACACACAAAAAAACTGCCATGTCTGAACATACCCTAAGGGCGGCTTCACACTTGCGTTCGCCGCCACTACGTATTGCGGCAGGCGAACGCAAGCCATACACTGTGCATCCCTATGTTTAACATGGGGATGCACTGTGTATGCGCCCGGGTGCGGATGGCCGTGCGTACCCATTGCCCGCCATGTGTGATTTGTACGCATGCGGAGGCTTGCGTACAAATCATACATTCTCATCCACATCATGTACACAACATGTTGCAGATTTGGTGCGGACACGAATGTACCGTATGATTTGTACGCAAGCCTCCGCATGCGTACAAATCACACATGGCGGGCAATGGGTACGCACGGCCATCCGCACCCGGGCGCATACACCGTGCGTCCCCATGTTAAACATAGGGAGGTGTGGTGTATGCGGTCGGCTTCCGTTCGCCCGCTGCAGATCGTGAAGCCAGCCTAACATTGACGTTTATCATTAGTAATTCAAAAATAATTACATTTAGGTCTTACCTATAAGGTCTCAAACATTCAAGGTGACCGTGAATTGTAGGTATGGGTAACAAGTCGTAATAACTTCAATAAATAGTAGCAGGTCTTTCCTTATTAGTGGTCTAATCTGTATCGTATATCAAAATTTGCATTTATATCAAAGAAAAACAACTCTTTTATTAAAGACGTTGACGCACCATTAGATACCAAATTTATTACTACCATTATAAAAGGTATTGCAGGGTCTGGCAACTCACTTGCTGTTGAAGAACGAGCCAACCATACGATAATTACGCACTTACTACATTCACTGTGAGAAGATAAACTCCAGGATTTATCTCAATGATTTGTTTTATTGAAGTTGTATTGGCCTCAGTCAGTCAAGACACGTTCAACAAGAGTGCGGTCTGAAAATAGATGGGAAAATGTAGAGAAGAAACACCAATGGTGTCATTTTAGCTAATATTTAGGAGTATTTGAAACAACTGCAGACCAGAGATAAGCAGATCGGTCCACAGAGCGTTGGGTTTGCATTGATTTTCCTGAATTCTTCATTTCATACAAATTTAAACATTTTGAGCTTCGATTCGCAAAAAGAAAAACTTGCCCGCCACTGTATCCCGCTCTGCGGAAGTATTACACAGCAGGCTAATGTCATTTTGTGTTGCCACGTAGGGCTCCACATAATTCCCTGCAGCTATGACATCTAACGGATTATCATACTTTATACAGTGATAGTCAGTAACTCGGCCATCACAGATCAGTGATTCCCAGCAGAGCATAGTTTGTATATCAAAGTCATTTTCCATCTCCAGAGCCACTAGATAGGTTTCTCCTGTAGAGTGTAAGCTCTTCTGGTCAGTGGGGTCCTCTCTCCCGTAGGGTCTAAACTCTTTTGATCAATGGGGTCCTACCTCTGGCTGGTAGTTTAAGCTCTTATGATAAGTGGAGTCCTCTCTCTTTCTCTCTCTCTCTCCCCTGTAGATCTCTCCCCTAAAGGCCCTGCCACACGTGTCAACCAAGGTTGCGATGTCGGAAGCGATGTGCGGGTGTGCGGTCGCTTCCGACATCGCATCCTTGGTGTCACACGGCAACATGTTGCCGGTGATGCCGCAGCAATGTGGGTGCAGCCATCGCTCGCTGGGCTGGGATCAACCCAGCGAGCGATCCGCAGCAATACTGCAGTATAGGCTGGATCGCCGCCAACATCGCTATTGCGGTATCAGACGGCGCGATCGCTGGTTGCAGATTGACAGGTTTACGTTCATCCTCGTAAACCTGTGAACCTGCGACCAGTGATAAATTGCAGTTGCGTCGCGCTGTCACACAGCACGACGCACGTGCGATATCGCTAGCAACATTGCTGATGTGTCACTTTTCGGCAATGTTGCTAGCGATATTGACACGTGTGACGGGGCCTTATGATCAGCTCAGTTTTCTCTATCTTCGATAAAATGTTAGCTCCCATTGTAAAAGGGGTCCACTCTATCTCTCTCCTGTACAGTGTAACCTCTTATAACCTCTTATGATCAGCAGAGTTTTCTCTATCTCCCCACCAAAGGAATTAATAAATAATTTTTGATGAGGTCACAGAAGAGCATACCTCACAACTTTTCAACTCTTACAAAGTAACTTTCCTCCAATTGAACTCCTTAGTGTTCCCACGCATTAAGATACTCCTTTGATTGCCATCATATTTAATGTGTTCTGAACATAAATCACTGGAACGGGAAAGGGGAAGTCACGGCTATGCTAAAGGTAACACATTTACCTCTGTTGCCTCCCAATTTCTTACCATCGTGGAGGATCCAAGGGGGTTCGCATTGTTGGCCTGGAGAAACTACTTGTAAAAAGCTTTTGCTTAAAATGGAGTCAAGATGGATTTTCCTTCTGAACTTAGTCAGTCCACGTGGGATAAATGAGGGTCTTCTTTTCACTGGGTTCCTGGGGGACTAAGGGGCTCATCATCTTGAGTATGTCTGGGAATGGGGAGCACGCACGGTCATGTATGGACGCCCCCTGTCACATATTTCTAGTGTGATCCCTTCAGCGTTGGTGCTGTGGTGTGGCTTGATCATGGAGTTATTAAACCTCCAGCCTCATTGTATCCCGGTATCCGAGTACCCCACCCTGACCGACTCAAAGACACCCTCTCCAATCCCCATTTCAGATAATGACAATTTATTTGGCCTCCATCTAGCATATGTAGTTTCTCCTCTCTAGCTATTTTTAGGAAAATGTCCTCTGTGGCCAACATTTGGGGTATAATTTCCCCTCATGTGGTCCCTCTTTTGCATAATATTTGCTTCTCTAGACCCTATTTAGTATAATGTCCCCCTCTTATGTACTCAATTAGAATAATGTCCCTCTCTTTGGCCCACATTTGGTATTATGTCTTCCTCTGCGGCCCTTATTTCATATAATGCCCTTTCTTTGGACCCTAGTTAGTATAAAGTCCTCCTTTTGGGTAACCCTTTCCCTATCTTTTGTCTCCATTTAATAAATACCATAATGTCCTCTTATCTCGAGGCTGCAATTTTCGCCCATTCTGTTTTTTAAAATACCTCTAGCTCAATCAGATTGGATGGAAACCATTGTGAACCACAATTTTTAAGTTTTGCCAAAGATTTTGAATGAGATTTGGGTCTGTACTGTGTGTCTGGGCCTTTCACACACGTGAATATGCTTCGATCTAAATAATTTCTCTGTATTTCTGGCCGTATGTTTAGAGTTGTTGTCCTGCTGGAAGGTGAACCTATGCCGCAATATAAAGTCTTTTGCATATTCTATCAGGTTTTCCTTCAAGATATAAGATAGGATGAGATAAGATACACTTTATTGATCTAATTATGTTACAATATCATAGCAGCAGAACAAAGGCATGAATTACAACTTAACAATTTCCCTGTATTCAGCTCCATCCATCTTCCCATCAATTCTGACCAGCTAACCTGTCATTGCAAAGCAAAACCCTGCCCACAGCATGATGCTGCCTCCACCATGTGTGACTGTGGGGATGGTGTTTTCAGAGTGATGTGCAGTGCTACTTTTCCACCACACAAAGCATTTTGCATTAACCAAGAAATGATTACTTTGGTTTCATCTTACCAGAGCACCATCTTCCACATCCAATAGAGCATTTGTGAGGTCAGTACTGGTGTTGGAGAAGAGCGTCTGGTTTCCAATCTCTATTCTAGTTGATGACAAAGGTGTTAGATGATGTTGACATCAGAGTTCTCTGCAACCAGTTATGTATTGCAAAACAAACTCCCTCTACCATACACTTATGGTCCTTGCTTTGTGCACTGGGCACAGTCATGCTGGGATACGGCACAAAAGAGCTTTCTCCAAACTGCTCCCAAAAAGTTGGAAACATATGATTGTCTAAAATATCTTAGTATGGAGAAGCATTCAGAGTTCCTTTTACTACAAATAAAAGGGCCTTGTATAGTCAAGCAACTATATTTGAGCGGAATTGAATTCTACTTGAATATTACAAAAATGTGCCCTCACCAAAATGCTCATTTTTGTATTTCGCTTTTGCACGAATTCAGCATAATAGCAGCCTGTGGTCATTTTGCTGAATCACAAAGTGCCATAAAAAACTTATATTCAATAGCCACCTCACTGCTCATCCCTTCGACCTCTCCACCCTTCACCTTCACCTGTCTGGCCTTGTCACATGTTATTACTGCCATGGACTCTACATTTCCAGGCCTCTTCACACAGAGCCTCTTAGGAGGCCCAGGATGTTTCCGCGCATGCTCAAGGTCACTGCATTCATCACACTTAAAGAGGTGATAAGAAGATGCAAGAAGGGTTGGACAGGTAATGGTGAGGAGCGGAGGGGACGAAGAGTTGAGTGGTAAGGTTACTATAAGTATTTTATTTATTTTTTACCTCTTTCGATTTTTATGCTTTGGGGTCTGGAGAGACATTAAGGTATAATAAGGGACATTGAATTTGAAAAGAATTTCCTGGGAAAATCCATGAGAACAGGAAAGTTCAAATTTTGCCTGATTTGCTCTTCTTTAGGGCCTAGTTAATCCCCTGAAAAGCAAACCCATAGCAATATCCCTGCTTCAACAAACTACACAGTTGGCAGAAAGCAGACGGGTAGGTCTTGTTCTTCTACCATTTGCCAATTCCAGACTTGTCCATCTAACCCACTGGTTCCCAAATTCCAGTTCTCACGGACCCCAACAGGTCATGTTTTCAGGATTTCTTTAGTATTGCACAGGTGATGCCTTGATGATGATTCCTTCACCTGTGCAATTCTAAAGAAATCCTGAAAACATGACCTGTTGGGGACCACGAGGACTGGAGTTTGGGAAACACTGAGAAAGACGTGTGATCTGTTACTCCAAATGTGAAAATTATGTCTTCTGACTTGAAATCAGATGAAACGTATAGGAAGTCAGAATCCAAAAAGTCAATATCAACCGTTTAGTGAGATTTGCCGCATGAATTTGAATAGAATCCAAACAATAAACGATGCCTCATTACACCAGAAAGAAATACAATATCCCTTAGATCCTCATCACTCCACTAGGCATATTTATATTGCTTTAGGATCAAGTATCCATCTTATACTTGGCATTGGGCTTGGTGATGTAAGAGTTGCAATCAGCTGCTCGGTTATGGAAACCCATAGCCAATAAGTTCCAAGTAAAATGTGTTTTGCTTTGATATCGATGCCAGGGGAAGTTTGGACTCTGGAGGTATGGCGTCAGCCATCTCTTTAGGGAATTTTATGTACTTTGCTCTACAGCATTCGATGACTCCACTCATGGTCTCCACTTTATGGCTCAACTGCTGCGGTTGCTAAAAGTTTCCTATTTTCAATATCACTTACAGTTGGTTTGGGATATTTAGAAGGGAAGAAATGTCATGAGTTTACTTGTTCCATCGGTGGCATCTTGGAATATGAACTCTTTAGAATGGGCCATTCTGTCAGTGAAGGCAGACGACATGGTGAGGGGCTGTAGGTTATACACCGGGGCAATGGGACTAAACCAAACACCACAATTCAGCAAGTAAAAAGGGTGTCCTAATACTTTTTCCCTATAAACCATGTGAGCAGAAAAACATATTACACTATACATAATATCAGACAAACTACCGTATATACTCGCGTATAAGCCGAGTTTTTCAGCCCAAAAATTGGGCTGAAAAGTCCCCCCCTCGGCTTATACGCGAGTCATACGGCCCCCCTCAAAGTTTGGCGCCCCCACCTCAGTTTCTGGGCCCCCCCGCATGCAGCGCTGCACATATACATTACGTGTCTAGCAGCTGTTACCCTCCGGTGGCAGATCGCGGCTCCCGGCTCCGGGCTCCATCTTCCTCTCTGTCTTCCTGGTTGTCATGTGACCGGCGCGATGACGTCATCGCGCCGGTCACAAAGCAGGAAGACAGCGAGGAAGATGGAGCCCGGAGCCGGGAGCCGCGATCTGCCACCGGAGGGTAACAGCTGCTAGACACGTAATGTATATGTGCAGCGCTGCATGCGGGGGGGCCCAGAAACTGAGGTGGGGGCGCCAAATTATGAGGGGGGCCCTGCTGGGGCCCTGTATACTACCACTGGGGCTATATACTACCACTGGGGCTATATACTACCACTGGGGCTATATACTACCACTGGGGCTGTATATATACTACCACTGGGGCTATATACTACCACTGGGGCTGTATACTACTACTGGGGCTATATACTACCACTGGGGCTATATACTACCACTGGGGCTATATACTACCACTGGGGCTGTATATATACTACCACTGGGGCTATATACTACCACTGGGGCTGTATACTACTACTGGGGCTATATACTACCATTGGGGCTATATACTACCACTGGGGCTGTATGTATACTACCACTGGGGCTATATACTACCACTGGGGCTGTATACTACCACTGGGGCTATATACTACCACTGGGGCTGTATACTACCACTGGGGCTGTATATATACTACCACTGGGGCTATATACTACCACTGGGGCTGTATACTACTACTGGGGCTATATACTACCACTGGGGCTATATACTACCACTGGGGCTATATACTACCACTGGGGCTGTATATATACTACCACTGGGGCTATATACTACCACTGGGGCTGTATATACTACTGGGGCTGCGTGTATACTACCACTGGGGCTGCTGCTGTATACTACCACTGGGGCTGCTGCTGTATACTACCACTGGGGCTGCTGCTGTATACTACCACTGGGGCTGCTGTATATACCTCTGGGGCTGCTGTATACTACCACTGGGGCTGCTGCTGTATATACCACTGGGGCTGCTGCTGTAACACTGCTGGGGCCTGTATATACCACTGGGGAGGCTGCTGTATACCACACTGCTGGGGGCTGTATACCTGTGCTGGGGTCCACCCTCGGCTTATACACGAGTCAATAAATTTTCCTAGGTTTTGGGGGCAAAAGTAGGGGGGTCGGCTTATACACGGGTCGGCTTATACACGAGTATATACGGTAATTGTGGTTGGAATGAAAAAAAGAGTTAATAAAAAAAAAATAAAGGACAATGTAATGGTTGCACCTATTGTAGTTTTTTTTCGGTGGTCATCAGTTTATCCCAGCATTTTACTTTCAGTTTCACTACTGGAGTGGCGCTTCTATTCTATGGTATCTCATATTTTCCATCTGCCATCTTCACCTTCTATCGCCGCTCCCGTCTGTGAATATTTTCGCCAAAATATCAATCAATACCTAATGGACATTATATATATTTTCCTGCATATTGTTTCCTTTTTATGCAGGATGCAGCCCACCCCATCAATGTTATCTTTGTAAACCAGGGTGCCTGTCCTTGTGGGGTGCACGTATATAGCGTCAGGCAGGGACATAACTACAACAGGTGCAGGGGTTGCAGTCGCTCCTGGGCCCTGGAGTCTAGGCGGCCCCAAAAGTCCCTTTGGCCTATAGAAAAACTCTATTGCTATTAAAGATTAGCAAAAATTGAGGGCTCCGTTGGAGCTTCTGTATAGGGGTCCATGAGCTTAAAGTTATGTCACTGGCGCTGGGCAACCTAGTATGTCACTAATAGGCTGGAAGCCAAGCACTGCACCATATCTATCACTACCAATGGAAGCTGTTGCATCCGGTAGCACATGTGCTTTGCACCTTTCTACTGTGTTTAATCTTTCATGTCCTTTTGCTGTGTTTCTCATTTTTTCCACCTTGGATCATGACCCTAAATAAGGACACCCTTGAAGTTTAATTACAAAGTCACTTTACGTAGTTGAACTGATAATTAATTTGATAAATACCCACAGCTAAGACATGCTTATCATGTGAAGGCAAGGATCCAGTCTGTAAGTTTAAGCATTAATACTTTTATTGGGTTTACAATCAAAGCAGGAACGTCTGAGAGTTTAATATCTATCATTTATTAATCTTTAGTAATACAATAATTAACACAGTTTTTCTTGCATATTAAACATAAATGGAAGGAGGACTTTGTGTTTGGCAGAGGATCAATGGAAGACTTTATTAGCACTTACCGGTCCTCCTCAATTCACTCTTTGTCAAGCGCAAAGGTTATAATCAAATTTATCTTAGGCCAGGGTCACATTTGCAGGGTGGATGCGGGATTTGCATGCATTTTTCACACTTGGATTGTGTGAAAAATGCATGCAAAAACGCATCCATAGACCCCCATGCAAAAAACACATGCCCCTATACCAAAAGCGCATGCCTAAAGTGCCATGCGTTTTTGGCATGCTTTTTTTTAACATGGGGTGAAAACTCATGGTACCATTTAGTGCCATGCGGAATCACATGCGATTCCCATAGGGCCCCATGTTACAAAAATGCATGCGTTTTTGAAAAAGCACCAAACAACTCATCATGATGCATTTTTTGTGCTGAGCCAAAAACTCATGGAAAAAACACATGGCACTTTGGGGCATCCATTTTTTGTATTGGGCCTATGGATGAGTTTTTGCATGTGTTTTTCACAAATACAAGTGTGAAAAAACTCATCCACAACGCAAGTTTGACCCTAGCCTGTCAAAAACAACCTTAAAAAACGCAGCCAAGTGTGACCCTAGCCTTATATATGTGTCCCTGCTATGTACTGTGTAATGGATGTGTCTGACCGTACAGGGACATGGTCTGATCATACCACATCTCCTGTGCTGAGATAATCTTATATATGTGTCCTGCTATGTACTGTGTAATGGACGTGTCTGACCATACCATATCTCCTGGGCAGGGAAGGACACAAAAGAGAGTATACAGACATTATATCACCAGATTACAAATTATTCATTCTTTGAGGTATGCTTTTTCCTGTGCTGTGATGTCTGTATACTCTTTTGCTTCCCCCCTGCTGAGGAGATGTGGAATCATCATACCATGTCCCTGTACGGTCAGACACATCCATTACACAGTACATAGCACAGACACATATATAAGATTATCTCAGCACAGGAGATGTGGTATGATCAGACCATGTCCCTGTACAGTCAGATCCATCCATTACACAGTACATAGCAGGGACACATATATAAGATTATCTCAGCACAGGAGATGTGGTATGATCAGACCATGTCCCTGTACAGTCAGATCCATCCATTACACATCACATAGCAGGGACACATATATAAGATTATCTCAGCACAGGAGATGTGGAATGATCAGACCATGTCCCTGTACGGTCAGACACATCCATTACACAGTACATAGCAGGGACACATATATAAGATTATCTCAGCACAGGAACATTTTTATTAAACACATCTAAGGCTGGGGTCACAGTTTTTTTAGTGCCTTTTAAAAACGCATGCTTTTTTAGGCTGGGGTCACAGTACCATTTTTCACATGCATTTTTGGAGACCTGCGTTTTCAAAAACGCATGTAAAAAACGCACCCATAGGCCCCCATGTTAAAAAACGCATGCCCTAATAGCCTAAAAGCATGTGTGACTGTCCCATGCGTTTTTGGAGCATATCCAAAAACGCATGCGTTTCTGTAGAAAACGCATGCGTTTTTTGTAGAAAACGCATGCGTTTTTATAACATGGGTTCCTATGGAAAACGCATGCAAAAACGCATGTACAGTTAGTACCTTTTAGTGCCATTCAAAAACGCATGCGTTTCCCATAGGAGCCCATGTTAACAAAAACGCATGCGTTTCCGGAAACGCATGCGTTTTTGTTAACATGGGCTCCTATGGGAAACGCATGCGTTTTTGAATGGCACTAAAAGGTACTAACTGTACATGCGTTTTTGCATGCGTTTTCCATAGGAACCCATGTTATAAAAACGCATGCGTTTTTGTAGAAAACGCATGCGTTTTTGGATATGCTGCAAAAACGCATGGGACAGTCACACATGCTTTAAGGCTGCCTTCACACTTGCAGATGCATCTGCAGCGTTTTGCAGATGCATCTGCAAGTATCAGCATGCAGACCGCGGCCCCTATGTTTATAATAGGGCGCACCGCGGTCTGAATGCTCTCATTCATTCCTATATGTGAGCCGTAAGCAGGCGTATGCCTGCTGACAGATCACACTCTCCCGCCCGCACTATGTACGCAACATCTCGCGTCCATAGTGCGGGCGGGAGAGTGTGATCTGTCAGCAGGCATACGCCTGCTTACGGCTCACATATAGGAATGAATGAGAGCATTCACACCACGGCCGCGGTCTGCATGCTGATACTTGCAGATGCATCTGCAAAACGCTGCAGATGCATCTGCAAGTGTGAAGCCAGCCTTAGGTTATTAGGGCATGCGTTTTTTAACATGGGGGCCTATGGGTGCGTTTTTTACATGCGTTTTTGAAAACGCAGGTCTCCAAAAATGCATGTGAAAAATGGTAGGCATTGTTCACACTCAATTTGCGTTTTTTTTAGCACTTTTTAAAGCACTTGCGTTTTTTTAAGAGTGCTAAAAAATGTCCCTTGTGTGTCTGAAAGGATTTGCCACGTTTTTGGACTTAGTCATTTTTTCATTAAAAACGCATGCGCGAACGCATGCGCGAACGCATGCGCGTGCGCATGCGCATGCGTTTGCGCATGCGTTTCCCATAGGGCCCCATGTTAAAAAAACGCATGCGTTTTTTTGCAGCACCCAAAAACGCTGCATGCAGCGTTTTTTGCACTGGGGGACAAAAACGCAAATTGAGCTGAAAAACGCATGTAGGCATTGTTCACACACATGCGTTTTTTTGCCCATCCCTGCGTTTTTGGGCTGTTAAAAAAAACGCAGGTGCGTTAACGCATGGTACATTAGAGTGTACATGCGTTTTTCAGCTCAATTTGCGTTTTTGTCCCCCAGTGCAAAAAACGCTGCATGCAGCGTTTATGGGTGCTGTAAAAAAACGCATGCGTTTTTTTAACATGGGGCCCTATGGGAGACGCATGCGCAAACGCATGCGTATGCGTTTGCGCATGCGTTTGCGCATGCGTTCGCGCATGCGTTTTTACTGAAAAAATGACTAAGTCCAAAAACGTGGCAAATCCTTTCAGACACACAAGGGACATTTTTTAGCACTCTTAAAAAAACGCAAGTGCTTTTAAGAGTGCTAAAAAAAACGCAAATTGAGTGTGAACAATGCCGTACACTCAAATGTACCCTGCGTTAACGCACCTGCGTTTTTTTTAACAGCCAAAAAACGCATGGATGGGCAAAAAAACGCATGTGTGTGAACAATGCCGTACTGTGACCCCAGCCTAATTGTGGAAATTATTATTATTCCAAGATCTATTGAAAACAATCAACTTTAAAGTTGACTTTTTTGTTAGGAAAACCCCTTTACATTTTATCTTTTCTATGATTCTATTCTGTCTTATTTTACAATCAGTAACCCCAGCTTCTCCTATCCCTGCGTCTGATTGTAACCAACTGGCAGCACAAGTTCTATATTTACAAGAAAGGAAACACAATTATTCAACCCAAAAATGTTTATTGGTCAGAAAAGCAAATTTTACTCTTGCATTCAGATAAGCAATCCTACATTGAATGAAAATCACATGATTTGCTGTTTAGTTTTATTACTAAGGCTACTTTCACATTACGATTTGAAGGGAGCCGATGCTGTCCGATATAAATCGGACAGCATCGGCTCCCTTCTGATGCCTGGAATCGGGTGCCAAATAGGCACCCGATTCCGGCATAAAATCGGCGCCGGGCTGCAAAAAAATAAAAAAAAAATAAAGTTTATTCTCACCTCCCCCGAGCCCCCGCCGTCTTCCGCCATCTTCTGCCATCTTCTTGGAGGCTCCCGGTGGCTCCCGCAGGCTGCCGGTGTCAGCAGAGGTGTACCTCTGCTGTACACAGGACCTGCGGTGATGTCACAGTCACGTGACCGCGGGTTCACCATGGTAACCCGCGGTCACATGACTGTGACATCACCGCAGGTCCTATAAGGCAGAGGAAGCGCTCTGCTGACACCGGCAGCCTGCGGGAGCCACCGGGAGCCTAGAAGAAGATGGCGGAAGACGGCGGGGGCACGGGGGGAGGTGAGAATAACCTTTATTTTTTTTTTTTAACACTTGTGCTCCTAGTTTGGAGCAGTTTTACTGTACTGAGCATGCTCAGTACAGTAAAACGGGGTCCGAGGAGACATAGATGTTTCCTCGGACCCTTCTCCATAGGGCCCCATGTTATAGGGATCGGACCTAATCGGATGTGCACTAAATGCCATCCGATTTGGTCCGATCCGAATCTGTCCGATTTTATTTTCGGTGCTAAAATCGGAGCAGGCTCCGATTTTAGCACCAATAATAAAATCGGACAGAATCAGATCGGACCAAATCGGATGGCATTTAGTGCACATCCGATTCGGTCCGATCCCCATAGGGATACATGGGGTCCGAAAATCGGTCCGATGCTGTCCGATTTTTTTCGGACAGCATCGGAAAGGCAAAAATCGTAATGTGAAAGTAGCCTAACAGGCTAAGAATAAGCAAAGTTGACATCACTATTTGCTGAAAAACTGCAATTCAGGTCACTACTTTATGATTTATTAACGCAATTCTGACAATAAAATCAGTGATGGCTTATCCTTGTCTTCTAATGATTATCAATGGCGGAATATAAAGGCTCATTGGCAACCATGAAAAATCTCCAATCGGCAAACAGATATAAAGGATCTTCACCACCCGGCGATTTCCCATTTTCCCTCCCCTTCTTCCGAGAGCCATAACTTTTGTATTTTTCAATCAATATAGACATAGGAGGGCTTGTTTTTTGCCAACGAGTTGTACTTTTAAATGTCATCATTAGCAGTGTACTGGAAAATGGGAAATAAAATTCCCAAGTGCAGTAAAATTGCTAAGAAAGTGCAAATCCACAATTGTTTTTTAGATTTTGATCTACCATGTTCACTATATGGTAAAATTAACCCAGCTGTATGATACTCCAGGTCAGGACAAGTACATAGATACTAAAAATGTATAGTTTTCTTTTAATTTAAGTAGCAAAAGAGAAGTCAGAATCAGGAGGCAGCAGAAGAGCCTTGTGGGCGGCCATGGTAAGTTAAGGAGGCGCGCGGTCCAGCCGCTTGGATGAGTATGTTGTCGTCCTTGGTGCAGGAGAGAAGCATGACAGTGCAGGGATGCCAGCATTAGGCCCCTTTCACATCAGCGGTTTTCGCCGATCGCGGCAGTTGCGGTGAAAAAACAGCAACTGCCGCGATTACCGCATAACCGCTGCACTTGCGGCAAAGTTGCGTCAAGCCCCATACAATGTCTATGCGGGCTTGCAGCAGGTGCGGCAAGTGCAGCAAGTGCGGTTTCAGCACTAGTGGCAGGTGCGGCCGCGAAAAAAAAAACCCGGTCAGCCGCGTTTTTTTTGCGGCCGCACCTGCCGCAAGTGCCGATACCGCACTTGCCGCACCTGCCGCAAGCCCGCATAGACATTGTATGGGGTTTGACGCAACTGTGCCGCAAGTACAGCGGTTATGCGGTAATCGCGGCAGTTGTTGTCTTTTCACCGCATTTGCCGCGATCGGCGAAAACCGCTGATGTGAAAGCACCCTTACACATTGTATGATACCTAAGGCTACCTAAGAAAGTAATCCCAGAATGTTAGCACTTATTAAAGTGTAAGGCGGGGGTCACACTTGAGGCTTGGATCCGCTAAAACCTATAGTTTTTCCAAGTTAAGATTGTAGAGAAATGGATACGTTAACGGATCCATGGGCTCCAATGCAAAAAACACAGTGTCAAAAGTGCACTGCTAAAAACGCTAGGCGTTTTTACATCAGCATCAAAAAACACTGCTAGCAGCATTTTTGGGAGCTGTAGAAAAAACGCATGCGTTTTTTTAACATGGGACCCTATGGGAAATGCATCCGTTAACGCATGGTACATATAGGTACCATCTGTTAACGGTAGTGTTAAAATTGCCAAAATAATGTCAACTTTAAAAAACGCCTAGCATTAATGGAGGCTACCTAAAAATTGACTCCCAAGTGTGACCCCAGCCTAAGAAAATGAATTGCAGTAGAAAAATGCAGCTCAAATGTAAAATTAGCTCAGGTCAATCTAATGTTATAAAAGGGGGTTGTCAGTTTATGACGCTAAAGTCTCATCACAGACCAACATTTTCAGGTTGCAGATGTAAATGAAATCGTGACTGGATCAGGCACCCTCTGCAAAAAGTTGGCTTTGCTTGGGAAGTTGACATTTGTGAAGCTGATACAGCACTGCTGTAATATGAAGATACTGCTTAAAACATAGGTGAACTATAAATAAGAGATAAGAAGGATGAGAATACAGACGTCCCTCTAATCGATGGATCATCTGAAGGTCTTACCAAACCAAACTTGGGTCATCAGAAGAAGGACAAAGCCAAAGAGCGCGGGAAATTCATGTGTAACTGGAAAAAAAGATAAGGTAAAGAATATTTATACCGTGTTAGCCAGTAGATAGAAAAATATATTGCAATCTGAGAGTCCTCAGTGGTTGATACCTTTTAATGGCTAACTGAAAAGATGGTAAGCAAAGCAAGCTTTCGGGACACTGTTGTCCCTACGTCAGGCTGATAATGACACAGATTCTGAAGACACATACATATATACATAAGCGATTGAAAGAAGTAAAAAAAAAAAAAAGCACTGTGTTATATGCTCGGGTGGATATGACAGGTGACGCAAAGCAGAGTTGGGTTAGGGAGGGGTGGAGGAGCAGGGACAGAGAAACCAGATTTCTAAGATAAGCAGTACCAATTGTATTAGGTAGATGGTTAGCAACCCATGGAGACCTGAAAATACTTAGTTAAGTTGTGGAGAGCAGAGCTCTAAGTGAGACAGTTCACAGAAGTGTCAAGAGTTCATAGTCCTATAATTTCAGTGTGTTGCAAGATGTCTCCAAATGCACTTTAATTTTATATAAAAATGCATGAATCTGCTATTCCCAAATGTCCGTTCATTTTACATAAAATCCCATAAATCCATGTGAAATATTTAATCCTGTTTTGAATGGGTCAAAGGTCATTATCAATTTGTATTCCCAAATTCTTCTCTCTCTCTGAGAGTTGAAGTTACTTTTTAAAATGAGCAGCCCCATATCGGATTCAGTGTTGTGGTCAGAGCTGCAAAAATGCTTGGCTACAGGTAGGTCCATACGCTTTTCTTTTATTGAGTGGAAATGAGAATTCATTCTTGTTCTGAATTGTAATCCGGTCTCCCCTACGTACATGCTGCCTGTTGGGCATTTGGTACATATGATTAAATACACCACATTGCTTGTGGTGCAGCTGAAGTTACCTGGGATCTTGTAGTCCTGATCTGTCCCAGGAATCCTTATCTTGTCCGTTGTCATTATAGATGGAGGTTTTGCACCTGTTCTGGTTGCAGGGAAAGGTTGCTGTAGCTGTTGGAGAGGACAGGGCGCTTCTGACAATGATGCTTTTTAGATTCGGAGGTTGTCTAAAACACAAGAGTGGGGGATCCGGAAATATTGATTTTAGTCGGGCATCTTTTTGTAGGAGTGGTTGCAGTTTCCGTGCGGCTCCTCTTAGCACCTCCAGACTTGGATTGTAGGTGACTACAAGAGGAACTCTGTTGTTTTCTTCTCTAGTTTTGTAATGTAGGAGATGATTCCTTGATATTCTGGTGGCTCTTGTAATCTGGTTCTCAATTGTTCTTGGATGATAGCCCTGGTTCAAACAGATCTTTCTGAGGTCCTCAAGGTGATTGTCTCTGTTCGTAGGATTGGAACATATCCAGTTGTATCTGATGGCCTGGCTGTACACAATAGAGTTTTTTATATGTTTTGGATGAAAACTGTCCCATCGGAGATATGTTGGACGGTCAATTGGTTTCCGGTACAAGGATGTCTCTATTTCATTGTTCTGTAGCTTAATGATGGTGTCCAGAAAGCTGATTTCAGTGCAGGAGTAGTTGAGTGTTAATTTAATGGTGGGGGGAAATTGATTTAAGTGTTCATGGAACGTCTTCAGCTGTTGCTCAGACTCCGCCCAGATGATCAAAATGTCATCAATATAACAGTAGTAAGCCAGAGGCCTGATAGGGCAAGAGGATAAAAAGTCACCTTCAAGCTTGGCCATGAAAAGGTTTACATATTGTGGTGCCATTTTGCTTCCCATTGCTGTGCCAGTCTCCTGTAAATATACGTTGTCGTCAAATGTAAAGTAGTTGTGCATGAGGATGAATTTTGTAAGTTCTACCACAGAGTCAGCATCAATCCCTGTGTTTTCCAGGACAATATGCAAACCTTTTCATGGCCAAGCTTGAAGGTTTTAATTTTGAGAGCTGCTGTAATGGGACAAAATGCCGAATTGCCCGTGCTGCCACCAGGAATCACCAGGAAACAAGGAGTTAACTGGGCAGATGTTTCTTTATTTTATCCTACGCGTTTCAGAGCCTCTCTCCGAGCTCCTTCCTCAGCCTCGGATAGAGCTCTGAAACGCGTAGGATAAAATAAAGAAACATCTGCCCAGTTAACTCCTTGTTTCCTGGTGATTCCTGGTGGCAGCGCGGGCAATTCGGCATTTTGTCCCATTACAGCATTCCTGTTTCCACGGTTATCGTGAAGGTGCGGCCCTGCAGCAGCCATTCTCTACAAGCCATCTTACAGGCGATTATACCGGTTGTGGGTGACACAACTGAGCCAGGTGAGCAGCTCCTAATATACACCGCTACAAACCTTTGTTAAAAGGATAAGACCCTATGCGCATTTATCTCACGTTTACAGGTTAATTTTGAGAGGGAATTTCAAATCGCAAAAACATCGTAGAGTCTGTGAATCCAAGCTATCAGAATTGTCAATTATATACAGAATTGATTAAACATCTCTGATGGATTTATGACTCATTACCATGTCTAAAGAATGTTGCTGAAAGACACTGAGATCTTAAAGACACCAAGTTTTCTTATGAATTAGTGCAATAAAAACTTTCAGACCACTAGGCCAGCCTGATTGAAGACCCTCTCCAGGCTGCTTTGGTTATTTAGCTGAATGTCCAGGCCCTGTAATGTGTATTCAGTTAAATGTCTAATCATTCTAGTTGTGCATGTACAGTATATATTTGAGTTTCTTTCAATATTTTGTATTACCATGCCTAATGAAGAGACCTGAGACGTCTCAAAAGATCGCCTTGTAACATCACTTATTTTATTTTATTTTCGTTAGCCATTAAAAGGTATCACAACTACAAGGTTTTTATCTTGTTTTTCCTACTGAGAGCAATCAACATCTTCTCCTAGATTGTAACATGCGTAAACTAGAAGCTCAGAAGACTTATATACAATAAAAGGGGTCTGAGCCAGGGTATTGCTATTTGTAGATAGAATTGTTATTATTTTTTATTTTTTTACAAAGTGATATGAAAGATATTTCTAAAAATCATGATTTTTTTTAAAAAGCACTTAAAATTAAAACTTGACTTAAAGAGTAAGTAATTTCCTGATGACACATTTTCTTTAACTAGTAGAGGGGATACTTTATTTTAAAGTGTAACTGCTGTTTAAATATTTATTTCATAATAATGTAGAGCAAGTGATTTTAATAAACTTTCAAATATATTTCATAAGATAAATCTGGAAGAAAACCTTTCAGAATTCTTCCAGAAGATGTCTCCACTAGGCTGTTTCTAAACCTGACATATAAGGGTGGGGGGCGGGGCATACACAGCGTGACTGGGTACAGGAGATCGGTGTATCTGCAGATTATCTCAGACAAAGGACTCCAGGCTGTCAGCAGTGCTCAGGCTCCTGTGATCTTATCTCCGGCATTCAGATCACTCTGCTCCATGCTAACAGCTGATGACCTCCACACAGCTCCTCGCTGATAACATGGAGCAGCCGATATGAATGTAGGAGATAAGATCACAGCAGTTGTGTGTTGAAACTTGGAGCGTCCTTTGCCTGAAGTAATCTGATACACTGATCAGCTGAGAATGCTGTGTAGGCCCCGCCCCCACCCTTATAAGGTTATATGGTCGTATTCAGTGTGTGAGAAGCTGAAGATGGATCTCACTGAGAATGAGCATATGTCTGCTTCAGAAAGAGCCTAGTGTGGACATCTTGTGGAAGGTTTTTGAAAGTTTTTTTCCAGATTTCACTTATGAACCTTATTTGTAAGTTTATTATAATCACTTGCGCTACATTATGATTATTAAATAAAAAATTAACCGGTGGTTACACTTTAAATATTATTATATTATATTACAGCAACAATGAGAAGCAATAGTTGTAAAAGTGCATATATTCACAAATATTTACCACTGAATTTCATACTTACCAATACCGCCAGAAGTTGGAGCAATTGTTGGTTCATCTGTAAAACAATTCATGTGTGAATTATGAGAATGAAATGAGCTACCAAAGAGTAGACAGACCTGTGAACCGAAAAGCAAATAGAAAACACTTGAGAAAGACGCATCTGTGCGTCGAAACGCATTGTGGCATACTGGACCCCTGCTGTTCGTGCAATAAATTATCGGTAATTTAATCACCAACCCGTGGTTTCTTTAGCGCTCCAAACCTCTGACACTGCTTGTTTTCTATTTGCTAATCTCCTTCTCCCTTGTTGGGAGTGCGGTGTGTGAGCTGCTCTAAGATCCACAGTACCTGGCAGTACATCATAAAGACCCACCCTTGAATGATCAACTGATACACAGTGTGGAGCTGGTACGGAAGCCAGTGCAGCAAGTCTGCCTCTTCGGGTGGAGGAGTGAAGGAGCCCACCTCCATCTCCAGAGGAACTAAGGAGCCGACCACCAGGCCCGGAGTATCTGAGGAGGAGGGAATATTGGCCCTTGTCACTAAAGTGATCCACATTAAGCCATCAGTCTGGTTGTGCGGGGTGTTGCACAACCAGTAAAGGTTAGTGCAAACATAGTAAAACCGTGTATTAAGTTCCTCCAGTTGCAGTGTGGCGCAATATCTGTTTTTTCTTTTAATTACTGTGAACCGAAAAGGGCTGTGTCTCTGGCAAGAAGAGACTTGACTTCTACAGGCTCCTTCCTCAGGATTATGTTCTGACATTACTCTAGTAATATTTTGATGGTAATGTCTAAATAATGAAAAATCCATAAGATAAAGGTCACCTTAAAGGGAACCAACCACCCCCAATGACCCCCCCGGACTATTAATATGGCTCCCTACACCCAGCACATACATGTGCTGCAATGTTTTTTGCTAAAAAAACTGCTTTTTAAAAGTGAAGATAATGCTTTATAAAGTATATAACGAAGGGACGGGTGGGCGTTACTTAGCTGTGGCTAAAGCCGGGTTGCAGCTGCCAGTCATCATCCTGTGTCCCCTCGCAGCAGTAACGGCCAGCCCTTTGTTCAGCGTCACAGCCTGGTGCACGGGCTCGCATGCCAGTGCACACATCATCAGCTACAGCCGGGTAGCGAGCGCGCGCTCTGACTTCCACAGCTGAGCGCAGGAAGTCAGAGCGCGCGCTCGCTACCCGACTGTAGCTGATGACGTGTGCACGGGCATGCGAGCCCGTGCACCAGGCTGTGACGCTGAACAAAGGGCTGGCCGTTACTGCTGCGAGGGGACACAGGATGATGACTGGCAGCTGCAACCCGGGTTTAGCCACAGCTAAGTAACGCCCACCCGTCCCTTCGTTAAATACTTTATAAAGCATTATCTTCACTTTTAAAAAGCAGTTTTTTTAGCAAAAAACATTGCAGCACATGTATGTGCTGGTGTAGGGAGCCATATTAATAGTCCGGGGGGTCATTGGGGGTGGTTGGTTCCCTTTAACTAATAATATGTAACACGAGGTGACCAGAAATATGCCCAAAAGAAAAATGTCATAGGGTTGGGGTTAGGGTTAGGTCTAGAGGTTAGGGCTTAGGGTTAGGTGTTAGGTGATAAGGTTATGGGTGAGGTGTTAGGGTTAAGGTTGCCTGTGGGCATTATTCTTTGTGGGCATTTTTCAGGGAGCAGTAACACAGAGGGATAAAGTATATGTATTCCCATCAAAGAAGAAGCCAATACGAAATGTTCTAAAATAAGTTTTTTTTTATTAGTATTAGGCCCCTTTCACATCAGCGGTATTCGTGAAAAAACGCAACTGCCGCGATTACCGCACAACGACCGCACTTGCGGTTCACTTGCGGCAAGCCCCATGCACTGTCTATGGGGCTTGCGGTAAGTGAGCGGCAGGTTCGGCAAGTGCGGTTTCAGCACTTGCGGCAGGTGCGGCAGCGAAAAAAACGCGTATGCCGCGTTTTTTTCGCGGCTGCACCTGCCACAAGTGCCGAAACCGCACTTGCCGCACCTGCCGCAAGCCCCATAGACATTGTATGGGGCTTGCCGCAAGTGAACCACAAGTGCGGCCGTTGTGCGGTATCGCGGCTGTTGCGTTTTTTTCACCGCAACTTCCGCGATCAGCGAAAACAGCTGATGTGAAAGGGGCCTTACACAAATAAAATATATTAAAATACGTAATAAACGGTGCCTCACTGAAGAGTGCCATGTAACCAAATGTAAAAAGATACTAACATATAGAGCAAGTTAAAAGGACAAAGAATATTAGTGAATAAATAGTCTGTATAAAAACTGAGTGCTTGGTTGACTGAGATGTATTACATTTATTCACAAAAGAAAGTCCTTACCTCAACCTGGCTAATAGAATGGACTGGAAATGCTATGCAGCAATCGTATGCAAAATTGTGGGCAAAGAATGTTAGCGTAATCCCATAAGGTAAAGTACCATCTCTACATCAGTGCAAGTGCACTCAAACACCCAAATACGGTCACTCATCACTATAAGCAGGTTCTCAGGTGTTGGGACCCACCACCCCGACGCACGTTTCACTATTCTGCTTCTTCACATTACTCTGGTGAAGCCTATTTTTTTTCCTGTATTATGTGGAGCTGATATAAATATCTCTATCAAGAATATTTATAGTTAATAAAATTAATTAACTGATCCCTTGTCACTTTATTCTTTGCCCCCCACCCAACTAACAGTATGTGGAAATCATTTCTTCAGCTTTCCACATCCTTCAGTCTTTGCAGCCTCCTTTTAAAGTCATGTCCATATGTTCAGTATTTGATAAGTATTTTAACTCAGGATTTGTAGTCCAAACCAGGATGGGTGATAAATACAGAAGTGGTGACGTGTTTCTATTATACCGGCTTTTTAACTTGGAAATACTTGGAAAAACTGGAAAATAATGACGAAAAACTCTGAACATGTGAACATAGCCTTAAAGTGTTAATTGCACAAAAAATTAATTAATATACAGCACGGTCTCTCGTGGGCGCTCAAATCACAGCGAGGACTCCGGTCCAGTTAAAAATCCTTTATTGGCAAAACCTCCTTCCCCACAACATTTTTCATCGGTCACACACCGTCTTCCTCAGGTGGAATGAAGGCTAAGTAAACATTAAAACTTTATATAGGGCGGCCCAGAATCCCATTGGGCCAATAAGATTAGTATACACCTTTTTATTAACTCATTAATCCCTAAAACTGGTAAATGTGTAAACTAACCAAGATTCTAGTTTATATCTCAACACATCAACATATATTATATAAAATATATATATGCACCAATAGTTAAAAACTCAGATTAGAAGCCAATTAAAAATGTATAAAAAGTAATAATAAATAAAAAAAAAAAAAAATATTTTTTCTCCTATATTAATATAAAACTGTTCTAAAAATGACATACTCAAACAATCATAATCTATATGGAATTAACCCTTCATATATTAAAACATATTAAAACATTCCTTATATCAAAATTGAAATCTTCATTATCCCTGACAGCCCTCCACTACAATCCATCTAAATAAAAAAAAAAAAAAAAAAAAAAAAAACAATAAAAAAAATAAATAAATAAATAAAAAATAAATAAATTTAAAAAAAAAAATATAAGAAAAAAAAAAAAAAATTCAATAAATAAAAAATAAAAAAAAATAAAAAATAAATTAAATTAAAAAAAATTAATAAAAACAAATAAATATATATAATAAAAAAAAAATATTTCCATATAATATATAATATATATATATATATATATATATATAATATATATATATATATATAAATTAATATGAAGCAAGAGACCAGGATTAAAGATAGATCTCAGACAAATTAGGGGGCAAATCAATTCCTGGACACTTTTTCTATTATCAGGTTGAGACCCTCTGGGTGTAGTGTCCCCAATCTGAATATCCAGTAGTTCTCCTTCTTGATCAATTTACTCAATCTATCCTGAAAAACCAGCCATAATATTCAGGAAAAATAAGAATTTGAAAAACCTAGTAGCCCTCAGTAACATTACGAAAAGGGATGAGATGTTAAAAACTGTGGTTGAATTACCCGCTGAGAAATGGGGGTGCTATTCATGCAAAGTTGGGAAATGTATGTGTTGTGATATAATACAGGATGGAACCAAACATTTTATGTCTAATACAACCAAAGAGAAATTTGAGATAAGACAAAGAGTAACCTGTCAATTCTCCTATATAGTCTATTTATTAGAATGCCCTTGCGGGTTACAGTATGTGGGTAGAACGATACAGGCTGCACACAATCGTCTAAACAAACATAGACAGAATATAAGATCTGGTTTTCAACAACACAGTGTCTCACGACACTATGACAGATACCATCAGAGAGATCCCAGTAAGATGAGTCTCATTATAATTGACCAAGTACGGGAGGGTGGACAGGATAGATTGAGTAAATTGATAAAGAAGGAGAATTACTGGATACTCAGATTGGGGACACTACACCCAGAGGGTCTCAACCTGATAACAGAAAAAGTGTCCAGGGATTGATTTGCCCCCTAGTTTGTCTGATATCTTTCTTTAATCCTGGTCTCTTGCTTCTTTTTATATATATATATATATATATATATATATATATATACCGTATATATATAAAGGGAAAAAAGAAAAAAAGGGGGAAAAAAAGAAAGGGAAAAAAAAAATGTTTTTTTTTTTTTTTTATTTAGATGGATTGTAGTGGAGGGCTGTCAGGGATAATGAAGATTTCAATTTTGGTATAAGGAATGTTTTAATATGTTTTAATATATGAAGGGTTAATTCCATATAGACTATGATTGTTTGATTATGTCATTTTTAGAACAGTTTTATACTAATATAGGAGAAAAAAGATTTTTTTTTTTTTTTTAATTATCTATTATTACTTTTTATACAATTTCAATTGGTTTATAATCTGTGTTTTTAACTACTGGTGCATATACTGTATATATTTTATAATATATGTTGATGTGTTGAGATACAAACTAGAATCTTGGTTAGTTTACACAGTTACCTCTGGTTTTAGGGATTAATGAGTTAATAAAAAGGTGTATACTAATCTTATTGGCCCAATGGGATTCTGGGCCGCCCTAGATAAAGTTTTAATGTTTACTTAGCCTTCATTTCACCTGAGGAAAACGGTGTGTGACCGTTGAAACATGTTGTGGGGAAGGAGGCTTTGCCAATAAAGGATTTTCAACTGGACCGAAGTCCGCGCTGTGATTGGAGTGCCCACGAGAGACCGTGCTGTATATTAATTCACTCTGGTTCAGGCCTAGCACGGCTCCGCTACCAGGTTATCTTTACAGTACTGCTCCGTACTGCACGGACTAACTAACTCTGCCCACAGCACCTGTATTTATAGGGGATCTTGCCTAAGGCAGCAAGTGGAGCTCCCCCTACAGGCCTGGAGTGGAAGGTGTTGTGTGTGTGTGGGCACCTGACGTGGAAATCCGTCCATACACTAGGTTTTCCTGTGGCTACCTGTACCTGAGGGTGCCATATAATACTCCACTGTGTTTGAGCGCTTTAGCCAGCTGCTCGAGATCAGTGAGAGCTTTGTGACATAATACTCCACGACACAGATAGTGGTCCCACCTGGGTGTGGTGGAGCATATCATTGATGGGAGCACTTGCATGAGCTTTGACTTTATCTGGCCCATTGGCCCAAACAGGTCTCTGACCTACCTATCTATTATTTATTGTAATACTCCACGACACAGATAGTGGTCCCACCTGTCTGTGTCAGGGCATAACCTTGATGGGAACGCTTGCATGAGCTTTGAGTTTATCTGGCCCATTAGGTCCAAAGAGGTCTCTGACCTACCTATCTATTATTTACTGTAATATTCCAAGAAACTGATGGTGGTCTCACCTGTGTGTGGCGGGGCATATCATTGATGGGAGCACTTGCATGAGCTTTGAGTTTATCCAGCTCAGTAGGCCTAAACAAGTCATTGGCCTACCTCTCTATTATTTCCTGTAATACTCCACGAAACTAATAGTGGTCCCACCTGTATGTGGCGGGCCATAACATTGATGGGAGTGCTTGCATGAGCTTTGAGTTTATCTGGCCGAGTAGGCCTAAACCGGTCACTGATCTACCTTTCTATTATTTCCTGTAATACTACATGAAGCGTATACTTGTCCCACCTGTATGTAGCAGGGCATAACACTGATGAGTGCGATTGCATGAGCTTTGAGTTTATCCAGCCTACTAGGCCTAAACAGGTCGCTGACCTACCTGACTAGTTTTTCCTGTAACACTCCACAAAACATATAGTTGCTGAGCAATGTTTAACCTTGAAATGCTAGGCCAGGTCCTTTTCCAGACCCTGTGCCACGCATGCAGGCTGTGCCATTGAGCAATTTTTGGTCTGGGACAATTTATGCTATTTTGCTGTTGTGTGACCCTTTGGGAAGAGTGAGGACTTTTGTTGGAGTCCCCTTGCTGTGTGGTACATAATTTAAGAAGGGTGTGACATGCCCATACCTGTGTCTCATCCTCCTTTTACTCCTCCACCTCTTTTTACTTAATGTAGAAAAGTAATGTCATTTTTCCCCTGACTATTTGTACTGTGGTTTGATTGTTGTCACTTTTCCTGGTGTTTGTTGTCTATTCTGAGTAGTGTGCAGCTTTTGGACACCTGTTTCCTATGTGTTTGCTGTAGCCTCCCATTGATTGCAGTGTTCTGCAAACATTCGACGAACAAATCACCAATTCAACTAATCGAATTCGAACATTGAGATGGTGGCTCATCACTAATGATCAGTGCATTCCTTTGCATTTTCATTTACATACCAAGAAATATTTACTTCTTTTTTACAATGATCTACAGTGTAGATTCTGATATCGTCAAGCCAACATATTAAATTAGTCATATTATATCATTAATATAAATATATATTTGGAATGTTGAATAAATGTTTTCGGTTCCCATCAAAGAAAAGTATGCCTTGTCATGGTTGGTGGGCTCACATGAATTGGCCAGTTTGTGCGTTCATTTTATAAATATTTCCTATCTGCAGTAATGAGGTTTAAATTTAATATATTCAGTGTTTGTATACAGTATGAAGGGTGCTGCTGTATCCTTTTGTGTGTATGTATGTATATACAGGCGCATCTCAATGAATTAGAATATCATCAAAAAGTTAATTTATTTCAGTCATTCAATGCATAAAGTGAAACACATATATTATATAGAGTAATTACATACAGAATGATCTATTTCAAGTGTATTTCTGTAAATGTTGATGATTATGGCTTACAGTCAATGAAAACCAAAGAGCATTATCTCAGAAAATGAAAGTACGGAGGGTGAAGGGTTAAAAACCACGCTGCCATATTCCACGAGACATCAAAGGGTAAATATAATATTGATTTATTAGTTAATTTGTCTCTGGGCTCCCTAATCCCTTCCTCAGGACAATCAATATCATATTGTCATGTTTCAGGGAGCAGGAATGATACTGGACAGTGTTTATATTGACGGGTCCCAGGGCTGTGGGGTACTCGGGACCAGGCTAAAGTACAGTTCTGGGGAGTCACAGGGTCGAGACCTGGCTACGTGACCCTGGGTTCAGCTTTAAAAAAGGGGAAAACTCTTCTGGCTTGGTAGGAAAAGGGGTAATGATTAAGGGAGTTATTCCTGACGCCACCCATGGTACATGGCTATTAGTAGCCACCCCTGCTGAAGAGCCTCCAGGGATGATGGATGGGCAGCTAGGATGGAGCGGCTGCCCATGAGTGGAGTAGATCCCAGGGCCAGTGGAGGTAATAAGGGTGTAGGGTGAAGGATGTCGGGCGCAAAGCAACAGACAAACTCACGATTTGTTGGTTCCTCAGTCCTTTTACTGGTGCAGCTGTAATTCCATTGGATGTTACACTGAATCCTAGTGCTTGAGAGCAACTCCAGGTTCTCCTCACCCTGCAAGTTCTGAGGCCTCCTTGCTCTGCTTTGTGTATAGGCTTCTGCTGCTGCTTAAGCTATGCTGCTGGCCCTCTCTCATTCCTGCTAGGTGCCGTTTGACAGACAACCCGAGTCCTTTATGAGCCCCAAGTCTCAGACTTTACGCGTTGCTTTGCCTCCGGGCACAGTATGGCTGGGGTACTTGGAATCCCCCACCTTTCGGTGTTGGCTGCCGGGTTGTTAGGCCCTGCACAGCCTTGGACTCCGGTGTCTGTTCTGTGGCGCTGTTCCTCTGGGGTGAGCACGGGGTTGCTCATGCTCCCCAGGCTTCCTTCCACTTCCTCAGACTCTTGCCTTAAGTCTCTTACTGAGTTAGTGATCCTGGGACGAGCTTAAGGCAGCTACCAGTCCACCAGGATGTCTTCCTCAGTCCTCCTAGGAACTGAACTAACTAGCTCCACTCCAAACCAGAATTTATAGGGGAGCTCACCCTGGAGCTGGGTTTAGGTTTCCCCCTTCTGACCTGGAGGCAGAAGGTGTTGTGTGTAGTCACATCCCTGGGGTGAACACCCTTCTGTTGCTCTCAAGCATGACATTATCACCCGGGGGCAATAATGGCACTTTGGCAATAGGACCCTGGGGTGCCACATATATCTCTCCTTGAAAGGTAAGCTGGGTGGTGCTGGTTGGTGCAGCAGCTTGGTTGCTCAGCTATTTATGTAATAGTAGCTCAAGGCTTGCTTTTATTGGAGTGATGAGTAGGATTTTGCAGTGGGACTCATCATTCCTACTCCTCGCTCCATTACAGGTAGTACTGGAGGCTTAGCCAGCTGAGCTGATGGAGGTTGCCTCATTACAAGCACATAAAAGGCTGAAGAAAACCATGAGGAGGGGGACAGCCTCTGGAGTAATATGGTATGTTTCTGAGAAGGGTATACATTGGGGTTTAAACTGAATACAACTGACCATACTGTCACATACCTGATAGCACCACATAGCAAAGTACGTCTTTTTGTTTGTTTTTTTGGCTGCTTTATTGTTTGCTAACCTCTGGCTGAAAACAAAAGTCTCATGTTCCCTATACTGTATATAGCCTTTTTTCGAATGTGTCACTGCTATGCCATTCTATAATACTCCTAGTGCATTATAACATATTGATAGTAATTTAATAGTTTTTGAACTGTTACACATTATTGTGAATATTCAATAAAAGTTATCATATATGGCAAAGTCAAGTCAATGATGCTGATTAGTTAGAAACAGTGATGGCCGAGTGTGCTTGCCATTGTTCGATACCCGATAGAGCATTTGGGTTCTTGGGTATGTTTTTTACTTGATCAATGCTCGGTCAAAAGCCATGCTTGAGTCCCAGCCCTGTTTTTCAGCCACTAAATATGCAGGGATTGCCTACCAATCACCAACCGTAATGCTGTGTCCTTGTTGACTACTAGGATTACTGTGAATGGCCAGTTGCAAAACATCATCAGGTCTAGATAGGGCCTGCGGACATTACGCGTGGAAAACTCTATCCAGGAAACACTGCAGGGTTTTCTGCTGGAGGAGGGGACCATGGGGGGAACCATAACTAAGTCTATCTTGCCAAAATGTGTCAGTGGTTTATAGGGAATGTGGGGGGCTCTGGTGTTGTGTGTTTTTTTGTAACCTGATGGCAAAATAAATACAGGCTTTGCATATGTCTGGGATCCCTTCTTCTATGCTCGCTGGAATTTTTTTCTTGCTTGTTGTTCTCTGTGTCCTAAACACAGGTCTTTACTGTGCTGGAGCAACTACCTGGACTTCTTGTGGTGATCTGAACATTTCTCTTGGTTTCTATTTAACTGTCACGCTGGTCTCCCGAGCCTTAGGGCCACATCACATGGTTCAATTTACTGAACGATGTTGTTAGCGATCACATGCATGCGCGATCGCTAACAATATCGTTCACATCGTTGGTGAGCTGTCACACAGGCAGACTCACAAACGATGTGGACCAGTGAGAATGCTGGTAACCATGGTAAACATTGGGTTACTAGGCGCTGTGCAGCGTTTAGTACCCCGATGTTTAACATGGATACGAGTTCCCAGCATAGGCTGCGAGGTGCTGGAAGCTCGTTCATCGTTGCTCTGCCGGTGTCACATGCACAGATGCTGCGTGTCCACCGGCCGACCAACAATAGATTTGTGAACATGTTCACAAATCTGCAATCAAACAATCAAACGATTTTTCAAAGAAATATCGTTTGATTACACGCAGCGACGCACAAACGAGATCACTTAAGCGATCAAAAAAGCAGATCGCTTAACCGATATCGTTCAGTAAATTGATGCGTGTGACGTGGCCCTTAGAGACTTGTGACAAATTTGGGCACAGAGTCTCTTGGCCTTAGGAGACTTTGGATATTAACTCCTTCACCATTTTCCCCTTCTTATTTTTCCGCCAATATTATTATTATTATTATTATTATTATTTAGCACTATAGCACCATTTATTGCATAACACTTTACATGTGGAAAAGGAGCATCCAGAGTCAAGTACAATAATTATCATCAATACACAAATAGGTACAGGAGGGGAGAGGACCCTGCCCGAGAAGGCAGACATATTGGACATGAGGGCTTGATTTTGCAGGACGAGTTGTAATTTGGAATGAAATAATTTATGTTATCATATAGTGTGCAGCAAAATGGGAAAAATATTCCAAGTGCGGTTAAATTGCAAAAAAAGTGCAATTACATGTTTGTTTTTTGCGCTTTTTTTCATCATGTTCAGTGTATAGTAAAATTGATTTGTCGCTATGTTGCCTTGGTTCGGTACGAGTTTGTAGATATGAAACATATTTTCTTTTACTGCTATCTAAGTGATGAAAATAATTCAGAAGTTTTTAATGAAATGCACTTTTGCGCCACATTCCAAGACCCGTAGTGTCCTCATTTTTCAGGATCTGGAGCTGTGTGACGACTAATTTTTTTCATCTTGAGTTGATGTTTCTAATGATGCCATTTTGGGGTAGATATGATGTTTTGATCGTCCGTTATTGCATTTTATCGCAATGTTGAGGCGACCAAAAAAATGTAATTTTGTAGTTTGGACCTTTTTTCTTTTATGCAGTTCACAGATCTGATTAATTGATTTTATATTTTGATAGATCGGGCATTTCTGAACGCGGCGATACCAAATGTGTGTGTTTTTTTTATATATATATTTGCTTTATGTTCAATGGGGTAAAAGGGGGTGATTTGAACTTTTGTGTTTTGTTTTCTTCACGTTTTTAAAAACATTTATTTATTCTTTATTTTACACTGTCCCACTGGGGGCCTCAGCACTATACTGTCTGATATGATTTGTCCTGAGGAAGAAGCTTGTAGTGGCTTCGAAACGCGTTGACTTAATAAATCATCTATGATCTATATGGACTGATTTGATGCTGTTCCTTGGTAAAACAGCAGCGCGGGTCACTCTGCACCAACATACTACCAATATGTAACTCAGTGGATTTGTCAATATCTAAATTTATATTTTACCCCAAAAAAGAAGATGACAACATTTTTATGCTGAAATTAGTTTAATCAAATCATGATCTGATTTAAAACTCAGTAATTTACTACATAATGTTTATTTCTATATACAAGATATAATTAAGAAAATTAGACATTACAGATGCTCTACTGTGTAGCAATACTTTGTTACATCTCCTAGATGCAGTCGATATAGAACATTTGGAAAATTATAATTAGTGATTGATTAGTTTCTACAACTATTGCTCCAATTTTCATCTGCAGAAAGTTTATATATAAAATCTAATTTTGAGATATTAAGTAGTAGGAGACTCTACTTCCCTACTCCGGTATTGGGGAAGGATTTAAAGGGGATGTCCACTACATAGGCAACCCCTTTTTAAATGAGGGCATCCCATTTGTAAATGGAAACACTATATACTCACTTTCTGTACTTGTGCCATCCCAATTATGTTTTAGCCGGGTCTCCTGTGCTCATATGACATTGTTCTGCCATGTAAACCAAGTAACCAATAAATGACCATTATTTGGCTACTACACTCTTACTTCTTTGGTATGAATCTCAGACAAGAGAAAGTCCGTGGAGCCTCGATTAAGAGTCTCAAACATGGGACTAGCCAGATATCCCTCCAGGAAGGACCTAGCCCTGGGGTGGAATCCTTGCAGAGAACACCATAACCACCATATTAAGTGGCCCTTATAGTCAAGCGCTTTAATCGGCTGCCCGAGTGTTTTCCTTGATTGGTCTACCTGAGATCAGTGAGTGCTTTGGGACAAGAGAAAGAAGACAGAGCGGACAGTGATTGGCTGCAGGGCTCACGTGGAATAAAAATGTCAGAGGAGACCTGGCGTCAACATAGTTGGAACATTGCTTATAGGAGAGGTGACAATATGGTCTGATTATTTAAAAAAGGATTGTCCAGGTTGCGGATAACAACTTTTTTGTGAGTCTCCACATCAAACAGAAGGTTTTCTCAGATCAGTTGATTCAACTGATATGTAGAATTAAATGTCCGACAATCATGACATATGGACAGAGCTAATCGACCAGAGCAGGGACCAATCTTATATCACTCTGTGCTGCCTCATGTAGGAGAGTCCAACATTGGGATCCTGAAAAGTGGCTATATGCTTTAACAACATACACAATCCTTCCTAATGAGTGTGCATTGTGTGTGATGAACAATATGTAGAAACTATTAATTTTGCATATCACATAGAAGTTATATGAACAAAACTACTTATACTAGATTTTAGTTTTCTTTTGATGTTGTCTATGTCTTCTTCTAAGAATTGGCCACAGAGGATTTCAAAAGGCCGAACAACCAAATGACAATGAAGTACCTGCTATCCAAGACTAAACATTGTGGTTTTGCAAAGCTACTACTGTAGAATATACATGTAATGACAATAAAAGATGATAAGAATATGGATGTTCCTCCAGACAAATTATGGTGTAGAGAAACCAAACTTGGGTCATCAAAAGGAGGAGAAAGCCAAGGAGGGCAGAAGATGGTTGAGCGTCTGGAAGGAAAGAACATTTTGCAATAAGAAATTCAATAATCAATTCAGTTTTAAGTGTTTCCAAAGCAATACAATACTTTTCTAGCCATAAAATTACCTAAAAAATATTGTATAGTCTATCAGTGGCAGGCAAGCAGTGGCAGTCCTATCAGCGGCAGGCAAAAAAAAGCACCCTTGATCGAAATTACTGTTATTGTGAACAGTTAGGCAAAAAGATGTAACGATCTGTAAAAGGCATAAATGTTTGCCATTTAACTTTATGCCTTTTAGAGATCATTTCATCTTGAACTTGCCTAACTGTTTACAATAACGGTAACTTTGACCACAGGTGCCCAAACTTTTGATTGCCAGTGTATATGTTTAGTTATTCAAATATTTGTTAAGGCTTCAGTGCATCTGGTCTAACAACGATGTAGGCAGCTAATCTGAAAGGTTAAGATGTACCTGTTTTGGGATTCAAAACCCTGCCCACCAACTTTAACATAATGTAGTTGGGTTTCCTGCAACCTCTTTATACCCCTAGATGTTCCCCTTCATACCTCATAAATCAACTTTTAATTTGTCCCACGCCATATGTAAATTAATTCCTAATGGTAACTCCCAGTGGTCATCGCCACCCCGCTGCATGCCAACACCACCAGGTTCCATTGAAAATGCCGCCCCTCTTCTGTATGAATGTGAATAACATCACGTCTGACGCCTGCGCAGTTGCACAATAGAGAGACCACACAGTGCCTGAAGTCTCATACGATCTGTGAAGTCTTGCACCAGTGGAATCTCACGACTCTTCGGGCACTGTGCGGCTTCAACAGAGCGCAGTGTCCTGCGCCACTGCCCAGGTGCGAGAGTTGTGAATGACGTTGTATGTCATTCACATACTGTATATACAAAGGAGGCACAGTGTTTTCAATGGAGAAGTTTGGGTTTTTCCAGGCAGTAACTGCCGGGAGCAGCACCCCATGTGACCCTTAACAACTCATTTACATACAGTGCAGGACACGTTAAAAGTTCATTTCTGAGGTACGCGGTGGGCATGTCTGGGAATATTAAGGGATTTCAGGAACCCCAATTACAGTATGGTAAAGGTGGTGGGCACAGTTTATAATGCCCAAAACAGGTGACAGGTTCACTTTAAGAAGAGACCGCAATGCCTTAAAGGGATTGTATCAAGCTAACAACATAGATGATAACTTGGGGATCATAGGGATCTTGAGAATAAAGCTCCACAGTGCCCTGTCTGAATGGAGCATCAGAAGATCCAATTAAGGTCAAATACAACTCCATTCAGATTGGACTCCCATTATCGGGATCAGAGGTAATCCCAGAGGGAAGTGTGACATCTGTGTACAATTCGTTTCACATGAAGAAGCTGAAAATCAACAATGAGTGGCTGAGATCAGTCATTATGTATGACATAAAATACCAGTGCATAACTAGCTTAAAGGTCCCGTCACACATAACGCCGCACCAGCGATACCGATAACAATACGACCTGGCTGGGATCGCTGGTGCATCGTTTTCACATCGCTGGTAAGATGTCAAACAGGTATCTCACCAGCGATGTCACCAATGACTTCAGCAACGATCCAGAATAATACTGAGGTCGTTGGGAATTGTCACTCCATAGCGTAGCATTGACATCGTTGGTCATTGTCCCATTCAAACACAGCGATGCAGTTCTCCCAGCGGGAGCGCAATGATGTAGGAATGACCCAGAGCAGTGTGTAACGATCAGCGATCTCACAGCAGGGGCCAGATCGTTGGTACGTGTCACACATAACGACATCGTTAGCTGGATTGTTGTTACGTCACAAAATCTGTGACATTACAACGATCTCGTTAGCGATCTCGTTATGTGTGACAGGGACTTAAGTTACACCATATTAGCACTCACTAGGGGCCACTCTTTTGTTTCTGTTGTCAGATTTATACATCTTTCCCTCCATTGTCCAAAGAGTAAGCTCTGTGATAGGAAGTTTATATGCCTCAGATATGCTATGTGTTTGATCCCTTTTTTGAATGTAAGAGTCGACATGCAAAAATATGTTGCACAGAATAATATCTATTATATAATCACGAATGGGTTTTTTGCCCCTTCTGAGTCCGCTCACGCTGCGAGTCAGCGTGGTCATGTGGATACGCCCGAAGCATTGGCCGCGCAGCGGCCATTGCGAGCAGTTCTAAGGCGACTCGCTATGCCCGCGCAGCGGGCATGGCGAGTCGCCTTAGCAGCGCGAAGCATTGGCCGCGAAGCGGCCATTGCGAGTCAGTGACTCGCTCTTCTAGAATCCCGATGCATGTGCATCGGGCACCCAGCTAGTAAAATAATAACTGAGAACCAGCATGGATTCATGAAAGATAACTTTCTAACCAACATGTTGGGTTTCTAGGAGGAGGTAAGTGCAAATCTGGATGTTGGTAGTGGGGCTGATGTGATTAATCTGGACTTTACAAAGATATTTAATACTGTAGCAAATAAAACCTTATACTGAAGCTACAGAAGCAGGGACTAGTGGAAACTACTGTTTATGGAGGTGGGTAAAGAGTTGGCTAAGTCCGGCCTCACACCACAATTTTTGGGATCCGATTTGGCCCCTGTTATATCCCTATGGCGCCGGATGGGGTCGGATGGCAGCTATTTGCCATCAGTTTTGCTGTCTGTCCAGCTGGATCCGGGGATTTAGTTTGTTGCCCCGGACACAAAATTGGAGCTTGCAGTATTTTTTGTGTGCGGGCAAAAATTGGACAAAGTCTGATCCTCCCAGTTCCTCCCTGATCCGGAGCCCATTGCATGGGAGTCTATGGGCGCCGGATCGCGCCAGATCTGACATAAAATCGGACCGGTTCCCGGACGCCGGGTGCTGAAAGAGCGGCGGGTTCTTAAAAGCAGCCGCCGCTGAATTTCTGCAGCTGGAGAGCTCCACGGCTGAAATTTCAACACCGTGGCCAGCTCCCCTCCAACTGCTATACTGCAAAATCAGCACTGGACGGCTGCTGCCGCTGCTGCCGCTGTTTCCAGCAGAAAACAGGCCTCTGGTTCTGCTTGTCTGGGGCTATCAGGTTCTGTCCGGTGTACCCTGCAAAACACCGGACAGAATCTGACAGCACAAAATCGTGGTGTGAAGCTAGCCTAAGAGCCGCTGTAAAAGCAAACAAGAATTTAGGGTGTATACAAAGAGAGATAAAATCCCGGGATCCCAACGTATTGTTACCCCTCTATAAATCACATGTGAGGTCACAACTAGAATATGGGATCTAGTTTTGAGGTCCACATTTTAAAAAGGATATATAGAAGATAGGGTTGGTTCAAAGGCGGCAACTAGATTATTACAAGGGATGGAAGGTCTCCAATATGATGAGAGATTGGAAGAGTTGGGCTTGTTTTGCTTAGAAAAAAAGATGTCTCAGAGGAGATCTCATTTATATGTATAAATACATGTGTGGTCAATACAAAGGACGGACATATGACTTATTACTTCCAAAGACAGGGGGCACTCTCTGCGGGTGGAAGAAAGGAGATTCCGGCAGCTAAGTAGGAAAGGGTTGGAAAGGCTTCTTTACAGTTAGAGCAGTGAGAGAGTGGAAGGCCGACCACAAGAGGTAGTAATGGCAGAAGCTATAACGGCTTTTAAATCAGGGCTGGAGGATTTCCTCAGTACATAACATTGCGGGTTACAGATAATTTAGTGACAAAATATATAATTGATGGAGGAAGTTTGAACTTGATGGATCTAGGTCTTTTTTCAGCTTATGCTACTGTGTAAATATGTGCAAAAAAATAAAAATCATTGTGCTAAAATCAAAGCCAATATACTTTCAAAGAGCAAGTGTCTAATATACAGAAAGTTTAATCATCGTCCTACATATGGTGAGTCCTCAGCTGTATGAAATCAGAATATTATCAACATTTAGTGATCTCTGTATTACTCTAGTACAGGGGCAGGGAACCATTTTTCTACCGAGAGCCATTTGGAAATTTCTACAATCCTTCTGGGGCCGTACAAAATGATCAACTTGAAAATGACCCGCTATATTTGGTTAAACAATCAACTCACCCCTAATGTGGTACCTGGAGCCACTTCTCTTTGGCGTGGGTGACATTGGTCATGTTGCTTCTCAACTGCATTTCCAGGTTTGCTAGAGCCCTAGACATCACAGGAGAGGTTTGGGCATATACCTCACTGGGGAGGCCAAGGCTGGGGGCATAGAGATCACTGGAGAGTTTGGGAGCATATACATCACTGGGGAAGCCAAGGCTGGGGCATAGACATCACAGGAGAGGTTGGGAGCATATACCTCCCTGGGGAGGCCAAGGCTGGGGCATAGACATCATAGGAGAGGTTGGGAGCATATACCTCACTGCGGAGGCCGAGGCTGGGGCATAGACATCACAGGAGAGGCTGGGAGCATGTACATCACTGGGGAGGCCAAGGCTAGGACATAGACATCACAGAAGAGGTTGGGGCATATACCTCACTGGGGAGGTCAAGGCTGGGGGCATAGAGATCACTGGAGAGTTTGGGAGCATATACATCACTGGGGAAGCCAAGGCTGGGGCATAGACATCACAGGAGAGGTTGAGAGCATATACATCACTGGGGAGGCCAAGGCTGGGGCATAGACATCACAGGAGAGGTTGGGAGCATATACCTCACTGCGGAGGCCGAGGCTGGGGCATAGACATCACAGGAGAGGCTGGGAGCATGTACATCACTGGGGAGGCCAAGGCTAGGACATAGACATCACGGGAGAGGTTGGGAGCATATACATCACTGGGGAGGCCAAGGCTGGGGCATAGACATCACAGGAGAGGTTGGGGCATATACCTCACTGGGAAGGCCAAGGCTAGGGTATAGACATCACAGGAGAGGTTGGGAGCATATACATCACTGGGGAGGCCAAGGCTAGGACATAGACATCACATGAGAGGTTGGGAGCATATACATCACTGGGGAGGCCAAGGCTGGGTCATAGAGATCACTGGGGAGTTGGATTTAAAGGGCAGACAGTCGGCAAAACGTGTTAGCCAGCCTGAGCACTGAAGTCCCCAGGAATCTGCCCGGGGCTGCAAAAAAATCATCATAGGCCGCATTTGGCCCTGGGGCCTGAGGTTCCCCACTCCTGGTTTAGTACATCATTACTTCATCAAGGTTGTCTTCCCCCAATCTAAAGCAAACAATCTATAATTATGTGTATGCAGCTCCTAAGCAGACCAATAAGTCTCTATGGTTGCAGACAACAAACTGTAAAATATACATTACTTTTAATTGAATATGTACCTTTAAATGAGCTACTTACCAATGGAGCCTTAATTAGTGGAAGTATCTGTAAAAGAACACAAATGTAGAATAACTATAGGGTATGTAAATAATGACAAAAGCTAAACTAAACTGAATTAATGTAATGTAAACAGACACGTTTATTTTTTTCTTTATATTTTTACCACGGATCATAAAAGAACACAACACATATAAAAATGACCTAAAAACTTGACCCCACGCACCATGAAAAAGGAGGCAAAAATTAATTGACTGATCAAGCAAAAAAAAAAAAGCCTTGCTCAACTGACAGACACTATGTTGTCAGACAAAGAAGCTGTCAGTCAAACACAGGGGCGTAACTACCACAGGTGCAGGGGTTGCGATCGCGAGCCTAGGGGGGCCCCAAAAGTCCCTTTGGTCTATAGAAAAAGACTAATACTATTAAAGATTTGCAATAATTGGGGGCCCCGTTGGAGCTTTCACATTGGGGCCCCTGGGCCTGAAGTTACGCCACTGGTCAAACAGATGGAGGCGGCTCTGGACATAAAATAGAGCTGGAATGACGGAGGCTTCAGATCTACAGTAGCTCTTAAAGGGTCAGTCTGAGACCAGCAACATTCCATTTTACTCCTTCATTTATCCCTGTAATCTAAGCTACTATACTTCTTTTAATAATTCCCTACGGTTCCCTTTCTACACTGTCTAACTGTTGTTTTTATTTTTTCTATATCCTGCTTCATGATGTCCCGTGTGAGTGCCCCAGTGCATGCTGGGAGTGTCATCAAGCTGACAGGCTCCCGACACTTACCCAGCCCCTCCCTGTAAAAATTTTCTTTTCTAATTGCTTTTTCTGATACGAGATTTTTGTGAATGTCATGGCCAAAGATATTTATAATGCAGGCTTACTAAAATGCTAAATTGTTCATCAGACCCTTTTAACCCTACACATTCTCCACAACCCCCCACTGCATCATTATGAGGAATGTGTTTCTCAATCAATCATCACAAGATTGTGTAAGGGGGTGTGGGAGTGTGATACCCCCACTTACTGTAAAAAGTACTCTGTACTTATAAGGTGGTAACAGTGGTGTAATTATGCATTATTATATGAGTCTAACCACGTGTTTGCAGCCCTCTAGAGGCCAGGGTAAGAACTGCTTTCCCGTTAGTCAGGGGTTAATAAAGGTGGTTATTGGTGGAAGGGGTTTTGTCTATAATAGAGAGTGGATACGATGAGATGACAGAAGACTCCCCAGTAGGCAAAAAGAGATCTGCAGAAGCAATTATGGTTAACTAATTCGACCCTTGCCACTGACCCCTACAGAAGGTGTAAGTGAAAGTCAGAATAGACCTGAAGAAACAGGTAAATACTTGTTTCCTGTGATTGGCCACAAGCATTGATTCAAGCAGCTCCCTATGGGAACTACAGGGTTGGATTTGTCAGGACTTGCATGGTGTGCAGCCAGAAGCCGATGTGCTGGATGTGGTGGGTGAAAGCCTTGAGGTGCTAAAACGTGGGGAGCAGTCTCCATCAAAGCAAAGAATTGTAAATATTCCCAAACCTGTAACGTTTCAAGATGGTGTCCGTTTGTCATGAGTCTATTTAAGTAAAGAACATTTGGTTGACTTTCTCGACTTGTTGGGTACTTTGGCCCTCACCAAGGGCAACAAAAACTGAACTTTTGACTTGAGGAGCCGGCCAGTGTGCAAGATGCCATGAGCACTTGGTCACGCTATCGACTGGGCCCAGACTTCAGCCTGACTACCTGACACCTGTGTTTTGTGCCTCTCGACAACTGTATCCACCAATAAAGTGTCACAAGATTTGTCATAGTCAGTGGTAATGCTACTGGTGTTGTAAAAGCTAGAGGAGCATCTAATAGGTGGGGCCGATCCTAGTCTGAGCCTTGGATTATGAAGGACCAAAAGGATTGTAGGAAAGCTTCTGTGTTTTCAGTATGTATGCTTTATCAGCATGGTTAGTTAGAGCTTTCATCTGGATATGACCATATGGAAAATGGCGCACACATCTTACTTTTCTTCTTAATTATATTGCATTTCTGCCACTTTTTCGAAACCTTACCAATATATGGCTCCTTAAAGAAGCATTTGCAAACTAAGGGGCCTTTCACACTTGCGTTTTTTTCCTGATTTGGAAGATCAGGAAAAAAACAGATTCTTAGGCTGGCTTCACACCACGGTGTGATCTGGTCCTGGCTGTAATTGCAGCCACAGCTGCTGATTTTTCAAGATCGCGGCTAGCATAGAGCTAGCCGCGGTCCTGAAACAACAACTGCGTTCAGCCGCCGGTATCCGGTTCCCGGATCCTCCCGGTCCGTGGCCATGTTAGGGAGCGCCGGATTGCCCCAGCTCCGGGAGAATCCGTCTGAATCCGGGATCCGGCAAATTGGGGAGATTTTTCTCCCCGGACAAAAAAATGATGCAAGCATCATTTTTGTGTCTGGAGAGAATAATCCGTATTCTCCCGGATTGTCCTGGAGTGATGAAACCGGATGGCAGAGAGCTGCCATCTGGCTCCATCCGGCCCCATAGGCTACTAACCGGACAGCCCCGGACCGGATCACACCATGGTGTGAAGCCAGCCTTACAGGATTCATTTTTTTGCCCATTCTCTTTAATGATTTCAGGAAAAAAGATGAAGCAACAAGATTCTACCTGACAAAATTAAAGTGAATGTGCAAAATACTGTAAGAATCAGTTTTTTTCCTGATCTTCCAAATCAAGTAAAAACCGCAAGTGTGAATGGCCCCTAACATAGGAAGACTTTTGGGAATGCCCGCTCATGACAAGTAAATAATAATTGCTCATGATTGACATATTGAAGCCCTATTAGTAAGATTGTTGGCATCTGAAGGACAGGACTCCACCAATCAGCTAAATTAAGTGATGTATGGGGTGTAACGTAGCAGAACTGTACATTGCTAAATGGCAACTGCAGAGCCATTCACTCTGTGACCCATTCACATTCACTGAAATGGGAGATAAAGCTCAGCACTTGGCAGCGGCCAATACACTGTGTACAGGGCTAGTTAAGTACCACCTCTTACAAAGCTTATACCGGAGCGAATATCAGCTGATCAGTGCAGATGCTGGTTGTTGGACCCACATTAATCTCATATTGATGGCCTATTGTTCAGATAGGACATATATACGTTAGTCTTGGACAATCCTTTAATAGCCAATATATGATTATTATTATTATTATTATTATTAATAATAAATAATGGATTATTTCTATTTCGGGAGCATTGTCTAACTGGATAGCAAGATATGAATTATTTTTCTGTTTATATGCATTCAGCCTGTTAAATAAGTATATAAACAGGATTCTTACCATGAAGAGTTATTGGACCCAGACTTAGCTGATAGCTTGATCCAACAGGTGTACTTCCAGACCCGATTCCAGGACACGACTAATTAAAATAATGATATAATAGTCAGGAAATTGTATTTTCTAATGTCTTAAAAAATGTAATCTGAGATAAAGCATCATGATGAAAGAGCTTCAAATTGCATAGTGAATACTTACAGGGGTGCACGATCCAGCCATGACATCACATAGACTTATAACGCAGTGAATGTAGACGTAGTTGTAATCGCCAACAAATTTAAAGACTTGGACTGACAGACGACCTATTCTGGAGACGCCATTTTCTAGCACACTGATTGTGGAGTCTTGTTTGTTAGGACAACTACAGAGGAAAGTAATAGAATCACCTGTTACTGTAATACAATCAATATCGATAAAAGCCCATAGGAAATTTTTCCATGTCCAAACAACTCTAAAGGTACCTTTACACGCCGCAACTATCACCAGCGATCGGTAGCAACCGAACGTGCGCGTGAACGTTTTTGACGGTTGCTACTGAACGCGATGCCGCATGTACACGCTGCAACCTAAGGGAACATGGTTCCCCGGAAGTTGAAACAGATCCTGCGGAAAACATCCGGTTGAATCCCGTCGCCGCTTCACACGCTGCAACCACTAAGGGAATGTGGGCGTACTTGTGCAGCGCCGCAAGAACATAGGCGTGATAGAGTTGTGTATTCCGCGCCCCAAACACGCTGATTAGACAATGCAGTAGCGTCATGATTGGCCAGCCTGCGCAGGAAGGCTGGCTAATACATGACGCCATTGCAATTGTATAGTGTGTATGGTCAGCTCTTTAAATATGGTGCCCTGTGAAGGGACAGCCAATGGAAACACAGTAGCCCCCACCAATCATCGGTGATAAGGCGCGGTATCCAGCATACTGTGGCACGCCCCGGGTAAATCACTAGGCGACGCAGGCTCCATCCCTATCGCCTGTTCACACGCCAAAACCAGAGCAATTCACCTTCTGGGTTGCCTCTGGTTTTTGCACAATGCTCTGAAACCGCAACCAGGAGCAGCTTTGAAAATCACCATCACTTTCCCCAATTACACGCCGCAATTTCGTAGCAATTTCAAGGCAACCGTGACAGAAATCCCGATTGCCTCTCAGTTGCTACACCATAGTTGCGGCGTGTAATGGTACCTTTAGAGGTAATGGTTTCTCATTGTGGAGAGCGCCAAATTGGTGTTGGCAGTAGGGCTTTCAATCTAAGGTTCAACTGCCCACAGTCTTCCTTGCTAACGCCACACAGTCATGAGTCTTAGTTAAAAGTTGATCATTCAGCTGTCTTTCATTTGTGCAACTGGTTTTTTAGCCTTTCCTTAGCCATTGTGGTTTCATATATATAAATATTTTTTTGGATTGGTCTAGTACTTTGTCAACTTATATATTAATATATAGCCAATATTACCGTAGGTCATATAAAAATAATAATTTAATGTTAATCAACTTCAGCACTTACTAATTAATAGACTATCCTACTGTACCTGTCTTTAATGAGGTAATACTTCACAGAATCATCTGGGCTTGCTGAAGGTGTTGCATAACAGTTCTTCATTACAAGAACAAACTGAGAAGAGTCTCCTCCCTGAACGAAGACACCAAGGTACATCATCGACTTAATGGGTAGCACGACCTCTAATCCTTCATATGGAGTCATATAACTGCTGTCTGTATATAGAGCCATGTATCCTGTGAATTGTCCAGTCCCTCCAACAGTGATATTCGTTGCGCTGCAGATATAAAAGGGTTAATACATGAGTAGTGTTTTATAATATCTAAGTGCTAAAAAAAAAAATCAAAAATTGGGTGAAGTATCTGTCACCCAAACATTTAGTCAATAGATGTTGAATATGTATGATCAGCTTAACATGGCTCATAGGGGACCTTGACCGGAGACACTTATTACGAAATAGCCCACACCTTGGGTACATAGAACAGATGTGAATAAATGATTTACCTAAATATTGGATTCACTGCTAAGTCAAGGCTGACCATGATGTCCAGAGGGTATGCACAATAGATTGTCACGGCCAGTTCTTCATATCTTACAATTATACCAGAAGATTCCATGGTAAGATACAGCGTATTCTGATAAATTGCATGAGTTCCATTTTCCTACATAAATATAAAATAAAAACCCTTAATACATTGCATGAAGTGTACAAGAGGCTTATGTAACAGTAAAGTGCAACATGGAAATTCATATTACTAGAGAGGAGAGAAGCTGCCAAAATTTGAATTTTCAATTCTTGCGTAATTTCTCAGAAAATTAGATTTGCATCCAAGTTAATCTTCATGAGTTAAATGTTGACATGAACATACAATAGAAATATATTTTCCTTTGTTCAAGAGCTGGCCCTCAGCTCTCAGAGACAATGAGCCCCCTCTCTTTTTCTGTGTCACAATCCTCACACACATTGCAGCTCCACGCAGTCTCTCTGACTCCTCCCCTAGGACGACTAAAGCTAGGTAAAATGGCCAGGAATTCAAAGATAGCCCAGCTTTATGACCCCAAAATCAGATAAGACATTTGGGGGGGAGCAAAAATTCAAATTTCCTTTGTTCTCTGAGGTGAAGGGCTGTGAAGTCAGATTTCACATACTTTGTTAACATTAGAGTTAAATGATTATATTTTTAGAATATGTACGAAATGGTGAACATAAAAACTGTTTTGCTTTGCTGGGCAATGGACCGGAATCATAGCAAATGGATTTCTGCCCATTAGAGAATACCTAGAAAGGAATGGAGCAGTCTTAAAGGAGCGCTAGGGTATTTTAGGCAAATAAACTATCCAGTGTATAGGGTTTCAGACCTTTATTGTCCCTCTCTTCCCACAATGCAATTCAACAACGTGTTTGTCTTCATCAGGCTCCACCTGATGAAGGCAACCAGGTTGTTGAAACGCGTTGTGGGAAGTGAGGGGCAATAAAGGTCTGTAACCCTATATACTGGATAAGATTTATTTGCCTAAAAGACCCTAGCGTTCCTTTAAGACCGCGCCATTCCTTTCTATGTACCTTGTTCCCTTGCTGAGGGATTGCCGGTTGGAGCAGCTCTGGGTTATAAATCACCTCCACTGAAGGACCTGGCATTGCCTAGGTTACCATACACCGAAAGCTGAAGGACCTGCCATGACATCACCGCTAAGCCGATCACGTGACGCAGACCCAGAAGTGAAGGGGGAATTCACTGTCGGCTGGAGGAGATGCTCTGGATCAGAGCAGGTCCAGCGTATAATCAGCTACAACTGAGGTTGTGCAGAGGTGCAAAACGTCAAGAAGTGAGTGGCCTTGCGCCTTATTTTTCTGTTTTTCCATTAGAGAATACCAGCTATATTGTGTTTACAGTCTGTCAAATGGTAAATTCATGAGGGGGGACATGACACTATTTTCTGCCTGTGACTGCCATAGGCAAATATATGATAAAAACTGGCATTGCATATTTTTCTGCAGGTCCGACCCGCCCTTATATAAGGTCAACCGATGGGGGGGGGATCAGTGGTTTTATTGTGTGTTTATAAAAACCAAATGTAGCAGTTTTGAGGTATTCAGTTCATGGAAGGGCACAGCCAAAAGCTAGGCTGTGGTTCTGTCAATTTTTCCTACTAAGGGCTCCATCCTCATTAAGCTTGCAGAGGTCAGCACGTTACACAAGTCATAGTAAGGGTCTTGCATTTTTCCTTTTTATTTCATGTAACTGTTATATATGTACTGTATATTGTCCCTTTTGTAAAACGTGCATGTTTTTGTAAACTACCGCTTATTCTTTCACATTAAATATATAAAATGTAATAACTTTGTTTATCTTGCTCTATGAAGTAAAAACATGAACTTGTGTAAACCTCATGTTACCAGTAATAGTTTGTGCTACAATTGTCTGATTGCTTATTGTGGGCTTAGTTATGACGGGACTGAGGTACATATATTGTATATGGAAACGATGATAAATATACATCCACTCACTGCAAGCGCCTCAATAATTGGCATAAAAGCAGAGCAGACATGCTCATTTACTTATCCTCAACCAATTCTTTGATTGCTCTGACAATAGGGGGCGCCCAAGGGCAGCTTGTCCTGACAAATAATATGCGTTTGTGTTTCCTGAAGACCACAACTATAATAATAATAATAAATATTTATATAGCGCCAACATATTCCGCAGCGCTTTACAATACAGTGATATACAAACAGTCATAGGTACCCTCCCTTTCCCATTGCCCTATAGAATGTAAGCCCGCAAGGGCAGGGTCCTCTCTCCCTTTGTATCAGTCTGTCACTGTTAGTTTGTTCATTGTATTTTTAACTTGTTTGTATGTAACCCCTCCTCATGTACAGCATCAAGGATTCAATGTGCTCTATAAATAAATTAATAATGATAAGTAACAAAAATATACAATACAGTAAGTATTTAACGTAGAGAATCAATATAAAAAAAATCCATACACTAAGCAGAGAATCAATGTAAGAACTACAATAAAGCAGAGAAACAATGTAAAAAATACAGTTCAGTAATTAGATACAATACAATAAACATAGAGTCAGTGTTAAAAATACAATACAATAATTAAAGCAAAGATAAAGGTGACCCTTCTCAAAAAGTTTACAATCTACAACGGGATAGGGGTTACACAAAGTACAGGGGCTTATTACACTGATGGTCCAGGCTTCTTGAGGAAGTGGGGGATAGAAATAAAGTTACATGAATGTCCACCAGACATCTGTGTAGACCATTTGGGTTTGGTGGAGTTAGAAGAAGAGTTATGTCGAGATAGATAGTGAATGTGCTATATACAGTACAGAGGACTTTGATTAGGGAGCATGATAGGTCACCTTAAAAAGATGTGTTTTTAGGGAGTGTCTAAAGCTATGCAATTGTGGATAGTCCTGATTTCTTGGGGATAGCATTCTGGAGAATTGGTGCAGCTCGGGAGAAGTCTTGGAGCCGGCAGTGGGAGAATCGGACTATAGTAAATATGAGATGTAAGAAACAACAAAACCAAAAAAGTTATGGTACCTCATCAATAATATGTTTGGATCACCACTGTTGAGTGTCTGCTGCCCTGTCCTCAGAGCCACCTCTTCTTTTCCATGCTGCAAGCCACATCTCATCACCTGTTCACATTAGGTCATTACTAGGGCTTGAAGGTCACTGTGCTGACAACAGGGAAGTGACCTCTCAGGCGCCTGGTATCGGTCAGACATCCCAGCCTAATTTGAACAGGTCTACAGTTATGCCTCACGACAGGGGAAAAAGGAGGTAGCAGCAGATGAGTAGCAAAAGGGCTAGACATATGAGCAGTGAAGTGAGAATGAGTTTGTTTTCGCTTGCTTTTTCTTTTTTGGCTGTCTACAGTTCAGCAGATTGACAACCGGGATTTACAAAATTCCCGATTTTTTTGTATAATCAAGTGGAATATAATTTGACTCAAATAAATTTGTTCATCTCTAATATTAACCTATATTTTTCTAAATTGTAATAAACTGATTAAAAGTAAAACCTTTCAACATTTAAATTGTGTACATTTGAAAATTCTTGGAAAACAGGAGAAGCCCCAGAGGACTGGAGAAGAGCAAACGTTGTCCCTATCTTCAAAAAGGGGAAGAAGATGTATCCAGGTAACTATAGGTCTGTGAGTCTGATTTCTATACCAGGAAATATCTTTGAGCAAATTATTAAACAACATGTATGAAAGCACCTGGATGAAAATGAAGTGATCAACAAAAGCCAGTAAAGGTTTGTAACAAATAAGTTTTGTAAGTAAAGGTTTGTAACATGTCATACTAACTTAAATTCCTTCTATGACAGAATCAATGAATGGGTGGATCAGAAAAATGTAAAAGATATAGTATATCATGCTAGACTTTAGTAAAGCATATGACAAAGTATTCCATACCTTCTTTAGGCTAGGGTCAGATTAACGTTTTGCTGGGGTCGTGCTAAAAACCTTGGATTTGGCAGCAATAACGCAGTGCTAACGCCTCTAATGTTACCCTATGCAGACGCGGCCCCTAACGCGGCTGTAAAGCCGCCATCTGAATGAAATCTCATGTTATTTCTAGTGATGAGCAAGCATGCTCACCGGTACTCAGTAGTTGCCAGAGCATCTCAGTGCTTGGGATGTTCGGAGCTCACCAAGTACCAGCGAGATGCTTGGGCTCATGCTTGGGTCTTCGTCCCTGTATGTTGGCACTCTTTACAGAGCCAGCCCACATGCAGGGATTAGCTGCCACACACTCTAATGCCACAGCCATGTTGGTTGTGGTATTACAGTGATAGCTTGGCCGCACAGCGCCATCAGGTCTATATCAGACCTGACCGCTCTGTGCTCGAGCCGGTGGCGCACAGCTGATTTGACAGCTGTTTAAATCTCCAGCGCCAACATCAATAGGTGGTGACAGGTGCCACTGATCTCCCAGCGACTAGTGCTGCTCATCTCCCGGCGGAGACACCCGCTGATCTCCCGGCGGTGTCAGCGCGAGATTTAAACACAGCTGATCTGACAGCTATTTAAATCTCTCATGCCGATACCAAAAGGTGATGTCAGCGTGGGAGATTTAAACAGCTGTCAAACCAGCTGTATTTAAATCAACCACGTGGACACTGGCGGGAGATCAGCGGTGCCCGTTGCGGGGAGATCAGCAGCTGCCGCCACCGGGAAATCAGTAGCGCCCGCCGGCCATCTCACGGCAATGGGCGCTGCTGATTTCTCAGCAGCTAGCGTCACTCATCTCCCAGCGGTGTCGGCGCGGGAGATTTAAACACAGCTGATCTGACAGCTGTTTATATCTCCCGCGCCGACATCAATAGGTAATGTCAGCGTGGAAGATTTTTACAGCTGTCAGGTGAGCTGTGTTTAAATCTCCCAAGCGGACACTGCCGGGAGATCAGCGGTGCCTGTTGCCGGGATCAGCGGCTCCCACTGCTGGGAGATCAGCGGTGCCTGCCGCCCATCTCCCGGCAATGGGCACCACTGATCTCCCAGCGACTAGGGCCACTCATCTCCCAGCGGCGGCACCCGCTGATCTCCCGGCAGTGTCCGTGTGGGAGATTTAAACACGGCTCACCTGACAGCTGTTTAAATCTCCCGCACCGATACCAATAGGTCATGTCCGGAGGTTAAATAGGGAAGGCCAGGGCAACTGGGACCTGGCAGGTAAAGTAGCTTGCAGTGAGCTGGTCAGTGGAAGCTGCCAGTGCAACTGCATTAGTACCGTATATACTCGTGTATAAGCCGACCCGTGTATAAGCCGACCCCCCTACTTTTGCCCCAAAAATCTGGAAAAACCTATTGACTCGTGTATAAGCCGAGGGTGGACCCCAGCACAGGTATACAGCCCCCAGCAGTGTGGTATACAGGCCCCCCCCAGTGGTATACAGGCCTCCCCAGTGGTAGTATACAGCATCCCCAGTGGTAGTATACAGCAGCCCCAGTGGTAGTATATAGCAGCCCCAGTGGTAGTATATAGCAGCCCCAGTGGTAGTATATAGCAGCCCCAGTGGTAGTATACAGCAGCCCCAGTGGTAGTATACAGCAGCCCCAGTGGTAGTATATAGCAGCCCCAGTGGTAGTATATAGCAGCCCCAGTGGTAGTATACAGCAGCCCCAGTGGTAGTATACAGCAGCCCCAGTGGTAGTATACAGCAGCCCCTGTGGTAGTATACAGCAGCCCCAGTGGTAGTATACAGCAGCCCCAGTGGTAGTATATAGCAGCCCCAGTGGTAGTATACAGCAGCCCCAGTGGTAGTATACAGCAGCCCCAGTGGTAGTATACAGCAGCCCCAGTGGTAGTATACAGCAGCCCCAGTGGTAGTATATAGCAGCCCCAGTGGTAGTATATAGCAGCCCCAGTGGTAGTATACAGCAGCCCCAGTGGTAGTATACAGCAGCCCCAGTGGTAGTATACAGCAGCCCCAGTGGTAGTATACAGCAGCCCCAGTGGTAGTATACAGCAGCCCCAGTGGTAGTATATATCAGCCCCAGTGGTAGTATACAGCAGCCCCAGTGGTAGTATACACCAGCCCCAGTGGTAGTATACAGCAGCCCCAGTGGTAGTATATAGCAGCCCCAGTGGTAGTATATAGCAGCCCCAGTGGTAGTATACAGCAGCCCCAGTGGTAGTATATAGCAGCCACAGTGGTAGTATACAGCAGCCCCAGTGGTAGTATACAGCAGCCCCAGTGGTAGTATATAGCAGCCCCAGTGGTAGTATATAGTAGCGCCAGTGGTAGTATACAGCAGCCCCAGTGGTAGTATATAGCAGCCCCAGCAGCCCCAGTGGTAGTATACAGCAGCCCCAGTGGTATACAGCAGCCCCAGAGGTATATACAGCAGCCCCAGTGGTAGTATACAGCAGCCCCAGTGGTATACAGCAGGCCCCCAGGGGGTACCCAGCAGCCCCCTGGGGGTACACAGCAGCCCCCAGGGGGTCCCCAACAGCCCCCTGGGGGTCCCCAGCAGCCCCCAGCGGGTCCCCAGCAGCCCCCAGGGGGTACTCAGCAGCCCCCTGGGGGTCCCCAGCAGCCCCCTGGTGGGTCCCCAGCAGCCCCCAGGGGGTACACAGCAGCCCCCTGGGGGTACCCATCAGCCCCCAGGGGATACCCAGCAGACCCCAGGGGGTACCCAGCAGCCCCCTGGGGGTCCCCAACAGCCCCCTGGGGGTCCCCAGCAGCCCCCAAATGCTGGCACTCGCCCCCCCCTTGCAAGGGCCCCCCCCCCGCTTCTCTTACCATCCCGGTCTTCTGATCATCGCCGCTCCTCGGTGCTCCTCGCTGCTCCGTCCTCTCTGCTCCTGGCCTGCTACATCCGGGATCCCCGGCCGTCGCGCAATGACGTCATATGCATTGCGACGGCCGGAGATCCGGATGCAGCAGCAGGACGGACGGAGCAGCGAGGAGCACCGAGGAGCGGCGATGATCGGAAGACCGGGATGGTAAGAGAAGCGGGGGGGGGCCCTTGCAAGGGGAGGGCGAGTGCCAGCATTTGGGGGCTATATGCACTGCTTCCCCCTGCCGCTGATTGACAGGGGGAAGCAGTGCATATTTAATGAGCGGCCCCACGTGACGGGGCCGCTCATACAGCAGCCCCCCCCCGCCTCCTCCAGCCTCCACAGCCCCCACCACAGCCACCACACCATGGGCCCCCGTATAGACCCGTGTATAAGCCGAGGGGGAGACTTTTCAGCCCAAATTTTGGGCTGAAAAACTCGGCTTATACACGAGTATATACGGGTAATTTAGATTGTGAGCCCCAGTGGGAACAGCGATGATGCTGATGGTAGTATAGTGCTGTGGAATTAATGGTGATATAAATGCAAGTAAAATAAATAATTAAATAGTACCATATGAGTTCTACTGAGTGGAAAAAAGTAATCAAGGATGGTCACATACAGTTATCTGGAGTCCGCATGCTCCTGCTTGAAGAGGAGATGATACAGTATATGTGTTTGTGCTCCAATCATCACGAATTCCAAAGCAGCCGCCATCTATCAGGTTGATATTAATGTCAGTGAGGTTCAGACTCGACAACTGACACTTATGAAAAACAGCTCTCATTTCAAAGATATCACAGATCAGCTCAGGACATATGTCTTCAAGAGCTGCAATAGGAAATACAAGAATGTTAATTAATCTACAAACTCTTTTTGTAAAGGCAAAAAGTTACACAAATATTATAATGACCTAAATTCATATAAACCTGGAGATATTTTGTATGGAGCTGTGATGTTTAACTCCATACACTATTTACAGTAGGTCATAACTGATCGGTGTAGGGAGTAGGTGTTGGACTACCACACATATACAGGTGCATCTCAATATATTAGAATGTATCGGGTTACACTGCCAGGAGTGGCGCAGACTCTGCTCCTGGCAGTAAGGGTGCCTTCACATTAGCGTTTGGAGCCGCAGCGTATGCTGCGTTCCCATACGCATTCAAACGCATGCGCACTGCGTTCCTATGTTTAACATAGGAACGCATGGTGCCTGCGTTTGCTGCGTTCGGGTGCGGATGCGGACGATATCTGCTCCTTCCGGTGTCCAGCATCCGCACCCGGGACGCAGCATGTTGCATTTTTTGTGCGTTTGGGGACCTTGGAAGATCAGCAAGCGTCCCCAAGCGTACAAAAAATGCATTGCCGTCAATGGGTCCGCAGTGTTCAGCGCTTGACAGCGCGGGAGAACGCTGCGGACCCATTGAAAAATCTCCCGGTGGCCGCCGGTGATGTCACAGGAGCTCACCGACGGCCACCGGGAGATCAGCTGACCCTCTGCTGTCCTCCTTCTCCCCGCCGCCTGTAATCTCCTAGCGATGTCGGCGGGGAGAACAGCTGATCTGACAGCTGTTTGAATCTTCCCGCGCCGACATCTCCTCACAGTGTCGGCGCGGGAAGATTCAAACAGCTTTCAGATCAGCTGTTCTCCCCGCCGACACGTCCCGGTGCTTACCGGCGGCCGGGGGGCGGAGATCGCCGATTGGCTGCCGGGCTCCCTAGTGATGTGTCCGCAGGCGGACATTATCCGCTGCGGACACATCATTTGGACCCTGCTTTTGACAGCGTTTGTGTCTGCATGCCATCAGCATGCAGACACAAACGCTAATGTGAAGGCAGCCTAAGTGCCTGGTCTCGGCTGTCACATCAGTTGGAGACGTGGCAGCAATCGTTCAGGCACAGCCACATCGCCCACAAAATCACCATGTATGGTCTAACCTGCAACAGTCCACCAATTGAAATAATGTGGCTTCAGCATCCAGGAGCAGGAAACCGCGGCGTAAACCATGATGGCAGGAGGAAAAGATCCTCCCACGTCATCCTTTCTGATTGATACATCCCAACGTGGATGAGAACACAATTAGGCATGAAAACATGAATACGGCTGTGGTCACAGTTGCCATGCGTTTTTTTAAGTGATTTAACAAAACTCATGCTTTTTTTCATGTCAGCATGAGTTTTGTAAGGTTTGTGATGGCTCCCTGCGTTTTTGGGTGCGTTTTTGAATCTGCACCTAAAAATAGTGCTTGTAATATTTTTTTGAGCGTTTTGAAAAACGCATGTGTTTTTGTAGAAAACGCATGCGTTTTTATAACATGGGTTCCTATGGAAAACGCATGCAAAAACGCATGTACAGTTAGTACCTTTTAGTGTCATTCAAAAACGCATGCGTTTCCCATAGGAGCCCATGTTAAGAAAACGCATGCGTTTCCGGAAACGCATGCGTTTTTTTAACATGGGCTCCTATGGAAAACGCATGCGTTTTTGAATGGCACTAAAAGGTACTAACTGTACATGCGTTTTTGCATGCGTTTTCCATAGGAACCCATGTTATAAAAACGCATGCGTTTTCTACAAAAACCCATGCGTTTTCTACAAAAACGCATACGTTTTTGGATATGCTCCAAAAACGCATGGGACAGTCACACATGCTTTTTGGCTATTAGGGCATGCGTTTTTTAACATGGGGGCCTATGGGTGCGTTTTTTACACGCGTTTTTGAAAACGCAGGTCTCCAAAAATGCATGTGAAAAATGGTACTGTGACCACAGCCTAAGGCTCTAGACCTTCCAGTGTCTTTTATGTGAGACCTTAGTTGAGATTCTGCTGAACTGAGCAACATTAAAGCTTCAAGAGAGATATTGGACACTTGCTCCTTGGGAACGTCTTTGGTACCTTTGACAGCAGATACCAATGTATTATTGCCGATACAGCCCTGACCTTGCCCTAATTAGTCCCAGAGACACAGTTAATTGGCCTATTTCAGATATTTTGGTCATACAAGACTACCATAACCCCTGATGAACCCCATATCATTCTCACTGTGGGGGGAAATGCATTGGGCAATATAACCCTTGGAATGTGTCACGCACAACCCAAGGGGTAACCATGTTTGTATGTAATAAGATTCTCTATGGACACTACTGAACGTTTGAGATATTCTGGTGTTAATAAGTATCACTCTTGGGTTTAACATAAGCCACCTTGTTGCAGAGTGGAAGGACTGAATCAGCCCCATATCTTGGTCCACTACAAGCCCGGACCAGTCTCACGCTAATGTATAACTGTCCGTACTAGGAATATGATTGTACTTGAATTAGTTTCTGTTGAAATTCATATAGTTCCTATAACGAATGTATTGCTATACAAGAAATGTCTCATATTGCAATAGGACCAAACTGAACGCATAGCAGCACTTGTCACATTATCGGTGAGGGTTTTCTTGTTGTTGGTACCAATTGCACTATTGAGCAGGCACAAAGTCGACGAGGGCTAGTTTACATTGAGCAGGGACGTCACTACGTTTGACTTGTTAGGACTTCGGCCTCTGTGGATAGGAAGGGACAAAGGACGTAGGGTGAATTTCTATATAATCTCTATACCTTCCAACTTTCCTGCACACTTTTGTTAATGTAAATAATTACTGAACTTTGTGGATGAATAGAGAATCCAATTTCCTGAAGGCCGCCGTCCTGGAAACATATAGACGGAGAGCCCGAACCAGATCCAGTGTAAAATGATGGGAGAGAGAACTCCTCATTTAGGTGAAATGAGGTGACCACCTTTGGGAGGAAGTACGGCACCGGGCGGAGTACCACCTTGTCCTGGTGAAAAATCATCAACAGGGCTTTGCTGGAAAGCGCTGCGAGCTCAGAAACACGACAAATGGAGGTGATTGCTACTAGAAACACCACTTTCTGGGATAGAAGATGGTGAGACTCCTTTGAGAGGCTCAAACGGTGGTTTCTCGAGAGCGTCTAAGATCAAATTCAGGTCCCATGCTTCTAAAGTTCTCTTGTAAGGGGGAACCAGACGGGAGACTCCTTTAATGAAGGTTTTCACTTGGCGTTTTACCGCAAGTTGGCGATGAAATAACACCAACAATGCCGAGATCTGACCCTTGAGGAATACGAGTGAATGACTGGCGTCTAGTCCGGACTGAAGGAAGGCTAAGATAGCGGGAAGAGAAAAAAAGAAGAGGTGGGCAGTTTTGAGATTCTCCCCAGACAATGAAAATCTTCCAGGTGCGATAGTAGATGTGAGTGGTAACAGGCTTTCTTGCTCTGATCATGGTTCCAATCATGCTGGGAGAAAAGCCAGCCTGGGTCAAAATCCAGGTCTCAACAGCCACACTGTTAATTTCAGGGCCGACGAGCTCTGGTGGAGTATTGGACGTTGGGTGAGAAGGTCTGGGAGATGCCAGGGAGTGTCAGTGAGAAGCCGAACCAAGTCGGCGTACCAGGCGCGTCTGGATCAATCTGGTGCAACAAGAATGACTGGGACGCCCTCTGACTTGATTTTCCTCACCACTCTGGGTATGAGAGGCAGAGGGGGAAAAATGTAGGGAAGGCGAAAATAAGTCCAGGATTGGACCAGTGCATCTGACCTTTTGAACTGCGTGTCGTGGGACCGAGCCATGAACCTGGGTACCTTGGCGTTCAGACGCGAGGCCATGAGGTCCACTTCCGGGGTTCCCCAGCGATGACATATCTGTTGGAACATCTCCGGATGCAGGGCTCACTCTCTTGACACAATGCCTTGATGGCTGAGGAAATCCACTGCCCAGTTGTCCACGCCCGGAATGTGCACCGCTGAGAGCACTGACCGGGTGGATTCTGCCCAGTGGAGGAAAGGTTGTACTTCACGCATCGCCGGCCAGCTGCGGGTTCCTCCCTGGTGATTGACATATGTCACTGCCATGGCATTATCTGACTGGACTCAGATGTGGCAAACCATCAGTAGCTGGTGAAAAGCTTGTAAAGCCAGAAAAATGGCTCAAATTTCCAGGAGATTGATGGATAGAGTGGATTCCTGTGGGGACTACCTGCCCTGTGCCGTATGATGATGGTAGACAGCTCCCCAGCCTATGTGGCTGGTGTCAGTGGTGAGCACATCCCAGTGAACCAAAAGGAAGGACCTCCCTTGCTGGAGAGAAGCTGCTTGGAGCCACCAGAGTAGGGAGTGATTGACTGAGAAAGACAGCCGAAATTTCCTGTCTAGGGTGAACGGACTCCTGTCCCAAGCTGTCAGAAGAGCTAACTGGAGAGGTCTGAGGTGGAGCTGAGCAGAGCGGACTGCCTCTATTGCCACAACCATCTTGCCTAGGACTCTCAACCCAAACCGAAGTGAGTGGGACAAGGGACGAAGGAGAACCCTGACGTAGGGCGTGAACCTTGCCCTGAGGGAGAAGTATCAACCTGCGGGAGGGATTGAAAATCATCCAAAGGATGGTGATCAACTGGCTCGGGACTGGAGAGGATTTGGACAGATTGACCAACCATCCTAGGTGAATGAGAGTGTCTACTGTGATGCGGACGCTCTCTTCGCAGTCCCTGCAAGAAGGAGCCTTGATGAGGAGGTCGTCCATGTAGGGTAGGACAACTACACCTCGTGAATGAAGGATCATCATGACGGCAGCCATGACTTTGGTGAAAACTCTGGGAGCCATGGTGAGCCCGAAGGGGAGGGCGATGAACTGATAGTGGTTTTCGTGAATTGCAAAATCGCAGGTATCATTGATGCACTTGGGATATCGGGATGTGCAAGTACGCATCTCTGATATCTATGGAAGCTAAGAAATCCCCTTCGTCCATGGACGAAATTATGGAATGGAGAGATTCCATGCGAAAGTGACGTAGGCGAACAAATATGTTGAGGTGCTTTAAATCCAAAATTGGATCAACTGAACTGTCCTTTTTGGGTACCACAAAGAGGTTTTAGTAAAACCCTTTGAAACGCTTGTCTTGTGGGACAGGGATAATGACTCCTGCTTGCTGGAAGGAGTCAATGGCCTGGAAGAAGGTGCAAGCTTTTGATGGGGGGCGTGGAGGAATGGAGGGGGAAAAACGGTTTGGTGGAACCCTTTGTTCTAGCCAGAAGACACCAGTTCTCTGATCCATCTGTCTTCTGTAACAGCTAGCCAGACGTGCTGAAAGTGAAAAAGTCGGCCGCCTTCTTGAGAGGTGTCTTCCGGGAAAGAGAGCGAGTAAGGAGGATGAAAACCTATGAGATCCAGTCCCCTAAGGTTTGGATTTTCTTGAACAAGGCTGCCAGGTTCTGGTCGATTTTTGAGAGGATTGAAAGTTCCGGTCCCTGCGTGGGAAGCAGCTATTGGACTTTGACGGGCGAGAGGTCAACCAGCCAAACAAGTTCCGAAAGGAACGAAAGCGCGTCTGTTGACGTTGGGCAAAGAGACGTTTAGGTTTATGTTAAGGAAGAGAGGTACTCCTTCCTCCAATGGCATTAGTTTATCCTGCCTCTCACCGAAAAGGCAGCCGCTTAGGTAAGGCAGGCTAGCTAGAGATTTTTTGGAGGCTGAGTCTGCTCTCCATTCACGAAGCCAAAGCACTCTGCGTATTGTAATGGCATTTGATGCTGCGACAGCTGTGCAGTTGGCAGCGTCCAGGGCTGTGTGAAGTAGGTATTCTCTGGCTACCGATATCTGGGCCACTAGCTCCGTCAGCTTGGAGGACAGCTCAGTAATACGTAAGGAAGAATGTAGAGTGCTTGCCCACGTCATGATGGCTTTGGCCACCCAGACCGAGGTGAAGGAAGGAGATAGGGCCGAACCAGTCGCTTCGAAGACTGAATGCGCCAGCTCTTCAACTTGGCGATCAGTTGGGTCCTTAATGGAGGAGCCATCAGGCAGAGAAAGCAACGTCCGTACGGATAAACAGGAAACCGGGGATCTACTTGTGGGGAATCCGCCCAGTCCTGGCCTAGAGCTGGAGGGAAGGGGGTAACAGGCTTCAATTGCCTTATGGTTACCAAACTTCTTATCAGGACGGGACCTATGTTTCTTTAAAATCTCCTGAAATTCAGGATGATCTGTAAAGAGTTTGTGTGGACATTTTACCCTCTTAAAGGAAACGGCATGTTCTGGGGTTTCACAAGGAGAGCTATTGACATTAAGCGTTTGATTGACGGCCGTGATTAAGTCCTCATCCATGGCCAGTGGGTCAGAGCTGTCTAAGTCAAGGGACGTGTCCAGTTCAATATCCGAGTCAGGATCATAAAATCTATGGGATGAGGGAGAACCCGGCTCCTGCTCCCATGACAGAGAGTTGTGTGAGCTCTGTGAGGATACGCTAAGGAGTCTATTCCATCCTGTCTCGGTCACTGGTGTCAGAAGATCTCGTGCACTGCTCCTGGGCAGAGTGCTCTCATTCTCGGTATTGTCCCCCTGTGGCCCAGGCTGTATCGAGGTGCAGGGTGTGGGACGGCTCTGCAGGGCCTAGATAAGGTTAGAGGAAAGCTTTTCCATAGACTGTGACATGGATTGAGTTAAAAACAGCCCAGTCAGGTGCAGAGCAGTATATGTAGCAAGAAAAACTCTGTACTGCACCAGAGTTGTATGTGCAGGAAAAAAGTCAGCACTGCACCTGTGAGTCTAAGGAGTGTGGCAGAGGTGGAAGCAGTAGGTAGAAAGAGAGAGAGCTACAGCAGGAGATCTGCTGTGCTCCTTGCCACAACCTAGGGTCTGCTCCGATGAAGCTGCAGCTGAACATGGAGATCCTGCGTCTTGCCAGAGCGGTGCTGGCATGTAATGGCGGCCACACGAGTGATGGAAAGAGGGCGGTCCCTTGGAAAAGACGCACTGAGAGTTCTCGCGAGGAGCGAGAAGCGCCAAAGTCAGCCAGTCCGCCCCTGTATGATGCAGCCGGGAGGAGTTTCGGCCACAGCGACGTCACCTGATGGCAGGCGTATGGGCTGGGAGGGTCGGGATCGCTCGGAGCAAGGCCTAAATTAATTTGCGGACCCGGAAAAGTGACCGGGTCGGCGCAGAGGTGGTCCGCATGTATGCGCTGCTGTGGTAGCCCCCCTACCAGGGGAATAACTGCATGCAATGAAGCGGTGTGGGAGAGGGTCTAGGGCTTGAGGACATCAGGGACTCTTGGGATAAAAGTGGCCCTGGGGTTACCTGTGTGCCGGCTACTCTACCAAAAATTCCTGTGACAGTAGGATGGGGAGAGCATCCGCTTCATGTGTGCACTACAACCAAAAACCCCCTGTTGGGGAAAAGGGGAGGCAGAAGATGTCCAATGAGGCATCAGTCCACTACAACCCAGATTCCCAACTGTGGGGTCTGGGGAGGAAACACAAGTGCCCATGGAAATATCATGGAGATTGGAGCGCAGTGGAGCTGTTGCCATGTATTTAGTCCCTCAGTGCAGAAGGGGGTACGTGGAGGTAACACTCTGAGTTCCCGTCTGTTGTTATTTGTGGGAAAGCGGTACGGAAAGGCACCGTCGCTCTCTATCATCTTCGATGTGAGAAGAAAAAAAGGGATAAAAAAAAGATATAAAAGAAAAAAAATCTAAACTAAGGATGTGGTCTATGGACCGCATCTGCCTTCTAATGACACTAAGCAAAAACTGGTTTGGCTGGTGCCAGCCAGGGTGTATATACTGCAGGGGAGGAGCTATACTGTGTCTTTTTCAGATTCTACTTAGTGTCGCCTCCTAGTGAACTGCAGCATTACATCCATGGTCCTGTGTCCCCCAGTGAGGCAACTGAGAAATTTAGATTTTTAGGATCAAAAAAGTTACCATGCAGTGATAAGTTAAGAATCTACATAACTAATTATATTCTAAATAGTTGCAAGTTAAAGGGAACCTGTGAGCTCATTTTACTCTCTTATGCTACCACTACCTGTCCCTGCGCCTTCCTAGCTCATCCCTAACCATACCTCTTTGACCAAAAAGTGCCCTATGAAGCTTCTGAAAAATGATTTATAAACTGACATGTAGTCTACATCCATAGACTGGAAAGGTGGCCTCCGGATCTTCATTCTACCCCCCTCGCAGGCTCTTATCATGCCCCGATTCTTCTGCTGATCCTCTTATTTTTTTAAATTCCCGCCTTCTCTCGTAGTATGACGCCAAGCTGGAATGTCATATCTGGCCCAGTGCATTGTGGGGACTTATGATGTGTACGGCTAGGCTTCAGTATGCGCACTGCGCATGTGCCGGAGGTAGAAATGGACTCCTTACCTCTTGGACCCCCAGGTTGCAACAATGTTATGTCTGGGTATCATTTTTTTTGGAACTGTGAGTTGATTGATTGACCCTCTCACCCTAATGTGAACTTTCCTTACACTGCTTGTGTTGTGTTATGTTACAGGAAGGGTATACAGAATGTTATTTTCCTGCTAGTCATGACCTTACATAGTGATCCTTGATAATGCCACAAACTGTCCGATATGGGTAAAGAGAAGAGATGGAGTGCTCACAATGCCGGGAAACATGAGTAGGGTAAAGAGAAGAAACTGCCCGATATGCTCTCCAACTAGTTAATGTTGCGTGAGGATTTTTCGTAAGGGGGTAAATCCATGAATAGTATTAGACTTAGGTCTATTAAAATATTCATATTTCAATAACTTTTTAAATAATTTCAAGAAGTTTTCTATTGTTGTGTCAATTCTATCAAAAGATCAGTGGGATCACATCGATCATATTCTCTACGACAAACATACCGTTAACTTGATATTGGTCTTTGCAGTAACATCCATAAACTCCATCTCTTTCTTTCCATTCTTCATCTGCGGCGCAGGACGTGGTAACATTTACTGTTGTGGGATCTAAAAACAAGTAAAGGAAAATTCTGGATCAACCAAGTCTTCAGATTAGAGATTGGTGACCGCTGACTGTGAGACGACATTATAACCGGAGCCTGAATTCTGGGCAGTGGTGAGATATTATTGAATAGGACAATGATATGTCATGATCTGCATGGTGGATAATCCCCTTACTGAAAATGGATGTATTGTAAAATATTAGAATTCCTATAAGCAAAATAACTATAATGGGTTTACACGCCGCGATATCGGCGTCCAACTCCGATCCAACTCCGACAAAAAGTCACGTGGTTCGCGAGTTGTAGCCGATATCGTTCGCGCGTTGTACGGTTTGAACGTACAACGCGATGCTGTAACGATGCCAAAACGATATCGGGGTTGAATGAGCGGGCTATTCAACTGCCCGATATCGCATGGCCATTGTAGCAGCATCGTAGCGTGTAACAGCCCAACTACGATGTGTACTCGCACCTCACCCATTAACTCCCATGTTAAATGGTCGTTACTGGGTTGGTGGGCGTACACATTGTAGGGACGTTGTTTCCCAATATCGCAGCGTGTAAACCGCCGATGCGATATCGGGAAAAGCGCTCAAAAAATGCGCGCTCCCGCGCCGTTGCCTACGATATCGCCCCGATATATTGGGACGTGTAAACCCACCATGAGAAGCTAGAAGTGTATTTCTTACCATTCACACAATAACATGATAATAGATAATCCTAGTAAAATCCATCAACATCAAACAGGTAAAAATATATGAGACATAGCCTACGGGCAAAAACGGTTGTGACTGATAAAGTACAAATGTTAAATTGTATTTATATAGCGCTAACATATTCCGCAGCACTTTACAATACCTATCTTTTAATCTAATATAAATCCTACTTGACAACAGCTGTTCTTGTCTTATTTAATAGCCTACTCTGTTTTGGTTAGTGCTAATAAGGACTGGTTAATCTTATCCCTTCAATATGCAGCATTTGTTTTGTTATTTTAGCCCAGTTCTAAGAATCATAACTTCCAATAACCCTGAGAAGTCACCATTTCTTAAGGCCCAGTTACACATAACGATGTACCAGCGATCCAACCAACGATGGGGATCGCTGGGACATCGTTATCTGATTGCTGGTGAGCTGTCACACAGGCAGACTCACCAGTGATCAGCGACCAGCGAGAACGCTGGTAACCAGGGTAAACAGCGGGTAACTAAGCAGAGCGTTGCGCTTAGTTAGGCTGGCTTCACACCACGGTGTGATCCGGTCCGGGGCGTTCCGGTGTAAACCAGACAGCCCCGGACTGGTTTTTGGCCCCATAGTAGCCTATGGGGCCGGATGGAGCCGGATGGCAGCTCTCTGCGATCCGGTTTCATCTCTGCGGTGTTATCTGGGAGAATTCGGATTATTCTCTCCGGTCACAAAAATGTTGCTTGCAACATTTTTGTGTCCGGGAAGAAAAATCTCCCCAATTTGCCGGATCCCGGATTCGCCCGGATTCTCCTGGACCTGGGGCAAACCGGCGCTCCCTAACATGGGAGCCTATGGGGCCGGATCGGTCCGGGAGGATCCGGGAACCGGACACTGGCGGCTGTACGCCGCTGTTCTTTCAGGACTGTGGCTAGCTCCCTGCGAGCCGCGGTCCTGAATCATTAGCAGCTGCAGCTGCATCCAGCTGCACACAGAACCGGAAGGCACATTTGGCCCTCCGGTTCTGTGTGCTGATCCGATCCGGGGCTGTCAGGCTCCTGCCTGACAGCCCCGGACCGGACCTTGCTGTGGTGTGAAGCCAGCCTTACCCGATATTTACCCTGGTTACCAGCTCCCAGCGTGTGCTGTGCGGCGCTGGGAGGTCATTGGCCTCCTGCTGTCACACACGCCGATGCTAGCCGCCCAGCGGGAGACCAACCATCAAAACATGGTCCAGGTCATTTACCAACAATCAACGATGAACGTCCTCATCGTTGGCCGTAGGTAAAGGTCACACACAACAATGTTGTTATGAGGTCGCTACAACGGCACAAAACCGGTGACATTGCAACGAAATCATTGCGTGTAACGGGGCCTTTAGTTTTGTCAGGGCAACAAAAGCTCATTTAATCATTTTTGCCAATTGTCCTGTATCTCTCAGAACTCCTAACCTGTAGGAGGATGGGGTTTGCATAAACCCTATTCAAAATAAAGAGTTCCAGAAGGAATCAGAAGTATTACTAAGAGGGGTGTGGGCATTCCAGGTAGGGCGGGTTCAGGACCAGGTTATACCTCCACAGAAATATTGGCATTATATTAGCAACTCACCAATGTGAATATCTTACCATCAGCTCTCCTTATCTCTGCTTCTTAAATAAATTAAACTAGAGAAAAAGTCAGCAGGTCATTTATACAATTCCATGTGTGTTCAATCAGAATTTTTAAGATTCTATTAGAATTGGTGATTTCCTGAAAAAAATATACCTGTGCAATAGGACAAAGAACATGTTGGGGTTCCTTGTAGTTTATATACATGATATCCTCCAGGACAGGCTCTTATCAGGACAGTTGTTGACCAAAGACAGCAATATCCAATCCAGCTGGCACACACTGTGCGATTCACAATCCCATCACTTAGCGTTGGATGTGTGCTATTCAACCACATTGCGGCAGCTGTACCACAACCATTTTCTGGCGCACAACTTTCTGGCATGCGAACACCACCACTGCCGACAAAGCGATACCATCCATATTTGTCATAGTCACAGTTATACCGGTAATCATACATATTGGATGTGCTTCTCCAGGGCTCATCGAGAACAGTGTAGGTTGAACATGGATCAGAGCAGGTGTAAGATCCGACTGATTTTATACAGTCAATCCCTAGGCCACAAGCTCCATGTGTACATTCATCAATTTCACAATAGAAGCCATCACCAAAATAACCGGGCGGGCAATCACAGGTGTAGGAGCCGTAGTAGTTAATACACAATGCAGATGAATTACAACTGTTTAGTTCAGGACTGGAACATTCATCTATATCTTCACAGTAGTCCATTGAGCTTTTATTGAAACCACTTAAACAATCACAAATGTAGGAACCAATAGTGTTCAGGCATATGCCATTACCATAAGAGCAATTATTTGACCAAAGGTAGGCACATTCATCTATATCCGAACAGGTGAAACCATCTCCAATGAATCCATTGTTACAGTTACATTCCAGAGAGCCAAAATATTCTGCACATGTAGCATTGGGGTGACACTCGGAGCAATCTCCTACAGCTGTATCAAAAAGAAATGAAGGACTGTTTTTCTTTTATGAATATTGAAGTGCTGCCTGAAATATTTTTTATTCAAAGTATTTTTATAAAATTTAACAAGAAGGAAAGGGAATATATAAATATGGGGATGGGAATAGGGAATACAAAACAACAAAAAGAAGGAACAAACATCAAACAATACATCTTATACAGAAAAAAGATTCTTTGCACATACTGTCCCAAAATCACACATTTATTATCCTATATTGATAGTAACATCAAATATAATAATGTGTAAATGAGAGTAAGTGTAATAAACATAGAATCATAATTTTATAACCTCAACGTGCCTCAGTAAGTTTTAAGGCCCCGTCTCACGCTTCAATGGTTGAACAATTCGATCAACGATCCGACTTGACCTAGATCGCTTGAACATCGTTCAATGATCACTAGTGAGGTGTAATATCGATAACGGCGCTGCAACGATTCAGCGACAAGCAAATGATACTTGCAGCCATTAGATCACCTACGTCCTTCAGTTCTGAACAGGCGAAGTCGTTAATGACATCATTATCGAGGCGTCACACACACCCATGCTTCAGGTTGGACGAACGATCATCGTCTGGTTTGTGATCCAGTTCACCAACCTCCGATGAACGATCTGTTACGACATCATTTGAACGACTGAAAACCCATGATGTTTTAATGATATCGTTACCGATATCGTTGTGTGAGACGGGGCCTTTAAATTAGGCGCATATATTTTGGACCAAATCTCCCACCTAAGATTGTATTTGTTGAAACTTTTTTGATCTCAGAGCAATATTGTATTCATATACGTTATGTGTGGTGATTCGATCTATGAGTCTGTGATAGTTGAAACTTCTGGATGTTTCCACTTAAGGTACGTTTACACGCCGCAACTATTGGCGGCGATCAGAGGCAAACGAACGTGCGCGTGCACGTTTTTCACGGTTGCCTCCAAAGGTGCATTTACACGCCGCAATTGCGCCCTCAACCTAAGGTTGTTGTCGTCCCGGAAGTTCCCACACCAACATTGGGAAACATCCGGTTGACTCCTGACGCCGCTTCACATGCCGCAATCCCCAAAGGAATGTGGGCGTACATGATCAGCGCCGCAAGAACATAGGCGTGACAAACTTGTGTATTCCACGCCCCAAACACGCTGATTACACAACGCAATAGCGTCATGATTGGCCAGCCTGCGCAGGAAGGCTGGCTAATACATGACGCCATTGCAATTGTGTAGTGTGAATGGACAGCTCATCAAAGATGGCGCCCTGTGACGGGACAGCCAATGGTTACACAGTAGCCACCACCAATCATTGTTCACGAGGCACGGTGTCCAGCACGCTGTGGCACACCTCCGGAAAATCAGTAGGCGATGCAGATTCCGTTCACACGCCAAAACCAGGGCAATTCACCTTCAGGATTGCCTCTGTTTTTTGAACAATGCTCTGAAACAGCAACTGGGAGCAACTTTAAAAATCACCATCGCGTTCCACAATTATACGCCGCTATTTCGTAGCAATTTCAGGGCAACGGTGACGGAACTCCGGATTGCCTCTCAGTTGCTACACCATAGTTGCGGCGTGTAAAGGTACCTTTAGAGGCTATCAAACGTTTGACTGTAATGAAGATATGGCAAATTATATGTCTGAGATTTAATGGGAAGTCGTCTATACCTAACATTAGTAGAGCCAGTTGTGGGTTAAGGGATATTGTTAGTCCAGTAAAGTTATTAATAAGGTTTTTCGTCCATAGATTAAAAAGTTTTGAACATCCCCAAAGTAGAAGGACTGTTTTTTAACCTTCAGGTATACACTGAAAATTAATATCTAGCATACCCATCTCCTCCTATTACACACCCCTCTTCCACCACATTAAGTAAATGGGATACTTACATGAAATATTCACAGCTGGAAAAGAACAAAAGGACAATGTTAAGTGAATTAATCCATATAGTATACAAAGTAAACAGGTCATATTATAAAAATAGAAAACAATCTTGGTAATTGTATGAACTTCCTAATTTATATCTGTATAATTAACAAATATAAAACCTTTCGACTACATCTGAAAGACCACAAAGAGAAAAGACCAACCGGACCCAACCCTTAAGGCCCGTTACACGCTTCAATGTGCCAGCGATCCGACCAACGATCCAACCTGGCCGAGATCGCTGGAACATCGTTTACTGATCGCTAGTGAGGTGTCACAAGTGCAGATATATTGAATGATGCACCAACGATTCAGCGACAAGCGAACAATACTTGCGGTCGTTTGGACGCCTACGTGCTTCAGGTCTGAATAGGCGAAGTCGCAAACGAGATTGTTGGAAAGGTGTCACACACAACGATGCTGCAGGTCCAACGAACGACGGACAATAGATTTATGGTCCTTGTTATGACATCGCTGCACCACCCCAAAAGCCGTGACGCACCAACGATATCGTTAACGATATCATAGTGTGTAATGGGCTCTTTAGGCCGGTTTCACACCACAGTTTTTTGCTGTCAGGCTGTGTCCGGTGTTTTGCAGGAAGCCCCATGTGTCTGTGTGCTGTTTACCCCAAGATATAAGCTATTTAAAGCATACAGTTAGAAGCCATGGAGGTAGTCCCTGGTGCTGGAGTGAGCTCGATTGACTGTGGCCATTCCCTCCCCCTCTGCCTATCTGTGTGCTGCCTCCTGCTGTGTTGTTTATGCTTTGTTTAGATAGCAAAGCAGGACTCTGGAGCTGAGGTCAGGACAAATGATTTGCATGCTTTGAGTGACAGAGAGGAGGAAAGCATAAACAACACAGCAGGAGGTGGCACACAGAGAGGCAGGGGGAGGGCATGGTCCAGTCAATCGAGCTCACTCCAGCACCAGGGGCTACCTCCATGGCTTCTAACTGTAAGTTTTATAAAGCCTATGGCTTGGGTTACACAGCACACAGACACATGCATTCAGTGCTGCATTTAGATTGCCATGCAGCAGGGGGATGACAGGTCCTCTTTAAGAAAAACAATTGGGTAGTGAGATCCAAAATTATATTTCTGGTTCTCCTGAACTGGTTCTTAATGCACCATTCTGGCATTGGAGTGGTGCTACTAATCTAAGCTCCCTGCACTTAGTCTCATTATTTCCAGCTGGCATCTTCTTCTGCTTGGTGTGACCTGTTACATCACTCCAGTGGTCACTTCTCAATGTAAGTCTATGAAAGCCAGAACATGGCTAGGGCCAGACTTGCATCAAGCCCCCCTGCCGCCTGAGCCAGTGTTGAGCGGGGGGATTTGTGCTGTCGGTAGCCAACATCGCCGCCCCTGCAGCCACAAGTGAGGACCAGTAGGGGGGGTGTTATCAGTGCCGCCGCTGCTCCACAGGTCTGTCTATGCAGCAGGGGAGAGGCTGTGCCTTACCGCAGGCAGCGACGCCCGTCAGGCAGGAAGACGCTGTATGTATATGGCGCTGCCCCCTTCTGCACAGCCGCTTCCCCTGCCAGCTTGCCGCCTGAGTTAAAGGGCTCACACTGTCCAATGGACTGTGCGGCCCTGCGTCTGCCCCTGAGCCTGGCCAATCCGTCAGAAACTTAGTTTCTGTACGGAACAGCACACAGCGTTACCAGCAGGTAACGCTATGCGCTGCCTGTATATTGATCTCTATGGCAACTGGATATGCGCTTTTGGAGAGCGCACAGGAAACGCGGTCTGTAGCGTTTTCCTGTGTGCTCTGCAATAGCGCATATCCTGGAGATCTCTGTGGAGCCAGTGGCTGCGGTAAGTGTCCTGTTACGGAGTTTCTGACGGATTATCCAGGCTCAGGGGCAGACGCAAGTCTGACCCTAGACTAAGGGTCTTATACACTTACATTGAGCTCTTGTGGCCGTTACAAGAATTGACTGAGCATCTGTCAGAATTCACAACCAACACGTCTTTAGAAGAGCAGGGAATATTGCAGCCCCCGAAACGAAGGTCACTGATGATATTTCGTTTCACTTTTTTTCAAGAAAAGGGCAGTGACTGCAGCATCTGCACCTTATGGTATGTCTATCACCCCAGAATACACTGGGATTCTCAAACGAAGCGTGATCAAAACCGCATCGACCGCACTGGCAGCAATTGATAACAATGAATTACCTGTGAACCCCTCCACTCGTAAAGAACCTGGACCTCCTCCATATATCACTATAGTCCATGTTCCGTTTCCTGGATTGTTCACCAGATACATTGAGCCCCAAAGTTCCGAAATGATCGCTGTTAGAGGAAGTTCAACAGCTGCAGAGAAAAAAATAGATATACTGTATAACTATACATCAAGTACGGTAAGTGGTGTTCATATTGTGTCCATAGTCAGGGCACTTCACTTACAGTCAGGGCCCAGTACATGTATAGAATAGATGACTCCATCTATGGTTATTAGTAGCGACGTATAATTGTCTTCTACAGTAAAGATTGCAGTATAATTTCCTTCAGTAAATTCCCCAGAGAAGAGCCGCACAGAGCTGTTTGATGGCCTCAAAAGTGCGAAGTCCAAGTATTTAAAAACCTGAAAATGAAGCACATTATAGTTCAACGTGTTTATAACAAGGAGCTAATTTAGCCATAAGATAGGACGGAATTTGCTTAAAGGGAGCCAACCAGTAGGTTTAGGAGCTATAAAGTGAAGCCAGTGTCTTACAGGCCCTGGGATACTGAATGCAATCATATCTTTACTTCAATGATTACATGTATGATTGTATAGAAAACTGTTATCTAGCACTGGAAAATCAGTGCAGCACATTAGCATAAGGGCAGCACAGCATTACTATTTGGGGTTGGGCTTATTTGTATTACTCCCCCATGGGCTCTAAGCCAAACCCTCCACTTAGATAACAGTGAAAGTATACATGTTTGGCATCTACAAGCTCGTACCAACCCAAGGCATCACACTGTCACTTTAGTGTTACTATATAGTGAGCAGGATGAATACAAAAAATAAAAAAAAAACTATGGTGTAATTGCATTTTTTTTTGCCAAATTCACCACAGTTGGAATTTTGTTCCAGTTTTCAATTGCACCATATGGTAAAATGAATTATGTCATTCAAAAATACAACTCATCCCTCAAAAGACAATTCTTAATATGTCTATGTGGTGCCCTGCCATGGCAGGTAGCCACAGGACCACCTGGTGCATGAAGGGATTTCCACGGCAGATAACTAGAACGCACAACACCTTCCACCCCAGGCCTGTAGGGGGAGGTCCACTTGCTGCCCTTAAGCAAGATCCCCTATAAATACTGGTGCTGGGGGAGGAGTTAGGCAGTGCAGTACAAAGCAGTACTGTGAAGAGTTCAGTATGGAGCAGTACTGATGAAGACGACCTGGTGTCGGAGCCACGCTAGGCCTGAGCCAGACTACCGCCTAATTAGTGTCAGGAACCTGTGAGTGAGGGTCGAAGGCAAGGCGAGGAAGTAACTAAGACAAGTGCAGATTGGGGGCAAAAGAGCCATACTGGCTCACCCCAGGAAGCAACCCAGAGACCAGAGTCAGAGTCTGCTGAGAGCAGCTAGCCAGCATAAAACACCGGTTTTCCAGAGGAGTCTTCAGTCTCCTGGATTCCAGTAACAGCAACCAACCCGAGGGCCAGGACCCACAGAAATCCCCAGTGGTAGCAGCAATCCGGAGAAGGTTCTCACAACCACAATATAGGAGGGAAAGACGTACAGGAGGCCAGGCCAGATTTCAAGGACAAAGGAGAACAGGAACGAGGAGGCCTTATAATCCACTCACCGTGGAAATCCCAAAGTGCTACTAACACCACCTGGAGTGTACCCTGGACAGTGCTGGTTCATATCAGTAAAGGTACGGAGAACAAACTACCAGTGTGTGTGTCAATCCTTGCTACCGGGCCAGTTCCTACAGAAACTATAGAGGCTGTCACTGATCTAACCACCTCCTATACCCACGCTCCCTCTGTTCATCACTGCCCCGGGGACCCCCGCATCACAAACTATACATCTACACATTTTTCCAGTGACCACCGGGGCTACAGACTCAGGCACTGACCACCAAAGACAACACCCCAATTCCACACCTGAGATCTGGGTACCCCATACTCTGGTCGAGTCATCTATATTGATGGAAAAATAAAAAAGTTATGGCTCTTGAAAGAAGGGGGGAGGGGGGAGGGAAGAAAACCAGAAAAGGAAAAATGTGTGGGGGTGAAAGGGTTAATATTAGACAATGTTAGGTACTGTCCTGATTGGGGTACACCTTGTTGCGTTGCAGTGGAATGGCTTTACACTTTTTTGCAAATCAAAAACAGAGATGACTAAGTATCCTATATAATTTATATGCATTTGCTTTTTACTTATTTATTTACAGCTGGGTATTTGTTCATATAATTTATATCTTAAAGTGTAACTGTTGTTTAAATTTTTATTTAATTGTAATGTAGAGCAAGTTAGTATAATCAGCTTTCACATATACACTATTAAAGAAATCAGGAAGGAAAGCATTAAAAAAACCTTCCCCAAGATGTCATCAGCAGCTGTATGTGAAGCTTATTCTCACTCACCTTCGTCTTCAGGGAGCTTGGCCTAAACTGTGTTCACAATACAGATAAGACCACTGTCAAATTACCTCATGCCGGCACCATGCTGAGCTCAAACAGCTGCTGGGAGATCTTATCTGAATTCTCCATTCACATGGCCTCTGCTCTGTGATAACACCGAGCAGAGCCACATGAAAGGAGAAGTCAGATAAGATCTCCCAGCAGCTGTTTTAGCTCAGCATGGTGTCACAATGAGTTAATTTGACTGTGGTCTTATCAGTATTGTGAAGGCAGCTTAGGTCATGCCCCCTGAAGGCAGAGGTGACTGAGAATAAGCTTCACACACTAAAGACATCTTGTGGAAGGTTTTTTAATGCTTTCCTTCCTGATTTCATTAATAGTGTATATGTGAAAGTTAATTATATTTACATGCTCTACATTCCTATTAACTCAAATTTAAAACGACTGCTATGTTTTAAGTTTTGTCTGTTTAGTGGCCGGTGTGAACATGCGCTTATACTTTGCATGTATATCAGCTCATGCTCCGCCTCATTTTTTTGTTTTGCTCTGACCTGGGGTATGTAGAATATAATTTATAAGAATTAATTTACTTTATTTATGTCTGAAAGGGAAACTTGGAAGACATGTCCAAAGCTTGCATCAGAGATATTTCTATAGATAACGAAATCTGGATCACTTATGGCTCCACAAAGACCGGTTATAAGGAAGAACACCTGAAAAAGAAATATTAAAAGATAATAATAACTATATTAATAGTGATAATAGCTTTAACTATAGTTAAATTATGACATCTACATCATTTTTAATACTAATATAGTATGCTAGAGATTGTGTCATTGATCATTAATTTGCTCAAGGCCTACAAAATCAAGATCTTCAAATATATTTGACACATATGTATAAGGATCACTTGTCATCAAAGATAATCCATGTCAAACAATGTGTCACATCCCCAGTCTGCTTCTGTGACTTCTGTTTCTGCCACCAGGTGCCGCTGTGTTCATTCCAAAAGGTGTGGCTGGTAATATAGTAGTCTGACATGTGGGTGTGTTGTATGGCTGCCCAGCTGCGGTCATTAACTCTGACTTCAGCCAATTAGGAAGTACTGCAGTCTATTTGAATTCTCTGTGTGATGCTGCTAGTTGCCAGATATATTCCCTGGTTCACTTGTTAACATCCTGCTTTGTATTATTGATTTTTCCGGTTTACCTATTTTTGTACTATTCTCCTGCCTAATGATTTTGTTCTTTTGTGACCTTTCAGCTGTGACCCTGCTTGGCGACTTTTCTATACCTTGACTGGAACCCATCTATAGGCAGCAACCCCTTGGACCTTGCAGTAAAGCCAGATCCCTCTGTATAGGGGTTAAAGGGTGTCTGGGCATCTTGGGGTTCTGCCTAATGCTGCAGTTTGCATTTTGTCTGTCCGAGGTCTGGAATTCCCCCTTTTCACCTTTAACTCACAGACATTACACCATGCATGCTTACACTTTTCTTTTCTCACCCCTGCTATTATATAAAAAGATTATACTAAATTAAAAAGTAAAGCAATTCTCTACTAGAAAAAAAACTATTATCAATGAGTTAAATCTGGTATTGCAGCTACACACAACTGAAATAAATAGGGCTGTGCTGCAATACCAGACATAGCCACTGAACAGGTGTGGCACTGTTTTTGAAGGAAAGTATCCATGTTTTTTTATTCTTGTACAATTTATTACACGGAAGATAAATAGATTAGGGAACAAGGAGGGTCACACCTCAGTTCCTGTACCTGAATGAGAATTAATACCTCCACCTTCGTCACTTGGGTTTCGATGGGAATATTTTAATAAATCAAATGCAGAAATCATCCTTAGAATCCCTCCGTCCTCCCTTCCGTGCACCCACCGATGTAAACTTTTTGGAATAAAGCTGTTCTTGGTATAAAGGATCCCAGAGTGCCGCTGTTTTCCTCCTAAGTTCTTAATTGATCCCTGCATCTACAGCTGAGCAACCCTGATCCATGAATGCCTCTGCACACAGGACTTCAATGCAACAAGGTCAGTGCCCAGTTTCTCTTCTCAGCTAAGTGATTAATCCTTAGAATGTGCTCTATAATTATTACCAATATTCACTTTTCCCCATAATATCCAGACAATTGGATACACTTATTCTAATGATGAACAAGTTTTCTGAATCTGTCACGGAAGTCGAAACTCTGTTTCCGTACCAAGCCAATTATGCTTGAAATTTCTCCTTGAGTAATACGATAATCATACTGAATCAGTGTCAGTGTTTTGCATGCTTCCATCAGTGGTTGCTATCACAAGATGTCCAACTCTTTGTCACGCGGGTCAGACATTCCCACCTCACCATCTTTAAACTTACTTGCCCAACGACGCACAGCGCTCACATCAACACAATCACCATAAACAGCTTGCATTTTCAGATTAATTTCCTTTGGGGTGATGTGGCGCCCCACTGGTCCATGCGCCACTAATGGGGTACTACACCCAGACTAGCGTTTGATGAGCACAAGGAGAGGGGTACTCGGACACCGGGATGGATTTGATGGCGGTGACGGGGAATCACGGGTGGTTGGGTTCCCGGTTCCGTGCCCTGGCTGTCATTTATTTGGTGGGGATATTTACAGGGATTTAAAAAAAAAAGTACGTGACACCACCTGTGGATCCCGGTAATTTGAATACCGGCGCTGCAGGCCGGCCGCTGAGGTGATGATGGGTGCAGCTCAGTATGGTACAGCTCCCCACAGGTGGAGCTTTACTTCAGGGCAGCGGTGATAGAGGATGAGGGGATGAGGGGAGTTGTTCTTACACCTCTGAGGATGCTGAGGCCCTCCGGGCAGCGGCGGGAAGGAAGACAGGCACTGACTCAACTTCAACTCCACCTTACTGGTACCGGCAGATGTTATAGAGAACACGGTACAGTCTGGTTTAACAGGTACTAGTTGTCGGTTCAGGGTACCCCTATGAAGTCTCTAGATGTTCCTTCCTTTATAACTTTCGGAACAATGCAGAAATGGTGGTATTTAGATTATGAGCGCTATACAAGGACACTGCACTGATTAGTATTACCTTTAGGTCTTTATTGAATATTGACAAATGTGAGTCCTCGCCACAACATGTTTCGACACTAATGCGTCTTCCTCAAGTGGATGAGGAACTCTAATTAGCCCCCTCCTTTTATTCACAAAGAGCCTACAACTCGTTGGAGGGGGATGTGTAAAAACTATTAACCATTTCATGACGTTATGAATAAAAACAATCCAATATTAAAAGATCATATAAAACAATTAAAAATACTATACATAAAAATATACTCAATACAAAATACACATGATTAAAAAATACACATGATTAAAAAATAAGCCTATTTGTATTAATATATTAAAAATGCTCCATTGCAGATACTTTCATATACCATATACTTCTATAGCTTTATCATAGCAGCATTCAATCACCTATGGTTAAATTTAACCCTTCAGGGGAAAGAGTCCCCATTTTAAAGATCCAGTAGGATTCTTTTTTGCAGAGTTTATTCTGCCTTTAGCAAACAGTGTGGCGCAACCGAATTTTTATTTTAGAACTTTTGGGGCCTATATCTAATTCTTCCTTCCTCTCTGTCTTTCACCACCTTTGCAGAACTCTCTCGCCAGTCCCCTGGTTTTGTACGGTGAGGCACTGGTTATCCTTGACCGGTACGGACGGGAGCAGCCAGAATGCACTCTCTCTCCCGCCACCGGAATCCTGACTGTTCCCCATGTAGTCTTGGACCGATTATGGGCCTGAGGAGAGAGGTACTGTCTTGTGGCGCCTACCGCTACCCGGTGATTAAGGGCCCATGGCTCGTCGGTTTGCGGTCAGGGATGAACTGCTGACCGCCTCAGTTTCCGTGTTGCCAGTGTTTTTCCCCAGATTCAACCAGCTGGCTACAGTGCTGGTCCGTCCCCTTCTGTCCGGGTCACCCTCCTGGAGATGGGTGATCCTCCTGTCAGAGGGCTGTCTGACTGACTGCCTTCCCAGCCTGTCTCTGATGCTGACTGAACTCCTGACTGACACTAACTGTCACTTAAGTCTCCTTCTCTAATCTAAGCTCAACCCCCTTTTGGACCTATTGAATAATCAGTCCTTTACTCCATAGGTTAAAGCTAAACCCACAACATACAGAGGCACTACATATTTTTGCAAAGTGTAATACCTCCCTGTGGTGCCTAGCCATAGGGGCGCTACACGTGTGCGGTATCCCGGTAACCAGAGGATGGTAATGTTAGTCTGAGGCCCTCATCCCTGTATTCATAAACTTAAAGCTAGCGGAGGGTCATCTGCCTTCAGTTAGCCATCACCCGGTCCAATGCACATCCCCACCAGGATATCGTCCAGGGTTTGTACCCCTTCAGATGGGTATCTTTTCTCTTAAGGTACCTTCACACACGGCAATATTGCATGCAATTTCACTAGCAATTTGCTGGTTGCAGTGAAATCATGGACATATTGTTCCATTTGTACACAGCAACAAAATAGAACAATGTGTCCATGATTTCACTGCAACCAGCAATTTCACAGTGAAATTGCCTAGCAATATTGCCGCGTGTGACGGTACCTTTAGAGAGAAGGGTAACCTCTAACAGACCCGTGGGCCTGGTAGGAAGAGGTCTCCATGCAGGGCCACGCACGGAAGTTCGGAAAGTGCAGTGAGTGAGAAGGACAGAGGTTGAAACCTGAAGGAACACCGTTGAGGGCCTCAGAGAGACTTTGCATCCCTTGGTACCTACCCAGCCAGCTACCCGTGACTGTATACCTTGTAAACTGCTTGAAAGCAGAACAGTAAATACCCGTGCAGAACTAGAAGGTCTCCTGTGTTTCATTTCTACTACGACAACCGGTATTACTGAGGACTGCCCCATGGACCCCACTCCGCCTGCGGGGAGCGACATCATCCGGCTGCCTATCCATCGTCCCCAGAAGTCTGCTGGCAGCGCTGGGGCCATAACCAGACACCACAGGTGGCGTCACGGACATTTTATTTTATCCTTTATTTTATTAAACCCCTTTTTCAGTGACCACCAGGGACACAGACTCGGGCACCGACCAACAGTGATAGCAACCGTAATCAATGCCCGGGATCTGAGTACCCCAGGCCCTGGGGTGAGTCAGTGACACCTTCTGCTGTCAAGAATTCAATGACAATATGTTGCTTTAATCTCATTGACAGACCGTCTGCGCAGGGTTTTGTTCTATACACTATAACAACACAACCGTTCATTGCTAAGGCTTCCTGCCTACCAGAGCTGTAGAGAAGAGTCCACTGAACAGTCCAGTACCTGCCACATGTCAGTGCTACCATCTGTTCCGGAGTTATGAAGGTGGAGGCATTCAATACTATTTCTCTCAGGATCAATAAAATATATTGTATCATTTGTAAGACTAATGCTGTGAGAGAAGACTAGGAAAAAGTGGGGGAGACCTCTGATTGATCAAAGCACATAGCACAGCTATCCAGCCCCACATAAAGCCTGCCCACTTGGAGTAAAACAATCTTAAAGGAACTTGTCCTGTTGTAAATAAAGTCTGATCAGTGAATAACTTGGTCCAGAGAATGAGCAGAAATATAGATATAGCTTTGCTGGAAACAATTTAGTATAACTTATATATATTTTAATTGAAATCCTTAGCGTTTATATGTATAGGAGTCCAGTGGGCGGTCCTTATCAGTGATTGACAGATGTCTCCATGTGCAGTCATACAGGAAAGATTGTCAACCATTGTATAGGAGAAATGAATCATTTCCCAAAAACATATATATCATCTCCATTTGCTCCATATGATCCTGACTTCAGATCAGATACCATTTTCATCATGACATGTTGCCTCTAATAGGAAAGGAAATGACAGACAATACGCAGGTAATATTGAATATTCCTTACCGCACAGCATCTAATACGTCATTTTTTTACTTATACTGATAGGTTTTTTATCAATATGTGATAAGTATATATTATTATTTATGCATTTCTATAGCTATATCTTTCATACCCGGGATTGTGTTGATGATATTAGTGAGTAGATATTGTTTATTAAGGCTGTATCCCAGTAATCTTTAGCAGAGGCATCTGTCAGTACCAGAATTAAAGAATTGGGTGGGGAGTTTTCCAAAGCCAGTTGAAGCCCCTGCATTGCCAATTCTGGGCAGTCACCACCTCCAGAGGCCACCAGACTGTTGAAGAAATCATTAAACTCATCCTTGGATGAGGTTATCCTAACCGGCCCAACAGCTGCAATATAAATGAGGAAAATTCATTAGAAACATAATAGAATTTGAGCCCTCGGGGGCTGATACCTTTGCAGAGTTATTAACAGGGGCGTAACTACAATAGGTGCATTGGTTGCGATCGCACCCGGGCCCTGCAGCCTAGGGGGGCCCCGAAAGTCCCTTTGGCCTATAGAAAAAGACTAATACTATTAAAGATTTGCAATAATTGGGGGCCCCGCTGGAGCTTTTGCATCGGGGCCCCTGGGCCTGAATTTACGCCACTGTTTATTAATATCATTAAGAAGATTCCCGGCATTCTACAAGCTGAGCTGATCAAATTGATTGACGTTTTCTGTGAAAAATTTCCCAAAAGTATTTAAGAAAGTGGTGTTTTTAATATTAATATTAATATTTTCAATGAACAGTGGAATTCCACGCTCTACCACTGAATTATGGCTAAACTGATAGAGACATACCCTAAGTGACTTGCAGCTGTAATCGCAGCAAAAGGTGGCGCTACAAAGTATTAACTCAAGGGGGCCGAATAATATTGTATTATGGGATACTATACTATAATAAAGTATAGTATCCCATAAATAAATATGGGATACTATACTGGAAATTTATCGTATATTTATATTTTCATTAGTCAATGCTAGAGTGTGGAATTCTAATCTTCATGAGATATTTATTTGGTATTCAGTTACATCTAAGATTAGCAATTTCCCAGGGTTTATTGGGACTTCCAGGGACACTACATTATTGAGATTAATTACTGTTTTGCAATCAATATTACCAGTGGCGTAACTTCAGGCCCAGGGGCCCCGATGCGAAAGCTACAACTGGGCCCCAAATTATTATAAATCTTTAATAGTATTAGTCTTTTTCTATAGGCCAAAGGGACTTTTGGGGGCCCCTATGCTGCAGGGCCCGGGTGTGACTGCAACCCCTGCACCTGTGGTAGTTACGCCCCTGAATATTACTTTTCCGCCATCAACTCCAGTGTTGTCTATAGATTTTCAATGAAAGAATTTGCCTGTCCCGAGATATTCTTACAAATGTGTCCCTGTGTAATGGATATATATATATATATATATATATATATATATATATATGGAGTGCCTTGTGAAAGTATTCGGCCCATTGAACTTTTCAACCTTTTGCCGCATTTCAGGCTTCAAACATAAAGATATAAATTCTAATTTTTTTGTGAAGAATCAGCAACAAGTGGGCCACCATCATGAAGTGGAATGAAATTTATTGGATATTTTAAACTTTATTAATAAATAAAAAACTGAAAAGTGGGGCGTGCAATATTATTCAGCCCCTTGAGTTAATACTTTATAGCGCCACCTTTTGCTGCGATTACAGCTGCAGTCTCTTGGGGTTTGTCTCTATCAGTTTTGCACATGGAGAGACTGAAATTCTTGCCCATTCTTCCTTGCAGAACAGCTGGAGCTCAGTGAGGTTGGATTGAGGCGTTTGTGATCAGCAGTTTTCAGCTCTTTCCACAGATTCTCCATTGGATTCAGGTCTGGATGTGACTTGTCCATTCTAACACCTGGATACGTTTATTTTTGAACTATTCCATTGTAGATTTTGCTTTATGTTTGGGATCACTGTCTTGTTGGTCTCAGGTCTTTTGCAGACTCCAACAGGTTTTCTTCCAGAATGGTCCTGTATTTGGCTCCTTCCATCTTCCCATCAATTTTAACCATCTTCCCTGTCCCTGCTAAAGAAAAGCAGGCCCAAACCATGATGCTGCCACCACCATGTTTGACAGTGGGGATCGTGTTTTGAGGGTGATAGCTGTGTTGCTTTTACGCCAAACATATGGTCTTGCAAGGTTCTATTTTGGTTTCATCTGACCAGAGCCCCTTATTCCACATGTTTGGTGTCTCCCAGGCGGCTTGTGGCAAACTTCAAATGAGACTTATTATGGATATCTTTGAGAAATGGCTTTCTTCTTGCCACTCTTCCATAAAGGCCAGATTTGTGCAGTGTACGACTGATTGTTGTCCTATGGACAGACTCTCCCACCTCAGCTGTAGATCTCTGCAGTTCATCCAGAGTGATCATGGGCCTTTTCACTGCATCTCTGATCAGTCTTCTCCTTGTTCGAGATGAAAGTTTAGAGGGACGGCCGGGTCTTGGTAGATTTGCAATAATCTGATACTCCTTCCATTTCAATATGATCGCTTGCACAATGGCTCCTTGAGATGATTAACACCTGGGAAATCTTTTCTTATTCAAATCCGGCTTTAAACTTCACCACAACAGTATCTTGGGCCTGCCTGGTGTGTTCCTTGGTCTTCATGATGCCCTCTGCACTTGAAACAGAACCCTGAGCCTATCACAGAGCAGGTGCATTTATACGGAGACTTGATTACACACAGGTGGATTCTATTTATCATTACCAGTCATTTAAGACAACATTGGATCATTCAGAGATCCTCACTGAACTTCTGAAGTGAGTTTGCTGCACTGAAAGTAAAGGGGCTGAATAATATTGCACCCCCACTTTTCAATTTTTTATTTGTTAAAAAAGTTTAAAATATCCAATAAATTTCCTTCCACTTCACGATTGTGTCCCACTTGTTGTTGATCCTTCACAAAAAAAAATTCAAATTTTATATCTTTATGTTTGAAGCCTGAAATGTGGCAAAAGGTTGAAAAGTTCAAGGGGGATAAATACTTTCACAAGGAACTGTATATAGATACTGGGTTGGACTGGGGTATCTGGCGCCCCCCACAGAAATTGACTCCAGGGGCCCACCCTTCAGCTAAATGTAAATACCATAAACCCACTATAGTGGCTGCTCCTGCACATCACTGTGTGCTCAACATAACTGCGATGTACAATTACTGTAGTTTGCAGTAAAGTGCACCTGTCACCAGTTTTGGGGGTTGTGAACCCTACCCACTGCCCTAAACATGATGTAATTGGGGTTCCTGTAGCCCCTTTATATACCCAGATGCCCCCTGCACCTCAACAATAGTTTTATTCTGTCCTGCGCCATAACTAAATTCTTTTATGGGTCATATGGGGGTCTGCAGATTGCGGTCAGCGCAGCCCCACTCCATGCCAACTCTGCCCCTCCTGAGTGTGCATGTAAATGACTCAGGACTCATCCACACAATTCCCACATTGCCCGCCTGCGCAGTGGTGCACCTCACTGTACCCTTTTGAACAGCCAGTGATTCCACTGCGCAGGCGCCAGACTTAAGTCTTTTATCAGCCACACAGTGCCTGAAGTCTCCAATGGGGCACAGTGAGGCGCCACTGCACAGGTGTGAGAGGTGGAAATTGTGTGGTTGATGTCCTGAGTCATTCACTTGCACAATCAGGAGGGGTGGTGCTGACCGTAATCTGCAGACCCCATATGTCCCATAAAACAAAATTAGGATATGGCACAGGACAGAATAAAACTCTATTTCTGAGGTGCATGGGGATGTCTGGGGATATAAAGGGGTTACAGGAACCCCTAATACATCATGTTAAAGGAGGTGGACAGGGTTTTCAACCCCTAAAACTGGAGACAGGTGCACTTTTAAAGAGATTCTTTGGTGAAATCAAGTTATCAGCGATCCACAGGTTAGGAAGGTGATAACTTATCTATTGGTGGAATTCAACCATGGAACACCACACCACTGGGAGAATGTGGCACTTTTATACCCATTATAAAATGCAGCGGCAGGTAATGGTGTGACCACAGCTCCATTCATCATCATTGGGGCTTCCAGAATAAGCCAAACACAGCGCTCACAGCCACTGAGGGAATGAGCGGATCAGTGGTCGGGCTGTACATCAGCTCCAGTCTAATGGGGAGAAAATAAACCTATCAATAAGGATCGTCTTTATGTTTTAACTTGTGTTTTAATGTTTTGTTTTTTTTAAATGAGTTTTAAAAGGGTTATCCAGTATAATTAAAAAAAATGTGCCTAAGCACCAACAAGCAAGTAGCTGCCACCAACCTGCTTGTTGTGCCCAGTAATTTTTTCTGCATTTCTCACCAACTTATGGTTTTGTCTTACAAATACTGAGATAAAAATCTCACCAAATACTCAATGTTCAATAGGAGGTAATCCAATTCTATGCTGGCCACGCTCCCCGTAGTAATGAACTTCTTGTCCACATATAAAATTTATTGCTCAACACATATGAAGATATAGAAAACAGATACAACGCGTTTTGGCTGGGACAACTGCCAAAACGCGTTGTATCCATTTTTTATATTTTTGTATGTTTTGAACAATAAATTTTATATGTGGACAAGAAGTTCTTAAAATCATTACCACGGGGAGCGCGGCCACCATAGAATTGGATTACCTCCTATTGAACCTTTATGCCTGTGGGAATCCGTGGCAGGACACAACACAGGATCAATTCAAGGCAAGTAGCAGACCCGGATAAACATCCGAAGCGTGAGGAATCTTTGGAAAAACCATATACTTGAAGTTTTATGGCAAAAGGTGAGTACATAAAACTTCATTAAAAGGGCACTAGAGAGTTACATTGGTAATGCGCTTAGATTGGCGCCGCATGTTTTTTTTTTATATATACAGTACAGACCAAAAGTTTGGACACACCTTCTCATTCAAAGAGTTTTCTTTATTTTCATGACTATGAAAATTGTAGATTCACACTGAAGGCATCAAAACTATGAATTAACACGTGGAATTATATACTTAACAAAAAAGTGTGAATCGACTGAAAATATGTCTTATGTTCTAGGTTCTTCATAGTAGCCACCTTTTGCTTTGATTACTGCTTTGCACACTCTTGGCATTCTCTTGATGAGCTTCTAGAGGTAGTCACAGCCTTATAAATGGGGTTGGGCCCATCAGTTGTGTTGTGCAGAAGTCTGGTGGATACACAGCTGATAATCCTACTGAATAGACTGTTAGAATTTGTATTATGGCAAGAAAAAAGCAGCTAAGTTAAGAAAAACGAGTGGCCATCATTACTTTAAGAAATGAAGGTCAGTCAGTCTGAAAAATTGGGAAAACTTAGAAAGTGTCCCCAAGTGCAGTTGCAAAAGCCATCAAGCGCTACAATAAACTGGCTCACATGAGGACCGCCCCAGGAAAAGTAGACCAAGAGTCACCTCTGCTGCGGAGGATAAGTTCATCTGAGTCACCAACCTCTGAAATCGCAGGTTATCAGCAGCTCAGATTAGAGACCAGGTCAATGCCACACAGAGTTCAAGCAGCAGACACATCTCTACAACAACTGTTAAGAGGAGACTTTGTGCAGCAGGCCTTCATGGTAAAATAGCTGCTAGGAAACCACTGCTAAGGACAGGCAACAAGCAGAAGAGACTTGTTTGGGCTAAAGAACACAAGGAATGGACATTAGACCAGTGGAAATCTGTGCTTTGGTCTGATGAGTCCAAATTTTAGATCTTTGGTTCCAACCATCGTGTCTTTGTGCGACACAGAAAAGGTGAACGGATGGACTCTACATGCCTGATTCCCACCGTGAAGCATGGCGGAGGAGGTGTGATGGTGATGGGGTGCTACGCCAGATGACCTGGCCTCCACAGTCCCTAGACCTGAACCCAATCGAGATGGTTTGGGGTGAGCTGGACCGCAGAGTGAAGGCAAAAGGGCCAACAAGTGCTAAGCATCTCTGGGAATTCTTTCAAGACTGTTGGAAGACCATTTCCGGTGACTACGTCTTGAAGCTCATCAAGAGAATGCCAAGAGTGTGCAAAGCAGTAATCAAAGCAAAAGGTGGCTACTTTGAAGAAACCTAGAATATAAGACATATTATCAGTTGTTTCACACTTTTTCGTTAAGTAAATAATTCCACATGTGTTAATTCATGGTATTGATAGTCATGAAAATACAGAAAACTCTTTGAATGAGAAGGTGTGTCCAAACATTTGGTCTGTACTGTATATATATATGTATATGTGATGTACCACAGCTCTTGGGCAGGGGAGGATATAGGAGAGTATGCAGACGTTATAGCTTGGGATCACAGCAGATTCTTTCTGGAAGGGTGCACTCACTTCTGCGTTTCTTGAATCTGTGAGATTCTCTGCGAGAAAACTAGCAATGTGTCATGCGTTTATTCATCCGTATGACATGTGGATGGCATATAGATGTCATGCTAGTGTGCATTTTTCCTCATCTAGCATCTGTATGTCATGAATATCATGCTTATGACATGCATTTATAACATGGCCTTTCCCATTCTGTTAAAAGTTAGGACAGATAGGCCAGGGTCACACATGGCAACTGTTTTTGCCTGGGAACCGTTTTCGGGACCATTTTCCTCATTTTTTTTTTCAAAGTCTAAAAACGCATATCAGTTAACGAATGGTGCCCTTATGTATAGCTGCGTTTTTCTTTGATTTGTCCCTGGCTCAAACAAATGCTGGCCCTATGGGGAAGCTATGTATTAACATAGGGTACCTAAAGGCACCATGCGTTAACGCATATGCGTTTTTGGTGAAAAATGACTAAGTCCAAAAACGTCCAAGGTCTCAGGGAACACTATTGGCACCATAAATTTGACAGATTCGTATTTGTAAGCCCTCAAAAAAGCGGATTGGCATGTGTAAACCTGGCCATAGGTAGATAGATAGATAGATAGATAGATAGATAGATAGATAGATAGATAGATAGATAATAGGGCAGATAGATCGACCATACCTATCTCCCGCTGCCTTCTTCTGGGGCTACTCATTAAGCTTCATGCATATTCACTGCACTGAATAAAAACGGACAATCACAGACAATCCCTCTTTGTGACATCAACTGTGATTGGTTGCTGCAATCAGACTGTGCCCCCACAATCTGTACCGGTGTCTGTGCTTGGTTGCCATACACATTAGTGTATGACTACTAACCTACCTTCATATGTGTGTCAAATAAATAAGTAATGGGAAAAAAATGCATACTGGTCCCCCGTATTTTTGATTCTCAGTACAGATAAAGAGGACAGTTGCGGGCGTCAGCCCCCAGCTATATACTTTATATTGGCTGAGTATCCCCACATTATTTTTTTTATTAAATAAATAATTTTTAAAAACAGCAATCTCCCACCCCCCCCAATTTGATACTCGATCAAGATTAAGCACATGGATGGATGATGTTATTCTTACCCTGGGGAAGCACATAGTTATTGCCTCCACCAGGGTACGAATAGCAGCCCCATAGAATTTGCCACATTCTTTAGAAACACCAAATCCTGGTGCTTTACCTTGCTCTTCACAATGCCCTGATGCAGTGGCATCGAGGTGATAGAAGGGGTTAATGACAGCTGAGTATTGACAGCTTGTCATCAAGCCCTGCATTGGCAATGTCAAGTGTCTATGAATGTACTATGTATATGCATCTTCTTAATATTTTGCCATATTTTTATAGTAATGATAACAACCTGCAAATATTAAATTTATAGTATAATTCGGGAATGTAAATCCAGCAATACAATGTAACCCAATGACAGTCATGGTAACATACTTGGATCATTAAATTCGACCATGGTATATTGGCGAACACCACATGGGAACCGGGCAGTGACACGGTCCAGGAGCCAACTGTTCACAGCCTTCAGCTCTAGAAAATCATCGTACATTGACCCTGTGGTGTCCACCAGGTAAGTCAGGGAGTAAGATTCTGGAGGAAACAAGAGAATAGAATAGTAATATCATACATCAAGCAATATAATATAAATCTACAGTGGTGGGATAGTAGGATCCATTTAGTTCTATATATACCGTAATCAATTTTGTGAATGATTGTAATTCCATCTCAAAGTATCATTCCTCTGTAAAATGGAAGACCAGTTTGTATTTTAGGATAGGAGATATTATATTCTTCTTTGTTTGAAATGAAGCCTAAGACAACATTGGATTACCAATTACCAACTAATCTGTGTACGGTCTCCTACTGTATACTGGGGGCTATGGGTCAACTCCAGTTGTAACATGGGGCTATGTGTGGCCTCCTGCTGTAATACAGGGGGCTATTCACAGCCATTTCTCTTTACTGCAGGATGTGTGTGAACTCCTGTTGCATATTGGAGGCTGTGTGTGCTCTCCTGTGGATTTGTGTGGCCTCCTTCTGTACACTGGGGGCTGTCTGCAGCCTCCTGCTGTATACTGGGGGCTATGTTCACCACCTTCTGTAAACTGGAGACTGTGAGCAACATCCTGCTGTATACTGGAAGCTGTGTGTGGCATTCTGTTGTATACTGGGGGCTGTATGCAGCCTCCTGCTGTATACTGGGGCAGTGTGCAGCCTCCTGCTGTATATTGAGGGCTGTGTGTGATCTCCTGTTATATACTGGGGGTTGAGTGCAGCCTCCTGGTGTATTCTGGAGGTAGGGCAGTATGCAGTCTCCTGTTGTATATTGGGGGCTGTGTGCGAGATCCTGCTGTATACTGGGCTATGTGCAACCTGCTGCTGTACACTGGGGGCTGTGTGCGGCCACCTACTGTATACTTGGGGCTGTGTGTATCCTCCCGCTGCATACTGGGGGCTGTGTGGAGTGTTTTGCTTCATACTAGGGACTCTGTGCGGCTTCCTGCTGTATACAAGAGCTGTGTGCAGCCTCCTGCTGTATTATGCAGGCTGTGTTTGGCTTTCACTGTACATTGGGGGCTGTATACTGAGGAGTTGTGTTGTATACTGAGGAGTTGTGTGCAGCCCCCTGCTGTATACTAAGGCTGGTTTCACACTGGCATTCCCCTCCGCAGCGTTCTGCAGAGGGGAATCGCCATGTGAGCGCAGCCACCGCAAGCTCCTATGTTTATAATGGGAGCGCACGGTGCTGCGCTTGACTGCGCATGACTGTGCGCACCCATTCACTGCCATATGTGATTTGTGCGCAGGCGGATGCCTGCATACAAATCACACAGTCTCGTCCGCCTCAGGAATGCAACATGTCGTGTTCCTGGTGCGGACGAGACTGTGTGATTTGTGCGCAGGCATCCGCCTGCAAACAAATCACATATGGCAGTGATTGGGTGCGCACGGTCATGCGCTGTAAAGCGCAGCACCGTGCGCTCCCATTATAAACATAGGGGCTTGCGGTGGCTGCGCTCACATTGCGGATCCCCTCTGCAGAACGCTGCGGAGGGGTCCGCAAGTGTGAACCCAGCCTAAGAGCTGTGTGTGGTTTCCTGCTGTATACTGGGGGATAGTTGGCTATGCGCGTCACTGTTGTTCTTTTGCATCGACAGATCTGTCTCTGCGTGCTAATCAAGTGACCTATCACATGATCTTTCAAAAGTTGATCAGGTGACTTGTCACAAAATACTTGCCGTTGGGAGGGCCCTTGCCTTCTTAATAGCCTGAGGCCCTAGCCACTCTTAATCTGCCCTAGGTCCTCACTGAGATCAGTTTTCTAATTTTCCCAAATGTCCAGGGAATTTGAAATGTTACAGATTGTTGTAAGAATAAACAGAAGGTGTGTTAAGTGTGTATGTGGCTTTGTGGTTTGTGTGGCTGCTGCCTTACTGGCAGTCATGTCCCAGTGTGACATTGCCCAGAAGTCCTTGTCTTCGGCAGCTTCCCTGAATGTTTCACAGACATGCATAACCTGTTTTATACTACCCTGTTTCCCTGAAAATAATACACCATCTTATATTAATTTTTGCTCCGAAAGATGCACCATGTCTTATTTTCGGGCGGTGTCTTAAGAAGAATTCATATTTATTGATTAACAAAAAAATGAACATTTATTATATACTGTATAGCAGGCGTCATCACTAACCAGCGTAAATAAACTGTGTCATCCATCCATCATCCATCTGCAGTCCCCATCAACCCCAAGTATTCCTCTGTAGCTCCCATCATCCCCCAATAACCGTCTGTAGCCCCATCATCCCCCAATATCCCTCTGTAGCCCCCATCATCCTCCAATATCCCTCTGTAGCCTCCCTTCATCCTCCAATATCCCTCTGTAGGCACACACAGTCAGACACACACATACAGTCAGACACACACACAGACATACGCATACAAACACACACAGTGCCACTACGGTATCACTGGAGCCTGCTGGAGCTTACCACTGTCACCACCGCCGCCGCTTGATGTCACCCGTTGTGTAGGAAGCTGGACCCCGTATATGTACGATGGTAAGCCATGAGCCAATCAGGCGGCTGCTGGCGTCTGATTGGCCGTGGCATCACCGTACATCTACACTGAGCGGCGCAGATGACCTCTGTACAAGAGATGTACGGTAATGCCTCGGTCAATCAGACGGCAGCAGTCGCCTGATTGGCTGATGGCTTACCATCGTACATCTACGGCGCCCGGCTATGTACACACCAGGTGACATCAAGCGGCAGCAGTGGTGGCAGCGGCAAGCTCCAGAGGACATGGCGGAACAATGGCGGCGGCAAGAGGCAGAGGCACGTGAGTATCAATTTTTTTTTTTTTTGCTGGCCATGTCTTATTTTTGGAGGAAGGGAGGGTGCCTTATATTAAGCACCATGGCCAAAACCCTATTATGTCTTACTTTCGGGGGGCGCCTTATTTTTGGGGAAACACATGTATGTCCTTAGTTGGCTATAGAAACCAATCGAAAGCTGAGCTGTGATTGGTTGCTATAGGCTTCCTGACAAATATCCAGGCTAACTGTGAAAACAGCCAAGACAATATCTATTATCTCACACATACAAACAGTAAATAAGGCTTTTTTTGGCAAATGACTGTAAAGCGTGGGGTTAAAATATCCCCTCAAAACACAGTCTATGATGTTCCCTGAGTCAGCTGAGGTGGCTATGCAAAATATTGTGAATGTGAATGCGACAGTACGGATTCCTTTAGCGGACGCACACACACACATACATACACTCAGCTTTATACATTAGCTTACACTACTTTATCCACAGCCTCCTTATGCCAAAAGATGACTGAGCCAATGATGGTGTTACAATGTATGTCCAAGAAATGCCTATATAAGTTTGAGACGATGATTTAATAAAGACTGGACACTGAGAAAAAGAGAGAGCTGCTTCTAAACCATGATTTGTCTCAGGGGGCTTCTCTGATTCCAGCATACTGGGGTCTATAACGTGATCAGGAGCACCCACACAAAGTCTTATGGCCACTTTACACGTCCCTACGTCGGTCCGATATTGGATCCAACGACGCGGGAGCGCGCACTTTTTGGGCAGAATTCCAAGATCGCATAGGAGATGTTACACAGCGCGATATCGGCAGGCAGCGCAACTGCGATGTGTACGCCCCCTTGTACGGCCGACCCAGGAACGACTATTTAACATGGAGAGAATAGGGAAGTTGTACTTCACATCGTAGTTGGGCTTTCACACAGCACGATCCGGCCACAACGTCCATCCAATATCGGCCCGTTGGAGAGCAGGCTCATTTGATTCCCGATATCGTTTTGGCATCGTTCGTGCGTCGTATTGGACATTTACACAATACAACGCACAAACGATATCGGGGCCAACGCATGAACTACGTGACTTTTTATCGGAGTTGGACTCCGATATCGGGACGTGTAAAGTGGCCATTATATGTCCCATGCAGATTGGCAACGACAGTGGCATGCATAGGTTTGGGCACCCCTGGTCAAAATTATTATTATGAAAAGTGAATCAAGCTGAAGATGAAATCTAAAGGCATAAAGTTGAAGATGACACATTTGCTTTTATTTTAGGCAAGGAAAATATTTGTATATATATTATATACCGTACATGTATATGTATTCTTTTTAACCCAGGTGTCTTATTGTGTGAACACAATAAATGATATGACTTACCTGTTTCGGAAACACATTCTTTTCCAACACTTGTTGCTGTAAAGATGTCAAAAATAGTGATTGTTACTAATCCATAAAGTAGCAAATATATACCTACTACCCACCTAATTCACAAATACTGATATCTCATCATAACCTTAAGAATACATACAATCTATCAATATCCATGTGGGGTATAAATCTATCTATGGAGGCAGCTATTTTACATGAAGAAGTAGCGGCCATAATTACACCTGGTGAATGACGGGTTCACAAGCTTCTGCTACATAGGGAGGAACAGGTATTATTAAAGGGGTTGTCCCACTAATAAAAGTTCATTTCAACCAATAGATCTTGCAGAAATAAAAGGCTCCACAATTTGATGTATTAAAGAAAAAAGTTCCCGTGCTGAAATTATGTAAAAAATGTGTCCCATGGTAGATGCTAGAATGTGTGAGCTGTTTCTAGATTAATGCAGTGGATAATCAGGAGGTTAATGAGCGGCCCAGGAAATACAAGCATGTGGACCCCGCTAAGTATGAGCTGATACTTAGTCAATGTTTTCTTTCTTTATACAGCCCCCTCAGCCCCCATTTCAGAACATAAAAGTTTGAGTTCGAGGTTTGGACCCAAGTTTGGGTCAAGTCCGGTCATGAACATGGAAGTCATGACGGGTCTGCTGATCTCGAACATCGGCAAATTCTTCCCTTCACTAATCACAACTGATTATTTATGTGCTGGGAAACATTTCCATACTTGTTTTATCACAGGAGTGAGTACTTCTGCCACATCTCCAGCCCTCTGAGCTCATCATAAGTGATATCAGAGGCTGCCATAGCACCTACATCACCAATTTGATTTATGCTTAGCTCAGGGGGACTGGAGATGTGGTATAAACTCTCACCTCTGTGATAAAACAGGAAGGGAAATGTCATAGGCTAGGGTCAGACTTGGGAGCTTGCATCCGTTGGAAGGATGCATTGAAGGATCCTTTTTTTCCCCTTGCCATTTTCATGGCATGTATGTTCTTTTTTAGTGCATTAATGCATGGGTTTTCCTTAGACTCCCATGTTAAAAAAGCATGCATTTTTGCAAAAGCACCAAAAACGCTGCAGACTGCGTTTTGTGGTGCACTTTTGCAATGCGTTTTTTGCATTGGAGTCTATGGGTGCGTTAACGCATGCATTTTTCAACATTTGCACATGAATCTAGCTCATTCATTTAGCAAATGCATGACACAAGTCTGACCCTAGCCTTACCTTACAGAAAGCAGCAGCTATGATCCCATGCTGAATACTCTCTTTTATATCTTCCCCAGTATAGAAGATGTGATATGATCAGACCATGTCCCTTTACAGTCAGACCCATCCATTACACAGTACATAGCAGGGACACATATATAAGATTATCTCAGCACAGGAGATGTGGTATGATCAGACCATGTCTCTATACGGTCAGACACATCCATTACACAGTACATAGCAGGGACACATATATAAGATTATCTCCGCACAGTAGATGTGGTATGTTTAGACCATGCACATGTATGATCAGACACATCAATTAAACAGTACATAACAGGGACACATGGATAAGATTATCTCAGCACAGGAGATGTGGTATGATCAGACCATGTCCCTGTACGGTCAGACACATCCATTACACAGTACATAGCAGAACACATATATAAGATTATCTCAGCACAGGAGATGTGGTATGATCAGACCATGTCCCTGTATGGTCAGACACATCCATTACACAGTATATAGCAGGAACACATATTATCTCAGCACAGGAGATGTGGTATGATCAGACCATGTCCCTGTATGGTCAGACACATCCATTACACAGTACACAGCAGGAACACATATTATCTCAGCACAGGAGATGTGGTATGATCAGACCATGTCCCTGTGCGGTCACACACATCCATTACACAGTACATAGCAGAGACACATATACAAGATTATCTCAGCACAGGAGATGTGGTATGATCAGACCATGTCCCTGTAAGGTCAGACACATCCATTACACAGTACATAGCAGGTGCCCTTATATAAGATTATCTCAGCACAGGAACATTTTTTTCTGCTAATTTGGAAAAGTGCCAAGATATTTATTTCCTTCGTAGATCTATTCTAGAGATTGTGCATTTACTGTATGAGAATGTTGTTGTTATAGTATCTCCTGTAAAGGGTAAAAAAAAGCTTAACATAGCAGATGTATCATCCTAATTTTTCAGTAACCAACAATCAATTCCATATCTTGTACCCACCTATTGCTAGTAGAAAAATGAAGGTCAGATACCATAGACACATGATTATGTTATCCAGTGACTGTCATGAAGACTTGATGGCTTGTAGGTATGTCCTGCTCGGTCTCTTCTCCTGGCTTTTTCTAATATCAGAGCTCGGCGTGAGCTGCTTTTATAAAGTTTAGTAAGGGAGTGGACGGTCAGATGACGGACAGATCATTCATATTATATTTCATTCCTTTCCTTGCCCCCTAATTTCCCTAAAATGATATTGCATTTTGAATTGGAGTCACCCAAGTATTTTAATCAGAGAAATTCATGCTTAGTGAACTCGTAATAAATTGTTTTGTTAAACTTATATACATTCTCCTGATGTTTTCCGAGTGATAAGACAAAAGGTGTTATTGTCCTGTAGCTCTGACAACCTCCTCATTAATAATTGTGTCACTCACTCTTTCAATAATATGATTAATGTTCTCCTTGGTTGCCACAGTGTAAAACCTATAACTATAATTTGAAGTTGGTTCAAGATTGAATTGAGAAGGTTCTTATATATATTTCAATCAGTACCCATCTGGCCACGAAGATCCTTTTTCACAAAAATTCGATCTTTACTCTCTAGTTTCATTTGGAAAGGAAAGAAACCAAGGGTGGGTTTCGAGACCTTGTCGGCGCCCCGCCATTGCGGGGGAGTGGGTCTTCCAGACCTCGGCAAATATTGTCAGGCTGCCATCTTGGTTAGACTTTTGGACTGGTACTTTAGAGAGGCTTCTAAGAAATGGGTCCAGATTGAACAAGACGGGATAGCCATACCTCTCCGATACTTACAGTGGATCCCCAGTCACTTCATTAAAGATCACGAGAACATTGGAACCCTGAAGGCATGGATGTCCTTGTCGGCGGGTAATCCAGATCTTCAGACTATGAGCCCATTGACTCTCATCTTTCGCAATCCAGCTTTCCTCCGAGGCTTCGATAGGCAATACTTTTTGGGTTGGCGTTTCAATGATGATATTCGTATTGGGAATGTCTTACAACAAGGTGAGCTTCCCACATTTAACGTTCTTCAAAGTAAGGCCTCCGACTCAAAACTAAACTGGTGGGAGTATCTCCAGCTACGTTCTTTCCTAAAGATGGTGACATTTTTGGAGGGCCCTGAGCTTCGTCTTTTGCCCCTAGAGGCTATCCTTTCTTGTGAGTCTCCGCCCGATCGAGGTATTTCAGCTATTTACCAAGTCCTATCGGTGAGGGATAATAATGTCAAACTTAAATACCAGATTAGTTGGGAGAGAGAGTTGGGAGGTCCCATCTCATGTGAAGAGTGGAGGAGGTGCTTTCTTATGACGCACAAGTTGCCCGGCTCATGCGATGCTCAGGAAAAGAGCTATAAAATACTGTTCAGGTGGTATATCACTCCAGACAGGCTGCATAAATTCTCCTCTGCTGAATCTGGGCTTTGCTGGAGATGTGGATCCAAAGAGGGTACGATGCTACATATTTGGTGGGGCTGTTCCCTGATCAAAGAGTTCTGGGAAAAGGTATTTCGTAATTATAGGCTGGTTACAGGTAAACAAGTAACGGGAACTCCGGAGTTGGCTTTGCTCTCTTTGTTGCCTGGTTCGGTGAGGGCTCAAAAGAAGGACATTTTGGGATTCTGCCTCTCGGCTGCCAGAGCAGTGATTCCTCGGCACTGAAAGTCTACGGAACCCCCTTCCATCATCGAATGGTTTTCGGAGGTGGAATTGTATTATAGAATGAAAGAGATAGCGGCAGGACTGTCTCAGACTCTGCCCTCTTTCTCTGTCACTTGGTCTGACTGGATAACTTTTAAAGACTCCAATAATTATGATCTGTTACTCTCTTAAAGGGAGTCCGGATCTTCCCCCCAATCCTTTTAGGGTAACTCATTCGACTGTTCTCGGTCTATCTGACATGTATGTGAATCCAGTAAATATATTGTTCTTTCTTTCTCCCCTTTTTTTTTTTTTTTTTTTTTTTCTTTTCTTCTCTCTTTCTCCCTTCCTTTCTTCCCCCCCCCCCCATCCTGGGCAGATTTATGAGTTATGGTCAATGATCTGGTTGGAGGACGGCAATAACCATTATATGGCCTTTTTGATAAAATAAAAATAATAACAGAACTTTTCAGTTTTAACATTTTCATCTTAATTCCATACCTATTGTGAAAGTATGGAAGGTATTCTTTTGTTATATTTTCATTTATTATTAACCTTTCTATGAGTCTAGGACTATTGACAAAACATACTGTGTACTTTAACTCATAGAATAGTCATGATTCCGGAACACTACAGTGTTCTTGATTTTTATATGTATTCTACTTGATATGTGAACGTTCTATACCTTTGTTTAATAAAAACATATATACCAAAAAAAAAAAAGATTGAATTGAGTCTTCACTGTGGATAGCTCACCAAATAACAGATATAAGTAATCCTAGTGTATTCAAAATTTTCAGCAAAGGTATTACTTCTAAAATATAACTTTTAATGGTTTCTCTAAAAATAATGGGAACGATCAGTCCCAACTTATACAGTCGAGCATTAGATACAAGTAGAAGGGGTAAAAATGGGAAAATAATTACCCTGTTGCTTCCCTAGCTTGCCCTGCCTGTCAACGGATTTTTCAACACGTAAAAACCCCTATAAAGGTGTCCTTGTACCACGACGGCTATCTCTGCTGTCCCTTATGGTGATTGGGAGTGGGTCATAACAATCTTTCTGGACTCCCCTGTTACCCAATATACTTAGTGGGTCCACAAAAATATATATATATAGGGTTAATCCCAGCAAGTCCTGGTCCATCCCTTAGACTCAGTGGTGATAAAAAATACCACTTTAGGAATTCTCAACCCAAAAATATGGTGGCTGACCTCACCATTAAAAAAGACCATGCCGCCAAGAGGAGAAGGATGATCAGAGACTTATCACATCGCCAAGAGGAGAAGGATGATGAGAGACTTATCACATCGCCAAGAGGAGAAGGATGATCAGAGACTTATCACATCGCCAAGAGGAGAAGGATGATCAGAGACTTATCACATCGCCAAGAGGAGAAGGATGATCAGAGACTTATCACATCGCCAAGAGGAGAAGGATGATCAGAGACTTATCACATCGCCAAGAGGAGAAGGATGATCAGAGACGTATCACATCGCCAAGAGGAGAAGGGTGATCAGAGACTTATCACATTGCCAAGAGGAGAAGGATGATCAGAGACTTATCACATCGCTAAGAGGAGAAGGATGATCAGAGACTTATCACATCGCCAAGAGGAGAAGGATGATCAGAGACTTATCACATCGCCAAGAGGAGAAGGATGATCAGAGACTTATCACATCGCTGAGAGGAGAAGGATGATCAGAGACTTATCACATCGCCAAGAGGAGAAGGATGATCAGAGACTTATCACATCTCCAAGAGGAGAAGGATGATCAGAGTATTATCACATCGCCAAGAGGAGAAGGATGATCAGAGACTTATCACATCGCCAAGAGGAGAAGGATGATCAAAGACTTATCACATCGCTAAGAGGAGAAGGATGATCAGAGACTTATCACATTGCCAAGAGGAGAAGGATGATCAGAGACTTATCACATCGCTAAGAGGAGAAGGATGATCAGAGACTTATCACATCGTCAAGAGGAGAAGGATGATCAGAGACTTATCACATCGCTAAGAGGAGAAGGATGATCAGAGACTTATCACATCGCCAAGAGGAGAAGGATGATCAGAGACTTATCACATCGCCAAGAGGAGAAGGATGATCAGAGACTTATCACATCGCCAAGAGGAGAAGGATGATCAGAGACTTATCACATCACCAAGAGGAGAAGGATAATCAGAGACTTATCACATTGCCAAGAGGAGAAGGATGATCAGAGACTTATCACATCGCCAAGAGGAGAAGGGTGATCAGAGACTTATCACATCGCCAAGAGGAGAAGGATGATCAGAGACTTATCACATCGCCAAGAGGAGAAGGATGATCAGAGACTTATCACATCACCAAGAGGAGAAGGATGATCAGAGACTTATCACATTGCCAAGAGGAGAAGGATGATCAGAGACTTATCACATCGCTAAGAGGAGAAGGATGATCAGAGACTTATCACATCGTCAAGAGGAGAAGGATGATCAGAGACTTATCACATCGCTAAGAGGAGAAGGATGATCAGAGACTTATCACATCGCCAAGAGGAGAAGGATGATCAGAGACTTATCACATCGCCAAGAAGAGAAGGATGATCAGAGACTTATCACATCGCCAAGAGGAGAAGGATGATCAGAGACTTATCACATCACCAAGAGGAGAAGGATAATCAGAGACTTATCACATTGCCAAGAGGAGAAGGATGATCAGAGACTTATCACATCGCCAAGAGGAGAAGGGTGATCAGAGACTTATCACATCGCCAAGAGGAGAAGGATGATCAGAGACTTATCACATCGCCAAGAGGAGAAGGATGATCAGAGACTTATCACATCGCCAAGAGGAGAAGGATCATCAGAGACTTATCACATTGCCAAGAGGAGAAGGATGATCAGAGACTTATCACATCGCTAAGAGGAGAAGGATGATCAGAGAGACTTATCACATTGCCAAGAGGAGAAGGATGATCAGAGACTTATCACATCGCTAAAAGGAGAAGGATGATCAGAGACTTATCACATCGCTAAAAGGAGAAGGATGATCAGAGACTTATCACATCGCCAAGAGGAGAAGGATGATCAGGGACTTATCACATCGCCAAGAGGAGAAGGATGATCAGAGTATTATCACATCGCCAAGAGGAGAAGGATGATCAGGGACTTATCACATCGCCAAGAGGAGAAGGATGATCAGAGACTTATCTCATCGCCAAGAGGAGAAGGATGATCAGAGTATTATCACATCGCTAAGAGGAGAAGGATGATCAGAGACTTATCACATCGCCAAGAGGAGAAGGATGATCAGAGACTTATCACATCTCCAAGAGGAGAAGGATGATCAGAGTATTATCACATCGCTAAGAGGAGAAGGATGATCAGAGACTTATCACATCGCCAAGAGGAGAAGGATGATCAGAGTATTATCACATCGCCAAGAGGAGAAGGATGATCAGAGACTTATCACATCGCCAAGAGGAGAAGGATGATCAGAGTATTATCACATCGCCAAGAGGAGAAGGATGATCAGAGACTTATCACATCGCCAAGAGGAGAAGGATGATCAGAGACTAATGGTGCTGTCACACCAGGCGACGTCGCTAGCGACATCGCCGAAAAAGTGACGTACCAGCGATGTCGCTAGCGACGTCGCGCTGTGTAAACGAGCGGCGCGACCACATTTTATCGCTGGTCGCAGGTTGTCAGGTTTACGGGAAGAACCGTAAACCTGTCAACCGGCGACCTGCGATAAGGCTGGATCGCGCCGTGTGACATCGCCAGAGCGATGTCAGCGGCGATCCAGCCTATACCGCAGCATTGTTGCGGATCGCTCGCTGGCCGGCCGCAGCGATGCTGTGTGACAGCTGGCCTGCGATGTCGGGAGCGAGCGGGCACCCGCGCATCGCTTCCGACATCGCTGGCCAGATCGTGCTGTGTGACAGCACCATTAGCACAATGCCAAGAGGAGAAGGAGGATCAGAGTGTTATCACATCTGGCTGCCCCGTTTGGCAAATAGGGGGAGGAATGTGATGACATGGACACTTTCAATGCATAGCATGGGTTAAGTTTCTTAACCTTTAGCCAGACATGATGATATTTTGTTTAGTCACTTGTGATAAGCTACTCATTGTTTCCACAAGACTTATAGGAGTCTGCTATTGTTTAATATTTGTAATGTAATTATTTCACCCCTTTGTCTGTGAAGGTCAAAGGCTCAGAGAACTTAATCATGCTAACCTCCCATTGTCTTAGTATGTGTACCTTCAGATTCTATGTAAATTATGTATTTGAGTCTCCTCTGCCAGCAATGCAATACTACTAGAGATATTATTAAGGCTGAGACTGCTGCCTATTACATTGTGTGTTTTGTAGGGTATGTGTTATATGCTGTTAACTGTTTGGGGATCCAATAAAGCCTTAATATTGTGGTTCCCTCACCCTGTATTGTCTGAGTTGTGTTCCGCCCGGGCGTTCAGTTGGGATGAGCCCTGGTCCATGTTGTCTTTCGAAATGCAGCTGGGCCAGCGGACGAGAGCACCCACTGACTCCCATGTCTCCACACCAAGTACAGTCAATATTATCAGTCATGAATCAATGGTTCAACATGCATGTGTGGCATCTCATGCAAAGTGGCATTGAATGCTAAGTGGATGCAGTTACTTCATGGCAGTTGACTAATATTCATCCTCTCCTCTCTTCATACAGGTAATGTTCCAGCTCTTCTTGCTGTCATCTGCATTTGCTAAACTGGACTTCTATTCTCATTGTAACAGTGCATGTTAAATCTACCTCTGCTGGCTGTAATGACCTCCATTGCAATATCAGCCTGACTCACATAGGCTAATGGTAATATTCCAGCTCTGCATTTATAGTAAACTGTGCTATGCCATCTGCATGCATTATATTCTTTACTCACCAGTATTTCCCACATTGTAAATGTTATCTTGTTGGAGGTGTGATAGTGTGGTGCCAGCTTTGCCTCATATCTGATCTGTGGCCTTTCATCATCTATGTCTCCCCTGCTGTTTGGTGTAGCTGCTAATTACCTGAAGCCATGGGACTTCCCACAATCCCCCTCACCTGATTCTGTAGAGTGTCCTATAAATTTAGTGCAATCTTAAGGGGTACACGTGTGGGGGCAGCACGTGTGGCATCTCATGCAAAGTGGCATTAAATGCTAAGTGACTTGCAGTTACTTCATCTAGATAAGTGAGATAAATGCACAGTAGGGTCTTTCCCCTTTAGGAAAGGGGCAATGTGAAGCTCTGATGGAATCTGCTCACCTGGTTCGGTTGTGTGTACCCACAACCAAGTTTGATCTCTCAGAGACCAGCTGCTGCAGGATCCACCCATCCACGAGTCAACCGCAGTGAAAAATCAGCCTGAATAGGACGAAGTGTCACTCGATCCGCCAAAGAAAACCAGAAGACCGGAGTATCTGGATACAGTGTAGTCTTTAACCCGATGCGTTTCGGAGCCACACCCCAGCTCCTTCTTCAGGGCCAATCAAGAATCAGTCTTACAAAATACATTATTGATGAGTCATAATGACGTCACAAATAGGGAGGGACAGCGTGACGTGATGATCAGTGTCATAAATGAAAAAAAACAGTACTAAACACATTGACATGGAGCATATATCACACCAGTCTCCTCCTTGTGCCATGGCTGGTCACAGATGCCACAATCGCCCTCAAGTCAGGGTTGCAGGAGATTGAGCACCAGTGTTGGGTGACATGAGTTGCCACTTAGAGCAGCTGGCAATGATATTTGTAAGTGGCCAAATGTCATGAGTATTTTTTTTCCATATATCACACTACCCACAAAAAACATATCTATAACAAATGTGGGACAATCAACTGTAACAAAGTATTAGAGAAGAATTATATATAATAATAGTGATGAGATGACATAAAATGATATAAACCATCAAAATGAGAGGGGGAACGAGCTCAACAAAATTGTATCATATAAAGCAGCCTGCGGTGTCATTGCACCAAAGTGGCAGAATAGCGAACGTGCCCCAAATATGTGCCCCAAATATTAGCTAGAGGTTTATGATCTGTTGTATGTGTTTATTCTGTGATCCAAGGGGGTAACAGTTGATTCTGGAAGGAAAGTGCACTAATAGAGGTATACCATTAGTGAGAATACAATATGAAGTTGTTTGCGGGGTTGGTCCTGTGGTGACATGATGAGTTTGTTTCAATGAAGGAAAATCGGGTGTTGGGACTGTCCGAGTTCGTGCCAGTATGTATATAAATAAAATCTTAAATTGTGGAAGTGTAATTAACTATCTACTTCTTTATGATTTTACTAGCTGTGAGCCCGATGCAAATGCATCGGGTGTCTAGAATGTGCATTAATTTGATTATAGTAGTTATAGCTGGTGTGAGGACTTTTCGGGGGGGTGTGAATATTTTTTGGGGGGTCACATACTTTTTTGGGTGGGTCACATAGTTTTTTGGGGGGGTGACATAGTTTTTTGGGGGGGTCCAATATTTTTTTTGGGGGGTGACATAATTTTTTTGGGGGGTCACATCATTTTTTTGGGGGGTGACATATTTTTTTGGGGGGGGTCACATACTTTTTTGGGGGTGTCAGATAATTTTTTTGGGGGGTCACATACTTTTTTTGGGGGGGTCCAATACTTTTGGGGGGGGTCCAATACTTATATTTTAATAAATTAATGTAATTAATATCTTAATGTAATTTTTTTTTTTTTTTTTTTTTTATTATTATTTTTTATTTTATTATTTATTTTTATAATTTTTTTTACGATTATTATTATTAAATTTATTTATTATTTTGTATTTTAAGTGATTTTTTTTGTATTAAAATTATGTTATTTTATTAAAAAACCGCATCTGCGGTACGTTTGCGGTAATCCCCATACAAAGTATAGGGGGACTTGCGGCAGGTGCGGCAAAACCGCACTTGCCGCACCTGCCGCAAGTCCCCCTATACTTTCTATGGGGATTTTTGGGGGGGTTACATAATTTTTTTGGGGGGGTCCAATACTTTTGGGGGGGTCCAATACTTATATTTTAATAAATTAATGTAATTAATATCTTAATGTAATTAATTTTTTTTTTTTTTTATTATTATTTTTTATTTTATTATTTATTTTTATTATTTTTTTTACGATTATTATTATTAAATTTATTTATTATTTTGTATTTTAAGTGACTTTTTTTGTATTAAAATTGTTATTTTATTAAAAAACCGCATCTGCGGTGCGGTTGCGGTAATCCCCATACAAAGTATAGGGGGACTTGCGGCAGGTGCAGCAAAACCGCACTTGCCGCACCTGCCGCAAGTCCCCCTATACTTTCTATGGGGATTTTTGGGGGGGTCACATAATTTTTTTGGGGGGGTCCAATACTTTTGGGGGGGTCCAATACTTATATTTTAATAAATTAATGTAATTAATATGTTAATGTAATTTTTTTTTTTTTTTATTATTATTTTATTATTTATTTTAATTATTTTTTTTACGATTATTATTATTAAATTTATTTATTATTTTGTATTTTTTTTTAATTAAAATTATGTTATTTTATTATAAAACCGCATCTGCGGTGCGGTTATCCCCATAGAAAGTATAGGGGGACTTGCGGCAGGTGCGGCAAAACCGCACTTGCCGCACCTGCCGCAAGTCCCCCTATACTTTCTATGGGGATTACCGCAACCGCGCCGCAACTGGCACTTGCGGCGCAATTGCGGTAATCCTTATGGGTTTGACCGCAACTGCGCCGCAAGTGCTCGCACTCAGCCAGCGACTCGCAATGCGGCGCGGTTGCGGTAATCCTTATGGGTTTTACCGCAACCGCGCCGCAAGTGCTCGCACTCAGCCAGCGACTCGCAATGCGGCGCGGTTGCGGTAATCCTTATGGGTTTTACCGCAACCGCGCCGCAAGTGCTCGCACTCAGCCAGCGACTCGCAATGCGGCGCGGTTGCGGTAATCCTTATGGGTTTTACCGCAACCGCGCCGCAAGTGCTCGCACTGAGCCAGCGAGTTAATATGCGGCGCGGTTGCGGTAATCCACAGGGCAATGGGGCACAGGGGCACAGAGGCACAGGGGCACAGGGGCACAGAGGCACAGGGGCACAGAGGCACAGGGGCACAGAGGCACAGGGGCACAGGGGCACAGAGGCACAGGGGCACAGAGGCACAGGGGCACAGGGGCACAGAGGCACAGGGGCACAGAGGCACAGGGGCACAGGGGCACAGAGGCACAGGGGCACAGGGGCACAGGGGCACAGGGGCACAGAGGCACAGGGGCACAGGGGCACAGAGGCACAGGGGCACAGGGGCACTGGGGCACAGGGGCACAGGGGCACAGGGGCACAGAGGCACAGGGGCACAGGGGATGGCGGGGGTGACAGGGGCACAGGGGCACTTGGGCACAGGGGCATTGGGGCACAGGGGCACAGGCTCCGGAGCACTGTATCAGCATGTGCTGACAGCAGCTGCTTCGGAGCGGGAGGCACAGGGGCACTGAGGCACAGGGGATGGCGGGGGTGACAGGGGCACAGGGGCACTTGGGCACAGGGGCATTGGGGCACAGGGGCACAGGTTCGGAGCGGGAGGCAGAGGGGCACACTGAGGCACTGAGGCACAGGGGCACAGGGGCACAGGGCGGCTGAGGTAGCGACTCGCAATGGCCTCGCGGCCATTGCTCGCGCTACCTCAGCGGTACATCGCTAAATTTGTGGCCGAGCCTCTGGTTCTATTTTCGGCCACCGACTCGCAATGGCCGCTTCGCGGCCATTGCTCGTGCGTGGTGACGTCAGCGGCTCGCAATGGCCGCTACGCGGCCAATGCTTCGCCGTGATGACGTCACAGAGTGTGACATATCCACGGCACGTTGTCGGGGTCCGACACGAAAACGTCTTAGGCAATTATATAGTAGATAGCGCTAATGATTGAATAAAATAAGGAGGAGCCGGACGTCAACGATGGACACGAAATCGCTGGGTCAATTTAATATCAGAAAATATCTGTAATTAGGAGATGAAGCGTTTCCTGAAAAATATATCAATAAAATATATATAAATCAATATTTAATTAGATAATGTATTATATAAAATTTTTATTATAATATTCTGTAAAAAAATGATTTCTTTCTATTAGTTTAAATCTTAAAAGCCACTCAATTATTATAATATAATCAAGCATGATAAATTGTATTGTACAAGATTATATTATGGTGCATATAAAATTATCACAAAATTTCTTTTTTAAAGTTTATATACCGTATATACAAATCCTCTTTAGATGGATTATTTTATTTGATGCCTTATTTTGAAAAAGAACAATTTCTTTCGTAATGGATGACTGTATATAAGAAAAAGCTTTCTTTTTATCTTCAAACAAGGTATATTCAGAGAATTCTTATTTTTATCAAGAGTAAATATATATATACAGTATATATATATTATGGTAAAAAATAAAGTAAAATCTAAATAAATATTTTAAATCTTGTATAATATTTTAAAAAATCTTTTATTCCTTCATTGTCTTATTTTATTTTTGGAGAGTGTAAAGAATAGAAGAATAAACTGAAAAACCAAAATTGAGAGGGATTACCGCAGATCTCATATGTATGCCATATAGAACCAGAAAGAAAGGGTGTGATTCCAGATGTGAATTTACACATAATGGTACCTTTACACGCCGCTACTGGATGGTGGCAACAACCGGGTGCTTCACGTGCACGAGCACGCACAAACGGTTGCCAACGGTAAACGCACCACCTTTACACGCCGCAACAAGGTGCGCTACGGTAGGTTACATCTATCTCTGGATACACCACCGGGTGTCTCAAGTTACCTTCTGCAGAGCACCTTACCTCATTTACACACCGCTACAACAAGCTAATATGGGCGGACCTGGTGCAGCAGGGACATCACATAGGCGTGCCACAATTGTGGATTACGAGACGTTCGTACGCTGATAGGACAAAGCAATAACATCATGATTGGCCAGGCAGTGCAGGAGGCTGACTAATGCATGACGCTCGAGCAATTGTGTAGTGTGACTGGTCAGCTCCTTAAATATGCCGCCCTATGCAGCGACTACCAATCGTCATGCAGGAGCTTCCTCCAATAATCGCTGAAGGGGGGCGGTTTCCCGGAGCCTGTGTCACGCCCCAGGTACATACCAGGTACATAGCATGGTGTCAAAACAACCCTTCTGTTCCTTCTTTACACGCCGATACAAGTCGCTACCATCGGCTGGGTAACCACCTGTTTTAGGGCAGTGCTCAGAAACAGGTGCCACCACTGGCGGGTGGCTACAACCGTCTTCACACGCCGCTACCTCGGGTTGAATTGGCGGTACAAGATACATTTCTCTCATGTACCCGGTTGTTGCCACCATCCAGTAGCGGAGTGTAAAGGTACCATAAGGGTTGATGTATTCCAGGCATATTTAGTAACCGGGTAAAAAACAGGTGATAACAGGACTAGATCCATGGGATTTGTAAATCACTCAGCTTTATAACACAATTACAATAAGGATTAAACTATGTCTCTATATGTGCCGACAATTGAAATAGGGCTGAATAGGCAAGTTGTAAGAGACAGGTCGCGAAGATGAAGGTACCTACCGTATACATACATAGGTTGCTGTAAAGCAGTTAGGCTGCCTTCAGACTTGCGTTCCCCGCTGCTGTGTATTGCGGCGGGGGAGCGCAAGCCAAGCGCATACACCGCACGTCCCTATGTTTAATATGGGGATGCAATAAGGAAAAATTGAAAGCAGCACTAGGAACAGTTCACCATGGCTGCAATGTCCAGCAGTATTCAGCTGTATACGGTTGCCAAAAAAATCAGACAGCACTCCTTGTTGCAAATCATGCCTTTCTTTATTGGCCCATCAGGACTGAACGTTTCGGTTCCTCAAGAACCTTCTTCCAGCAGTGTCGTTCAGTCCTGATGGGCCAATAAAGAAAGGCATGATTTGCAACAAGGAGTGCTGTCCGATTTTTTAATATGGGGATGCAGGTATATGCGCTCGGCTGCGGATGGCAGTGCGCACTGATAGACTTCAATGTGTGATTTGTACGCATGTGGATGCTTGCATACAAATCATACATTCTCGTCCGCGACATGTTGCGTTCATGGTGCGGACGAGAATGTATGATTTGTACGCAAGCATCCGCAAATCACACATTGAAGTCTATCAGTGCACACGCCCATCCGCAGCCGAGCGCATCACCGTGCATCCCCATGATAAACATAGTGATGGGTGGTGCTTGCGCTGAGCTTGTGTTCGCCTGCTGCAAGATGCAGCGGAGGCGAAAGCAAGTCTGAAGGCAGCCCTAGGCTGCTTTCACATTTGCGTCTGCATGCGGAGGGCATGCAGACGCAAACTCAGCGATACTGATGTGAACGCAGCGAAGAATCTCAGAGAATCGCCTGTCCAGCCAATCAGTGATCTCGGCGGCGGCCGGGAGGCGGAGATCAGCATCGGAGATCTCCTCCTCCCGGCCGCCGCTGATCTCCCGACGGTGTTGGCGTGGGAAATTTGAAGAAACAGCTGATCTGACAGCTGTTTAATTCTCCCGCGCCGACACCGAAGAGGTGATGTTGGCGTGGGAGATTTAAACAGCTGTCATATCAGCTGTTTCTTCAAATCTCCCGCACCGACACTGCGGGAGATTAGCGGCGCTCATGCTCCAGCTGATCTCGTGGTGATGTCCCAGGAGATCAGCGGCGGCCACCGGGAGAGATTTCAATTTGATCCGCAGCATTCTCCTGTGCTGTCATGCGGAGGACACTGGGGATCCATTGAGATCCATGCATTGTTTGTGCACTTGCTGATAAAACCAGCGCCCGTGAACGCACAAAAAATGCAACAGGCTGTGTTCGGAGGGCGCATATATTATGCGCATCCAAACGCAACAGCAGCTGAACGCAGCCAAATGCAGGTACCATGCGTTCCCATGTTAAAAATAGGAACGCAGTGCGCATGCGTTTAGAACGCTAATGTGAAACCATCCTTGCAGTATGATCTGTTATATTTCTATGTAATCCGACAATTAAGGCTGAATAGGCAGAGTATGAGAAAAAGAGTGTTATGAGTGGCACAATCACGCGATCCACCAGTCACATGCCATATTTAACACATGTAATATAGGAAAGAACCAGGAAGCATGTAAAATTTGACCAGGATCTGGGAAACTCGTTTGAGTATAATCCAAAATCTTTATTCTACAAAATTATTCAAAGCACAAACTGACAGACAAGGTTAATATCACTTACAACGTGCGCGTAGCACCAACACCAAAAACGGACTATGGTCCCTTATAATATTCTCCAGAAAATAACAGCTACCCGGGAGGGTTAATTAAGGTTCAGACCCAGTATCAAAAGTGCATAGTGCTCAGTATAACAATCATATTCAAATATACAAGGAAAAAATCCAGAATCAGTTGGATAATTACATTCAGAGATCCTTGGATAATTCCATAGGTTCCATAAGTGAAAAATCAACAATGATAATACAAACCCTGTGGAAAAATACATGAGCCACAGTGAATCACAAGGTAATGTTCCTGTAGGTACGCAGGTAGTCAAGCAATTACATACAAATTACACTGGCTACAACAAGATGGAGGATTCAGCTGGCTACAGGGCGGTGGAAGGGAGCTCAGTCAGAAAAAACATCTAGGTGATGCCAGTCATTTTTGAATTATTTTATTAGATATTTTTTTTGCCAATTCTCAATGACTCAGATAGATTAGAATCAGAAAAATGTGACAAGGAAACATTTTCGCAGGCTACCTAGACCAAACCAAATGGATATGTTGCTTAGGTCAATGGGAGTGTCAGAAGCATGCTTAAATCACCACTCTATCATTTTGTTTTTTTTTACTCCTGGAGTGGTGCTTTTATCTTAAGGTTCCTACTCACCCTCTGGTATTTTAACCTTTTTCCAATGTTGCTCCAGCCCAGAAATGCAATCTTGTGATCGGAAGTCAGAAGTTACATCACAAGCTCTAAATACAAGTCTTTAACCTCTTTACGACCAATGACGAGTATACTCGTCATGAAAAGATGTCAGTTCCCGCATCATGACGAGTATACTCGTCATGGCTTTGAACTGTCACTGCTTGTAAACAAACAGTGACAGTTCAATTCTAAAAGCTGTCAGTGACAGCCAAGGGTTAGGGGAAGAGTGTGGGGACCCTTTTTAGGGGTCCCCACACTCAGAGCGATGTGATCGGTCAGTCAATCTGACCGACCGATCACATCAAGATCGCGCAGGGAAATGCTGAATATGAGCATTTCCCTGTGCGATCGCTGCAGGAGCCGGGCTGTCAGCTGTGCCCGGCTCCTGCAATCCTCCCTGCCTGTGTCCACTGCCCTAAGTGCCCTTCCACCCATGTGCCCACTGCTCCTGGCCCCCTCTCCTGCCTCCCGGTCTCCTTCCTCCACTCCCACTTCTTCCTCTGCTGTCCAGTGTCCACACTCCGTTCCCCTCTCTCCTATCTCTGCTTCCCTCCCTCCTCCCTCCTCCCTGCTCCGTGCTCCGCTTCCTCCTCCCCTCTCTCCAGTCTCTGCTCCCCTCCCTCCTCTCCCCGCTTCCTCCTCTGTCCTGTCTCCGCTCCCCGGTCTCCATCCCTGCGCCGCTCACCTCCTCCGGTCTTCATGCAGTCTCTCCTCCTCCGGTCCGGTGCCGCTCTCCTCCTTCATCCTGGCTGCCCGGCCGCCGACTGCCTGCTCAGCAGCGCTCCTCTCAGCCTCATCCCCTACTTAGAGGAGATGAGGCTCAGAGGAGCGATCTGACAGCCAGGGGCAGCGATCACTATGTGGTCTCTGTCCCTGGCTCTGTGTCACCCCCTTAGGTTCTGGGGAGAGGAAGTGCAGGGTCACTCACCTCTCCCCACGATGGCAACCTCTGGTTACCAGATATCACCAGGGTATCTTAGGTTGCCATGGCGACATCTGGTAACCTGAGGTTGCCATGGCGACATCTGGTAACCTGAGGTTGCCATGGCAACATCTGGTAACCTGAGGTTGCCATGGCGACATCTGCCATGGCAACCTCAGGTTACCAGATGTCGCCATGACAACCTCAGGTTACCAGATGTCGCCATGACAACCTCAGGTTACCAGATGTCGCCATGGCAACCTAAGGTTACCAGATATCACCATGGTAACCTTAGGTTGCCATGGCGACTTCTGGTAACCTAAGGTTGTCATGGTGACATCTGATAACCTGAGGTTGCCATGGCAACATCTGCCATGGCAACCTCAGGTTATCAGATGTCGCCATGACAACCTCAGGTTACCAGACGTTGCCATGGCAACCTCAGGTTACCAGATGTCGGCATGGCAACCTAAGGTTACCATGGCAACTTCTGGTAACCTGAGGTTGCCATGGTGACGTCTGGTAACCTGAGGTTACCATGGCAACGTCTGGTAACCTGAGGTTGCCATGGCAACATCTGGTAACCTTACCCAAGCCTGAGAGATCATGTAATCTCTGGGACTAGGGTTTGCAGCACTGACAGCTGCACTGTATGGCAAATCATTGCCATACAGTGCAGCATCAGTGTGACCTCAGAGACTGCAGCAGCAGGACCCTTGATCCCTCGCTGCAGTCTCTGGATTGAGCAGAGGCGATCGAGCGTCGTGGGACCTTCGTTGTGGACTACGTCGGAGGCGATCGAGCGTCGTGGGACCTTCGTTGTGGACTACGTCGGAGGCCATCGAGCGTCGTGGGACCTTCGTTGTGGACTACGTCGGATCTTTATAATAAAGATGGAGTCCGAATTTTGTTTGTGTTTTTTTTCAAATAAAAAGATTTTTCTCTGTGTGTATTTTCTGACTATTTACCAGAGATTCCTAATGGCGGGTCTAACATTGGCCCTATATTATGAATCTCGGGCTTAGTGCCAGCTGCCAATAAAAAGCTGGCATTAACCCCTTTATTACCCAGTTTGCCACCGGCACCAGGGCAACTGGAAGAGCATGGGTACAGCGCCAGAAAATGGCGCTTCAATGAATGCGCCATTTTCTGGAGCGGCTGCGGGCTGCAATTCGCAGCATGGGGGGCCCAGAACGCTTGGGCCTTTCCATGCTGAGGATTCCAGCCCCCAGCTGCCTAGTTGTACCTGGCTGGGCCAAAAATATGGCGGAGCCCTACGTCATTTTTTTTTCTAGAATTAGTTATAGAAATAAAAAAAAATGGGCTTCGCTGTATTTTTGGTTGCAGCCAGGTACAACGAGGCAGCTGGGGGTTGCTGGCAGTCTGTAGCTGCCAAGTTGTACCTGGCTGGACCAAAAATATGGCGGAGCCTTACGTCATTTTTTTTTTCTAGAATTAGTTCTAGAAATAAAAAAAAATGGGCTTCGCTGTATTTTTGGTTGCAGCCAGGTACAACGAGGCAGCTGGGGGTTGCTGGCAGTCTGTAGCTGCCAAGTTGTACCTGGCTGGACCAAAAATATGGCGGAGCCCTACGTCATTTTTTTTTTCTAGAATTAGTTCTAGAAATAAAAAAAAGCCTTCGCTGTATTTGTAGCCAGCCATGTACAACTTGGTAGCTGGCTGACTGGAATCCTCAGCGTGGAGAGACTCAAATGTTGTGGGTCCCCCACGCTGCAAATTTCGACCCAAGAAAATAGCGCATTCATTAGAGGCGGCATTTTCTGGTGCTGTAACCCAACTCTACCAGTTGCCCTTGTGCACATGGGTTCTCCATATGCGACAAGGTGTCCGCTAACAATTTCAATAGAAAATTAGCTCCAATTGTTAGCGGAAACCATGTCGGGTATGGAGAGCCCCTCCCTGTGTGCCTGAACATTGGAGCTCCCCCACAAGTGACCCCATTTTGGAAACTAGACCCCCGAAGGAACGTATCTAGATGCATAGTGAGCACTTTGAACCCCCAGGTGCTTCAGAAATTCATCCATAAAAATGAAAAAGCAAGTTTTTTTCCACAAAAAGTTTCTTTTTTCATTTTTACGGATCAATTTGTGAAGCACCTGGGGGTTCAAAGTGCTCACTATGCATCTAGATACGTTCCTTGGGTGGTCTAGTTTCCAAAATGGGGTCACTTGTGGAGGAGCTCCAATGTTTAGGCACATAGGGGCTATTCATATCCTACAAGGTGTCCGCTAACAATTCCAATTGTTAGTGGACACCATGTTGCGTATGGAGAGCCCCTGTGTGTCTCCACATTGGAGCTCCCCCACAAGTGACCCCATTTTGGAAACTAGACCCCCAAAGGATTATATCTAGATGCATAGTGAGCACTTTGAACCCCCAGATGCTTCACAAATTGATCTGTAATAATGTAAAAAGAAGTTATTTGTGGAAAAAAAGTGCTTTTTCATTTTTACGGATGAATTTCTGAAGCACCTGGGGGTTCAAAGTGCTCACTATGCATAAAGATACGTTCCTTTGGGGGTCTAGTTTCCAAAATGGGGTCACTTGTGGGGGAGCTCCAATGTGGAGACACACAGGGACCCTCCAAACGCGACATGGGGTCCGCTAACAAATTGAGCTAATTTTCCATTCAAATTATTAGCGGACACCATGTCGCATTTGGAGGTTCCCGGTGTGTCTCCACATTGGAGCTCCCCCACAAGTGACCCCATTTCGGAAACTAGACCCCCTAAGGAACATATCTAGATGCATAGTGAGCACTTTGAACCCCCAGATGCTTCACAAATTCATCAATAAAAATGAAAAAGCACTTTTTTTTTCCACACAAATTTTCTTTTTTCATTTTTACAGATCAATTTGTGAAGCACCTGGGGGTGGAAAGTGCTCACTATGCATCTAGATATGTTCCTATGGGGGTGTAGTTTCCAAAATGGGGTCACTTGTGGGGGAGCTCCAATGTGGAGACACACGGGGACCCTCCAAACGCGACATGGTGTCCGCTAACAATTTGAATGGAAAATGAGCTCAAATTGTTAGCGGACACCATGTCGCGTTTGGAGGGTCCCTGTGTGTCTCCACATTGGAGCTCCCCCACAAGTGACCCTATTTTGGAAACTAGACCCCCAAAGGAACATATCTAGGTACATAGTGAGCACTTTGAACCCCCAGATGCTTCACAAATTGATCCGTAATAATAAAAAAATAATTTTTTTGTGGAAAAAAAAGTGCTTTTTCATTTTTACGGATGAATTTCTGAAGCATATGGGGGTTCAAAGTGATCACTATGCATCTAGATACGTTCCTTCGGGGGTCTAGTTTCCAAAATGGGGTCACTTGTGGGGGAGCTCCAATGTGGAGATACACAGGGACCCTCCAAACGCGACATGGTGTCCGCTAACAATTTGAGCTCATTTTCCATTCAAATTGTTAGCGGACACCATGTCGCGTATGGAGGGCCCCCGTGTGTCTCCACATTGGAGCTCCCCCACAAATGACCCCATTTTGGAAACTAGACCCCCTAAGGAAGGTATCTAGATGCATAGTGAGCACTTTGAACCAACAGATGCTTCACAAATTCATTCATAAAAATGAAAAAAACACTTTTTTTTCACAAAAATATTCTTTTTGCCTACATTTTTTCAGTTTCACATGGGCAAAGGGATAAAATACATCACAAAATTTGTTGGGCAATTTCTCCTGAGTACACCGATACCTTATTTGTGGTCATAAACCACTGTTTGGGCGCACGGCAGAGCTCAGAAGTGAAGGAGCGCTATTTCACTTTTTGAACGGAAAATTGGCTCTAAAATTCAAATTGCGCTCCCTCCCTTCTGAGCCCTGCCGTGCGCCCAAACAGTGGTTTATGACCATATATGAGGTATCGGTGTACTCAGGAGAAATTGCCCAACAAATTTTAGGATGCATTTTATCCTGTTGCCCATGTAAAAATGAAAAAATTGAGGCTAAAAGAACATTTTTGTTACAAAAATTAAAATGCCCATTTTTTCCTTCAACTTTATTTTAGTTCCTGTGAAGCACCTGAAGGGTTAATAATCTTCTTCAATATAGTTTTGAGTAGCTTGAGGGGTGCAGTTTTTGGAATGGTGTAACTTTTGGGTGTTTTCTGTCAGGTACACCCCTCAAAGAGACTTCAAATGTGATGTGGTCACTAAAAAATTGGTTTTGTAAATTTTGCTGGAAAAATGAAAAATTGCTGATGAACTTTGAACCCTTATAACGTCCTACCAAATTTTTTTTTTTCTTCCAAAATTGTGCTGATGTGAAGTAGACATGTGGGAGATGTTATTTATTAACTATTTTGTGGCACATAACTCTCTGGTTTAGCAGAATAAAAATTAAAAATTTGAAAATTGCTAAATTTTCAAAATTTTTGCCAAATTTTTTATTTTTTCACAAATAAACGCAAAAATTATCGACCTAAATTTTATACTAACATGAAGCCCAATATGTCACGAAAAAACAATCTCAGAATCGCTAGGATCCGTTGAAGCGTTCCAGAGATATTACCTCATAAAGGGACACTGGTCAGAATTACAAAAAATGGTCCGGTCATTAAGCTGCAAAGTGACTCGGTCCTTAAGGGGTTAAGAACCAGAACATCACCCTCAAAGATTTATATTGAGTTGTGACCTCCGGCATGCTCCATGAAATACTAAACAGGGGCGGACTGGCCCAGGTGGCACCCCACCTAGGGCCGCCCACCCACAGAAACGGGCTGCCCCCCCTTCCCCGACAGCACCCTCCCCCTCCTGCTCCTCACCCAAGGAGGGCTGGCGGGACCGAGATGGGTTGCCGAAAATTTCCGACAGCACAAGCCTTCCCCCGGCCCTCACCCAAGGACTGGCGGCAAAATGTTGCCACCTGGGGATTGCATCGCCAGTCAGCCACTGATACTAAAGCTGTCAGCAAGTCACAAACTGAAGAAGACTAAGTGACTAAGCCGGTGGGTGAATATAATACTAAAGGCAGGGAACTAGACTCATGAAGAGGAACAACATTTAAAGAAATCTGAGACCTAAAATAAAGAGATACAGTGGCATGCCAAGGTCTGTGTACCCCTGTTCAAAATTACTTTTGTTGTGAACAGTTAAGAAAATTGAAGATGAAATGATCTTTAAAAGGCATAATGTTAAAGATTACACATTTCCTTTGTATTTTAGGCAAAAAACTAAAAAATATTTTCATTTTAACCACTTTAAACATTACAAAAAGGAACATGGGCCGATAACATTTTGGGTATCATTGGAGATTTGTGTGTTCAGATAACTTTGAAAAAGGTTTCAGACCTTAATTAGCCTGTTAGGCTTATTGCTTGCTCATTATCATTGTTAGGAAAGGCCAGAAGATGCAAATGTCACAGCTTTATAAAAGTCCAGCCTCCTCCAATAAACAGCAGCCGTGGGTTCTTCTAAGAAGCTTCCTAGCACTCTGAAAATGAAAATGGTGGAGACTCTCAAAGCAGGAGAAGGATTTAAATAGATAGCAAAGTGCTTTCAAGTTGCGCTTTTCTGAGTTCAAAATGTAATTAAGAAACACATTTACCGGAAACAGTGGAGGTCAAGATATGGTCTGGAAGACCAAGCAAAATATTCACTGAGATCTGCTTGTAGGATTGCTAGAGAGGCAAATCAGAACCCTCGAATGACTGCAACAGACCTTCAGGAAGATTTAGCAGACTCTAGAGTTTTGGTACACTGTTCTACTGTTCATAGACATCTGCACAAAATATGACCTTCATAGAATTCATCAGAAGAAATCCCCTCCTGTGTCGTCGACATAAAATTCAGCATCAGAAGTATGCAGAACAATATCTAAGCAAGCCTGATGCACTTTGGGAAAAAAGTCCTGTGGACCAATGAGGTTAAACAAGAACTCTCTGGTCAATGAGCAAAGGCACATTGGTGTAAAAATGTGTTTTCCCCCTTTTTAATTTCTTTTGCATGTTTGCAACACCTAAGCCATTAATGGGGTTGTGCCACGACACACTTTGCTGGCAAAAGTTTTCAAAAGAAGTGTAAATTCACAGAAAAAGTTTACAGTGGATTTCATAAAGAAAAAATCCATTTTATATATTTTTTGTTTGCTTGTTCTCCCTCCATGTTGTGCTGAACAGGAGAGATTGTGGGAGGTGTTCAAGAAAGGCCGATGTGACCACAACAGCCACATACTTGCACCCACTTGCTAGATTCAAATAGTTCTCTCACATACAACATCATGATCACTGTTCACACCTCCTATAAATTACTGTTTAGCTTGACACTTCTATGGTACATTCCAGAGTCATACACATATTTTATTTTAGAATATATATGTATATATACAGTATATGTATATATATATATATATATATATATATATATCACCAGAATTGTAATGTATCTGTATGTTATAGATTGTAATGTATCTGTATGTTCCAGATTGTGATGTATCTGTAAAAATGGCGTTATCCAGTGTAGAAAAGAATTGAGCAACACTCCGATCCTGAACAAACATCCGGCTTTGAAACACCACAATGTACGATACAGGCTGTTGTCCTACACATGCCCTGCACCTCTCCCTGCTTTGTTTATGCACCCTCAATGAATAGAGCTGGACTTTTTTTAAGGATCGGAGTGCTGCTGTATTCTTTTCTACATTGGATAACACCACTATTTCTAATATTAGTTGACATCTGTTAATCCTGAATGTCATTTATGGAGCTCCAGGACAGATCCAAGGTTCCTCTCTGCAGAAGGCTGTAAGAAGTGCCGTAGGATTTTTTTGTTTTTTCTTCTCTGTAATATTGAAATATCTGTAACTGGGATGCCATACTGATGGTTTATATGGCATCTGATTTTTTCTCGCGCTGTACCGATTTCAGAGTCAAATCGCACCATGCTGCCATTTTTTCTCATGACACAGTTGAGAAAAAAAATCACTGATCTCCTCTGCCTCATTGAATAACATATATCCGAGAGCAAGGCCGATTTTTCTCGCAATGCACTCATCTGAGTTATATGCCAGTTTGAGAAGATCCTTAGAAACAGGTGTCCAAGAAGAGGCAACTCTATCAAGAGATGGAAGTGACTTAAGCCTCTTCTGTACAGTTGGATCCCAAGGACTCTTTTACGAGTATGTAACTCACCGGATACGTCACTATCTAACCAAAAGTATTTTGCCCAGGAAAAGAAGATAACAACATTTTCATAATAAAATTTATTTTAATAAATCATGAACTGAATTAAAACTCAAAAATTTACAACATAGTCTTCATTTCAATTTACAAGATATAATTGGGAAACATAGACATTTCACATTCTCTACTGTGAAACAATTCCTTGTTATACCTCCTAGATGCAGTTGATAAAGGAAATTTGGAAAACTAAAATTAGTGATTGATTAGTTTCTACAAACTATGGATCAAATTTATATCTGCAGAAGGTTTATACATATGCTGCCTAATCTTGTGATACTGAATAGTAGGAGAGTCTACTTCACTACTCCGGCATTGGAAAAGGATTTAAAGGAGATGTCCACTACATGGACAACCTTTTTTGAAATAAGGGCGTCCCCCTTATAAAATAAAAACACTATATATTCACATTCCATATTGGTGCCATCCCAATTAAGTTGGGACCGCATCTTCGAGGGCTCGTGAGGCATTGTTATGCCATGTAAACCAAGTAGGCAATTAACGGTCATTATTGGGCTGCTATACCCTTACTGCGTTGGCATGAACCTCGGACAAGAGGAAGAAGAAAGAGTGGCCACTGATTGGCTGCAGGGCTACATGACATAAAAATGTGATACCCGTCGTCAACATAGTTGGAACAGTGCTGGTACGGGAGTGAGAGTATAGTCTTATTAATTTACAAGGGGGACTAATTCATTTCAAAAAGCATTGCCCATGTAGCGGATAACAACTTTTTGGAAGTCTCCACACCAAACAGAAGGTTTTCTCAGAGGAGTCAATTCAGTTGAAAATAGAATTAAATGTCAGACAATCATGACATATAGACAGCGCTAATCAACCAGAGCAGGGAGCAATCTTATATCACTCTGTGCTGCCTCATGTAGGAGAGTCCTCCATTGGGATCCTGAAAGGTGTCTATATGCTTTAATAATATACACAATACTCCCAATATGTAGAAACTATTAATTTTGCATATCACATAGAAACTACTTATACTACTGTAGATTTTATTTTTCTTCTGATGTTGTCTATGTCTTCTTCTAAGAATTGGCCACCGAGGATTTCAAAAGGCCGAACAACCAAATGACAATGAAGTACCTGTAACCCAAGACTAGGACATAGCAGGTATATAAAGCAACTACTGCAGAACATACATGTAATGAAGATAACAGATGAAGCGAATATGGATGTTCCTCCAGACAAATGATGGTCTAAAGAAACCAAACTTGGGTCATCAAAAGGAGGACAAAGCCAAGGAGGGCAGAAGATGCGTAAGCGCCTGGAAAGAAAGAACATTTTGCAATAAGAATTTTAATAGTGTTTCCAAAACAATATATTTGTCTATCTGTAACACTACATAAACATATTCTATATTATATCATATCATTTATATGTTTAGTTATTCAAACATTTGTTACTGCTTCAGTGCATTATGGTCAAAAACCAAGGTAGTCAACTGATCAGACAGGTGAAGAATAGACCATAATGCCTTAAAGGGACTGTATCAAGCTAACTACATACATGATAACTTGTGGATCAAAGGGATCCTGAGAATAAAGCTCCATAGATCCCTGTCTGAATGGAGCAGCAGAAGATCCAATTTATTAATACAGGGATCCCCAACCTGTAGCTCAAAGGAGAAATATACAGGACTGTGTTCACCGGACCCGCGCTGCCAACGAAGGAGACGTCCAGACAGTGGTTGGTAGCAAGTGGCTTTTTATTTCATCCGACGCGTTTCGGAGCCAGACCTGACTCCTTCCTCAGGGAGCACACTATTAGGTGCAACCACTGGCTGGACGTCTCCTTTGTTGGCAGTGTGGGTCCGGTGAACACAGTCCTCTATATTTCTCCTTTGATCATGGTTTCCGGTGATGTGTGGACCTTGCAGCAGCCATCTTGCGCACATGCTGGTTGTGTGTTACATAACCTTTCCAAGTGAACAGTGACCACCTATTCTTTGTATTTCATATTGAGGATAAGACCCTATTGCGCTCTCTTTTCTTTCAGTTTTATGAATAGCAACCTGTAGCTCGGGAGTCACATGTGGCTCTGGGGCCTGTAATGTGCAGCTCGAGGCTGTCTTCAGGTTTGATGCATTAGTACCAGGTCTAGCAAACAACTATGAAGAGCAGGACCCCAGAGGGTGACCTTTGTGTGTAGCTCCACATAAAAGAGCAGATCTGGATGGAGGTAAGGTAGGAACCCCTGGATCTTGGTATACTGCCTTGGTGTGATTTCTGGGGGAAAGCTTTGGCTGTCATTATACCTTTAATGGGGGCTCTGGGTATCACTACCGTGTGGGAGTTGGATGTGGCTAATGGACCTCTCTCACTGCTGAATGTGGCTCTCAAAACCAGAAAGTTTAGGGACCTCTGCTCTAGTACATCACTACTTCACGAGGGTTGTCTGTCCCCAAAGATCCTATAATTTTGTGCATGCAGCATCTCTGCAGACCAATATGTCTCTATGGTTGCAGACTACAAGCAAATTTACTCTGAAATCTAATTCTGCAGTCCTGTAGAGAAGGGAAGAATTGAAAAGATTCAAATACAAAAGGATTGGACTGCAAAAAATGTATGTTTGTAGTCTGTAACCATTAAATCACATACATCTGGACCGGTGCTTAATCAAAACTGGGTGGAGTCGCCTGAAATTTATTTTAAATGTATTGTATTAAAGCAATACAGAAAAACTAGCTGCAAAGTGACAGTCACAGGTGTCACATTTGAAGGTCGCTATATATCCTCTAGAATGGCCAGAGAAACCTACTGAGACCCGCTGAAGTGTGTTGTATTCACAGTTACTGCTGTCGGAGCAACACAAAATAGAAGAATGTGAACTTGGTTAAGCTATTTGACCAAGTCTTTTAGGAAATCCTGATTAGGGCTTTAATTTTTGGAGAAATCTGTAGGATGGTAGTGGGACGGATCTCTCCCTCCAGCACAGGTCTTGCAACTGACCCCATGACCACACTTTCCATTTAATCCTCCAGTAATTAGCAGGGTGTGTTTCAGTTGCTATTAAGATTGCAGAGCGGCAGGTCCTGGGCAAATAGGTCTCTGTGAAGGTACCGTTACATGGTACAATATCATTAACGATATAGTTTAAATATCACGGGTTTGGAGTTGTTCAAATAACATCGTTAGGACGTCGTTGCATGTAACACCGAGATCTGAGTATGATAAATCGTTGGATCGTTGATCACAGATTTGAGAACATGTTCTCAAATCATGCAATTCACGATCAGCCAACCTGCTGCATCGTTGTGTGTGACACCGCGATAACGATGTCATTCACGACTTCGCCCATTCACATCAGTGAACAGGTATCATTCGCTGGGTTGTGCGAACGATAGCGGCTCACTGCTTTGTTGGTGCATCGTCCACAATATCTAGGTGTGCGACATCTCACCAACGATGTCAAAATGATGTCCTAACGACCGCGCGCGCCCCAAGATCGTTAGTGAGATCATTTCAACATAGCAGTGTGTAACAGTACCTTTAGGCTAACACACTGGTGTACTGGAGACTTGTCAGGTAGACCCTGTATCCGAGATTCCTACAGCGGGGCAGGAGTCAAACAGACTGTAACAGGACGATATTCTGTGTGAAATGGCTGCACTCCAGACATCCAGGTCCTTAAAGAATGTTGTGTGAATAAAATAACTTTTGGTGTGACTTAATGAATATTTAAAGCAATTGTTTAGGAGTCAGATATGGAGGTTTTCATCTTTATCCTGCATTAGTACCATATTCAGTTGATCTGTTGTGCACCTTGTATTAATTTACCTTGCATTTGCACTTTATGGGACGCTGCAATAGGCCTTGTGAACTGCCAGTCCATACCTGGATTACTATGGCTGCTTTACTAGAAATTAATTTAACTATTAATGAACCAATGCTGCTTATCCTATGAATGTGCAATCGTTGTATACCACTGTGCGCCCTCATTTTTTGTTATGAACTATGTACTATGTGTTTTACATGATGCACCTTGTTTTTCTGCATATTTATGTCTATATGTGTCTCAAATAAAATGATGTATATGAATAGTTAAAGCAATTGTTTGACTCCACATGTTGTTCTCCTTTTGATATAATTACCGTATATACTCGTGTATAAGCCGAGTTTTTCAGCCCAAAAATTGGGCTGAAAAGTCACCCCCTCGGCTTATACACGGGTCAATACGGTAATATATGTGGTGGGGGCTGTGTCCGGGTGCTGGGGAGGCTGGAGCAGGCGGGGGGGCTGATGAGTGAGCGGCCCGTCACGTGGGGCCGCTCATTAGATATGCACGGCTCCCCCCGTCCATCACAGCGGCAGGGGGAGCCGTGCATACAGCCCCCCAGTGTATACAGCAGCCCCCCAATGGCACTAGCCCCCCCCCATCATTGTAAGAGCCCCCCACACTTTGCAGAGCTCCCCCGCTGCTTTATCTTACCATCCCGGGTCTTCGCCGCGGGTCCTGCGCGCTGTGTTCAGGTCTCACGAGACCCGGCGCGATGACGTCATTCCACTGCGACCGCCGGGTCACATGAGACCGGGAACACAGCGCGCGAGGAAGGACTGGAGGACCCGCAGTGAAGAAGACCCCGGATGGTAAGATAAAGCAGCGGGGGGGGGCTCTGCAAAGTGTGGGGGGCTCTTACAATGATGGGGGGGCTAGTGCCACTGGGGGGCTGCTGTATACACTGGGGGGCTGTATATACCCTGGGGCCTGCTGTATACACTGGGGGGCTGTATATACCCTGGGGCCTGCTGTATACACTGGGGGGCTGTATATACCCTGGGGCCTGCTGTATACCTCTGGGGCCTGCTGTATACCCCTGGGGCCTGCTGTATATACCCTTGGGGCCTGCTGTATACACTGGGGGGCTGTATATACCCTGGGGCCAGCTGTATATACCCTGGGGCCTGCTGTATACACTGGGGGGCTGTATATACCCTGGGGCCTGCTGTATACCTCTGGGGCCTGCTGTATACCTCTGGGGCCTGCTGTATACCCCTGGGGCCTGCTGTATACCCCTGGGGCCTGCTGTATACCTCTGGGGCCTGCTGTATACCCCTGGGGCCTGCTGTATACCTCTGGGGCCTGCTGTATATACCCTTGGGGCCTGCTGTATACACTGGGGGGCTGTATATACCCTGGGGCCAGCTGTATATACCCTGGGGCCTGCTGTATATACCCTGGGGCCTGCTGTATATACCCTGGGGCCTGCTGTATATACCCTGGGGCCTGCTGTATACCTCTGGGGCCTGCTGTATATACCCTGGGGCCTGCTGTATATACCCTGGGGCCTGTTGTATATACCCTGGGGCCTGCTGTATACCTCTGTGGCCTGCTGTATACCTCTGGGGCCTGCTGTATACCTCTGGGGCCTGCTGTATACCTCTGGGGCCTGCTGTATACCTCTGGGGCCTGCTGTATATACCCTGGGGCCTGCTGTATACCTCTGGGGCCTGCTGTATATACCCTGGGGCCTGCTGTATACCTCTGGGGCCTGCTGTATATGCCTCTGGGGCCTGCTGTATATGCCTCTGGGGCCTGCTGTATACCTCTGGGGTCTGCTGTTTATACCTTTAGGGATGCTGTATATACCACTGGGGAGGCTGCTGTATACTACCACTGGGGAGGCTGCTGTATACTACCACTGGGGAGGCTGCTGTATATTACCACTGGGGAGGCCTGTATACCACACTGCTGGGGGCTGTATACCTGTGCTGGGGTCCACCCTCGGCTTATACACGAGTCAATAGGTTTTCCCAAGTTTTGGGGGCAAAAGTAGGGGGGTCGGCTTATACACGGGTCGGCTTATACACGAGTATATACGGTAATCAAGTGTTGAGTTGCTCAGTTAATCAGGCAATCACCTGATAGCTGTATAGTAAAGTATAACCATATGGAATATGTATATTTATACTGTAACAGGTCCTTAAAGACTGTTGTGTGAATAAAATAACTCTTGGTGTGACTTAACTCCGGAGTCACTGCCTCACGTCTCTGGCTGTACAATGCCGCTGCCTCACAATATACATTACTTTTCAGTGAATATGTACCAATGAAGGACCTACTTACCAATGGAGCCTGAAGTAGTAGAAGTAGTAGAAGCATCTGTAACAGAATACATATGTAGAATTGTATATGACTATGGCTATACAGAGGACAGAAACTAAACTAAACTGAATTATTGTTAGTAAAAATGAAATATAGAAATACATATTTAGCTTTTTAGCCATATTTTTACCATCAAATATAAAAATGGTCTAAAAACTTGACCTCAAGTATCATGACAGGGGCAACAATTATTTAAAAGATAAAGCAAAAAAAAAAAAAGAAGAAGCCTCCTACTGCTTGACTGACAGACACTATACTGTGCGACTTCAGGCAAAGAAGCCATTAGTTAATAGGAGGAGGCGGCTCTGGACATAGAATAGAGCTGGAGTGACAGAGGCGTAAAATCTACAAAAGCTCTAAAGCCTCAATTCCAACTATGATTTCTCAGTAACAGAGGACCAGACTAGCATTGTATTGTTGGACTCTTCTTTGAAAGAACCACAAGAACACAAACAGTGTGAAATATTGTAGACAGATGCATGTTGAAAACATGTGAATAAAAACAACTAAAATGATCCTGGTCAGGAATGTACGGTGTTCATTTTAGGACATGGTCATTTATCAAAGTCAAAGTCATTTATCAGAGTCAAAGTCATAGTCATTTATCAAAGTCAAAGTCATTTATGAAAGTCATTTGTCAAAGTCAAAGTCATAATCAGGCATCAGAAACAGCTTTTTTTTACTTTGACTTCGACAAATGACCATGTCCTAAAATGAACACCGTAGAAATGGGGGAGTAGGACTAGATCTTGTACATGATGATTACGTTCTGCCAAGGGATGGGAAAAGGCATGAACTAAGAAAATGAGTGTAGGCATATCTTGGGTCAACATTACAAGTATTTTGTATTTTCTGATAAAAGATTTATGTGAATGTCACGGCCAAAGATGTTCATAATGCAGGTTTACTAAAAATATAGAATTTTTCAGCAGATACCATTGACGCTATACATTATCCACAACCCCCCATCCTAATGAGAAAGGCTTCTTCAACCAACCATCACAAGAATGTACTGTAGCCAATAAATATATCCAATAAAGCATCACAAGATATTAGTTATATTCAGTGGTGATGCTACTGGTGTAGTAAGAGCTAGAGGAGCATCTAATAAGTGGAAGCAGGATATACAGGATGGGCCATTTATATGGATACACCTAAATAAAATGGGAACGGTTGGTGATATCAACTTCCTGTCTGTGGCACATTAGTATATGGGAGGGGGAAAACTTTTCCAGATGGGAGGTGACCATGGCGGCCAATTTAAAGTCGGCCATTTTGGATCCAAATGTATTTAGGTGTATCCATATAAATGGCCCACCCTGTAGACTGACTGAGCCTTGGATTATGAAGGACCAAAAGGATTGGAGATCTGTGTGTTCAGTCTTTATGCTTTATCAACATGGTTAGTTATAGCTTTCATTTTGATGAGAGCATAAATAAACCATCACACACCTCTTAGTTACTTTCTCTTTAATAATTATATTGCATTGCTGACACCTTTTTACCAAACCTAACCCCTAAGAAAGCAATGTTTAAGCTATGTGCCCGTATTTAACGAGACTGTTTAACTAAAGAACTGTTTTCGAGTCCCATTGACTTTTTGTCTGTCTTGGCCAACAAGGAAGGTAACTGTGAACTGAACTATTACAATGGGGAGTGGGCCAGGGTACGTGCTGCAAAACCAGGCGTGCCTCACCTGCAGCTACCGAGGTCTCAAATGGCCGGCCCCTCAACAGGAGCATAATTCAACTGTAATTGAGGTCTGGTCATAAAAAGTATATAAACAGGATTCTTACCCTTAAGAGTTATTGGTCCCAGACTTAGCTGATAGCTTTTCTCAACTGCTGCACTTCGAGACCCGATTCCAGAACACGACTGCAATAATAGAATGACATCATTGTCAGGACATTGGACTTTCTAAGGTCTTACAAAATGTAATCTAAGATAAAGTATCATGATGAAAAAACTCCAAAATGCACAGTGAATACTTACAGGGGCGCACGATCCAGCCGTGACATCACATAGACTTACAGCACAGTGAATGTAGACATAGTTGTAATTGCCAACAAATTTAAACACTTGAACTGACAGACGACCTTTTCTGGAGACGCCATTTTCTGGTACACTGATTGTGGAGTCTTGTTTGTTAGGGCAACTGCAGAGGAAAATATCACAAATAAGAGATACAGTAATGAAATCAATATCGATAAAAGTCCATAGGAAGTTTTTCCATTTTTCCATGTCCAAACAACTCTATAGGCCCCGTCACACGCGGCAATATTGCTAGGCAATTTCACTGGCAATTTGCTGGTTGCAGTGAAATCATGGACACATTGTTCCATTTGTACACAGCAACAAAATAGAACAATGTGTCCATGCTTCCATGGCAACCAGCAAATTGCCAGTGAAATTGCCTAGCAATATTGCCGCGTGTGACCGGAACCTTTATGGTACATTTACACACCGCTACCGAAAGGTGTCGGAGACAATTGTACCTTTTACCTTCAAAACACCGCGTAGTGGTGGCGTGTAATTCAGGTTGTACCCTCCTGTCTCTTTGGATACCTGTCTTTCAGCCGTGCTGAAAAACAAGCAGGTATAATCCCCTTGGTAGCGGCGTGTAATCGGGACACAGGTACGGTATTTGAGTTCCCTGGGGCGTGCTTGAGCGTCACGTATACCACGCGCCCATCAGCTATCATTGGTGGGGACTACTGTGTATCCATTGGCTGTCCGTGCACAGGGCAGCATATTTAACGATCAGACCATTCACACTACACATTTGCTATAGCGTCATGTATTAGCCAGCCTCCCTGCGCTGGCTGGCCAATCATGATGTTATTGCATTGTCCAATCACCGTACGAGCGCCGCATAATACACATCTCTGTCACGCCTATGTAGTTACGGTGCACAATATGTACGCCCAGATTCCCTTGTGGTAGCGGCGTGTAAATCAGGGAAGGTGCTCCACAGAAGGTAACCTGCGGCACCTGTCGGCACTTCCAGGGACCGAAAATACCTTCTGTGGAGCACCTTGTGGCGGCGTGTAATTGCGGTATCAGGTACCGTTAGCAACCATTGAAAACGCGCGCGTGCACATGCGGTGCCTACCTGTTGCTACCTTCAGTAGTGGCGTGTAAAGGTCCCATAAGAGATAATGTTTCTCCTTGTGGAGAGCGCCAAATCGGCATTGGCAGACTTATAGGCCATGTAGTGCTCCACTGGGAATGTAAGAATGCATCTTCAAAGAGGAATAGAATGGGAACTCTTGCACCAACCACAGGAAGAAGCAATCCAAAAAGTCAATATCGGCTCATTAAAAATCTGTATCACATGACTTTGGATGAAAACCAAACCAGACCACTATTTGCAGACACATGTATCGAGCTTCTTATGCCGTCATGTTGCAAGGCTCCTTTAGGCACCACTCCAGCGGTTTTTTGTTATTGCAGCACTGGAATGGTGCTTTTAGTCTATGTTTCCTGTCCACAGTCTTATACTTACCTGCAGGGCCGGGACGACAGCTAGGCAAACCTAGGCGGTCGCCTAGGGCGCCATCTTCTGCAGGGCGCATTCTCGCCTGACCGGAGTCCAGTCACCGCCGCCCGGCCCTGAAGTTGAGGGGAGAAGCTGCGGCAGGGAGCGGTGGGCGCCGCCATGTTCTTTGAGGCCGGCGCCCACTAACTGTACAGCCGGTCAATAGAGGTTGAGACCTCTACACAATGGCCGCGGTCTCCAATTAGCCGCGGCCATTTTGTTGAAGTCTCAGATTCCACCGACCGGCTGTACTGTTAGTGGGCGCCGGCCTCAAAGAACATGGCGGCGCCCACCGCTAGCTGCCGCAGTCCCGCAGCTACTGCTCGCAGGCAGCGTCCTGCAGATGTTCCCTCCGGGCTCCGGCACCCCTGCTCCGCATCCACAGCTCCCCACAATGGTAAGTTATGCTGGAGGCTGTGGGGGAGACAGGGGGGCTGTGGGGGAGACAGGGAGGCTGTGGGGGAGACAGGGAGGCTGTGGGGGAGACAGGGGGGCTGAGGGGGAGACTGTGGGGAGACAGGGAGGCTGTGGGGGAGACAGGGAGGCTGTGGGGGAGACAGGGAGGCTGTGGGGGAGACAGGGGGGCTGAGGGGGAGACTGTGGGGAGACAGGGAGGCTGTGGGGGAGACAGGGAGGCTGTGGGGGAGACAGGGAGGCTGTGGGGGAGACAGGGGGGCTGAGGGGGAGACTGTGGGGAGACAGGGAGGCTGTGGGGGAGACAGGGAGGCTGTGGGGGAGACAGGGGGGCTGAGGGGGAGACTGTGGGGAGACAGGGAGGCTGTGGGGGAGACAGGGAGGCTGTGGGGGAGACAGGGGGGCTGAGGGGGAGACAGGGAGGCTGAGGGGGAGACTGTAGGGAGACTGTGGGGAGACAGGGAGGCTGTGGGGGAGACAGGGGGGCTGAGGGGGAGACAGGGGGGCTGAGGGGGAGACAGGGAGGCTGAGGGGGAGACAGAGAGGCTGAGGGGGAGACAGGGAGACTGTAGGGAAACTGTGGGGGAGACAGGGAGGCTGTGGGGGAGACAGGGGGGCTGAGGGGGAGACAGGGAGGCTGTGGGGGAGACAGGGAGGCTGTGGGGGAGACAGGGGGGCTGAGGGGGAGACTGTGGGGAGACAGGGAGGCTGTGGGGGAGACAGGGAGGCTGTGGGGGAGACAGGGATGCTGTGGGGGAGACAGGGGGGCTGAGGGGGAGACTGTGGGGAGACAGGGAGGCTGTGGGGGAGACAGGGAGGATGTGGGGGAGACAGGGGGGCTGAGGGGGAGACTGTGGGGAGACAGGGAGGCTGTAGGGGAGACAGGGAGGCTGTGGGGGAGACAGGGGGGCTGAGGGGGAGACAGGGAGGCTGAGGGGAGACTGTAGGGGACTGTGGGGAGACAGGGAGGCTGTGGGGGAGACAGGGGGGCTGAGGGGGAGACAGGGGGGCTGAGGGGGAGACAGGGAGGCTGAGGGGGAGACAGGGAGGCTGAGGGGGAGACAGGGAGACTGTAGGGAGACTGTGGGGGAGACAGGGAGGCTGTGGGGGAGACAGGGGGGCTGAGGGGAGACAGGGAGGCTGAGGGGGAGACAGGGAGGCTGTGGGGAGACAGGGAGGCTGTGGGGGAGACAGGGAGGCTGTGGGGGAGACAGGTAGGCTGAGGGGGAGACAGGGAGACTGTGGGGGAGACAGGGAGGCTGTGGGGGAGACAGGGAGGCTGTGGGGGAGACAGGGAGGCTGAGGGGGAGCACAGTAGGGGAGCTGACTATCTGCCTCTGTTCTGCTCCCGTACTCATTGCAATGGTTCCAACAAAACACCTTTTCCTACAGATTAATTGCTGCATCATCATTAATAATGTGGATGGAAAATATTAATGTATTTTGCACATTAAAACCAATGTAAATCGCAGCGATGTGGTCTCCCCCCTGCCCGTCTGTAGTGTTCCCCTCCCCCGTCTGCAGTGTCCCCCCCCATCTCATCTGCATTGTCTCCCCCCCCCTACCGTCTGCAGTGTCCCCCACTTCCCGTCTGCAGTGTCCCCCCCCCATCTCGTCTGCAGTCCCCCCCATCTAGTCTGCAGTTCCCCCTTCCCGTCTGCAGCGTCCCCCCCATCTCGTCTGCAGTGTCCCCCGTGTCTTGACCCCCCGCCTCCCCCCCCCCCCCCCCCGTCTGCAGTGTCTTCCCCCGTCTGCAGTGTTCTCCCGCCAGAGGCGCCGGTGCTTTCCTGTGTGGAGACCACTGGCGGATGGGGTAGGCTGAGGGGGAGACAGGGAGACTGTGGGGAGATAGGGAGGCTGTGGGGGAGACAGGGAGGCTGTGGGGGAGACAGGGAGGCTGTGGGGGAGACAGGGAGGCTGTGTGGGAGACAGGGAGGCTGTGGGGGAGACAGGGAGACTGTGGGGGAGACAGGGAAGCTGTGGGGGAGACAGGGAGACTGTGGGGGAGACAGGTAGGCTGAGGGGGAGACAGGTAGGCTGAGGGGGAGACAGGGAGACTGGTCAGACAGGGAGGCTGTGGGGAGACAGGGAGGCTGTCAGGATGGAGGGATGCAGTCAGGATGGAGGGAGGCTGTTGGTATTGAGGAAGGATGGAGAGAGGCTGTCAGGATGGAATAGGCTATTGAGATAGAGGGAGGCTGTCAGGATGGAGGATCGCTGTTGGGATAGCGGAAGTATGGAGGGAGGCTGTCGGGATGGAGGAAGGATGGAAAGAAGCTGTCAGGATGGAGGAAAGAAGGAGGGAGGCCGTCAGGATGGAGGGAGGCTGTCGGAATGGAGGGAAGCTGTTGGGATGTTGTCTATATGGCTGGCAGCCATCTCTATTGCGTACGGCCAGCAGAAGTCTCTATTGTGTATTCTCTATTGCGTACGGCCAGCAGTAGTCTCTATTGTGTATTCTCTATTGTGTATGGCCAGCAGCAGTTTCTATTGTGTATTCTCTATTGTATGAGAAATAAGGGACCGGGTATGATCATGTTAAGGGCAGACTACTCAGTAGACATTATGAAAAGAAAGAGAGAAGGAGAGTCCTATTGCCCAAGTAGCTAAAACACGTATGTACTGTCCACACAGTGTATATTGCACAAAGTTTTACTTTATTAAATGCAATGGATACAATAACAGACGTGTTTGAGGTAAAATTGACAAGACATTTAAACATTAAGAGGGAGACAAAGTGACAAGTGGGCAAGACAGGCAGGGGCTGTATATGGAAGGTTCAGAGGGGTAGTAAAAGTGCAAGGTGCCAAAGTGCAAAGATCAGGGTAGAGGTAGTTTATCCTAATGGAGGTAGCAGAAAACCCCTGATCTAAAATACAATAAAGTGCACAATAACAGCTTACCCATGAGCCTAGTGAGGGTCCCTGCCACGTCTGTCCACTGGTCCAGTAGCCCCGACACGTGTTTCGCGTCGGCTGCTTCGGGGGGCTAGTGGTGTCTATATGGCTGGCAGCCATCTCTATTGCGTACGGCCAGCAGAAGTCTCTATTGTGTATTCTCTATTGCGTACGGCCAGCAGTAGTCTCTATTGTGTATTCTCTATTGTGTATGGCCAGCAGCAGTTTCTATTGTGTATTCTCTATTGTATGTATAGCCAGCAGCAGTCTCCATTGTGTATACGGTCCGCAGCCATCTCTATTGTGTATACAGGTAGCAGCTGTCTCTATTCTGTATTCTCTATTGTATATACAGCTATTGTGTTTAGCGTTATAGAAAAGAAGTTGCAACACACAATCAGCGGTGTTTATTCACTCTTTGTGGGGTGGCGCTTCAACAGGCATATAGTCAACAGGCATATGGTGGACTATATGCCTGTTGAAGCGCCACTTGCGGTGTGAAACGGCCATCGCCTTTGAGAACCCCCCCGTCCTCCCACCCGCACCATGTAAGACCACACGAAGAGGGAATAAACACCGTTGATCCTACGATGTTGCAACTTCATTTCTATAACGCTAACCGGAAGTGATGAACCGCTAACTGAAAGTGTGGACTGGGTTGTTTGAGTGCTCAGCAGGCTGAATGCCGGAGCGCTGGTGATCAGGAAGGGGGCACCCTGAAGCAATCTGCAAGCTGCAGCTCTCCAGAAACACCGTGGACAGATTGGTGCTGGCACCAAGAATCGTCAGAACCGTGACTGATACAGCTATTGTGTATTCAGCCCACTCAAGTGGCAGTCTCAAGTGTGTGTGTAATATATAATAGAGAGAGTGTAAAAAAAAGGAAAAACAGCACAAAAAATAGAAAAAAGTGGACTTTATTGCCCAATGCGTGGCCACGGGGGGGGGGGGGCGCCGTTTGCCTTACCTGCCTAGGGCACCAAAATGCCTTGTCCCGGTACTGCTTACCTGCCACCGTCTTCACCTGCTAAAGCCACTGCTCTGGTCAGCCTCCAACAATTTGGGACCTCCAAGATCGCTCCAGTATTTGGAGCGAGCCAGAGGTCACAACTCAATACAAGTCTATGAAAGCCTCGATGTGCCTCCTTCTCACTCTCATAGAGATACATTTTCTCTTCAATACTATATTCACAGCATCTCAACTTTTTTGGAAGTGTAGTTGCATATATATATACTGTAGATATTTTTTGGATTGGTCTCACTTTGTCAACTTATACAAGGTTTAATATTCACCTCTGCTTCTAATTATAGCCTATAATAATTTAATGTTAATCAATTTCAGCACTAATTAAGAGACTATCATTCTGTACCTGTCTTTAATGAGGTAATACTTCACAGCATCATCTGGGCTTGCTGAAGGTGTTGCATAACAGTTCTTCATTACAAGATCATACTGAGAAGAGTCTCCTCCCTGAACGAAGACACCAACGTACATCATTGACTTAATGGGTAGCACGACTTGTGATCCTTCATATGGAGTCATATAACTGCTGTCTGTATAAAGAGCCATGTACGCTGTGAATTGTCCAGTCCCTCCAACAGTGATATTTGTGGAGCTGTAGATATGAAAAGGTTAATATGTAATTAGTCTTCTATCATTTCTAAGTGCTAAAAAACAATATTCAAAATCATTTAGCCAACAGATGTTGAATGTGCATGGTCAGCTTAACATGGCTCATAGGGGCTCATAGGGGACCTCCGTACGGTGACACTCTTTACTAAAAAGCCCACACCTTAGATACATAGAACAGATGTGAATACATTATTTACCTAAATATTGGATTCACTGCTAAGTTCAGACTGACCATCATGTCCAGAGGGTATGCACAATATATTGTCACGGCCAGTTCTTGATCTCGTACAATTACACCAGAAGATTCCATCGTAAGATACAGCGTATTCTTATAAATTGCATGAGTTCCATTTTTCTAAATCAATATAAAATAAAATTATTAATACATTGCATGAAGTGTACCAGAGACTCATGTAACAGTAAAGTGCTACATAGATATATATATAATCTGGAAGAAAACCTTTCAAAAACCTTCCAGAAGATGTCCCCACTATGCTGTTTCTAAACCTCACATATGCTGATTATCAGGTAAATCCGTCTTCAGCTCCAGACAGTGAATAGAATATGAGAGGGGGGAAGAGCCTAAACAGCGTGCCTGAATACAGCTAATCAGTATATCTGCAGTTTACCTTGTCAGGCTATCAGTAGTGCACACAGCTCCTGTGATCTTATCTTCTCTCCATTCACATCGCTCTGCTCTGTGCAATCAGCTGAGGAGCTGTGCGGAGGCTATTAACTAATAACATGGAGCAGAGCCAATGTGAATGCAGAAAGATCACAGGAGCTTGTGCTGACAGCCTGAACTCAGCACTCTCCATGCCTGAAGTAAACTAAGACTCTGATCAGCTGTTTTGTGAACTCTGTGTTTGCGTCAGCGATTTTGCCGCTTCCGCTGATGTCACATCCACAGAGGGGTGGCGTTTCCACTCTTTTGATGGACATCATAGCTGATGTCATGCTGATTTACAGCCGGCTACCCCAATTAGGTAGCGAGGAGCCGGCTGTAAATCAGCAGAAGGTCAGCTGCCCCTTCCACAGAGCAGAGCGAAAAAGAAGCTGCTGCTCTTTTTACCCCACCATGCTGTCCCCAGCAGGAGCAATGAGTGACCGCTCTGTGGCAGGGACGAACAGTGGTGAACAATGTTGGGCACAACAGGCAGGTAGGTGGCAGTTATCTGCCTGTTAGTGCTTGGGCACATTTTTTTTAATCTTGAATATACTCTTTAAAGCTTGATTTTTCAGCCCTGACACATGGTATTACTTATTGAACATTTTAATTGTTGTTCAAAGGCCTATACAACAATAAGACTAGTTCAGTTTGTAAAAACATCCGGAAAGTTTCCCTTTAACTGAAAATCTCAACCTTAAAAATATAAATATATCCAGGTTCGACAGTCATGTTTTATTCCTTGGTCTTTTGATGCTGCCTAATTATTCTTGTCTGGTTTTGATTACTCCTTCCTTGGAGTCTTGGGCGGGGCTTTCTGCTATTTAAACCCCTGAACCTCTGACTTCTACTGTCAGTCCATAAATTCAGTTGATAAGCACTCTAACCCTCATCTTTGCTCATGTTCTATCTCCTGATGCATCCTACTTTTCGACCTCAGCTTGTATTTTGACCCCTTGCTTGCTTTCTGAATTTGTTCCTGACCTGCCCTCTCGATATCAGCATGAACACCTTTCTTTTTGCCACCTTGCTCCATCGGTCAGCATCTGACTCTGTGACACCAGCCTAGTAGTCCCTGTGTAAGTTCAGATCCTTGCACATAGGTGTAATGGGGAAGACTAGGGCGACCCTTGGGATCCGATAAGCATAGTGGCGGCTCACGATAAGCCTGTCCATGGAAGCCCTAGAGAAAAGTAACTAAGGATGGTCACATACAGTTATCTGGAGTCCGCATGCTCCTGCTTGAAGACGAGATGATACAGTATATGTGTTTGTGCTCGAATCATCACGAATTCCAAAGCAGCTGCCATCTCTCAGGTTGATATTATTGGCATTGAGGTTCAGACTCGTCATCTGACACTTATGAAAAGAAGCTCTCATGTCGTGGACATCACAGGTCAGCTCAGGACGTATGTCTTCAACAGCTGCAATATGAAATACAAAAAATGTTAATTACTCTCCAAATTCTTTTTGTCAGTAAGTTATGCAACAATATAATGACCTAAAGTCATGTAAACCTGGAAGCATTTTATACGTAGTTGTGATTTTCCGCTCAATACACTATGTACAGTAGGTCATAACTGGTTGGTGTAGATAGTGGGTGTTGGACACCCAGAATTATATATTGATGACCAATCATGAGGATAAGTCATCAATATAAAGTACAAGAAAAAACATTTATTGGTGTATTTTTTATAGGATGAATTGAAACTTTAAATTCCACAAATTTGATCTACAATTTACAGATTATATTTTGAGAGTCAATACTTTTTATATTTCCATTGACCGAGTTATTTAAACATTGTACCATTTGTTCCATTTTTAGCTATAAGCATATTTTTAATAGATTGTATTCTTTTTTAGTAGAATAAAGAACAAAATTGTGGTTTTTGTGATTTTTTTTTACCTATTCAACATTTTTTATTTCATTATGTTACAACAGGTCTTTAACATATGATGTTTAGATAAGTCACTGCACTACTTACATTGTGCAGTGTATTATGTCTGCATGTCGGTATTTCACTATGGCCTGTTTCACACATCCGTGAAAATCATGGACGTCTGAGAAAAGTTGTATTTGGGAGCGATGCTTCTGTGGTGTCACTTACTGTGTGACATTTGTGTGCTGTCCATGTGCTATCCGTCGATAGCACACAGACAGCATGTCACCACATACTTACCTCCCTCCAGCGCCGCTTTTCCTCTCACTTCCGGTCCTCTGTGGGGCTCAGTGAAGTGAATATTCATGAGCCCTAATGAGCAACACCAGAAGTGAGAGGAACTGTCCGCATTGGAGGGAGATGAGTATGAAATTCTTTGTTTTAAGCAGTCCATGATGCCAGCAAAAAACAGACATGTCATCGTGTTGAGCACACGGACACACATCTGTTCCACACGGCGACACGGTCTGTGCCGAATTACGGACGTCTGAAGAGACCATAGGGGATCATATGTCCCCGTATATCAGGCATGTGTGGGCACAGACCGCATACGTGCCAGAGGCACGGATGTTTGAAAGAGACCTATAGTCAGACCATTAGGCCAGCAACCCATCAGCTCCCTGAAATTAAGTTGCGGTGATCTGTATCCTCCTGTTAATCTGCATGGCTTAGCCCCCTTTGCCACTACAATAAAAGTTTGAAGAATCTGCAACGGTGGGTGCTGTCTCGATTTTTTTCTATTTTTGGGATACTTATGAAAGCTGGTTAGAGACATATCACCCGTGTAGAGGTGAATGTCATAAAAGTCTGACCTCAGATTCCCATAATATGCGTTAGCGCGATATCTCCTTGGCCATGGTGCAGATCATCATCTTGCTACTAAACATCTATCATATTCTAAAAAACATACCGGTAACTTGATATTGGTCCTTGCAGTAACATCCATAAACTCCATTTCTTTCTTTCCAATCTTCATCTGCAGCACAAGACTTGGTATCATTGACTGTGGAGGGATCTAAAAACAAGAAAAGGAAAATTCTACATGGACCAAGTCTTCAGATTAGTGACTGCTGACTATGAGACGACATTATAAGTGGAGCCTGAATTTTGGTCAGTGGTGAGATGTTATCAGATAGGGTAATGATATGTCAAGATCTGCATGGTGGATAATCCCCTTATGGTACCTTTACATGCCGCCACAGGAAGATAGAAACCGCCAGGCATCGGACACAATTGTTCCTTTTGCCTTGAAAAGACCATGAAGTGGTGGCATGTAATTCAGGAATTTCCTTCCTGTGTCTTCAGATACCTGTGCTCAAAAACAGGCAGGCATAATCCCTATGGTGGCGGCGTGTAATCCGGGCACAGGCAAGGTATTTGCGTGCCCTAGTGAATTCCCTGGGGCGTGCCACAGCGTCATGGATACCACGCCCCATCAGCTATCATTGGTGGGGGCTGCTGTGTAACCATTGGCTGTCCCTGCACAGGGCGCCATATTCAACGAGCTGACCAGTCACACTACACATTTGCTATAGCGTCATGTATTAGCCAGCCTCCCTGCGCTGGCTGGCCAATCATGATGGTATTGCATTGTCCAATCACCATACGAGTGCCACGTAATACACAACTCTGCACAATATGTACACCCAGATTCCCTTGTGCTGGCGGCGTGTAAATCAGGCAAGGTACTCCACAGAAGGTAAACCGAGGCACCCGTCGGCACTTCCGGGGAGCGCAAATACCTTCTGTGGAGCACTTTGTGGCGGCGTGTATATGCGGCATCAGGGATCGTTAGGCACCGTTGCAAATGCGCGCGTGCACGTGCGGTGCCTGCCTGTTGCTGCCCTTTGTGGCGGCGTGTAAAGGTACCATTACTGAAAATGGATATATTTTAAAATATTACAATTCCCACTAGCAAAATAGCTATGATTCTAGAAGCTTATTTTTTACCATTCACACAATAATAGGATAATAAATAATCCTAGAAAAATCCACCAACATCAAACAAGTGAAAATTTCCCAAGCACCAAATTGTTATGTTTAATTAATTCAATAAACATCCCATCCTAAATGATGCCTAAAATGTTGCTAACATGTTTCACACTCTTAAGGTACCGTCACACGTGGCGATATCGCCAGGAGATTTGCTAAGCAATCTCCGAATGCGTCGATATCGCTATCACTTCGCCTGTGCGTTGCGGCATGTAACAGGGCTATTTTACGGCGAGAAATCGCCGGTGGCATGTCGCCTGATCGCCCTGCAGGGAAATTAGGCGATAACCACCAGGTGATCTCAGCGGTTCGTGCCATGTGACAGGACAATAGCAAGGTACCCAGCGATCTGGAAATAAATCCCGCAGGTATGCTTAGATGTTGTTTATTTTGCGCTGCATCTGCGGCGAACATCTCACGTCAAATTGCCAGCGATATGGCAGCGATATTGCAACGTGTGACGTTACCTTTAGAGTTTATTCACACGATGCATTTTTGTTACGACCCCCTCCATAACATTATATAGTACGAGCAAAGTGAATGAAATATCTGAAGTGTCTTCCACACGTTGCCTAATTTTTCCTTGATTATTTGAACCTTCATATCTAATGCATGTTAATTCTTCCATAGTTTTTTTGCAGCGTTTTTCACCCATTTAGATAAAAAGGAAAAAAGAAATGTAAGGCTAGCTTCGCACCACGATTTTCGAGCTGTCAGGCTGTGTCAAGTGTTTTGCTGGATGCACCAGACACAGCCTGACAGCTCCGGACAAACAGAAGCGGAGGGCAAACATGCCCTCCAGTCCTGTTTTCTGCCGGAATCGGCAGTCCGAGGCTGCTGGAGCTGTCCCTTGCTGAAATGTCAGAGTCGCGGTTAGCGGGAGTTAGCCGCGATTCTGAAATCTCAGCCAGGAGCTCTCCAGGTGGTGAAGTTCAGCACTGGCTGCGGCTGAACTTCAGTGCACTTGGCGTCCAGCATCCGGATCCGGCGCAATCCGTCACCCATAGCCTCCCATGTTGGGGGGCGCCGGATGGCACCGGATCCGGGTGGATCCGATTTTGTCAGATTTTTGCCCTGGACAAAAAAACGCTGCAAGCTGCCATTTTGTGTCTGGGGAAAAAAAACAAACTCTCCCTGATCCTCCCTGACAGCAGGGAACCGGATGGCAAATCACTGCCATCCGGCCCCATAGGAATACTATGGGGTAAAATCGGATCCGAGGCACTGGACAGCCTTGGATCCTTAAAACCGTGGTGTGAAGCTGGCCTAAGTGTAAACACAGCTAAAACGTACATATTTTACCTATTAATGGCTTTTACAGAGACAAAACCAAAAATGTGAACAAAGCATGAACTATAACATACATCAAAACATTATATGCAATTATCAGCTGGTGAGATCTAATTATTCATCTCCTGGAATTGTTAAAAACCAGTATAAAGAAAACACTTGTAAATAGTGTAAAAAAAAGCATCAATAAAATGTCTAGCTGCATTGGAGACATTTTGATGCTTAATAGGGTGGCACGATGGTTCAGTGGTTAGCATTGCAGCACTGGGGTCCTGAGTCCAATTCCCAATGGGCAGTGTCCTGGTCCCTGCCTGAGCGCTGACACAATATCACCTCCTTGTTTCTGGCTACACACCTCTTCCCTTCGGGAAGCGTGATACGCTGCAGCTCGGCTCCCAGGACCTCGCAGACGCACCCTGACACCCTCCCACAGCAGTCACGTGCACCGGACACCGGCGGCTCACGTGCACTATATCGAACTCCCTGCCAGCGCGAGCACCAGGGGCTCCATCTACGGCTCTTCAACCTGTTGTGCGGTCGGCACAACAGGACCAGGTGAGCAGGGGACCTAGTCACCCACCCTTTAATTTTTAATTACACAGTTTGGCGCAACCCTTTTTTTCTGTTTTTCCACCAATGAATGAGGGGATTGTATTTGTGTGGGTTTCCTCCGGGCACTCCGGTTTCCTCCCACACATGAAAGACATACTAATAGGATATTTAGATTGTGAGGCCCCAAGAGGGGACAGCATTACTGATAGGATGTTTAGATTGTGAGCCCTGATGGGGACAATGTTGCAAATGTATATAAAGTGCTATGGAATTAATAACATGATATAAATGAATGTTATTAATTCATTTATATTAATATAATTTAAATGTTCCAAAATTCTCCCTTTTAATGATCTTTCAGTCCATCATACATGTAATAAATTACATTCAGTACATTAAATTGTATACATTACATTACTGGAATTGCAATTAATGTAGTTATGAATAGATAAACTGTTCTTCTGCTTGGAATTAGTTGATTTATGTGGGGATGATATAGTTGAAACTAGAAGTCTACATACGGTACACTATCTAAAAAGATAAATTTACTCAGATGTTTGCAATAAACCTATCGGAAGCTTTCAAACACATGACATCATCACATGGGATGTCCTAAATTGTATAAAGGCATAGCAATCTTAGTGTATGTAAACTCAGGTTCTTTTCTTTACATAATACAACTCTAAATCCATGATGACGAATGGACCTGAGTTGGGTGTCTCATTTAACATCAATAAATATTTAGAAAGGATATTCTTGATTTGATGAAAGTGTTGGCTATAAATGTGTTAAAGTAGATTAATTGGAATTATTTTTGGATCATTTATTAGTAAAAATGTAATTCCTATGTTCCTTTTCTTTTACCAAAGTATGGGCTCTATTCAACACCTACAACAACTAACTGGGAATATGTAATTCCGGATTACACTTTAAAATCATTATTCATACTGGAATCACGTTTGGCCCTCCCCAGTTCACCTATAGGTATCGATTTAATTGTATGAGTTAGCACAGAGCATTGGTTTGCCGTATATCATAGTAACCACCGTTTCACCTACGATGCCCTTTCAATGTAGACCCCAAAAATATATTTATTTTGTATAAATATTCGATTCACTATAATACACATTTTCTCCAAGTTCTGATGAGGACTTCTTAAGTTTATATTCATATAGGTTTTACCGATTCCAAAAGATGAATAATTAGACCTAACATTTTAATATATTGTTGCTTCCTATGTAATTATATGTGATATGATTAAGGGTCCAAATTACTCTTGAAACATATTAGCAGCTTTTATGCTGCAGTGTTGCCAGCAACTTCACTGGAGCGCGCACGTTTTTGGCACTTTTCCAAGATTGGCTTGTAGATGTCACACAGGGAGATATCGTAGGCAACACAACTAGGATGTAGAAAGCAACTTTCATTCACTGGGTATGAGCAACCCAGCGAGCGATCCTTAATATTGTAGTGAATAGGGGAAGTTTCTTTCAACATCGCTGTTGCGGTGTCACACAGCGCGATGATAGCAGATCGCTTGAGCAACATAGCCAGGTTTCAGAACATGTTCATAAAACTGGCAACTCCACTCAAGCAACTTATCACCATTGAATCACCCTGTCACATGTTGCAATGCGCTAGCGATGTTGCTTCAACTTCGCCACGCCCCTGAGTTGCCGGCGATGTTGCCTTGTGTAACGGTACCTTTAATCTAATATAAAGTCTGTCTGACAACAGCTGTTCTTGTCTTATTTAATAGCCAAGTCTGTTTGAGTCTTTAATATGCAGCATTTTTGTGCATTCAAGACTAGCTTTCCAAGAGCCATAACTTGCATTGACCCTGAGAAATCACTATGGGCCGCTTTACACGTCACGATATCGCAGTGCAACATTGATAAAAAGTCAGGTGGTATGGCCATTGCAGTTCATATCGTTCGTGCGTTGTGTCGTGTAAATGGGCAATGTGACGCGAAAAAAACCTGCCTTCGATATTTCATGAAGATTGTGCAAGCCCTTCAACCGTACGATATTGTATATCCGATGTGGCATGATCGTGCTGTGTGACAGCGCAACTACGATTTGGAGCGCAACGTCCCCTATTCCCTCCAATGTTAAATGCTCATTCCCTGGGTTGCTCATACTCAGCGTGGAAAAGGGGCGTACACCATCGTAGTTGTGTTGCCTGCCGATACCTCCCTGTGTGACATCTCCTATGCGTTCTTGGACAAGTGCCAAAAACGTGCGCGCTCCCGTGAAATCGTATGTGTAAAGCGGCCCTATTTCTTAGCTTTGTCAGGGCAACAAAAGCCCCTTTAATCATAGTTGCTAATTGTCCTTTATCTCTCAAGGTACCGTCACACGCCGCCATATCGCCGGCGAGATCACTTGCAATTTCCGAATTTGGCGATGTGGAAACCACGTCGCCAGTGATTAGTGGCGTGTGACTGGGCGATTTGATGGCGAGAAATCGCTGGTGGAGCGTCGCCTGATTGCCCTGCACTGCAGTGAAATCAGGCGATATCCACCAGGCGATTTCAGCGGATCATGCCGTGTGACAGGGCGATAGCGATGTACAGAGCAATCCTGAAATAAATCCCGTAGGCGTGCTTGGATGTTGTTTTTTTTGCACCGCATCTGCGGCGATTGGTGAGTAGAACTGCGTTCCGATTGACCGGCCGTGTCCGAGGCGCCTTATTTGATAAACCCGTGTGTTCACACAAGGCTGACCAATGGGAACGCAGTTCCGTCCACCAATTGCAGTGATAGGGGCGTGGTGAAACACACTCTAGCACGCCCCTATCAACACAGTATGCCCACATTGCTGCTACGATTGTGGCATGTGACGCGGTGATGTGTGAAGAGAAGATCGCTTCCGGTCTTCTTCAGGCGATTTCCAGAATGCAGGATCGCCGAAGATCGCACGCAACATCGCTAAGTGTGACAGTTCCACAGCAATCAGAAAAAAGTGCCCGAAACGTGCGCGCTCATGTCAAATCGCCAGCGATATGGAAGCGATATGGCGGCGTGTGATGGTACCTTTAGGACTCCATGTCTGTAGGAGGGTGGGGTTTATGTAAACCTTTTCAAAAATAAATTGTTCCAGTATTTTTCAAAGGGTATTACCAAGAGGGGTGTGGGCATTCCAGGCAGGGCGGGTAGGGGGCAAGATTACAGCGCTACATGTATGTTGGCATTATACTAGTAACTATTATCTGACCAATGTGAAGACCTTAGCATTAACTCTCCTTATTTTTGCTTCCCAAATAAAGCTAAAGTATGCTGTTAGCAGGTCATCTTACAATCCGATGTGTGTTTAATCTGAATTTTTATCATTTTATTGGGATTAGTGATTTGCTGAAAAATAAATACCTGTGCAATAGGTCAAATAACATGCAGGGGTTCCTTCCAGTTTATATACATGATATCCTCCAGGACAGGCTTTTATCTGGACAGTTGTTGACCATTGACAGCAGGATCCCCACCAGCTGGCACACACTGTGCGATTCACAGTCCCATCACTTAGCATTGGATGTGCGCCAGTCACCCACATTCCGGCATGTGTACCACAACCCCATTCTGGTGCACAACTTTCTGGCATGCGAACACCCCCACTGCCGACAAAGCGATACCATCCGTGTTTGTTATTGTCACAGTTTAGCCGGTAATCATACATATGGGATGTGCTTCTCCAGGGCTCATCGAGAACAGTGTGGTTTGTGCATGGATCAGAGCAGCTGAAAGACCCCAGTGATTTTATGCACTCAGTCCCCAGGCCACAAGCTCCATTTAAGCATTCATCAACTTCACAATGGAAACCATCACCAAAATAACCGTACGGGCAGACACAGGAGTAGAAGCCGTAGTAGTTAATACACGATGCAGATGAATGACAACGGTTTAGGTCAGGACTTGAACATTCATCTAAGTCAACACAGTAGCCATTGAACTGTAGATGTAACCACTTGGACAAGCACAAATGTAGGAGCCAATAGTGTTTTGGCAGGTGCCAGAAGAGCAATTATTTGACCAAGAGTAGGCACATTCATCTATATCCGAACAGGTGACTCCATCTCCAATGAATCCATCCTTGCAGTTGCATTCAAAGGAGCCAAAATATCCATCACAGGTAGCATTGGGATGACACTCGGAGCAATCTCCTGCAGCTGTAACAAAAAGAAATGATGGATTTTTTAGGTATACGCTGAAAAGTCATATCTAGAATACCCATCTCCTCCTATTGCACACCCCTCTTCCACCACATTAAGTAAATGGGATACTTACATGAAATATTCAGGGCTGAAAAAGAACAAAAGGACAATGTTAAGTGAATTAATCCATATAGTATACAAAGTAAACGGGTCATATTATAAAAAGAAAAAACAATCTTGGTAATTGTATGAACTTCCTAGTTTATATCTGTATAATTAGCAAATATAAAACCTTTCGGCTGCATCTTAAAGATCACAAAGAGGAAAGAGCAACCAAATCCAATCTCCAGTATACAATCATTTACAAAGCAAAAAACACCTTCAAGGTTTTATCCCATGAGTATGTGCACAAGATATCTTTTTCAAGCTCTGAAAACTGCCTGAAAAAAGTGCTATCTGGATGCTCAAAAATATTTCTTATAGAGAATGCCATACCAGAATAAGGAGACTTAGGATACTGCTACACGTCGCAATATCGCAATGCAACATTGACAAAAAGTCACGTGGTGTGGTCGTTGCAGTTGATATCATTGGTGCATTGTGTCGTGTAACAGGGCGATGCGACAGGAAAAAATCGCAGCTACGATATTGCAAGAAGATTGTGCATGCTCTTCAACCGTACAATATTGCATATGTGATGTGGCATGATCGTACTGTGTGATGGCGCAACTACGATCTTGTTTGCAACTTCCCCTATTCACGACAATGTTAATGCTCAGTCCCTGGGTTGCTCATACCCAGCGCACAAAAGTTGTGTACAACATCCTAGTTGCATTGCCTGCCGATATCTCTCTGTGTGACGTCTACTGTGCGGTCTTGGACAAGTGCCAAAAACGTGCGCGCTCCCGTGAAATTGTATGCGATATCAGAACGATATTGCGACGTGTAATGGTACCCTTAAACGCCTTACATGATCCCCTTGGAAATTAAATATGCAAACTGTCAATTCAGAGAGGAAGAGAACTTCAACTCTAGTGCCACCTATTGGTAAGAGCATTCCAAAAATTCAACATCAATTTAGGATATAATCCAAATCAGAAAATCAAATTGCCGACATGGTGTTTTGTTGTATTGCCCCTCGTCAGTGCAAAGTATGAGATCTAATGTGGCTAGGTGAAAGGCTATGATTGGGATCTAAGGGCAAAGGTTTCTCCTTGTAGAGAGTGACATGCCAGGTCTGGCATATGGGTATCAGAAGGCTTAAAGGCCTTGCATGCTCCTCTGGGAATTAAATCTGCAAGTTGCCTCTTCAGAGAGGAAGAACACTTGAGTTCTAGAACCACCTATTGAAAGTAGATGGCACTAGAGTTTCAGACCTCTTCCTCTCTGAAGAGGCAACTTGCAGATTAAGGCTACGTTCACACATTTGCGTATTTTGCTGCGCTTTTTTGCGCGCGCTTTTTGCCGCGTTTTTCGGCCGCGCAAAAAAGCGCAGCAAAATACGCAGGGGCTTTCACACACTGCGCTTTCTTTACCCCAGAAAGCGCAGTGTGATGTCACAGAGGGGAGGAAGAATCCTGCTTCCTCCTCCCCTCTGTGACAGCCCCATTAGATTTCACAGTGTATTAATAAAGAAGAATTAAAACATCACCTCTCCGGTGCCTTCTCCCACTGTCTGGTGCCTTCTGCCGCTGTCCGGTCTCCGGTTCTAAGTGAGAGGTGTACTGATAAGACCTGTGGTGACGTCAGAGGGGGGGCGTTCCCGGGGCGTTCCCATCGCTGATTGGCTGTTCGTGGTCATGTGATATGTACACAGGTCCTGTCAGAAGAGATCTCACTTGGAACCGGGGATCGCACAGCGGCAGAAGGCGTCGGACAGGTGAAGTATTGATTCTTTTTTATTTGTCAGACACTTGCTTTTAATTTAGATTTCACAGTGTGTATTAACACACTGTGGAATCTAATGGGCGGCCACAGCTGTCACAGAGGGGAGGAGGAAGCAGGATTCTTCCTCCCCTCTGGGAGAATACGCAGAAGTAGCTGCGTAAACAATTGACATATCAATTGTTTACGGAGCTGCGTTTTCTCCCGGAAAACGCACTGCGTATTTTTACGCAGTGTCTGCACTGCAAAGTGAATTTCCCATTCACTTTGCTGGCAGACAAAAGGCACATTGCGTATTTTGAAAAGCGCGCGTAAAAAAGCGCAGCAAAATACGCAATGTGTGAATGCAGCCTTAATTCCCAGAGGAACATGCAAGGCCTTTAAGTCTTCTCATACCCATATGCCAGACCCGGCATGTCAATCTCTACAAGGAGAAACCTTAGCCCAGAGGTCCCCAACTCCAGGCCTTGAGGGCCACCAACAGTGCAGGTTTTCAAGATTTCCTTAGTAATGCACAGGTGATAATGTGATCACCTGCACAGGTGATGATTCAAATCCCTGTCCAATCCTAAGGAAATCCTGAAAACCTGCACTGTTGGCGGCCCTCGAGGCCTGGAGTTGGGGACCCCTGCCTTAGGCTGGCTTCACACCACGGCGCAGTCCGGTCTGGGGCTGTCAGGCATGAACCTGACAGCCCCGGACCGGATCAGCACACAGAACTGGAGGGCCAAATGTGGCCTCCGGTCCTGTGTGCAGCCGGATGGCTGTAATTACAGCCGCAGCTACTGATTTTTCAAGACCACTGCTAGCATGGAGCTAGCAGTGGTGCTGAAACAACAGTGGCGTGCAGCCCCTGGTATCCAGTTCTGGATTCGCCCGGACCAGGGCAATCTGGCCCCATAGGCTCCCATGTTAGGGAGTACCGGATTGCCCTGGATCCGGGAGAATCCGGGACAATCCGGGCAAATCAGGGATCCGGCTTTTTGGGGTGATTTTTCTCCCCGGTCACAAAAATGTTCCAAGCAACATTTTTGTGTCCGGTGAGAATAATCCGAATACTCCCGGATTAATCTGGAGAGATGGAAACCAGATGGCAGAGAGCTGCCATCTTGCTCTATACGGCCGCATAGGCTACTATGGGGCCAAAAACTGGTCCAGGGCTGTCTGGTTTACACCGGACAGCCCCGAATTGGATTAAACCGTGGTGTGAAGCCAGCCTTAGCCATTAGATCCCAATCATAGCCTCTCACCTAGTCACATCAGATCTCATACCTCGAAACACGTGTCTGCAAATTGAGCTTTTGGTTAGGCTTATATCCTAAGTCAAGTGGCAACATTTGTCAAAGGGTCAATACTGACTGCTTTAGGATTGCTACTTCCAGTAGTTGGCACTAGTCCTCTTCCTCTCTGAAAAGCCAATTTGCATACAAAACAATGAAAAAACTTGCTGTGCACATGTTCTTTTAACTGCTTCAGATGTTCAAGTGATTAAAAACAGTGATCTGAGCATTTTCCAGGCAACTTCAGCTGTATATTTTATAACAGAAGTCATTAGAAAGGCTAAAAAGATGCCTGGACGTGTCTTTATGGCATCTTTTTGAGCATTTTTCAGATTTAAAAACCGTCAGGGGCATATTAATACTAAGTGAAGTTAAATAAATAGTCCTGACAACGCCAGTAATAAAGACTCCCAAAAATGCTGGGAAGGCGCTAAACAAATGCCAGTGGTCAAAAATAACAGAAAAAGTGCTAAGGAAATAAAAAAAAAATTTCTTCAGGAAAAAAAGTGTGAATTTCCTGTAGCGTTGTCCGCCTGAAAAAATGACTGGGTTCATCTGCCTGAAAAAGGCATTGAGTCCACGTACTTACACTGCAAACGTTGTGTACAGTATTACTATATTAACTTTAATAGGGCTAACAAACCAAGTCAAGGGACAATAGCGTTGCTAATTCTGAAGAAGAAAAGAAGCCCTTTTGTGTAAAGGGAACCCACCATGGTGTTTTTGCCCTATGAACTAGAGGCAGTGCCATAATGGTGCTAGGATGCTGATTAAAATGAGACCTTTAGTGCAGAAATCCCATTCTTTATTGCAGAATAATCTTTGTACAAACTGTTAAAATGACATCATTGGTGCACAGGCTTGATCATCAGGGGTGGACTTTGTTGGCCCTGACTTCAGTATGTATTCCTCCCCTCTTCCTGACTCCCCTTACTTAGTTTTCATGACGTTTTAGTTGATATCGTTAGCAAAATGGCGCTGGACTCATCGCATGTGTGTACCGCACTATTTTATTGAAGACAGTGCAGAGATGACTATAAGCGTTGGTGGCGCATGCGCAGATCCCAAAGGAATTTCAATTTGCCCAGCGCTACGGCTGCTCATAGTCATCTTCACAGTGATCGCGCTGGACAGATACATGCACTGAATCTACAATCATTTTATTGAAGATCCAACAAATAAAAGAAAACATGCGGCACTCACCATCTGGAGATAGTTCCATTTATTAGATCTGTCCTGCCAGCTTCACAGCAGGATGATCAAAGCGGAGAGAGGGAGTGTGGAGTCAACGGACGACAGCTTGCCATTTTGTGGGATTACCGCTTCAATAGATCCTTGGCCACCAAGGACCCGTTGAAGCGGTAAACCCATCTTCGGAGGAGCATGATTGGGGAGATCGGCTTCCAGGAACCCGCACCCCTGCTGTGGATCTCTGCTCCAAGAACCCTTGCTGTGATCTATGTGATCTCTGCTCACCAGGTCCCTGTGATCTCTGCCTCTCCAGCACCTACCTGTGAACCACACTGACACCGCCGCACACTGACACCACTAAATACCGACATCGTCGCACACAGACACCGCCACACACAGACACCGCCGCACACAGACACTGCCGCACACAGACAACGCCGCACATCCACACCCCCGCACACCGACACAAGAATAGACGGCTGGGTGTAGTGAGTGACAGCAGGGACAGCCAATCGGGTGTGGGCCCTGGCTGGGAGGCGTGGTCGCTCAGCGACCAATCAGCGACGCGGGATTTTGGCTACAGAGAGACAGACAGACACGACAGGGCAATTATATAGTAGATATATATACATATATACAGTGCCTACAAGTAGTATTCAACCCCCTGCAGATTTAGCTGGTTGATACATGCGGAATTAACTTGGCATTGTGACATTTGGACTGTAGATCAGCCTGGAAGTGGGAAATGCACTGCAGCCAAAAAGATTTTTAACATTTTTTTTTTTTTTTTAAAGCGTTAAACGTTAATTCAGAGGGTCAATTATTATTCAACCCCTCAAACCACCAGCATTCTGTTTGGTCCCCCTAAAGTATTAAGAAGTAGTTCAGGCACAAAGAACAATGAGCTTCACATGTGTGGATCAATTATCTCTTTTGCCAGCCTTTTCTGACTATTTAAGACCCTCCCCAAACTTGTGAACAGCACTCATACATGGTCAACATGGGAAAGACAAAGGAGCATTCCAAGGCCATCAGAGACAAGATCATGGAGGGTCACAAGGCTGGCAAGGGGTACAAAACCCTTTCCAAGGAGTTGGGCCTACCTGTCTTCACTGTTGGGAGCATCATCCGGAAGTGGAAGGCTTATGGAACTACTGTTATCCTTCCACGGCCTGGACAGCCTTTGAAAGTTTCCTCCCGTGCCGAGGCCAGGCTTGTCCGAAGAGTCAAGGCTAACCCAAGGACAACAAGGAAGGAGCTCTGGGAAGATCTCATGGCAGTGGGGACATTGGTTTCAGTCAATACCATAAGTAACGTACTCCACCGCAATGGTCTCCGTTCCAGACGAGCCCGTAAGGTACCTTTACTTTCAAAGCGTCATGTCAAGGCTCGTCTACAGTTTGCTCATGATCACTTGGAGGACTCTGAGACAGACTGGTTCAAGGTTCTATGGTCTGATGAGACCAAGATCGAGATCTTTGGTGCCAACCACACACGTGACGTTTGGAGACTGGATGGCACTGCATACGACCCCAAGAATACCATCCCTACAGTCAAGCATGGTGGTGGCAGCATCATGCTGTGGGGCTGTTTCTCAGCCAAGGGGCCTGGCCATCTGGTCCGCATCCATGGGAAGATGGATAGCACGGCCTACCTGGAGATTTTGGCCAAGAACCTCGGCTCCTCCATCAAGGATCTTAAGATGGGTCATAATTTCATCTTCCAACAAGAGAACGACCCAAAGCACGCAGCCAAGAAAACCAAAGCCTGGTTCAAGAGGGAAAAAATCAAGGTGATGGAGTGGCCTAGTCAGTCTCCTGACCTTAACCCAATTGAAAACTTGTGGAAGGAGCTCAAGATTAAAGTTCACATGAGAAACCCAAAGAACCTAGATAACTTGGAGAAGATCTGCATGGAGGAGTGGGCCAAGATAACTCCAGAGACCTGTGCCGGCCTGATCAGGTCTTATAAAAGACGATTATTAGCTGTAATTGCAAACAAGGGTTATTCCACAAAATATTAAACCTAGGGGTTGAATAATAATTGACCCACACTTTTATGTTTAAAATTTTTTAAAATTCAACTGAGCAACATAACTTTTTGGTTTGTAAGATTTATGCTTCTGTTAATAAATCCTACTCTCGTTTGCAGTTTGAAGGCTCTAACTTATTTGCATCTTATCAAACCACCTAAATCTGCAGGGGGTTGAATACTACTTGTAGGCACTGTATATGTATATATATATATATATATATATATATATATATATATATATATATATATATATAAATATACATACATAAAATACATATACAATATACATAACTATTCATATAAATATACATATAATGTATAGGATGTCTGTAAAACATGATATATTCATGCACATTATATGCATATATATAGTATGTACGCATATACACAATATATGTATTGATTTTATATATATATATATATATATACCGTATATACTCGTGTATAAGCCGACCCATGTATAAGCCGACCCCCCTACTTTTGCCCCTAAAACCTGGGAAAATCTATTGACTCGTGTATAAGCCAAGGGTGGACCCTAGCACAAGTATACAGCCCCCAGCAGTGTGGCATACACCAGTCCCAGAGGTAGATACAGCAGCCCCAGTGGTAGTGTACACGCAGCCCCAGTAGTATATACAGCCCCAGTGGTAGTATACAGGGCCTCAGAGGTATATACAGCCCCAGTGGTAGTATATACAGCCCCAGTGGTAGTATATACAGCCCCAGTGGTAGTATATACAGCCCCAGTGTTAGTATACAGGGCCCCAGAGGTATATAGCAGCCCCAGTGGTAGTATACAGGGCCCCAGAGGTATATAGCAGCCCCAGTAGTAGTATACAGGGCCCCAGAGGTATATACAGCCCCAGTGGTAGTATATACAGCCCCAGTGTTAGTATACAGGGCCCCAGAGGTATATAGCAGCCCCAGTGTTAGTATACAGGGCCCCAGAGGTATATAGCAGCCCCAGTGGTAGTATACAGGGCCCCAGAGGTATATAGCAGCCCCAGTGGTAGTATACAGGGCCCCAGAGGTATATAGCAGCCCCAGTGGTAGTATACAGGGCCCCAGAGGTATATAGCAGCCCCAGTGGTAGTATACAGGGACCCAGAGGTATATAGCAGCCCCAGTGGTAGTATACAGGGCCCCAGAGGTATATAGCAGCCCCAGTGGTAGTATACAGGGACCCAGAGGTATATACAGCCCCAGTGGTAGTATATACAGCCCCAGTGGTAGTATACAGGGCCCCAGAGGTATATAGCAGCCCCAGTGGTAGTATACAGGGCCCCAGAGGTATATAGCAGCCCCAGTGGTAGTATACAGGGACCCAGAGGTATATAGCAGCCCCAGTGGTAGTATACAGGGCCCCAGAGGTATATAGCAGCCCCAGTGGTAGTATACAGGGACCCAGAGGTATATACAGCCCCAGTGGTAGTATATACAGCCCCAGTGTTAGTATACAGGGCCCCAGAGGTATATAGCAGCCCCAGCGGTAGTATACAGGCAGCCCCAGTAATGCAGGCCCCCCCAGCGTCTCTCCGGTCACCTGTAAAGCAAGCTATACTTATCAGTGTCCCGCTCGCACCCGCCGCTGCCGACATCCGCGATCCTCCATCTTCATGCGACTCCTTCCTGTTTCCTGTGCGCGTCGCCGGGAATGACGTCATTGCCGGCGACGCGCACAGAAACAGGAAGAGGAGTCGCATGAAGATGGAGGATCGCGGATGTCGGCAGCGGCGGGTGCGAGCGGGACACTGATAAGTATAGCTTGCTTTACAGGTGACCGGAGAGACGCTGGGGGGGCCCTGCATTACTGGGGATGCGGGGGCTGCTGTATACCGATGTATACATCGGTATGTACCGATGTATACATTGGTATACAGCACTGACTCGCGTATAAGCCGAGGGGGGTACTTTTGAGTCCAATTTTTGGGCTGAAAAACTCGGCTTATACGCGAGTATATACGGTATATATACTATACATATATATATATATATATCTATTATATAATTGCGAATGGCTTTTTTGCCCCCGGCGTGGTCATGTGGATACGCGCGAAGCATTGGCCGCGAAGCGGCCATTGCGAGTCGTGCGTGGTCATGTGGATACGCCCGAAGCATTGGCCGTGCAGCGGCCATTGCGAGCAGTTCTAAGGCGACTCGCTATGCCCGCGCAGCGGGCATGGTGAGTCGCCTTAGCAGCGCGAAGCATTGGCCGCGAAGCGGCCATTGCGAGTCAGAGACTCGCCCTACTAGAATCCCGATGCATGTGCATCGGGCACCCAGCTAGTATATCTATAATAGAAAAAAAATTTGAGCAGTGGTTCTGTTAGCAATATGCTAGTTGCTTATCAGTCCTTTGGATGGGGATCAGCCACCTCTATACAGACCATATATTTGCAAATGAAGACTGCAACACTCAATTTCAGGATGTTTATGCCTTTTAATGGCCTTCAGGCATGGTACAGCGACGTTTCGATCAACTTGTGACCTTCTTCTTCACAAGTTAACCGAAACGTCGCTGTACCATGCCTGAAGGCCATTAAAAGGCATAAACATCCTGAAATTGAGTGTTGCAGTCTTCATTTGCAAATATATATATATATATATATATATATATATATATACCGTATATATATATATGTAAATTAATACATATATTGTGTATATGCGTATGTACTATATACTGTATATGCATATGTGAAAAAACACAAAAGAGAATGAAGCAAAAAGCAAAACATTGATCATTTCACACAAAACTCCACAAATGAGCCAGACAAAAGTATTGGCACCCTCAGCCTAATACTTGGTTGCACAACCTTTAGCCAAAATAACTGCGATCAACCGCTTCCGGTAACCATCAATGCGTTTCTTACAATGCTCTGCTGGAATTTTACACCATTCTTCTTTGGCAAACTGCTCCAGGTCCCTGATATTTGAAGGGTGCCTTCTCCAAACTGCCATTTTTAGATCTCTCCACAGGTGTTCTATGGGATTCAGGTCTGGACTCATTGCTGGCCACCTTAGATGTCTCGAGTGCTTTCTCTCAAACCATTTTCTGGTGCTTTTTGAAGTGTATTTTGGGTCATTGTCCTGCTGGAAGACCCATGACCTCTGAGGGACACCCAGCTTTCTCACACTGGGCCCTACATTATGCTGCAAAATTTGTTGGTAGTCTTCAGACTTCATAATGCCATGCACACGGTCAAGCAGTCCAGTGCCAGAGGCAGCATAGCAACCCCAAAACATCAGGGAACCTCCGCCATGTTTGACTGTAGGGACCGTGTTCTTTTCTTTGAATGCCTCTTTTTTTCTCCTGTAAACTCTATGTTGATGCCTTTGCCCATAAAGCTCTACTTTTGTCTCATCTGACCAGAGAACAATCTTCCAAAACGTTTTAGGCTTTCTCAGGTAAGTTTTGGCAAACTCCAGCCTGGCTTTTTTATGTCTCGGGGTAAGAAGTGGGGTCTTCCCGAGTCTCCTACCATACAGTCCCTTTTCATTCAGACGCCGACGGATAGTATGGGTTGACACTGTTGTACCCTCGGACTGCAGGGCAGCTTGAACTTGTTTGGATGTTAGTCAAGGTTCTTTATCCACCATCCGCACAATCTTGCGTTGAAATCTCTCGTCAATTTTTCTTTCCCATCCACATCTAGGGAGGTTAGCCACAGTGCCATGGGATTTAAACTTCTTGATGACACTGCGCACGGTAGACACAGGAACATTCAGGTCTTTGGAGATGGACTTGTAGCCTTGAGATTGCACATGCTTCCTCACAATTTGGTTTCTCAAGTCCTCAGACAGTTCTTTGGTCTTCTTTCTTTTCTCCATGCTCAATGTGGTACATACAAGGACACAGGACAGCGGTTGAGTCAACTTTAATCCATGTCAACTGGCTGCAAGTGTGATTTAGTTATTGCCAACACCTGTTAGGTGCCACAGGAAAGTTACAGGTGCTGTTAATTACACAAATTAGAGAAGCATCACATGATTTCTCTAACAGTGCCAATACTTTTGTCCACCCCTTTTTTTATATTTGGTGTTGAATTATATCCAATTTGGCTTTAGGACAATTCTTTTTGTGTATTTTTATTGAAGACAAATTAAATGAAGATAATAATACCAAAGAATTTGTGATTGCAATCATTTTCAGGAAGAAACTGAGTATTATCTGACAGAATTGCAGGGGTGTCAATACTTTTGGCTACAACTGTATGTATATTTATGTATATACTACATTGTGTATATGTGTAAGTACTGTATATACATAGGGCATATATTTATGTATATATGTATGTATATGTGTATGACGTGAGCCGCTGCGTCATGTGACCCATACAGATGACCCGCTGCATGTGTGTATATGTGGACCCGCTGCATCACATATATGTGTGTGTATGTGTGTGTATTTGATGGTATGTGTATATGTATGTATGTATGCATGCATGTTTATGTCTATGACATTACTCCCCGCATTACGTGACATGGCAGCTCATGTCATTGACATAGATATATACCCACACTATACACATACACCATACACACACTATACACATGCAAATTCACCATACACGTATAAACACATACACACTATACACATACATCATACACATAAACACACACTATACACATATAAACACACACACACTATACACATACATCATACACATAGACACACACTATACACATACTTCATACGCATATAAACACACACAATATACACATACACATATTGGTCTGCCACTCCCTCCCCACACCAACAGTCTCTCCCGCACCATCAGCCTCCACCCCACACCATAAGCCTCCCCCCACACCATCAGCCTCCCCTCTGCACTATCAGCCTCTCCCCATGCACCTCAGTCTCCCCTCACCATCAGCCTCCGCCCTGCTCCGTGTTACCACTGGCCGCTGTCAGGATGCCGAAGGAACTTGGTGACATCATAGGGTCACGTGACGCGTGGTGCCACATGATCCTGCTGGTTTCCTGAGGCCCGAGAATGGTAACACTATGCCAGGAGAGGCTGATGGTGCAGGGGGTGGAGGCTGATGGTGAGGGGGGGGCTGAATGTGTGGGGGTGGCTGATGGTGCAGGGAGGAGGCTGATGGTGTGGGGGGAGGTTCGTGAGGTGGAGGGACAGATCGGTGAGGTGGAGGGACGGATTGGGGAGGGGGAAGAGGAGGGAGACCGAGCAGCAAAAAGACCGGGCAGTGGCAGCTCACTTGGGTATTCCAATATGGAGGTCGTCCAGAAGGAGTCCAAAAGGAAGGGGATGACGGACAATTTAAGGCAAATATATATTAGATATGTGTGCATGTTTATATAGTGTTTTGCATACATCTGAGTGCTTACTTTATCGACAGATGCAATATGTATACACATGTAATTATATTTATGGTATGGAAAATCATTTTTGCATTCTATATATATATAAAAACTTATAGGGAAATATTAATAACGTCTCTAGTTTTATTGGTATACTGTAATTGTTGAATACTGAGCTAGGAATCATTTCTATGCATGGATCGACCATACACCAGGCACCCTGCACACCAAATAGGAAACCTGTTGTCGAAATTCAAATAATGACTGATTACCTGTGAACCCCTCCACTCGTAAGGAATATCGTCCTCCTGCATATATCACTATGGTCCATACTCCTTTTCCTGGATTGTCCAGCAGATACATTGAGCCCCAAAGTTCTGAAACGATCTGTTTTAGTGGAAGTTCAACAGCTGCAGATAAATAAAATACCGTAGATATATAACTATATATCAAGAAAGTGGTGTTCGTACTGTGTCCATAGTCAGTGCACTTACAGTCAGGGCCCAGTACTTGAATAGAATAGATGACTCCATCGGTGGTGATCATTATGGCCGTATAATCGTCTTCTGTTGTAAAGTTTGCAGAATTGTATCCAGAATTATACTCCCCAGAGAGGAGCCGCACAGAGCTGTTTGAAGGCCTCGAAAGTGTGTAGTCCAAGTAATTAAAGACCTAAGATTGAAGCACATTATAGTTCAAAGTGTTTATAATACCAAACCCGGTTGGCCATACAATCAGAAGGTCTTTGCTTAAAGGGGTGGTCTACATCTCATTAAAAAAAAACACTGTGCGTGGCCTCCTATTGGGCTCAGCACCCTTATCCACCCATTTTTCCCAAACAGGGTCGTAATTGTGGACTGTGCTTGGTTTCCTTTTTTTAACCCATTCAGATGAAGTCTGATTTGTCGAGGTACGGCAGTAGAAAACATACAACAAAGCATCACCGTGTAATGATGTCCAAACAACAGAAGTCAGGTAGTCAACGATCCAAAACAGCGAGAGCACATGATGTCATGCTTGGACACACAAGCCCCAAACTCATGTATAGGGTTTATTGTAGCACTCTATTTAGTAGGTAAATAAATCCTAATGAGGTAGGACATCAATGATATATATAGTGAAGGAAAAAATTATTTGATCCTTGCTGATTGTGTAAGTTTGCCCACTGACAAAGACATGAACAGTCTATAATTGTAAGGGTAGGTAATGTATAGAAATGTATCTTGCACCGCCAAATCAACCCGCGGTCGCGGCGTGTAAAGACGGTTGTTGCCACCCGTCACTTGAGGCACCTGTTTCAGAGCAGAGCTCAATAACAGGTTGATTTCAAGGCGATGGTTACGGCCTGTATCGGCGTGTAAATAAGGAACAGGAGGGTTGTTTCGACACCATGCTATCTACCTGGGGCGTGACACAGGCTCCGGGTTACCGCGCCCCATCAGCGATCATTGGTGGAAGCTCCTGCGTTGCGATTGGTAGACGCTGCATAGGGCGGCATATTTAAGGAGCTGACCAGTCACATTACACAATTGCTCGAGCGTCATGTATTAGTCAGCCTCCTGCGCTGGCTGCCCAATCATGATGTTATTGCTTTGTCCTATCAGCGTACGAACGTCTCGTAATCCACAATTGTGGCACGCCTATGTGTTGTCCCTGCTGCCCTTGTTCCGCCCATATTACCTTGTTATAGCGGCGTGTAAATGAGGTAAGGTGAGCTACAGAAGGTAACTTGTGGCACCCGGCGATGTATCCAGAGATAGATGTAGCCTACTGTAGCGCACCTTGTTGCGGCGTGTAAAGGTGGTGCGGGTACCGTTTTCAACCGTTTGTGCGTGCTCGTGCACGTGAAGCACCCGGTTGTTTCCACCATCCTGTAGCGGCGTGTAAAGGTACCATGAGAGATAAAATATCAAAAATAAAATCCAGAAAATCACATTGTCATATAAATATATTTGTATTTTGAAGAGAAAAAGAAGTATTTGATCCCCTACCAACCATTAGGAGTTCTGGCTCCTACAGACCAGTTAGATGCTCCTAATCAACTTGTTACCTGCATTAAAGCCAGCTGTCTTACATTGTCACCTGTATAAAAGACTCCGGGACACACACTCAATTAATCAGTCAGACTCAAAGGCTAGGGTCAGACTAAGGTTTTTAGCAGATGTCACTGACAATCGCTAAAAACGTTAGTCTGACCCTAGCCTAACCTCTACAACATGAGCAAGACCAAAGAACTTTCTAAGGATGTCAGGGAAAAGATCCTGGACCTGCACAAGGCTACGAAATAGGCTACAAAACCATAAGTAAGACATTGGGTGAGAAGGAGACAACTGTTGGTGCAATAGTAACATGGAAGAAATACAAAATGAGTGTCAATTGACATCGATCTGAGGCTCCATGCAAAATCTCACCTTGTGGGGTATCCAGGATGATGAGGAAGGTGAGAGATCAGCCTAATACTACACATGGGAGCTTGTTAATGATCTCAAGGCAGCTCGGACCTCTGTCACCAAGAAAACCATTGCTAACACATTACACCGTAATCGATTAAAATCCTGCAGTGTCCGCAAAGTCCCACTGCTTAAGAAGGCACATCATCAACTACAAAAAACATCATCGTGCTGTGCTGCCAACAAGGGTTTTGCTAACTTTTCAAAAAGTCACAATTGATGAATCAGTCGAAATCATTAAGAATCACTAAACTCCCCCAACAAAACAGAAGGTAAAAACAAAAAAAGAAGTGCATGTATAAAATAGACTTCAAAAGAGGCGCAAATAAATGAATGAATTGGGTGCAAACAAAGAAATGTGCGAAACACATAAAACTAGACAAAAAATAGGCACAAAGGCAATGATGAATCGGGGGCCTATAACCTCTAGGTGAAGGCAGAATACGATACATGACCTATGTGGAATATATAAAAAGTCATTTACCTTATTCAGATCTGAAACGGAAACTTGAAAGACATGTCCGAAGCTGGCAGCAGCGATATCTCTATAGATAAGGAAATCTGCATCATATATGCTACCGCAGAGGCCGGTCGCAAGAAAGAACACCTGAAAAAGAAATATAAAACAAACAATAATAATTCAAATAATAGTAATAATAATAGGTCAATTATTGCATCTCTAATTGTTTTTAATACTAATATAGAGATTCTATCATTTATCATTGATTTTAGTTATTTGCCCAAGGACTAAAAAATTAAGATCTTCAAATATAATTGACACATACAGTACAGACCAAATATTTGGACACACCTTCTCATTCTAAGATTTTTCTGTATTTTCATGACAATGAAAATTGTAGGTTCACACTGAAGGCATCAAAACTATGAATTAACACATGTGGAATTATATACCTAACAAAAAAGTGTGAAATAACTGAAAATATGTCTTATATTCTAGGTTCTTCAGAGTAGCCACCTTTTGCTGTGATTACTGCTTTGCACACTCTTGGCATTCTCTTGATGAGCTTCAAGAGGTAGTCACCGGAAATGGTGTTCACTTCACAGGTGTGCCCTGTCAGGTTTAATAAGTGGGATTTCTTGCCTTATAAATGGGGTTGGGACCATCAGTTGTGTTGTGCAGAAGTCTGGTGGATACACAGCTGATAGTCCTATTGAATAGACTGTTAAAATTTGTATTATGGCAAGAAAAAAAGCAGCTAAAGTAAAAGCTAAGTAAAGAAAAACGAGTGGCCATCATTACTTTAAGAAATGAAGGTCAGTCAGTCTTAAAAATTGGGAAAACTTTGAAAGTGTCCCCAAGTGCAGTTGCAAAAACCATCAAGTGCTACAAAGTAACTGGCTCTCATGAGGACCGCCCCAGGAAAGGAAGGTCAAGAGTCACCTCTGCTGCGGAGGATAAGTTCATCCGAGTCACCAGCCTCAGAAATCGCAGGTTAACAGCAGTTCAGATAAGAGACCAGGTCAATGCCACACAGAGTTCAAGCAGCAGACACATCTCTACAACAACTGTTAAGAGGAGACTTTGTGCAGCAGGCCTTCATGGTAAAATAGCTGCTAGGAAACCACTGCTAAGGTCAGGCAACAAGCAGAAGAGACTTATTTGGGCTAAAGAACACAAGGAATAGACATTAGACCAGTGGAAATCTGTGCTTTAGTCTTATGAGTCTAAATTTCAGATCTTTGGTTCCAACTACCATGTGTTTGTGCGACGCAGAAAAGGTGAATGGATGGACTCTACATGCCTGGTTCCCAGCGTGAAGCATGGAGGAGGAAGTGTGATGGTGATGGGGTGCTACGCCAGATGACCTGGCCTCCACAGTCACCAGATCTGAACCCAATTGAGATGGTTGGGGTGAGCTGGACCGCAGAGTGAAGGCAAAAGGGCCAACAATTGCTAAGCATCTCTGGGAAATCCTTCAAGACTGTTGGAAGACCATTTCCAGTGACTACCTCTTGAAGCCCATCAAGAGAATGCCAAGAGTGTGCAAAGCAGTAATCAAAGCAAAAGGTGGCTACTTTGAAGAACCTAGAATATAAGACATATTTTCAGTTGATTCACACTTTTTTGTTAAGTATATAATTCCACATGTGTTCAGTCACAGTTTTGATGCCTTCAGTGTGAATCTACTATTTTCATAGTCATGAAAATACAGAAAACTCTTTGAATGAGAAGGTGTGTCCAAACTTTTGGTCTATACTGTATATATGTAGGAATCACCAGGCAGCAAAGGCAATCCATTCCCAACCATGCATGTGTGGCGCCCTTGCGGTCTTGCTGCCACAAATGGTATTTCTTCTACATCGATAGTAATGCCATGTCAAAAGAGAGTTGGAGCGCCCTCTGCTGGATGTCTGAAGCATTCACACACTACCTGACCCCTTAGTAGGAGCCTGAGCACTGGATGCCTTATTAGGGAATGTGACTCACTCACTGGTGAGGGGGAAGGATAGAGTTTAATGTTTAGTAAAACAGAGAGGAGTGAAGAGAGAGGTCCTGAGGAAAGGCAACAGGAGCTGCTTCCAAAAGGACAAGCTGCCAAGCAGGGTACCAGTCCCTAGGCTGCTCAGATTTACAGAGCCTAGTAAGAGACACTGGAAGCAAATCTATGGAGGAATATGGGGGTGCATTATAATCTATGAAGGTGCAGTATAATCTATGGAGGAATATAAAGGTGCATTATAATCTATGGAGGAATATAGGTTGCATTGTAACATATGAAGGGCCATACGGAGTGCATTATAATCTATGGAGGAATAAAGGAGTGCTTTATAATCTATGGGGTTGCATTATAATATATAGAGGAATATGGAGTGCATTGTAACATATGAAGGGCTATGGGGAGTGCATTATAATCTATGGAGGTGCATTATAATCACGGAGGAATATAAGGGTGCATTATAATCTTTGGAGTGGCATTATAATTTATGGAGGAATTGGGGTGCGTTATAATATATGGAAAGTATTTGGGGGCCATGATAATATTTGGGGGTTTATGAGGGAGCCTTTACATCTCATGAACGGCGATTTGAGGACTATGTTCGAGGTCAATATACAGTATGAAAAGGTGTGGGTGTGGCACCCCAGGGTTCATGTGCTACAGTAACACCACAAAGGGTTAACTCCCCACACAACCTACAACACTACACTAGCACCTCCAGGCCAGAAGGGGTAGCTAAAGCTGCTTCCCTATATTTTCTGGTGAAGAGAGGAAGTGGGCAGTTAGTTCAGTTCCTGAGAGGACTGAGGAAGAAGGACCTAGGTGGCAAAGAGCTGCGTCAGGCTCATCCCACTGTCCGCTGTCCAGTTCCAGGCCAAGCCAGGGACTGAGGAAAGGGGACAGTAGAAGCAGAGGAACACACCTGGGATACCAAATGACCCTGAAACTCGCCCCAGAGGAGCGCAAAGACCGGATACCGGATCCAAAATTGTGCCTGACACAAGTAGCACAGTGAACACCGGATTAGTGAAAGTTACACATCTTTACTGTACCATAGCAAAGCAACACGGCGGGGTGAGGAACACAGGACAAGACACAAGTTGCCTAGCAAGTTGGTACCCGTGAGGGGAGACAGGGCCGGTTGCTTAGCTAAAGCGGTAGCAGGGCCACACACACAGCGCAAGAATAGGGAGCCAAGGACCCGGCCAGGGTGGGAGCAACTTGGCCCCTGTACAGACTCTGTGGACAATACTCAGCTGAATGCCATCTACAGTAAAGGACTTGGAAAACTACAAAACTGTGAGTCTGTATAATCCTTGTGCTCGAGCCCCGTTTCTCCCTCACAAACTGTTATCATCACTACTGCCCCGGGGACCAGGCTCTCGTTGTTTAGAGCCATCACATCACAGGCTGCCATCCATCATCCCCGGAGGTTCTGCAGCAGCGGTGGTCACCCTGACCGCATACCACAGGTGGCGTCACGACTATATCCCCTGTAAATAACCCCCAACCATTACTTGTGGGCTCGGGACACGGTCCGGACCAAAACCGTCGTGATACCCCGTGATACCCCGGTCCGGTACCGAGTACCCCATCCAGTGGTCTCCGCATGGGGGTTATTATACTTTATATAGGTCCATTATACTGCATAGAGGGCTGTGTGGGGGTCACAGTTAGGGATCATGCTGTGTTAGGATCCCCATTCTTTATGGGGTACATAAGGTTGGGTAAAGTAGGGTCACCATACTTTGCCAGTGTAGTTGATAAGGGAGTACAGTAGGGTCATCATACTTTGTTTGGAGTGTACTGTGGAGGAATATACTATGGGCTTTCATACAGTGTTTGTGGGGCACTTTTGTTGGCATCATACTTTATGAGTATAAGGGAAGTCCAGAGGATTCCATAGGAAAATTACTTTGTAAGGTCTGCATTGTTTGTTGGGGGGGCAATTTAAACTTCTGCTATGGGGCCCTATGATTTCTATGTACATCCCTGCACTATACGGTCACGGGTGTGGTATAGTGATTTTCAGTTACAGCGCTCTCATTTGTTGAGGTTCCCCTATACCTATGATTAGGATTTGCCACCATAGTTGTATACATGGGTACCTTGTTAAGGGACTATTTTAGATGTTTCTCCCCCCCGCTGCTGAATCTCCGGCCTCAGTCTCTATACCTTTGTCTATGTGTGAGACTCATGCTGTGAGAGAGGAGTAGGAATAAGTGGGAGGGACCTCTAAAGTTTTGTTGGAAAAGATTTAGTATAACTTGTTTGTTTTCTTTGTGTTTATATAGCCCTGCTCATCGTTATTGTCATCCATGAAGTTTAAGTGCATAATGTTGAATGTGTACTGAAAAAATGCAGTAAAACAGCTTTTTTGTATAGAGACTCATGCTAAATATAAAAGAGGAAATGATACACAACAATACAAAACAATGGGAGGGGAAAATGGAAAAACCTAAAGCTGCTGTGACTCTGGTATTGGCACCGTTACATTACATTAGTATCGAAACATATTTTGACTCACCTTTGGTAAATCGCAAAAAACAATCACCTGTGATAAATTATCAGTGCCCATGTGACATGAATTAGCCAATGAATGATGACTTCAGTGTTTTAAAAAGCCACATGTTAGGCCCTGTTCCTTTGTCACAATATTGAAGACAATGGAGTAATCAGAGGACATCAGATCTTCTATTGTTAGCATACACAAGATTTTTAAAGGATATTAGACCCTCTTCAAAGACTTTGGTGTCCGAGCTTGAACAGTTCACAATGTTTTTAAGAAGTTTGCCAAAAATGGTGTCTTCAAGAACCTCCCTGGAGGTGAGCGAAGGAGGAAAATTGACAAGAAGTGTCTTTGAAAGTTAGTGTGAATGGTAGGAAAAACAGCAGGTCAAACATCCAAAGACTTGAAGGTCAACCTGGAACAGTTTGGGGACATGGTTTCAACAAGTACCATGTGCCACACACTAAACCAAGCAGAGCTTTATGGGAGAAGGTCAAGGAAGAAACCATTGTGAAGAAAAGACATAAAAACAAATTACTGATCTTTGCCAAACAGTACCTTCACAAAACATAATCTTTCTGGGAAAATGTTCTGTGGACAGATGAAATAAACATAGATCTTTTTGGCAATGCAAAGCAAGAGTTTGTTTATGTGGCGCCCCACTGGTCGGTGCACCACGAAGGGGTACTGCACCCAGACCAGGGTGTGTGGTATCCCAGTGGCCAGTTCTTGGGAAGGTTCGCATATGGCTTTCATCTACGCCTTGACACACTTAGAGCCAGGGGGCCAATTGGTTAAACCCGTTACCAGGGTAACCGGTCCCGTGGGTGGATATATAAGTGGGTAGTAAAGAGCAGGAGAGTAGTGAGTGAGAAGTGAGAAGCCAGTCGAGGAGGACCCGTCAGGGGACACTAAGAGAGGGCACCCAGAAAGAGTTATGTGACCCAGACGAGAAGGGGGAGCGTCAGACCGCTGAAATACCTTTATTAATAAAATAGGCCCGGCTACCCTGTGTTATCGGTGCCTTGGGGAAAAATAGTCCAATATCAAAAATATAAACCCCGGCACACAATATATGAGTAAGGAAGTTCAAAGACACATCAAACGGTGTTGGAGCGTAACTGTAATTTATTCTCTCGCAGCTGAGCACAACGTTAAAGCATACAGTGTGACGTTTCGGCTAACATAGCCTTCCTCAGACACTGATGATATACTAGATCAAAGTGAATAAATGACAAAGAAAAACATGTCAAAAACATTATGTACATATTATTGACAATATTACATAGTATACGAGAGAAAACAGTTGCATCCAATTGAAACTAGGATTGTAATAGAGTGAAAAAATCAAAAACAAAGTAAAGCCGAACTCATCGTACCAAAATGCGTGTGTGCTTATACATGGGGCTGCAACATGAATGAGGGAATCAAATGCAAGAAATCTGTGTGTAGAAAAAGACAATTATTAATCCATAATTGTATATGCACATCTAGATATATCATGTCTCTAAAGGACCCATATACTCTATACTTAGGGTGTGATGCACGGTGCAAGGGACTGGTCAGATGTACTGTGATATAGGAGCATTTATGTAATACAATGCTGTTTGATGCTCGTTCCTCCTTTTGCATTTTAGGTCCTTATACACTGACACAATAACATTGGTTATGCAACTGACACCAACTGACCAATACCTGTGCACTGTGCTCACTCACCTTTACTGTGGATACTACCCTATTTGTCTTATATATCATGGTTTACTTTCAGTGCTCCTATGTCCTTTAGTTCTCATACTAATTGCTTGTTTTCTCTTTTTGGCAGAGATACTGACGGAACGGAGAGGGAGGCGGGACTCACAATCACCAGACTCGTCACATCTACGTCAAGCCCCGCGCATGCGCAGTATGACCGCTTGCGTTCCACTTCAGATCGCTTCCTGCGTTCCAGTGGCAGGAAGCAGGAAGCAATCTGCACACTGTTCAGTAATGCACAACACCTGGCCGCACGCTACATAAAGCACGGGACTGTAAGTAGCACGCCCCCACCTCCCCAGCACGCTGCAGGCTGCTGTATCACAGGTACCAGACTCTGTATGGGCTTTACACCTCAGCCCAGCAGTTATTCACTGTCTTTGCTTTGTCTCTAGGCCATTAACTCCTCTTATTTCACACCACTCTTGGGGCACAGATAGAAGCCAGTAACCTGAGTTTGTCGCTCATTAAGGTAGTGCTGCACTAGTATGTCATATGGTGGGTTAGTTGAATGATGATATTATTTACTTGTAGTATGCTCATAACATTTTTCTGTACCGCGCCCTAGGTGGTTCTGGTAGTGGGAGTATTCATTAGATACTTTGGTGAAACTGCCCATTACATAAAGTTTGCTTTTGATCACAAATAACAGTGTCTTATAATAACTGTATATCGTAGTATTCACATATGCTCATGTGATACCGCATTGTTTGGTATTTCTAGACCCTCTGCCGGACCCCCTAAGGGTGTTTAGTCCCTTAAGATACCATTACAATTGAACATATGCTACAGGTAATCAATCTACCTCAGGTTTTCTTTTTTCGCTTTATGAGCCCTTTTGAGGTCATGTGTTTACTCCATTGTCTGGTTTATATTTCTTTACTCAGTTCTTCTATGACCACAAATGTTAACAGAGCCCGTCGCTGATCTACACAGTTATCATAAATTTACCATTGGGTTCCTCTGACAACCACTACTCGCGACCATAGGTTCTGACCCTACCAGGTGCCCCTGGGTAAGCCTGGTGTTTGATTTAATTTTCCCTCTAGCTTCTTGCCTCATTTTTATTTATGTTCACTCCATTTTTTTCAATCCAATATATATATATAGATATATACACCTATATACGTTAGTCGTATTCTGGTTGCATCTCTCATATTGGGTCCTTTAGAGACATGATATATCTAGATGTGCATATACAATTATGGATTAATAATTGTCTTTTTCTACACACAGATTTCTTGCATTTGATTCCCTCATTCATGTTGCAGCCCCATGTATAAGCACTTACGCATTTTGGTACGATGAGTTCGGCTTTACTTTGTTTTTGATTTCTTCACTCTATTATAACCCTAGTTTCAATTGGATGCAACTGTTTTCTCTCGTATACTATGTAATATTGTCAATAATATGTACATAATGTTTTTGACATGTTTTTCTTTGTCATTTATTCACTTTGATCTAGTATATCATCAGTGTCTGAGGAAGGCTATGTTAGCCGAAATGTCACACTATATGCTTTAACGTTGTGCTCAGCTGTGAGAGAATAAATTACAGTTACGCTCCAACACCGTTTGATGTGTCTTTGAACTTCCTTACTCATATATTGTGTGCCGGGGTTTATATTTTTGACGCTGAAATACCTTGTCTGGGGGGATTCCAGTCCGAATAGTGGGGAACCAGCTCCAAGTGCGATGCACAGCTCTGAGGCGCCAACACCGGAGGGTCGTGGGGCCTTCAGATGCCCGCCACCCAAGCCCAAGCACATCCCCACCAGGATCTCCGTCCAGGGTTTCAGCCCCTTCCAGGGAATGATTCCCTCAGGGTGAGAAGGGTAGTCTCTAGCAGACCCATGGGCCTGGTGTAGAATAAGTGGATCACTGCAGGGCCGCACTAAGGAAGTAGGAGCAGCGCAGGTAGAGAAAGTGAGGACAGAGGGAGAATCAGAAAGAACACAGTTGAAAGCCACAGAAAGACCCCACATCCACTGTTAAGTACCCAGGCCAACTACCCGAGACTGTAAACCTGTTTTGTGCCTGACGGTTATCAGTAAACCAGTACAGAGACTCAGCAACGTGTGGTGTGTTGTTCTTCCCTGCTGTGAGAAATCACTCAGCCTCTTGCCTGCAGAGCTGCCCCCCTGTGCCTGCAACCACAAAAACAAGTACTACAGCTTCTACCCCAGGGACTCCGCGCTACCTGCGGAGAGAGATTCCATCCAGCTGCAACAATATCATCCCCGGAGGTCTGAGAGCAGCGCTGGTGCATTCACCAGACACCGTATGTGGCGTCACGAACATTACACATTTACTATTTTATTTTCAACACTTTTGAGCGACCACCAGGGCAACGGACGAGGGCACCGGCCACCAGTGACAGCAACTGTAATCAACTCTCGAGATTCAAGTTCCCACAGCCTTGGGGTGGGTCATTTACAGATAGCACAATGAAGCTGATAAGGAAAAGAACACCCTACCAACACTTAAGCATGGTGGAGGATACATAATGCTGTGAGGTTTCTTTGCTGCATCTGGTACTAGAGGCCTTGACAGGAATCATGGAATCAGAGAATTTTTAAGAGATTTCAGAGCGAAATGTCCTGCTCAATGTAAGAAAACCTGGTTTAAGTTGAAGATCATGGGTGCTCCAGCAAGACAATGACCCAAAGCACACATCCAAACTGGTAGAAAAAGAAAAAAATAGACTGTTTCCATATGGCCAGAAATGAATCCTGACCTTAATCCCATTAAAAATCTTTGGGATGAACTGAAATCTGCCATTGGGAAAAAGAACCCGAGAAACATTCAAGAGCTTGAACAAACTGTAATGGGAGAGAAATTACCAGCGGAGAAAAGCAAGAAGCTTACAGATGCTATAAGAAATGTGTGGAGACGTCATCATTGCCAAAGGGCGTGCAACCAAGAATTAATTAGGGGACTTTATTGCTGCACATGCTGTTTATTCTGTTTCCTCTTTGAAATTGCAACATGTAATTTGACAAGCAATGTTGATTGTTCTAGTACTTTGCACACTAATTATAAAACCCTGAGGATATAACCTTGGTACATTTCCATTTATTTCTGAAGATATTATACAGTCTTCGAAAATAATTAAGGGCAGGGAGCCAATAATGTGGAGCAGCACTGTATGTGTATGGCACTGCCCACTGACTCCTGCATACAAACATCAGCTCTAATACAAGTCTATTGAAGGGGGGGTTGTCATTTTTATTTATTTATACTGATAGGTTAATTTCGTTGTTATTATTATTAACATGTGATAACTATATTATTATTTCTATAACTATGTTTTTCATACCTGTGATCGGGTGGATGCTATTAGCGAGTAGATATTGTTTATTAAGGCCGTATCCCAGTAATCTAAAGCAGACGCATCTGTCAGTACCAGGATGAAAGAATTGGGTGGGGAGTTTTCCAAAGCCAGTTGAAGCCCCTGCATTGCCAGCTCTGGGCAGTCACCACCTCCATTGGCCACCAGATTGTTGAAAAAGGAATTGAACTCTTCCTTGGATGAGGTTATCCGAACCGATCCAACACCTGCAACATGAATGAGGATAAATAATAATAAACATAATACAATTTGAGCCCTCGGGGGCTGACACCTTTGAATAATTATTAATATCATTAAAGCATGAAAAATAAATCCTCAATAGTATCACCAAGCCTTCAGGATGTTGGACAAAGAGTTGTGCAATTTCCCATATCGAAAAACTACAATTTAAGTAAAATAAAATTATTATAAAAATAAGTGATGTATTGCAGGGAGTGATACAGTACAATGTGTTTCGGACGTATAGGCGTCGTCAGGTACATGAGACTATCTCTTCATGGTTTTTAATAAATGGTTGTTTTTTTATATGGGAAATCCCACAACTCTTTGTCCAACATCGTGAAGTGCAAGGCTTGGCGATACCATCGAGGATATTCTTTTTCGCACTCACTCTGCTGGGAGGTTTTCCATTCACAGCCCTCCAGATCAGCAGCCCCACTTAGAATGATCTGGCTTATGTAATTATTCTTTGGTAAATGTATTTTGTACCTGTCATGAGTGTGTTGCATCCTGATGTTTCCTCTGCGGATCTGTGAATCTCAACACTTAATCGATTGCTGATCCTCTATGGAGCCTTCTTAACTGTTATCGTGTGTATTTACTTTGTATGCTGAAACAGTTAATGACTTTTTCCCTGCTAGCTGAGTATTCTCTTAGGATTTAATCTCAGCTGTAGATTATTATTATCACTCCCTTTTGCTATATTTTTCTGCCCCTAGCTTCATTCCATGCTGGATATAGAATCTTTATACTGACCTCATTGTAGGAGCTTGTTTCTGTAGTGCTGAGGTGTTCACTCCTTTTGCAGCTGCAAAGCTTTTCCACCTAGAGAAGATTTGTAATCCTCTGCCAACTATTTGCTTGCCATGTTTTGTTTCAGTTCCCCTCACACTTCTGCCCCTTCACTCTATTGAGGGGGAGGGGGATATATAAGTGAGTTGTAGCTAGGAGTATAGCAAGGTACAAGACTCTGTTGTCCCTCCTTGAGGGATAATCTTGGGGACAAGGATTATCCTAGGGGCCCCTTGTTTGAGAGACAGCTATGGTGCACTCTATGGGGACAGTGCCTACGTGGGAATTTCCTTTATTCTTACAAATGTACTATGTATAGGGATGTTCCTAATATTTTGCTATATTTTTATAGCAATGGTAACAACCTGAAAAAATTAAATTTATAGTGTAATTCAGGATTGCAAATCCAGTAATACAATGTAACCCAATGACAGTCATGGTAACATACTTGGATCATTGAACTCCACCATGGTGTATTGGCGAACACCACAAGGGAACCGGGCAGTCACACGGTCCAGAAGCCAACTGTTCACAGCCTTCAACTCTAGAAAATCATCACTCATTGACCCTGTGGTGTCTACCAGGTAAGTCAGGGAGGACGATTCTGGAGGAAACAATAGAAAAGAATAATTATTCTGTACACCAAGTGATATAATATAGATTTATGTTTCTCCATAACCTCTTGGCAGTGTCACTTTAAAGAGTTTTTTCAACTAATGTGACCACCTTTCTTTTGTCCTAACTCTCTCCTAATATACTTCTGCTATCTTCCCTGCTCTAATAAACTGATCTCTAATAGGCTCATAAATACTTTTATTGTTGTTCTAGCTTTGATCTTCCATTAGAAAGACTGGATTTAGGCCAACTGAGCGGGGCACATCACTGGTGGGGGCTGAGAGGAGAATGAGATCTGAGCTAGGCATGTGTGCCCAGACTGCTGTCACTCACAGAAAGGCTGCCACGCCCTCACTAGAGTAATGCCCCGCTCAGTTGGTCTGATTCCGGTCTGCAGCCCAGAATATTAAAGCTGCAGCAACAGCAAAGCTATTTATAAAGGCCACGTTACACACACAGATATCTGTTCAGATATTGGTCACAGATCTCTGGTTGCAGTGAAATCATGGACACATTGTTACATTTGTACACAGCCACAAAATGGAACAATGTGTCTATGATTTCACTGCAACCAGAGATCTGTGACCAATATCTGAACAGATATCTGTGTGTGTAACGTGGCCCTAAGACTCAAAGAGAAAAGTTTACAGTGGCAGGGTATATAGTAGTAGTATACATCCTAGGTACATTTTTAGTTTAGTTCATTGTTATAAATGTAAGTGATGAATATATAGTAGTTAATAGTGAAGGATCCATCTTTCAACAGTAATTTCTATAGCAAAAAGAAACAAAATCCTGAGCAATGATGACCTCTTTCCTCATCAGGAGAGTATTAGAGCTTAATAAGTATCAAAAGTAGACACTACATAGACCACCATGCAGTCTCATGATTGATTTCCACATGCATGATGCAGAGTTTAAGGTTATCAGTATTCAACATATATCTCTCCAGATATATATATGTGTTTCATGTCTTCCAGAAACGCCCTGAAACATGGCATCATGACATTGATTTGTTAAGAGGAAGGGGCCAGGGAGCCCTGAAATGCATTGACTAATAAATCAATATTATATTCACACTTTGATGTCTCATGGAATACTTTTGCACCTGTCAATTTTTGAAATAATGCATATTTCACATTTTCGGTTAGTACAATAAACCTCATTTCAATCCTGAAATATTACTGTGTCCATCAGTTATTACATATATCCCAATGGAATAGCTGTTGCAAAAAAACAATTTTAAACAAAAAAAAAAGAGTAAGATTAAGAGGGGTGCCCAAACTTTTTCATATGACTGTATGTATATATATATATACGGTACATACAAAATGTCGCAGCATTCCAATGGTGATGTTCTGATGTTCTTTATTCCAGCATCTGAGGTACAAATGGCCATTGTACCTCAAATGCTGGAATAAAGAACATCAGAACATCACCATTGGAATGCTGCGACATTTTGTATGTATATTACAACATTTAAAGGACTGTTTGGTCGCTTTGCACCAGGGATAGGCAGCTAACTGTGCTGCTCCTATTTTGTATATACATACAGGGGTTGGACAAAACAATGGAAGCACCTGGAAAAATCATCAAAAGTTAGTTTAAAGGGAACCAACCACCCCAAATGACCCCCCCGGACTGTTAATATGTGACCCTACACCCAGCACACACATTTGGGGCAATCGTTTTTGCTAAAAAAAACTATTTAGTAGAAGCTAAGATATAGCTTTATGAAGTTTAATAAATTCTGACGAATGGGTGTTACCTAGCTTGTCCTCGTGCAGTGTTCTGTGCAAGCCGAAAATGAAAGGGGGCGGGGCTCCGGCATGCCGCGATTTAGCCCCGCCCCTTTCATGACGCGGCCAGGCTCTTAGAAGGTGAGAGGGGCTTGCATAATTTACCAGGCAGCAGCAGACAGGCGGGGCATTTTCGGCTTGCACAGAAGGGCTTCACTGAAGGGAGGGGGGAAGAGGAGGCTGACAGGCACGAACACTGCAGGAGGACAAGCTAGGTAACACCCATTCGTCAGAATTTATTAAACTTCATAAAGCTATATCTTAGCTTCTACTAAACAGTTTTATTAGCAAAAACGATTGCCCCAAATGTGTGTGCTGGGTGTAGGGACACACATTAACAGTCCGGGGGGGTCATTTGGGGTGGTTGGTTCCCTTTAATATAGTGTAGGTCCACCTTTTGCAGCCTCAATACTCTGAGGTATGGATTCATACAAGGTGATATCATTGGCCCGGCGGATGTCCACGAAATAGCACCCCAGATCATCACAGACCCTCCGCCATGTTTTACGGTTGGGAGAAGGCAGTCTGGATGGAATGCTTCTTTGGCTGTCTCCAAACGTACACTCGGCCGGAGGTTGGAAAATGGGGTAAACGATGATTGGTCTGAGAATATCACGTTTCCACTGCTCGAGGGACCAATTCTGGAGGTTTCTACACCGCTCTAAACGCTTGGAAACATTTGTCATTGAGAGCAGCGGTTTTCTAATTGCAGCTCTTCCGTGGAATCCAGATTTGTGCAGCTCCCAGTGAACAGTTTTCGTGGACACTGGGTTCTGTAGGTGATCATTGAGTTCAGCAGTGATTTTGGTGGACACTGGGTTCTGTAGGTGATCATTGAGCTCAGCAGTGATTTTGGTGGACACTGGGTTCTGTAGGTGATCATTGAGTTCAGCAGTGATTTTGGTGGACACTGGGTTCTGTAGGTGATCATTGAGCTCAGCAGTGATTTTGGTGGACACTGGGTTCTGTAGGTGATCATTGAGCTCAGCAGTGATTTTGGTGGACACTGGGTTCTGTAGGTGTCATTGAGCTCAGCAGTGATTTTCGTGGACACTGGGTTCTGTAGGTGTCATTGAGCTCAGCAGTGATTTTCGTGGACACTGGGTTCTGTAGGTGTCATTGAGCTCAGCAGTGATTTTGGTGGACACTGGGTTGTGTAGGTGTCATTGAGCTCAGCAGTGATTTTCGGAGCCGTGGTCTTGCGATCCTCTCTCACAATTCACTTTAGAGTCTGACGGTCTCTCTCAGTCAACTTCGACTTTCGGCCGGACCTGTGCTTTGCCTCGGACGCTTTTCCTTCTCATTACTTTGGAGACAGGACCTCTTGACACAATGCCAAGCATTCTGACACTTTCTGTTACACTAGCGCCTGCCATACGAGCACCAACAATTTGGCCTTTTTGAACATCCGAAAGGTCTGCCATTGGTATCAGGTTCTCATCAATGTTCTTACAATTCGGCAAAACAAACAGTTAATTTACATACACATATCACTTAACACAAATAATCAGCTACAAAACATTAACATATGTCACGGTTTGCATGTGTATAACATGTCCAAAGATTATGATGCCAAAATGTTAGGTGTTTCCATTATTTTGTCCAACCCCTGTATATTTATACAGTATAAATACACTAAAGTAAAAACAAAATATATATATTTTATCATTTTTTTTGTGAACAAAGTACATTTTATGGCTAATCTATTCAACTCTTACCTGTTTCAGAAGCACATGTTTTTCCAACACTTGTAGTGTCAGTTGTAGTGTCAGTTGTAGTTTCAGTTGTAGTTTCAGTTGTAGTTTCAGTTGTAGTGTCAGTTGCTATAAAGATGTTGAAAATAGATTGTTACTAATCCATATACAACCAAATATACACATACCCTCCTTGACAGAAGTTATGTCGCTTATCCATGTTATGTAAATAAAATCTTATAACCTGACGTTAAATTCATCCATTGGTTGTATAAATTACTCTTTTGAAACCTGAAATCCTCCCAAATGTGTTTTAGGATAAGAAAATATATTGGCATCAATGCTGAAATATTGATCATTTAATGAACACAGAATGGTCAGATTTTGGCAAGACAAAAGTTTTGTCGCCCACAGAAAGTAATGTGATATTCAAACAGAAAATTAACTTAAAATACAAATATGTGTTGCATAACATTGGTGAATGAAGTTGTGACGCTATTAGTCATATTTAATATTTTGTGTGACTTCCATGAGCTCGAAGGACTGCATCCATGAGATTCAACAAAGATTCATGCAATTTATTGATTAAATCATCAGGAATAGCAAAGAATGCAGTCTTACATGCCTCCCAGAGTTCATCTAGATTCTTTGGTTTTGTCTTCCAAGCTTCCTCTTTCATCCTACCTAAAACATGCTCAATGATGTTCATGTCTGGTGACTGGGTTGGCCAGTCCTTGAGCACCTTGATCTTTTTTGCCTGGAGGAACTTTGTTGTAGAAATGGAAATATGAGATGGAGCACCATCCTGCTGCAGAATTTGACCCCTTTATGATTTGGAATATAAGAGGTAGCTAATACTTCTTGATATTTTAGGCTATTGATATTGCCTTCCACCTTGCAAATGTTTTGCACACCCCCATACTGAATATAACCCCAGACCATGATCTTTCCATCACCAAATTTAACTGTTTTCTGGGTGTATTTTGGATCCATACGGGCTCCAGTAGGTCTCCTGCAGTATCTGCGGCGGCTATGGTGTAATTCTACTGAAGATTCATCAGAGAAATCCACCTTATGCCACTTTTCCAGCGTCTATCTGTTTAGCAGGCTTTGTAACTTTGCAAATGCCACACAGTTTTTTCATTTGCCTTTTGTTTAGTGCTGGCTTCTGGGCACTGATTCGACCATGTAGGCCATTTCGAGACAGAATCCTACAAACTGTTCTAGTTGACACAAGGACATGAGGTGACCAGGCCTGTTGGAGCTCTGCTGCAGTGGAAGATGGGCTTGCTTTGGATTTTCTAACCAACAAATGTTCCTCCTGAGCAGTTGTCTTGCGGGGTCTGCTGGACCTGGGCTTGTCAAACACATCTCCAGTCTCTTCAAATCTTTTTTTAATTCTTTGCACTTGACGCTGAGACACATTAAAGGTGCCAGCCACCTCTGCAGTGGATCTGGTCTTCAGCCTCTTGATAATCAAGGCTTTGGTCGCAGGGTGAATTTTTGGCATGTTGTCAAAGCTCAAGTTGCAAGTGAAGATCTGGGGTGCAGGGTTTCTTTTTATACACACCCACTAATTAACCGATCAATTACTGAGCACAGGTGAGGATGTACACTAGGATTGGGTGCATTATATGACCAGGCGACAAAACTTTTGTCTTGCCAAAATCTGACCATTCTGTGTTCATTAAATGATCAAAATTTCAGCATTGATGCCAATTTATTTTCATAACCTAAATCACATTTGGGAGGGTTTCAGCTTTCAAAAGAGTAATTTATACAACCAATGGATGAATTTAACGTCAGGTTATAAGCTTTTATTTACATGACATGGATGAGTGACATAACTTCTGTCAGGGAGTGTACGACGCAACTAATTTACTAATACTGATATCTCATGGTTTCAAACATATATACAAATCAAGTACAAGTATTCAAAAGCATGACACACCTGTTACTATGATACATGTTTATAAAGCCTTTATCAAACAGTGTGTATTTTTTCTGGACAGTAAATAACACTCCTTTTTAACATTAAAGTAAGTGGAAACCACTACTGGAGTTTATGTTATAAAAAATATTTCCTTTATTAAACATTCTATAAAAGCAGACACATAAAAGTTTTACAAGAAGTGCTTAGTTGGAGAAGCCTCCCAGGGCTACAAGCAGATGTTCATACTGTGGGTTTTTAGTAATCCAAAGTACAGTATCAACATAAGTTATAAGTTATAATGTGCGCATACATAGTGAAAAGCCTTCCTTTGCAACTGGGCATGCGCGTGACATCAATTGTCTGTGTGCTTTGATTGAAGAACTACTTGAGTACGTTGTAACCCACAATGTCTTCGTCATCAATGACCGCTTCTATGTACAAAAATGGGGAACAGCGATGGGGGCGGCTTGCATCCCATCGTATGCTAATTTATTTTTAGGCAGTTGGGAGCTGTCATTGTTGCACTCTGAAGATATTGTGGGTGTTGAGAGCATCTTGTGCTGGTATAGGTATATTGATGACCTGCTATTTATATGGCAGGGTTCTAGACCAAGTTTAGATCAATTTATGGATGCTCTCAACAAGAACGATCTAAACATCAAGCTGACTTATCAGGCACACAGACGATATATGACCTTCCTGGATGTGTCCATGGAGGTGGGACTTGACGGCAAAATACAAACTAATGTATACCGAAAAAGTACAGCCGTAAATTCCCTCCTCCACGCATCTTCGGCACATGCAGGGGTACTATTAGATCTATCCCGGCCAGTCAATTCTTAAGACTGAGACGTATATGTTCGGGTGACACCAGATTTGAAAATCAAGCAGTTGATCTGCGAGGAAGATTCGCATCTAGGGGGTTCAGCAACCGATGCATAAAACAGGGTTATGTGAAGGCCAAAAAAATGAGGAGGGAACAATTATTATTTAAACCCAAGATCAAAGCTGCGGAATATGGTCCTATCAGATACATTTCAACCTTTAATTCCCAATGGTCAAACATTAGATCTATCTTGAACAAACATTGGTCTGTGTTATTCACTGAGTCTACTCTGGCGAAACATTTACCAACACGACCTCTGTTGACATCATGGAGGGGAAGAAATTTACGTGACATCCTGAGTGCTAGCCATTATGTTCCTACAAGGAACAATTTCTTTGGTGAAAGAACATCTAAACCACTAATAAGATGTTTTCCATGTGGTAGTACCACTCATGTAGTCTTTCATGCCACTTGTCCTTGTGATAAGCTCTATATAGGTCTTACCACGAGACAATTGCGGATAAGAGTGCGTGAGCATGTCCGAGACATAGAGAGAGCCGCTAAAATCATTGATATAAACACACTTAAAACTCTGCCGAGGCAATTTAGGATTTTTCATAACTGTAATCCCAAGGGATTGGTTATTAAAGGAATTGACCGGATTAAGGGGGGCATCAGAGGAGGAGATTTTGCCAAACCTTTGGCACAAGAGGAGTGCAGGTGGATGGTCAGATTAGAAACACTTGTCCCAAGGGGGCTTAATGAGGTTATAAGTAATGCCCCTTTTTTATAGAGAGTCACTCAATCCTCCTGTGTGTTTCGCCTTGTTCGACTTCTGATATGAGACATGTGTTTGTGTGCTCCCCGAGCCTGGCATTATTTTAATCCATGTTTTGTATATTTTAGTTTTTCTTGAAGAACTGACAACAGATACGATATGGAGCCAAATTAGAACTCAGCCAAGTGGATCATACTAGAATTGTATAAATCAACATAAATGGAAGACGTGTGCTATAGAACTCCTTGTGGGTCAATGGAAAAAGATAAAAAGAAAAGGAAAAAGAGTGGGATTATAATTATTATTATGTGCACAGATGTAATGTATATAATTGAAATATGTATAGAAAAGAATGATTGAAGGGGTTTTTAGTCATGTATCTACTTATATAATCGGGAGTTGGGAATTCGGGCGTTTTCGCCGAATCCCAGACTCCTTAGCGGCACTGCGAGTGATGACGCGCAGCGTCATCACAAGCCGCAGCTGCTCTACAGCTAAAAAAAAAAAAAAAAATCCTCACCTCTCCCCAAGCCCCCGCCGTCTCCCGCCGTCTTCCGCCAGGCTCCCGGTGGCTCACGCAGTGCTCTTCTACTGCAGTCCAGGACCTGTGGTGATGTCAGAGTCACGTGACACCAGCTTACTCCATGGTAACCGCGGGTCACGTGACTCTGACATCACCGCAGGTCCTGAACTGCTGTAGAAGAGCTCTGCAGACACTGGCAGCCTGGAGGAAGACGGCGGGGGCTCGGGGTGAGGTGAGCATAATCTTTTTTTTATTTTTTTTAACCCCTGCCTTGCAGAAGCGCCACCACAGACACCTGTATACTCTGCCACCACACAAATGCCTGTATACTCTGCCACCACAGACACCTGTATACTCTGCCACCACACAGACACCTGTATACTCTGCCACCACACAGACACCTGTATACTCTGCCACCACACAGACACCTGTATACTCTGCCACCACACAGATGCCTGTATACTCTGCCACCACACAGATGCCTGTATACTCTGCCACCACAGACACCTGTATACTCTGCCACCACACAGATGCCTGTATACTCTGCCACCACAGACACCTGTATACTCTGCCACCACACAGATGCCTGTATACTCTGCCACCACCACAGACACCTGTATACTCTGCCACCACACAGATGCCTGTATACTCTGCCACACCAGACACCTGTATACTCTGCCACCACACAGATGCCTGTATACTCTGCCACCACAGACACCTGTATACTCTGCCACCACACAGATGCCTGTATACTCTGCCACCACAGACACCTGTATACTCTGCCACCACACAGATGCCTGTATACTCTGCCACCACACAGATGCCTGTATACTCTGCCACCACCACACACGCCTGTATACTCTGCCGCCACCACAGACACCTGTATACTCTGCCACCACACAGATGCCTGTATACTCTGCCACCACCAGACACCTGTATACTCTGCCACCACCTCAGACACCTGTATACTCTGCCACCACCACAGACACCTGTATACTCTGCCACCACCACACACGCCTGTATACTCTGCCACCACCACCACACACGCCTGTATACTCTGCCGCCACCACCACAGACGCCTGTATACTCTGCCCCCACCACCACACACGCATGTATCCTCTGCCACCACCACACACGGCTGTATACTCTGCCGCCACCACCACACACGCCTGTATACTCTGCCGCCACCACCTCAGACGCCTGTATACTCTGCCACCACCACAGACACCTGTGTACTCTGCCCCCACCACCACACACGCATGTATACTCTGCCACCACCACACACACCTGTATACTCTGCCGCTACCACCACACCCGCCTGTATACTCTGCCACCACCACCACACCCGCCTGTATACTCTGCCACCACCACACACGCCTGTATACTCTGCCACCACCACCACACACGCCTGTATACTCTCCCGCCACCACCACAGACTCCTGTATACTCTGCCACCACCACAGACACCTGTATACTCTGCCCCCACCACCACACACGCATGTATACTCTGCCACCACCACACACGCCTGTATACTCTGCCCCCACCACCACACCCGCCTGTATACTCTGCCGCCACCACCACAGACGCCTGTATACTCTGCCGCCACCACCACAGACGCCTGTATACTCTGCCACCACCACCGACGCATGTATACTCTGCCACCAGCACCGACGCCTGTATACTCTGCACCCACCACCACACACGCCTGTATACTCTGCCACCACCACACACGCCTGTATACTCTGCCCCCACCACCACACACGCCTGTATACTCTGCCGCCACCACCACACACGCCTGTATACTCTGCCGCCACCACCACACACACCTGTATACTCTGCCGCCACCACCACAGACGCATGTATACTCTGCCGCCACCAGCACACACGCCTGTATACTCTGCCGCCACCACCACAGATGCCTCTATACTCTGCCGCCACCACCACACACGCCTGTATACTCTGCCACCACCACAGACAACTGTATACTCTGCCACCACCATACACGCCTGTATACTCTGCCACCACCACAGACACCTGTATACTCTGCCACCACCACACACGCCTGTATACTCTGCCACCACCACAGACGCCTGTATACTCTGCCACCGCCACCACACACGCCTGTATACTCTGCCACCAGCACAGACGCCTGTATACTCTGCCACCACCACCACACACGCCTGTATACTCTGCCACCACCACAGACACCTGTACACTCTGCCACCACCACAGACGCCTGTATACTCTGCCACCACCACAGACGCCTGTATACTCTGCCACCACCACAGACGCCTGTATACTCTGCCACCACCACAGACGCCTGTATACTCTGTCACCACCACACACGCCTGTATACTCTGCCACCACCACAGCCGCCTGTATACTCTGCCACCACCACAGCCGCCTGTATACTCTGATACCCACAGAGCCGCCTGTATACTCTGATACCCACAGAGCCGCCTGTATACTCTGTTACCCACAGAGCCGCCTGTATACTCTGCTACCCACAGAGCCGCCTGTATACTCTGCTACCCACAGAGCCGCCTCTATACTCTGCTACCCACAGAGCCGCCTCTATACTCTGCTACCCACAGAGCGCCTCTATACTCTGCTACCCACAGAGCCGCCTGTATACTCTGCTACCCACAGATCCGCCTCTATACTCTGCTACCCACAGAGCCACCTCTATACTCTGCTACCCACAGAGCCGCCTGTATACTCTGCTACTCACACAGCCGCCTGTATACTCTGCTACGCACACAGCCGCCTCTATACTCTGCTACCCACAGAGCCGCCTCTATACTCTGCTACCCACAGAGCCGCCTGTATACTCTGCTACCCAAAGAGCCACCTGTACAATCTGCTACCCACAGAGCCTTTTCTATACTCTGCTACCCACACAGCGGCCTGTATAATCTGCTACCCACAAGCCCGCCTGTATACTCCACTACCCACAGACCCGTCTGTATACTCTGCTACCCACAGACCCGCCTGTATACTTTACTACCCACAGAGCCGCCTCTATACTCTGCTACCCACAGAGCCGCCTCTATACTCTGCTACCCACAGAGCCGCCTGTATACTCTGCTACCCACAGATCCGCCTCTATACTCTGCTACCCACAGAGCCACCTCTATACTCTGCTACCCACAGAGCCGCCTGTATACTCTGCTACTCACACAGCCGCCTGTATACTCTGCTACGCACACAGCCGCCTCTATACTCTGCTACCCACACAGCCGCTTCTATACTCTGCTACCCATAGAGCCGCCTGTATACTCTGCTACCCACAGAGCCACCTCGATACTCTGCTAACCACAGAGCCGCCTCGATACTCTGCTACCCACAGAGCCGCCTCTATACTCTGCTACCCACAGAGCCGCCTCTATACTCTGCTACCCACAGAGCCGCCTGTATACTCTGCTACCCAAAGAGCCACCTGTACAATCTGCTACCCACAGAGCCTTTTCTATACTCTGCTACCCACACAGCGGCCTGTATAATCTGCTACCCACAAGCCCGCCTGTATACTCCACTACCCACAGACCCGTCTGTATACTCTGCTACCCACAGACCCGCCTGTATACTTTACTACCCACAGAGCCACCTGTATAATCTCCTACCCTCAGAGCCGTCTGTATACTCTGCTACCCACAGACCCGCCTGTATACTCTGCTACCCACTCACCCGCCTGTATACACACAATTCATTTCACCCTGCTCCCGATGCAATTGCATCAGGCCTTTTTACTAGTAGATATATAAGTGTAGTATCTCATATACTTATAATTGCATTTTATCACAGTGTAAGCACTGTGTCTTAATGTATTCTTATTTATTAACTATTATAATCACTGCAATGGCGATTTTTGTATAGAAATAATCATGGTTCTTAAACACTATCTTAATTCTGTATAATATATATAATATTGGTTGGATGAATGTGTTGTATGCTGTGTGCATATTATAAAATACCCAGCAGGGGCAGAACTACCGTGGTGCAGCCGGTGCAGCTGCACCAGGGCCCCGACCGGCTAGGGGGCCCCTTCAAGCCTGAAGGGGGGCCCCCAGCCGACCCCGCAGGTTGCCGTCAGAGGAGAGGAAGGTCAGGCAAGGGAAACAGAGAGCTTCCTGCTCCCCTTGCCTGATGCCGCCCCTCCTCTCCTCTGCCCCTCCGACTCCTAGGACAGCTACAAACATCCGGTGCGGCTCACCAGGTAGGAGAGCACCGCGCCTGTGGTTCCCAGCAGCACCCCCAATCCCCCCCGCCCCTGCTCCAGGGCCCCCAGGGGTGACGATCCACCCCTGATACCCAGTAGCCTTAAACCTGTCCCCAAGCACAATAATAGAACTCCCATGGCTTCTAGTTAATGTATATCTAGTTTTGATCCTCAAAAAAATGGCAGAAATGACGTGCCGCAATGGCGGGCGGCATAATTATGGATGGCTGAGTATTTCACAGCCTAAGATCACTCTGTGAACCAGCCCCTGTGATCAAGCAGTGGCGAAACGGCTGTTAGGGGCGCGCTACAACGTCAGGACCTGTGGGGTTTAATCAGTGCAACACACCTGTGTGCGTTATGGGTGAGTGATATTTGATAACTTGCTATAAGTAGTCACTATATATGCGCACATTATAACTTATAACTTATGTTGATACTGTACTTTGGATTACTAAAAACCCACAGTGTGACCACCTGCTTGTAGCCCTGGAGGCTTCTCCTACTAAGCACTTCTTGTAAAACGTTTACCATATGTGTCTGCTTTTATATAATGTTTAATAAAGGTAATATTTTTATTACATAAACTCCAGTAGTGGTTTCCACTTACTTTAATATATACAAATCAATTGATATCTATGTGAGGTATGAATCTATCTATGGAGGCAGCTATTTAGCATGAAGAAGTAGCAGCCATAATTACACCTGGTGAATGAGGGATTCACAATCTTCTGTTGCATAAGAATATACAGGTATTATTAAAGGGGGATTTCCACTAACATTTTAATGAATAGAAAAATGGAAAAATAATAAGATCCACAATTTGTTGTGTTAAAAAAAATGTTCCAGTGCTGAGATAATTTTATATATGTATATAAAGGAGTCATGGTATGATCAGACCATGTCCCTGTACAGTCAGACACATCCATTACACAGTACATAGCAGGGACACATATATGAGATTATCTCTGCACAGGAGATGTGGTATGATCAGACCATGTCCCTGTACGGTCAGACACATCCATTACACAGTACATAGCAGGGACACATATATAAGATTATCTCAGCACAGGAGATGTGGTATGATCAGACCATGTCCCTGTACAGTCAGACACATCCACTACACAGTACATAGCAGGGACATATGAGATTATCTCAGCACAGGAGATGTGGTATGATCAGACACATCCATTACACAGTACATAGCAGGGACACATATATAGGATTATCTCAGCACAGGAGATGTGGTATGATCAGACCATGTCCTTGTACAGTCAGACACATCCATTACACAGTACATAGCAGGGACACATATATAGGATTATCTCAGCACAGGGGATGTGGTATGATCAGACCATGTCCCTGTACAGTCAGACACATCCATTACACAGTACATAGCAGGGACACATATATAAGATTATCTCTGCACAGGAGATGTGGTATGATCAGACCATGTCCCTGTACGGTCAGACACATCCATTACACAGTACAAAGCAGGGAAACATATATAAGATTATCTCATCACAGGAGATGTGGAATGATCAGACCATGTCCCTGTATGGTCAGACACATCCATTACACAGTACATAGTAGGGACACATATATAAGATTATCTCAGCACAGGAGATGTGGTATGATCAGACCATGTCTCTGTACGGTCAGACACATCCATTACACAGTACATAGCAGGGAAACATATATAAGATTGTCTCAGCAGAGGATCATTTTTCTTTGCTATATTGGAAAAATGGAAAGATATTTATTTCCTTCGTAGATCTCTTCTATAGATTGTGCACTTACTGTATGGTAATGTTGTTGCTGAAGAATCTGCTGTAAAGAGTGAAAAAATAAAGGGTCAACCACAGTAGATTTATCGTAATTTTTGAGACTCCAACAATCAATTCCATATTTTGCACCCACCTATTGATCCTCTAGTGAATAGAAAAATGAAGGCCGGACAAATCCATTACACAGTACATAGCAGGGACACATATATAAGATTATCTCAGCACATGAAATGCGGTATGCCCTGTATGGTCATACACATCCATTACACAGAACATAGCAGGGACACATATATAAGATTATCTCAGCACAGGAGAGATATTGTATGATCAGACCATATCCCTGTACGGTCAGACACATCCATTACACATTGCATATCAGGGACACATGTATAAGATTATCTCAGCACAGGAGTTGTGGTATGATCAGACCATGTCCCTGTACGGTCAGACACATCCATTACACAGTACATAGCAGGGAAACATATATAAGATTATCTCAGCACTGGAACATTTTTTTTGCTATAGTGGAAAAATGGAAAGCTATTTATTTCCTTCGTAGATCTCTTCTATAGATTGTGCACTTACTGTATGATAATGTTGTTGTTGAAGAATCTGCTGTAAAGAGTGAAACAATAAAAGGTTTAACATAGCAGATTTATTGTAATTTTTGAAACCCCAACAATTAATTACATATTTTGCACCCACCTATTGATCCTCTAGTGAGTAGAAAAATGAAGGTCAGACACATCCATTACACTGTACATAGCAGGGACACATATATAAGATTATCTCAGCACAGGAGATGTGGTATGATCAGACCATGTCCCTGTATAGTCAGACACATCCATTACATAGTACATAGCAGGGACACATATATAAGATTATCTCAGCACAGAAGATGTGGTATGATCAGACCATGTCCCTGTACGGTCAGACACATTCATTACACAGTGCATAGCAGGGACACATATATAAGATTATCTCAGCACAGGAGATGTGGTATAATCAGACCATATCCCTGTACAGTAAGACACATCCATTACACAGTACATAGCAGGGACACATATAAGATTATCTCAGCACAGGAGATGTGGTATCATCAGACCATGTCCCTGTACAGTCAGACACATCCATTACACATTACATAGCAGGAACACATGTATAAGATTATCTCAGCACAGGAGATGTGGTATGATCAGATCATGTCCCTGTACGGTCAGACACATCCATTACACAGTACATAGCAGGGACACATATATAAGATTATCTCAGCACTGGACATGTGGTATGATTCGAACATGTGCCTGTATGGGCGGACACATCCATTACACAGTACATAGCAGGGACACATATATATATATATAACTAGCTGTACTACTCGGCTACACCTGGGTTAATAAATAACTGCTGTTAGCTATAACAAAATAGAATTTGAATATGTCATATTAATGACCTGTAAGAAAATAGAAGCTGAGCTGTGATTGGTTGCTATAGGCAGCCTAATAAATCTCCAGCCAACAGTAAACCCTCCCCGGCCGGGCAGTATATGTTACCTCACACATACACATAAAAGACAGCTCATGTGACTGACATCTGCCTTAATTCCCTATATAGCACATGTGTTGCACATTGGCTGTTTTGAATCAGATGTTTATTTTTGGAAATTAAAGATACCAGACGTATGAGGCGAGTTGTGTGAGGCGATTTGTGCACATCTGTGTCTGTCTGTGTGGTGTGTGTGTCCCTGGGGTGTGTGTGTCCCTGGGGTGTGTGTGTGTCCCAGTGATGTGGGGTGGTCCCTGTGGTGTGTGTCCTTTTGGGAAGGAGGTATGTCCCTGTGGTGTGTGCCCTTGTAGGGGGAGGGGTGTCTCTATGGTGTGTGTCCATTCCTATGGAGTCTGTGTGTTCCTGTGGGGTGTGTGTGTCTCTGTGTCCCTGCTGTGGTGTGTGTATGTGTGTATTTCCCTGTGGTGTGTGTGTCCCTGTGGGGTGAGTGCATGTGTCCCCCTAGGGTGTGTATGTGTGTGTGTCCCCATAGGGTGTGTATGTGTGTGTGTCCCTGTGGGGAAGGTGTCTGTGTGATGTGTGTCTCTGTGTTGTGTGTGTCTCTTTGTGGTGTGTGTGTTTGTGTTCGGGTGCGTGGTGAGTGTCTAATAATGGGGCTCCACCTTAGCTGTTACTCTTTGTGTGCATGTGGTGTGTATACATGTCCCCGTGTGTGGTGAATATTCCATGTCAGGGTCCCACCTTAGTGACTATATGCTGGTATGTGCTGTTAGTCTTTGGTGCGGTCATTATGCCCCTCTCATTCACAACTGTCAACTGGTAACTGTCACTTTCTCTCCATTATGTAGATAGGGCCAAAATAGTTTGGTGAACTGGAACGCGGGGGTTAAAATTTCGCCTCACACCACAGCCTATGACGCTTTCGGGGTCCAGACGTGTGACTGTAGTTGCGACAGTGTAGATGCCAATCCTGGACATACATACACACACATTCAGCTTTATATATTAGATCTCAGCACAGGAGATGTGGTATGATCAGACATTGTCCCTGTACGGTCAGACACATCCATTACACAGTACATAGCAGGGGCACATATATAAGATTATCTCAGCACAGGAGATGTGGTATGATCAGACCATGTCACTGTACGGTCAGACACATCCATTACACAGTACATAGCAGGGTAACATATATAAGATTATCTCAACAAAGGAACATTTTTCTTTGCTATATTGGAAAAATGGAAAGCTATTTATTTCCTTCATAGATCTCTTCTATAGATTGTGCACTTACTGTATGGTAATGTTGTTGTTGAAGAATCTGCTGTAAAGAGTGAAAAAATAAAAGGTCAAACATAGCAGATTTATCGTAATTTTTGAGACACCAACAATCAATTCCATATTTTGCACCCACCTATTGATATTCTAGTGAGTAGAAAAATGAAGGTAAGACACATCCATTACACAGTACATAGCAGGGACACATATATAAGATTATCTCAGCACAGGAGATGTGGTATGATCAGACCATGTCTCTGTACAGTCAGACACATCCATTACAGAGTACATAGCAGGGACACATATATAAGATTATCTCAGCCCAGGAGATGTGGTATGATCAGATCATGTCCCTGTAGGGTCGCACACAGCCATTACACAGTACATAGCAGGGACACATATATAAGATTATCTCAGCCCAGGAGAAGTGGTCTGATCAGACCATGTCCCTGTGCAGTCAGACACATCCATTACATAGTACATAGCAGGAACACATATATAGGATTATCTCAGCACAGGAGATGTGGTATGATCAGACCATGCCCCTGTACGGTCAGACACATCCATTACACAGTACATAGCAAGAACACATATATAAGATTATCTCAGCACAGGAACATTTTTCTCTGCCATATTGGAAAAGTGTAAAGATATTTATTTCCTTTGTAGATCTATTCTATAGATTGTGCACTTACTGAATGTTGTTGTTGAAGAATCTCCTGTAAAGGGTAAAAAAATAAAAGGTTAAATATAGCAGATATATCATCCTAATTTTTGAGACACCATATTTTACTCTCACCTATTGATCCTGCAGTGACTAGAAAAATGAAGGTCAGATACCACGGATACATGATTATCTCATCCAGTGACTGTCATGAAGCTTTGATAGTTCTAGATATGTCCTGCTCGGTCTCGGAGTGAGCTGCTTTTATAAAGTTTAGTTAGGGAGTGAACAGTCAGATAACAAATGTCAATCATATTATTTTAGCCATTTCCTTGTCCTCTAAAATAATATTGTTTTTTTGAACTGGTGTCACCCAAGTATTTGAATAAAAGACATCTACACTTAAAGTATCAGTAATAAATAGTTTTTGTTGAATTAATATACATTCTCCAGATGCTTTTCGAGTGATAAGTCAACGGGTGCTATTGTCCTATAGCTCTGACAACTTCCTGATTAATACTGTTGAGTATAGTGTCACTCACTCCTTTGTTCACTTTCTGTATGTTCTCCTTGGTTGCCACAATGTAAAAGCTACGGTATCACTATACTTAAACATTGGTGCAAGACTGAATTGAGTCTTTGCTATGGATAGTAAACAATATGGAACTGAATGTCATAGCCCCCCACCACCACCACCACTAATCCCAAGAACGTGGCTCCTGTATACTACCACTCATTGTATTGTCTGTGGGTCTCCTGAAGATAACAGAACTTAGAGTAATATATTAGAATCTGAGAGTCCTCAGTGGTTGATACCTTTTAAAGGCGAACTGGTAAATAATAGCAAGCTTTCAAGACTCTAAGGCCTCTTTATCTGTCTTAATGAGACCCTAGCATCTCCAAAGCTTGCTACTTCTTACCATCTTTTCAGTTAGCCATTAAAGGTATCAACCACTGAGGACTCTCAGATTCCAATATATTTCTATCTATTGGCTAATGTAGCGCCCCTATGGCTAGGCACCTCAGGGAGGTACTGCACCCCAAACTGAAGGTGTAGTGCCTCCGTAGCTGTGGATAATGGGGAACCCTACAGAGTCTGTACCCAACACCCACACAATAGGCCACCTTAGTACAGGGTACTGTATATTCAGTAGGTCCCAGGGGGTAGAGCCTAGAGGAGTGGGAGAAGAGGAGTGACAGTTAGGACACTAGTCAGGCAGACAGTGTGAGACAGCGAGGTAGATGGATGCAGGGGAATCTGCGACCGTGACAGGAGGGCATCTTTAAGGAGAGGGGTGACCCAGACAAAGAAGGGGGCCACTCCAGGACTGGTCGGAGCCAGCTGGAGACCCAGGTCACCACCGTTACTCTGGAACTGAGGCAGTTAGTTAAAAGGTCTATCCCTAACTGCAGACCGGCAGACTGTGGGGCCGGCATAAGGGAGCCACAGCACCCATCAAGTAGTCCAACATCAGTCCTGCAGCTGAGTTCACGACGCTGAGAAGTAAGAGACTTTAGGCAACAGACACCAAGGACTAGAGACTAGACTCACGAGTGGGAGTACAGAAGGCCATCAGGGCATAGAACGGAAAAGGACCAGGAGCGCCACTTTAATGACACCTCTGACAGACTCTGGAAAAGTCTCCAAAATCCGCAGCTACGGCCCCCGGTTAAATCAGACTGTACCGTGTACCTTTTACTACATGGTGCAAGTAAAGAACGGTTTGAGCTGATCTGGTGTCTGGTCTCCTTTCATCCACTGCCAGGAGGTCCTCCCCAGCATCACCAAGGTGAGGACTACTACCCCCCTCATCCACCCCGCTGCCCTGAGGTAAAGCTCTGCCTGTGGGGAGCTGTACTACCAAAGCTGCATTCCCATCACCCTATTACCAGGTACCACAGGTGGCGTCACGTTACAAATTCCCCCATCATCGTCACCCTCACTTGACATTGAGGGTCCAGGGCATGGAATCGGGAACCGACCAGCCGTGATCCCCATTGAAGTAACCACCTGTCCCGGTATCCGAGTACCCCCTAGCCTGTCGGCTGACTCACTAACACGGTACAAACATTCTTTACCTTATCAGAATTTAGCGCATGACTGCCTTCCCCATAGGAAATGAATGGAGATATGATGCTCATGCAGGACCATGTGTTTCACTCAGTGAAGATACACTTTGTTGGGATCAATAGATGATCCATTAGAGAATTTCAACAGCCACAGCAACATGTGTTCCATGACTGGGTGATGATGTTCACTCATAGCCTGACCCTTTAAAGCCCCTCATGGTGATAAGGACTTGACCTACAGAGCTCATAAGTCACTATCCAAGCACCGTCAACATTATAATACATGATCATGTGAAGATGGGCTGAAGATCATGGATGAACTTTGTCCACTGACATGTTGAAATAAAAGAGACATCGCTGCCTAAATGGAGTCATTACAGACTGATCTATTTCAAGGGTTTATTTCTGTTAATGTTGATGATTATGGCTTACAGCCAATGAAAACCCAAAGGAAGAATTAAAGTAGGGAGAATTAAAGTAGGGAGGATGAAGGGTTAAAAACTGTGCTGCTGTATTCCAGGAGACATCAAAGGGTGAATATAATATTGCTTTAATAGTCAACATGTTTCAGGTCTCCCTGATCCCTTCCTCAGGACAAATCAATATCATATTGCCTGTTTCAGGGAGCCCTCAAACACGTCGACTAATAAATCAATTGATGTCTCGTAGATATGGCAGCGTGGTTTTTAACCCTTCATCCTCCCTACTCTATAAGCACCACGCTGGGAACTGCAGCAGCTGTGACCTGCTTTTATAGTGGTTGTGACTCTCACAACCACACAAGGCGAAGCCTCTGATACCTATTTAGGTCATATTTTATCTCTCAGACCCTTCATCCTCCCTACTCTATATGCACCATGCTGGGGACTGCAGCAGCAGTGATCTGCTTTTATAGTGGTTGTGACTCTCACAACCACACAAGGTGAAGCCTTTCATTCCTATTTAGGTCATATTTTATCTCTCAGACCCTTCATCCTCCCTACTGTAATTTTCTGAGATAATGACCTTTGGGTTGTTATTGGCCGTAAGCCATAATCATCAACATTAACAGAAATAAACACTTGAAATAGATCACTCTGTGTAATGACTCTATATAATATATGTGTGTCACTTTATGTATTGGATTATTGAAATAAATTCACTTTTTGATGATCTTCTAATTCATTGAGATGCACCTGTAGTTGGGTGTCATCCAGGGTCAGGGTGGGAAATTTCCCAATGATCAACCAGCCTTAGGGTAAGGGCAGGACTTGTACAAATGCAAATTCTCAATGCTTCAGGTAGAGGAAAATCAGAAAAATATGACAAGGAAACATTTCAGCAGTTACCCAATCAAAACGGACTTTTTGCTTGAAAGCACCACGCCATAGTTTTTTCACTTTTACAACTGGAGCAGAGCTTTTACCTAAAGGTCCTTACCCCTGGTCTCTAGAGATGAGCGAACATTCCTCGAACATGTTCACCAGTTTCAAATTCGGCACAAATATTGCAGATTCAGTTTGTGATAGGAAAACCGAGCTTTTCTCTAAAAAGTCTTCAAACATGGCTACAGTCACAGGGATGAACAAAGTGTTAAATGTTCATTTAAACATTAATTATTAATATTAGCTGTGGGCAACATGTCTCTAGGGGGTGCCCACGTTCCCTAGAGACATGCTGTCAACTCCTGTAGGCATGTGAGGGGTTAATGAGGCAGTTATACTGTTGCCGGCTATTGTTGACTTTGTACAAATTTCTGAATGAAGCCGCGGCTCCTCACAGTAGAAGAGATACTGTACGTGATGTACGTATAGTATCAGTCGCTGTCCAGGGTCCTGTAGGCATTAACATTAGGTGTATGGCGGTGCGCTGCCCATAGATCTAATGTTAATGGTTACAGAACCCTGGACAGCGGCTGATACTATACGTACATTACGTACAGTATCTCTTCTACTGTGAGGAGCCGCGGCTTCATTCAGAAATTTGTACAAAGCCGAAATAGCCGGCTTACTGTAAATGGCTTATTAACCCCTCACAGGCTGACAGAAGTGGACAGCATGTCTAGGGACGGTGAGCACCCGGATTACACATCCTGAGCAATGCGGTTACCGAATTGCGGTTGCCAGAACCGCTCCAAAAACTGCAGCCTGCATGATTTCTAGCGCAGGCTGCAGATCCAGAGCCAGTAACCGGATTGCATGTAGAGCAATCCGGTTACCATAATGGGCTCCTATAGGGAGCGGTTCCTGCTCCGGTTTTGAGCTTTTTGAAAGCTCAAAACCGGATCAGGTTTCCAAAATTGAACCTCATATGTGACCCTAGCCTAAGAGAGCTTAATATTTTGGGGGGGGAATTTTTCAATTTTTTTTTAATCTTTATTTTATTTTTAATTCTTCTTCTTCTTCTTCTTCTTCTTCTTATTATTATTATTATTATTATTATTATTATTATTATTATTGTTGTTATATTATTATAGTTATTAGTGTTATATTTTATTATTAATATTTTTATTGGGAAGAGCAAACTATTATTATTTCAGAGGGTCAGCAGTGTGCTAGACCATCTTTTCAACAGTTATGTGACAGCAATTCATATGTAAATAGCATATGCTTCATATACATGGTCTTATAGGTCTGTTCACACTCATGAAACTCCATACTATGGATATTGTTTCTTGAAAAGGTGCAGTCACAATTTGATTTCATTCCATGAGTTTACAATACAGATTTTTGGCATGTGCACAACTGTGTTATATAAATAATCCATATTGAAGTTGTCCTTGCATTGCTGCCACCAGCCTTATTCAGCATTCCAGATGAATTGGTGAATTGGTGACCTAAATTAATTTATTTGTTTTCATCATTATTTCTCCTATAAATATGTCTGGCTTCAATAATCACTGCACCTAACAGCAACCTAATTTTCACCTTGTGACATGGGGAATTGGATTTGTGAGTGACTTAACATCTGTAGCCCACCGCATGTTAGGGTTTATGAGGGGTGCTAGGCAACAACATTGTGTAAACTGTAATATTCTGTAGTGATTGATTGTATCTGACTCAGGCCTGGCACTAGAAGAGGTGGGTCCCTAGGCAAACCAAATAGGTGTCACCACCGAGCTCAGCGTTTCAGTACCATCTTAGAAATGCAGCCCAACTAGCTACACTGTGCTATGGTTGATACCGTGTACCGGCATTACACAGTTTGGAAATGGATTCCCTGCAGGACATGCCTGATCTGGAGGAGGTCATGTTCATCACTACCCCAGGGACAGAGGGTGCACCAGCACTAAAACTGGAGCGGCATCTTCCAGAGGACAACATAGACACATATGTCACATGAAACACCACCACACTACCTACTTTAGACTTCCTCTACAGCAAGGTGCAAATAAAGTGTTGGACTCCGATACCAGGAGAAGATCAGAGCTCACAGTCAGGAGGTGACCCATAACCTATGCCATGCGGGACCAGGAGCACCAGATGTCAAACTGCAGAGGATCTTGCAGCTGCATCTTGTGCCGCAGATACTGGATGACCAATTCCACCAGGGCCAGGAGCATGAGCAGGAGATCGAGGAAGAGGAGGAGGAAGAAGAGGAAGAAGTCCCTGTTTGTAACCCTGTTGTGTTACCATTTTCCCAAAAGACTATGCACCATCATTGTTGGGGAGGAGGTCACATTCATGAAGGTGTGGGGCAGCAAGGGGTGGTTCACGTTTGGCAAACCCGAGTTGGTACTGCCGAAAAATTTGAGAAAAGGCTGGATGAGACTGACCAGGCAAGAATGTGGCATTGCGTGGAGGCCAGGCCTCTCTGGGTTAGCCAGACAGCTGCACCCAAGCCCACAGGGCCTGTCGGTATTCCGCAAGTTGTTCCTGTGTCTCCTAGAGGGGGTGGTCATCCCCTAGTTCCTTCATCATTTTCTCCAGCATTGCCATGATGGAATGTGCTGGGGAGAAGGTGGTGGCGGAGGATGCCCCTGCAGGAGTAGCCCCTGTGACCCCCAGACCATTCGACAGTGGAGTACCATCAGCATCAGCGACATTCAGCCTGAGAAGTGCTGAAAATGCTGGCAGCTAGTATTAACACCAAGTACAGTGGACTTTCTAAAAAAAATGCAACTTGTTTGGTCAATAATCCATCCCTTTGTTGACATTTTGCCAAGAGAAGACTTTTTTTCCTTTCACTTCTTCCTTGACAGAGGCCTAATTTTTTGTTAATACTATATCTCCCCTTCCCACATTCTGCACTGTTTGCGCTTCCCCCTGCTGGATAAGTGGGCATGCATGCAGCCTTTGGGCTACAACTTAAAACTGTTAATGGACTTCACCCATCATGGACTTTGCACCATTTTAAGAGTCTGCTGATCCTCGTGGGACTTTCATTATGTATATACTATGTATATTGTGTTTGAGACTTATCGTCTGTGCTACAGTAAAGTTTTTTATACTTCACTCCTTGCGTGCTGGACTGTTTCTGCAAACAGATGCTTTTAAACTGCCCTACTGGCGAACAAGCCACAGACCTCTGGCCTGATGGTCTGAGGTATGAAAATGCAAGACACTACACTACACACACACCTGCAGAAACAGGGCTGGCCAAGTGCTGTCCTCAAGGGCTGCAAACAGTGCATGTTTTCATGATGTACCTAGCATTGCACAAGGTGCTAGAATCATCATATCTGCAGGTGATGAAATTAGCTCCTGTACAATGCTTAGGAAATCCTGAAAATGTGCAGTTTTCAGACCTTGTAGTTGGCCACCCCTGCACCTAGAAGTCTCTGTAGTAGTAGTCAGAGGGCAAGAGAAATCTGCGAGCCCTTTTGTGGCACCCCAGGGTCTAAGTGCCACTGTGTCATCACTGTCCCCAGGTGGTGGTGTTATGCTGAGAGTAACAACGAGTCTTCTCATCAGGCAACCCACACACACACTCACAACACCTTCTGCCTCCAGGCCAGAAGGGGGAGACCAAACCCGGGTACAGGGTGAGCTTCACCTATAAATTCTGATCTGGGGCGGAGCCAGTTAGTTCAGTTCCTAGGAGGACTGTGAAGAGGACCTGGGAGTAATAGAGCAGTGCTAAGCTCAACCCAGGGCCGATGACTTGGTTCCAGGCCTAAGCCTAGGGTTTGAGAAGAGTCGCAGGAACACACCTGGGGAGCCGAGCGACACCGTGCTTACCCCAGAGGAAAGCGTAGAGAACGGACACCGGGTTCGAGACTGTGCAGGGTCTCATGTCCCGGCAGTCAACACCGGAAAGTGGGGAATTTCAGATTTCTCAGCCACCCAGTGCCCAGAGACACAGCAACAGAAAGAGTTCAGGAACATACACCCGTCACTAGGGTTAGCAAGGACTCGAGTTGCCTGTCCTACCGGCACCTCGCAGGAAGAGACAGGGCCGTCAGCTAGCTGATGCAGTTGCAGGAGCCAACAAACTGAGTGCAAAAAAGGGAGCCAAAGACCCAGCTGAGTGAGAAAGACCCCGAGTTGCTCTTAGCTAGGACTCTGTGGACAACTGCTCCAAATCCTCAGTAAAGGACTGCTTGAACAACATAACCATGAGTCTGCCTAGTGCTTGTGCCTGTCGTCCTGCACCCTACACCCTAAACTACCTAAGTGCCACTGTGTCATCACAGCCCCCTGGTGTCACGCTGAGAGTAACAACGGGTCTTCTCATCAAGCAACCCACACACACACTCACAACACCTTCTGCCTCCAGGCGAGAGGGGGGACACCAAACCTGGTCACACAGTCAATCACAACACCTTCTGCCTCCAGGCCGGAAGGGGGAGACCAAACCCGGGTACAGGGTGAGCTCCACCTATAAATTCTGGTCTGGGGTGGAGCCAGTTAGTTCAGTTCCTAGGAGGACTGTGAAGAGGACCTGGGAGTAAGAGATCAGTGCTAAGCTCGTCCCAGGACTGCTGACTTGGTTCCAGGCCTAAGCCTAGGGTCTGAGGAGAGTCGCAGGAACACACCTGGGGAACCGAGTGACACCGTGCTTACCCCAGAGGAAAGCGCAGAAAACGGACACCGGGTCCGAGACTGTGCAGGGTCTCATGTCCCGGCAGTCAACACCGGAAGGTGGGGAATTCCTGGTTTCTCAGCCACCCTGAGACACAGCAGCAGAAAGAGTTCAGGAACATACACCCATGACCAGGGTTAGCAAGGACACGAGTTGCCTGTCCTACCGGCACCTCGCAGGAAGAGACAGGGCTGGCAGCTAGCTGATGCAGGAGCCAACAAACAGAATGCAGAAAGGAAGCCAAAGACCCAGCTGGGTGAGAAAGACCCCCAGATGCTCTTAGCTAGGACTCCCTGGACAACTGCTCCAAATCCTCAGTAAAGGACTGCTTGAACAACAAAACCATGAGTCTGCCTAGTGCTTGTGCCCGTCGTCCTGCACCCTACACCCTAAACTACCATTACTGCCCCAGGGAACTGGTCTGCACATGGAGAGCCACTCCATCCCAGCTGCCCGTCCATCACCCCGGAGGTTCTGCAGCAGCGGTGGCCCATTATAGCCACACACCATGGGTGGCATTACAAAATTCTTCCTTGTATATAACCTCCCCTTTTTAAGCTGAACCCAGGGCCACAGAACTGGGTCTCGGGTCCTGTGACTCCCCAGAGACATTATCGCCTGGTTCCGTGTACCTCACACCCCTGGGGCTCCTCACTTTCATCACAACTGCGGTTCTCCCTGGGCCCGCTTAGTGCATTGTTTGATGTTTCTATTGATGCAGATCAAAATCTGCATGTGTATCTTGTGGCCAGCAAAGTGTATGACAGGTCAGAAGTGCTGTGCCCAAATTGCTTTCTTTTTCCTTGCAGGGGTGGTTCAGATTTCTTTTTTCTGCCCCAAAATCTGCAAAATCTGCACCAAATATGCAAGGAAGAAAAAACACATTAGCACAGCGCTTCAGAACTCTCATGTATTTTGCTACCTTCAGGACATACGTGCAGATTTTGATTCAGATTCTCAAAATCAGCTACAAAAGAAGCAACATACCATGGGCACAGGACCTTACAACAATATGAGGGGGTCACGTTCACAGAAAGCATACCCCATATGCTGTGAGAGCAGGAACACGTGAGAGTGTCACAAGCGGTGCCATCATCATTACTGCAGATTAGACTCGAGGGGTCACACAGTGGCTATACTGCAAGTTTGGACTGCGCTGCACTCCCTGACATCACTGCTACTCACATGTACTGTCTCACGATAGCAGCGAGATATATCCATTATGTCTTGTGCAATAGCGTGGCTCTCACAAGAGCGCTGTTACCACTTAGGTTATCTCAGGTCACACAGTGGGATTCTCTGCTGCCTGATATCCGCTGTGTAACCTGAGACAACCCTAGGGAATGTCATAAGGATGTTTGAGTTTCATGAGAGTTTCCAAAAGCATGGTGAGTGTGACTGCATGGCTGAAGCTTGCTAAGTAATAGTATATATGCAAATAGAGTCCGTGGAGCCTCGTTTAGGAGTCTCAAACACAGGACTAGCCAGGGAAGGACCTAGCCATGGGGTGGCTCCTTGAGGAGCTCACCATAACCACCATATTAAGTGGCCCTTTCAGTCAATATCCAGCTCTTTATGAGTTTAAAGATATGACAAGGGTATATAAAGGACAGGTATCCATCCACAAACAGATGTTTCGGGGTGTTGCCCCTCATCAGTGTAGACCAACATCACTAGGCAATCACTGATCTCAGGGAGACTAGTCCAAGGCTTTAGCCGGCTGCCCTCAGTGTTTTCTTGGACTGGTCTCCCTGAGATCAGTGATTGTCTCGTGATGTAAGTAATAGTGTAGGAAGATAATGTCTCTGGCAAAACAGCGGGTCTCCACTATAAAACGGTTTGAGCTGTGTTTGGCAGCCTTTGGGCCCCTTTGAAGGTGTTTTCTAGGCCCTTGATTTTGGCACCTATTAATTTCAAAGGGGTTTGAAAGTTCAGCAAACTGTTAGGTGAACATATACCTGTTCATCAAACCAAACCGAGTCTGAACTTCAAAAGGATTGCTCATCTCTAATACCCTTTGTTTTTTTTACCTTTTTTTTTCTCCAGTCCTGTGGCATTATGTTGTAATTGCAACTTCTGACTGGATAGAAGTCAGAAGTTACATCACAAGCACTCAATACAAGTCTATAAGAGCCACAATGACACAACAATGAGGTGCTCATAGACTTGTATTGAGTTGTGATCTCCGGCATGCTCCATGAAACATTGGAGCTGCAAGCAGGTGACAAACTGGAGAAGACTGATGGGAGTACTCGGAACCAGGCCCTCTCTTCGGTCTGCGGGGGAATGTCACAGTGACATGACCTGGCTCCACATGCCCAAGTGTGGCAAATAAAAAGGGGTTGAAGAAAAAGGGAGAAACAGTAAAGTTTATAAAAGTATTTTGTGATGCCACCCATAGCGTGTGGCCATAGGAGGCCACCGATGCAATTAGGACCGCTGGGTTGATGGTGGGTGCAGCCAGATGGTGAGCCCCAGGGCATCCGAAGGTGTAGTGTAGAATAAGTGTGTAAAGTTCTTCAGGCAGCATACACAGTCTCTGCACGGTTGTGGCTTCACTTCTTTCCTGTGAATAAACAACTAAGTCCACACCGTACCGGGCTTTACTATTACTTCACACTTAACAGTTCACAGTCACGTTACAGTCGTTACAACAGACTTGGGTTCACACAGCAGCTCTGTACCGTTCTTTACAAGCTTAGGTTGTCACTGCAGCTGGGACGGTTCATCTGCGTCACGTTCCCCTCAGTGTACCTCTCGGGCCCTTTCGTTCTCCTCTCCGCTTGTGGTTACAGTCCGGCCGTCACAAGCTCTGTAGTGATTTGTCCCACTCTTTGGGTCACTAGCCCTAGTACGATGGCTTTCTAATCACCACACCCTTTGCTAGGTCTCGGGACATAGAGTTCCCTTACCCCACCGGGTTTCTTGTAGTTGGGGGCTTGAAGCTTGCCCTGCCACATCTACAGAGCCGGAACTCTGGTTCTTTCACCCAGCCACCAGTGTCCCGGATCAGTCTGGCACACCTGGCTCCTTCTGTCCTTCCATGGGTTCAGCCTGGCCATCAGTGGTGCAGGCCGCCGGGCCCCGCTTGTCTTTCAGTGTGGTCTCAGTCACTGCTTAGCTGATGGGTGTTTCTGCTTAGAAGTTTGTTTCTCTGGCTCTCTCTGAACCAACTACCAACCAACTAACTTAGTGTTCCGGGATTTTACTCCAGTTCCTCCACCCCTTCCCAGGTGTTGTACCACGTTCCACCCTCACTTTGCTCCTCCCACCATCCCTCACCTGATATGAAGTGACTTAGGCTCAGGATCGGAGTGTGTGTGTGGGGTGTTGGTGCGAGGTAACCGGCTTACCAATCCCAGCTGCAGTTCTCCTCTGTGGCCACCCGGTCACAGGGGCGCCACTTGATTATTATTAAACAGCCTTCAGATCAATCTTGAACCTTGGAGACTTGATGGATGAACTCTTTGTAGTAAGATCGATCTTCTGCAAGCCTAGATATGTCCAGCTGCAGTTCTCCTCTGTGGCCACCCGGTTGCAGGGGCGCCACATGATTATTATTATTATTCAACAGCCTTCAGATCAATCTTGAACCTTGGAGACTTGATGGATGAACTCTTTGTAGTAAGATCGATCTTCTGCAAGCCATATCTAGGCTATCCACCAGAGTCTACTCCGCTGTAATCTTGATAGTATCAAGCTATCAAGTTGCTCATCTTCCTCTTTGCCTTGCTGTTTCTATTCTTTCGACCAAGATGTCCTTCTCCAGTGATTGCTCTCTTCGTATGATGTATCCAAAGTAATGTGTCTACATACAGGTAAATGATAGGTATGATCATTGCATCAGGAAAAATGACTGAACTTGACTCAACTTGAGCATTTTCTGCCTTCAGCCAAGTGGAAGTTCCGGCACTTGATCCCTGAGGTTATTCATTTTCTGTGACAGTTCTGTTTGTGTCCAACCCATAGATACCGACAACACACTGTCCCTCTTCAACTGTCGGGAGGAAAATGAGCTTCACCTTTGTGATCAACATTGTCAAGCAAGATTGCTCAATTTACTCAGGAGACTTCGTTATGACTGTATTTTGTTACATGTCACATAAATGCACCCAATAAGTGATACATGGACCAGGAAAAGCAAACAAACAACCGCAAGTATGCTCGGATTTTTGCAAAACTCCTACAGACGTCAATGGAGGAAGCTGAGCTTGTTCAACCACTTCTCAACTGACACCCATCATGCCTTATCAGTTAGGGAACGTATTAACACCATTCATGGGACCTATGGAGGGCTTATTTAAACACTGTCCACAGTCCTCTGCACACCCCCTGAAGAAGCCATTGAAACACGTGTCAGGGTCACAGACTCCTCATAGCCGTTTCTCAATCTGTTTACTGGAATTTAAGCAGATATTACAATCTGTCCCTGGAGTCTGGAGAGCAGTTCAGGGTATTTCTCACCCGGCCGGGACGTATTGGCTTTCCTCACTGCGTTTGAGTAGTAGCCCTGCAGTTGCTTCAGCTAGGCTGCCGGCCCTGTCCCTGTCTGCGTCTACCAGTATGACAGGCAACTCGAGTCCTTCACTTTTCCACCCCACCCGGGAAGTCAGTGTTTCTGAATTCTATATGTTGCTGTGACCCTGGCAATGGGTAGCTGGAGAATCTGGAGTCCCCCACTTTCCGGTGTTGACTGCAGGTGTGTCTGAACCTGCACAGTCTCGGACTCCGGTGTCCATTCTTGTGGTGTTCCTCTGAGGGAGGGGAAGCACGGGTGATGCAGCCTCCCGGTAGGTTTCTGTCTCTCTCCTCTTTCCTCAGACCCTAGCCTTAGACCTGGAACAAGTTAGCAATCCTGGGACGAGCTAAGCAGCTTCCAGCCCACCAGGATGTCTTCACAGTGCTGCCCTGCACTGCACTGACCTACTCTTCACAGTCCTCACAGGAACTGCACTGAACTTGTTGTTCTCAGACCAGAATATATAGGGGAGCTCACCTTGAAGCCGGGCTTGGTCTCCCCACCAAACAAGCAGGCCCGCCTCGCAAGCTCTCATGCTCCCACCTGCTAACCCTCTGCCTACTCCTCCTCCTTGCCGGTGACATCTCTCCCAACCCCCCCCGCAACATCCCCACAACAACCTTCATCCCACGACCCACTGCCAACCCCCGCAACCTCACCACCACTAGCCCTCGCAAGCCCACCAACATCAGACCCATTCCCCCAACCCATGCCCCACCTACCGCTCTACCCGGCGCACTCTGGAATGCCCGCTCAGTGTGCAACAAACTCCCTGACATCCATGATCTCTTTATCTCCAGGAAACTGTCATTCCTTGGCCTCACTGAGACCTGGCTCACCCCCTCCGACACGGCCTCCCCTGCTGCACTATCCTATGGCGGCCTCAGCCTGTCCCACACCCCCGTCCCTCTGGCAAACACGGCGGTGGAGTCGGCATACTGCTGTCCAACTCCTGCACCTTCAGCCCTATCCCCCCGCACCCATCCGTCACTGTCCCCTCCTTCGAAGCCAACTCGGTCCGAATCTTCTCCCCCTGCAACCTCCAAATTGCCATCATCTACCGCCCCCCCAGACCCACCGCCTCCTGCCTTGACCACTTCACCACCTGGCTACTTCACTTCCTCTCCACTGACATCCCCTCCATCATAATGGGGATATTGAAGTCGCCCATGGACACTCCCTCCTCAGCCACCTCCAACCTTCTTTCCTTGACCACTTCCCTAGGGCTCTCCCAATGGTCCTCCTCTCCCACCCACGAACAAGGCCACACGCTTGACCTCATCTTTACCCGCCTTTGCTCCCTCTCTAACCTCACAACCTCACAACCTTGGAACTCACACTGTCTGACCACCATCTCTTGACCTTCTCCGCCCTCTCCTCCCCTGCCACACTACCCGCTCTCCGCAAACTTGATCACCCTCGCCGAAACCTGAAAGATCTTGATCTTCCTTTATTCTCTGAATCACTCCTTCCTCTCACCGACATACCCTCCGCTGACGATATTGACATTGCCACCACCCTATACAACACGACCATAACGAATGCTCTCGACCTAGCCGCCCCCCTCACTCTCCATGCTCCACGCATTAACAGGCAACCCTGGCACACCACCCTCACTAAAAACCTGAGACGGGCGTCCAGGGTCGCCGAGAGGAGATGGAAAAAGTCCCACACCCCCGAGCACTTTGTTCTGTACAAGCAATCCATCACTGACTTCAAGACGGCATTTGCTACCGCCAAGCAAGTGTTCTTCTCACCCCTTATAACCTCTCTGTCCCGCAACCCCAAACAGCTCTTCAAAACTTTCAACTCCTTACTTCGCCTGCCTGCTCCTCCCCCTTCTCCCCTCATCTCTGCTGAAGACTTTGTGACCTTCTTCAAGGAGAAGATCGACAAGATCAGAAGCAGCTTCGGTCCATTATCCCCACAACTCCCCTTCCCACCTACACTGCCCTACTCCTCCATCAGCCACTTCCCCCCCATAACTGAAGACCAACTCTCCTCCCTCCTGTCAAAGTCACACCTCACCACCAGCGCCCACGACCCACTCCCATCCCACCTCATTCCGAACCACACCTCCATTTTCAGCCCAGCCCTTACCCACCTCTTTAACCTTTCACTTAGCACTGGTGCCTTCCCCTTGGCCTTCAAACACGCCCTAATCACGCCCATCCTAAAAAAAACCTCACTTGACCCTACCTCTGTCTCTAACTATCGCCCCATATCTCTTCTCCCATTCGCCTCTAAGCTACTTGAACAGCACGTCCACTCCGAACTGTCCTCTCACCTCTCCTCCTGCTTCCTACAGTCCGGCTTCCGACCCCTCCATTCCACCGAAACAGCCCTGACCAAAGTCACCAACGACCTTCTGACCGCCAAGAACAAACACCACTAATCCATCCTCCTCCTTGACCTGTCTGCCGCCTTCGACACAGTTGACCACTCCCTTCTTCTCCGGATCCTGGAATCCCTTGGCATCACCCACCTTGCCCTCTCCTGGATCTCCTCATACCTAGCGGACCGGACCTTCAGTGTCTCACACTCCCACACCTCCTCCTCACCCTACCCCCTTTCTATCGGAGTCCCCCAAGGTTCGGTTCTGGGACCCCTACTTTTCTCCATTTACACTCTTGGCCTAGGGCAACTCATCGAGTCCCATGGCCTCCAGTACCACCTCTACGCTGACGACACCCAAATCTACCTGTCCGGCCCTGACATCACCTCCCTACTCTCTAAAATCCCACAATGCCTTTCCGCCATCTCATCCTTCTTCTCTGCTCGCTTCCTTAAACTCAACATGGACAAAACTGAATTCATAGTCTTCCCCCCAAGAAATTCCACCCCACCTCCAAACCTATCCATCTGCATCAACAACTGCGCCCTCTCCCCAGTCCCCCAAGCCAAGTGCCTCGGGGTAATCCTTGACTCCTCCCTATCCTTCAAACCCCACATCGAGGCCCTCACCACATCCCTCCGGCTCCAGCTCAAGAATATCTCACGGATCCGCTCCTTCCTCACCCACGACACCGCTAAAACACTCATCCATGCTCTTATCATCTCCCGCCTTGACTACTGCAACCTCCTTTTCAATGGCCTCCCGGCTAACTCCCTCACACCTCTCCAGTCTATCCTCAACTCCGCTGCCCGACTAATCTACCTGTCCTCCCACTACTCCCCTGTCTCCCCCCTCTGCCAAGCCCTTCACTGGCTCCCCGTCTCCAAGAGATCCCAATTCAAAACACTAACCATGGCATACAAAGCCATACACAACCTGGCCCCACCATACATCCCGAACTGGTCTCCCGATACCTACCCTCACGCAACCTCCGCTCCTCCCAAGAACTCCTCCTCTGCTCCCCCCTCATCACCTCTTCGCACAACCGAGTCCAGGATTTCTCCCGGGCATCTGCCTTACTCTGGAACTCCCTGCCCGAACACGTCAGACACTCTCCTACCCTGAGTAGCTTCAAGTCTCACCTGAAGACTCACCTATTCCGTCAAGCCAACAACCTGCCATGAGACCCAGGAGACCGCCCCATACCTGACATTCCCCCATCCTACTGTATCCTAACCCGCCCCTCATAGACTGTGAGCCCTCGTGGACAGGGTCCCCTCCCCTCCTGTACCTGTACGTCCTGATCGCTTAGATTTAGTGTACTTGTTCTTGTCTCCCTTATCCTCATGTAAGGCACCATGGAACCTAATGGCGCGATATAAATAAATAATAATATTAATAATAATAATAACTCTATCAAGAGATGGAAGTGACTTAAGCCTCTTCCCTAAAGTTGGATCCCAAGGACTCTTCTACCAGTAAGTAACTCACCAGATACTTCACTATCTAACCAAACCTATTTTGCCCAGAAAAAGCAGATAACAAAATTTTCATTATAAAATTTATTTTAATAAATCATGAATTGAATTAAAACTCAAAAATGTACAACATAGTCTTCATTTCAATTTACAAGATATAATTAGAAAAAATAGACATTTCAGATTCTCTACTGTGGAACAATTCCTTGTTACACCTCCTAGATACAGTTGATAAAGGAAATTTGGAAAATTAAAATTAATGATTAATTAATTGCTACAAACTATGGATCCAATTTATATCTGCAGAAGGTTTATACATATGATGCCTAATCTTGTGATACTGAATAATAGGAAAGTCTACTTCACTACATGGACAACCTGGACATATAAAATAGAAACACTATATACTTACATTCCATATTGGTGCCATCCCAATTAAGTCTTCGAGGGCTCGTGAGGCATTGTTATGGCATGTAAACCAAGTATCCAATTAACGGCCATTATTGGGCTGCTATACCCTTACTGCTTTGGCATGAACCTCGGACAAGAGGAAGAAGAAAGAGTGGCCACTGATTGGCTGCAGGGCTACATGACATAAAAATGTGATACCTGTCGTCAACATAGTTGGAACAGTGCTGGTACGGGAGTGAGAGTATAGTCTTATTAATTTACAAGGGGGACTAATTCATCTAAAATAGCATTGCCCATGTAGCGGATAACAACTTTTTAGAAGTCTCCACACCAAACAGAAGGTTTTCTCAGAGGAGTCAATTCAGTTGAAAATAGAATTAAATGTCAGACAATCATGACATATAGACAGCGCTAATCAACCAGAGCAGGGACCAATCTTATATCACTCTGTGCTGGCTCATGTAGGAGAGTCCTACATTGGGATCCTGTCTATATGCTTTAATAATATACACAATACTCCCAATATGTAGAAACTATTAATTTTGCATATCACATAGAAACTACTTATACTATGGTAGATTTTATTTTTGATGTTGTCTATGTCTTCTTCTAAGAATTGGCCACCGAGGATTTCAAAAGGCCGAACAACCAAATGACAATGAAGTACCTGTAACCCAAGACTAGAACACAGCAGGTATATAAAGCTACTACTGCAGAACATACATGTGATGAAGATAACAGATGAAGAGAATATGGATGTTCCTCCAGACAAATGATGGTCTAAAGAAACCAAACTTGGGTCATCAAAAGGAGGACAAAGCCAAGGAGGGCAGAAGATGCGTGAGCGCCTGGAAGGAAAGAACATTTTGCAATAAGAATTTTAATAGTGTTTCCAAAACAATATATTTGTCTATCCGTAACATTACATAAACATATTCTATATTATATCATATCATTTATATGTTTAGTTATTCAAATATTTGTTACTGCTTCAGTGCATTATGGTCTAAAACCAAGGTAGTCAACTAATCTGACAGGTCAAGAATAGACCATAATGCCTTAAAGGGACTGTATCAAGCTAACTACATACATGATAACTTGTGGATCAAAGGGATCCACAGTTCCCTGTCTGAACGGAGCAGCAGAAGATCCAATTTATTAATTGTCTTCTGGACTGCTGAAGAGAGTCAATACAGCCCCATTCAGATCGGACTCCCATTATCGGGGTCAGTGTGGATTCCTACGTTCTCATTATTGGTCTGTGAAAGCTGTCATTGTGCATAACACTATCATACGTTACATGGATAAATTGGCAACCGGGTGTGTGATCTGTGCACAGTTCATCATTTCACATGAAAAGGGTGACCATTAACAATGAGTGGATGAGATCAGTCATTATGGCTAGGGTCACACTTAAATCTAGAATTGCGTTCACCGCATCCAGATCCAGATGCAGTGAACGCAATTGGCTTCACACAAGCAGCAATCCGGTAACCGGATTGCTGAAGCCGCAATCCGGTAACCGGATTGCTCAGGATGTGTAATCCTGAGCAATCCAGTTACCAGATAGTTTGCTCATCCCTGCTGCGCAGGGATGAGCAAACTGTTCTGTGTTTGTTAAAACTGTTATTTTTATTATTAAATGCATGCTATAATGTCTCTAGGGGGTGCCCACTCCCTATAGAGACCTTCCACCCACTCAGGTAGGCATATAATGATTTATTCACTTATGTACAGCATCTGTCTCCTGTCAGCTGCTGTACAGTTTTATCAATGAAAGCGCTGGGCTCCTCTGAGAGCAGCGCGCATACTATAGCTATTGTAGCTATAGTATGTGCACTGTCTGAGGTTCTGAAGCCATTTACAGTAGATCTATCGGCAGCCTGAAGTGTGACCCTAGCCTATGGATGACAAAAAGGACCAGTGTATAACTAGCTATAGTTACACCATATTAGCACTCACTGGGGACCTCTCTCTTGATTCTGTTGTCAGAACTATACTTATTGTCCAATAAGTAAACTATGTGATAAAAACTTGATATGCTGCAGATATGCTATGTGTTTGCTCATTGTGGGAATAAATATGTGCAAAAAAAGAAAAAAAAATTGTGCTAAAATCAAAGCCAAAATACTTTCAAATGGCGAGAATCTAACATACAGTGAGTTTAATCACCCCCCTAAGTATGGTGAGTTCTCCATTGTATGAAAACAGGAAAACATTTCCATGGTCAACATTAAGTAAACTTTATATTACTCTAATACAGGGATCCCCAACCTGTAGCTCAAAGGCGAAATATACAGGACTGTGTTTACCGGACCCACGCTGCCAACGAAGGAGACGTCCAGACAGTGGTTGGTAGCAAGTGTCTTTTTATTTCATCCGACGCGTTTTGGAGCCAGACCCAACTCCTTCCTCAGGGATCACACTATGAGGTGCAACCACTGTCTGGACGTCTCCTTTGTTGGCAGTGTGGGTCCGGTGAACACAGCCCTCTATATTTCTCCTTTGTTCACGGTTTCTGTTGATACGTGGACTTTGCAGCCACCCAGTTTGTGTGTTACGCAACCTTTCCAGGTGAACAGTGACCACCTATTCTTTGTATTTCATATTGAGGATAAGACCCTATTGCGCTCTCTTTTCTTTCAGTTTTATGAATAGCAACCTGTAGCTCGGGAGTCACATGTGCTCAGGGGCCTGTGATGTGCAGCTCGAGGCTGTCTTCAGGCTTGATGCATTAGTACCAGGTCTAGCAAACATCTATGAAGAGCAGGACCCCAGAGGGTGACCTTTGTGTATAGCTCCACATAAAAGAGCAGATCTGGATGGAGGTAAGGTAGGAACTCCTGGATCTGGGTATACTGCCTTGGTGTGATTTCTGGGGGAAAGCTTTGGCTGTCATTATACCTTTAATGGGGGCTCTGGGTATCACTACCGTGTGGGAGTTGGATGTGGCTCATGGACCTCTCTCACTGCTGAATGTGGCTCTCAAGACCAGAAAGGTTAGGGACCTCTGCTCTAGTACATCACTACTTCACGAAGGTTGTCTGCTCCCGTACATCCTATAATTTTGTGTTATACAGCTCCTCTGCAGACCAATATGTCTCTTTGGTTGCAGACTACAAACAAATTTACTCTGAAATCTAATTCTTCAGTCCTGTAGAGAAGGGAGGAATTGAAAAGATTCAAATACAAAAGGATTGGACTGCAAAAAATGTATGTTTGTAGTCTGTAACCATTAAATCATATACATCTGAACAGGTGCTTAATCAAAACTGTGTGGAGTTGCCTGAAATTTATTTTAAATGTATTAAAGCAATACACAAAAACTAGCTGCAAAGTGACAGTGACAGGTGTCATATTTGAAGGTCGCTATATATCCCCTAGAATGGGCAGAGAAACCTACTGAGACCCGCTGAAGTGTGTTCTTTTCACAGTTACTGCTGATGGAGCAACACAAAATAGAAGAATGTGAACTTGGTTAAGCTATTTGACCAAGTCTTTTAGGAAATCCTGATCAGGGCTTTAATTTTTGGAGAAATCTGTAGGATGGTAGTGGGACGGATCTCTCCTCCCAGCACAGGTCTTGAAACTGGCCCCATGACCACACTTTCCATTTAATCCTGCAGTTAATTGCAGGGTATGTCTCAGTTGTTATTAAGATTGCAGAGCAGCAGGTCCTGCGTGAATAGGTCTCTGTGAGGCTAACATACTGGTGTACTGGAGACATGTCAGGCAGACATTGTAAGCGGACCCTGCATCCGAGATTCCGACAGCGGGGCAGGAGTCAAACAGACTGTAACAGGACGATATTCTGTGTGAAATGGCTGCACTCCAGACATCCAGGTCCTTAAAGACTGTTGTGTGAATAAAATAACTCTTGGTGTGACTTAACTCCGGAGTCACTGCCTCACGTCTCTGGCTGTACAATGCCGCTGCCTCACAATATACATTACTATTCAGTGAATATGTACCAATGAAGAACCTACTTACCAATGGAGCCTGAAGTAGTAGAAGCATCTGTAAAAGAATACATATGTAGAATTACCATGGGGTATGTATATATGACTATACAGAGGACAGAAACTAAACTAAACCGAATTATTGTTAGTTAAAATAAAAAATAGAAATACACATTTAGCTTTTTATCCATATTTTTACCATCAAATATAAAAAATGGTCTAAAAACTTGACCTCAAGTATCACGAAAGGAGCAAAATTATTTAAAAGATAAAGCAAAAAAAAAGAACACGTCTCCTACTACTTTACTGACAGACACTATACTGTGCGACTTCAGGCAAAGAAGCCATTAGTCAAATAGGAGGAGGCGGCTCTGGACATAGAATAGAGCTGGAGTGACAGAGGCTTAAAATCTGCAATAGGTCTAAAGCCTCAATTCCAACTCTGATTTCTCAGTAACAGAGGACCAGACTAGTATTGTATTGTTGGACTCTTCTTTGAAAGAACCACAAGAACACAAACAGTGTGAAATACTGTAGACTAACGCATATTGAAAACACGTGAATAAAGACAATTGAAATGATCCTGGTCAGGGATGGGGGAGTAGGGCTAGATCTTGTACATGATGATCAAGTTCTGCCAAGGAATGGGAAAAGGCATGAATCAAGAAAATGAGTGTAGGCATATCTTTCTTTAAGCCCCACTATAGATGGAGAGGAAGGTAAAAAAAAACATAAGACATTACCAAATCCACCCAAAATGGACAAAATATGTCTGACCAATGCCAAATGGGGATCAGATTGGGTCAACATTACAAGTATTTTGTATTTTCTGATACGACATTTATGTGAATGTCACGGTCAAAGATGTTTATAATGCAGGTCTACTACAAATATAGAATTGTTCAGCAGATCCCATTGCCCCTATACGTTCTACACCACCCTCCATCCTAATGAGAAAGGCATCTTCAACCAACCATCACAAGAATGAACTGTAGCCAATAAATATATCCAATAAAGCATCACAAGATGTTAGTTATATTCAGTGGTGATGTTAATGGTGTAGTAAGAGCTAGAGGAGCATCTAATAAGTGGAAGCAGGATATACAGGGTGGGCCATATATATTGATGCACCTAAATAAAATGGTAATGGTTGGTCATATGAACTTCCTGTTTGTGGCACATTAGTATATGGGAGGGGGAAAACTTTTCCAGATGGGTGGTGACCATGGCGGCCATTTTGAAGTCGGCTATTTTGGATCCAAATTTATTTAGGTGTATCCATATAAATTGCCCACCATGTAGACTGACTGAGCCTTGGATTATGAAGGACCAAAAGGATTGGAGTTCTGTGTGTTCAGTGTCTATGCTTTATCAACATAGTTAGTTATAGCTTTCATTTTGATGAGAGCATAAATAAACCACCACACTCCTGTTAGTTACTTCCTGTTTAATAATTATTATGCATTGCCGACACCTTTTTTCCAAACCTAACCCCTAAGAAAGTAATGTTTAAGCTATGTGCCGTGTTTCACGAGACTGTTTAACTAAAGAACTGTTTTCAAGTCCCATTGACTTTTTGTCTCTCTTGGCCAACAAGGAAGGTAACTGTGAACTGAACTATTACAATGGGGAGTGGGCCAGGGTACGTGCTGCAAAACCAGGCGTGCCTCACCTGCAGCTACCGAGGTCTCAAATGGCCGGCCCCTCAACAGGAGCATAATTCAACTGTAATTGTATTTTTGTTTAAAGGCATGAGATCTGGTAATAAAAAGTATATAAACAGGATTCTTACCCTTAAGCGTTATTGGTCCCAGACTTAGCTGATAGCTTTTCTCAACTGCTGCACTTCGAGACCCGATTCCAGAACACGACTGCAATAATGGAATGACATCATTGTCAGGACATTGGACTTTCTAAGGTCTTACAAAATGTAATCTTAGATAAAGCATCATGATGAGTGAATACTTACAGGGGCGCACGATCCCGCCGTGATATCACACAGACTTACAGCGCAGTGAATATAGACGTAGTTGTAATTGCCAACAAATTTAAAGACTTGGACTGACAGGCGACCTTTTCTAGAGACGCCATTTTCTGGTACACTGATTGTGGAGTCTTGTTTGTTAGGGCAACTACAGAGGAAAATAGCACAAATAAGAGATACAGTAATGAAATCAATATCGATAAAAGTCTATAGGAAGTTTTTCCATGTCCAGACATCTCTAAAGGGTACCGTCCCACTAGGCGACCTCGCCGGAGATGCACGGGAGCGCGCACGTTTTTAGCACCCGTCAGCGTCGCCATCACGTGTTTACACGCGGTGATAACTCCGGCAACGCTTTGGTGATGTTACAGGCGGAATCGCCTTTGGGGTGTCTACAAACCCCAGCGGCGATCTTGTAACATGGGAGCCTATGGCTCGCCGGCGATGACGCAGATGAAAGGCCACGCCCCTGCATCGCCGGTGATGTCACCCCAAGAGATAATGAGAGCGCCAAATCGGCATTGGGAGACTTATAGGCCATGTAGTGCTCCTCTGGGAATGTAAGAATGCATCTTCAGAATAGAGGAACTCTTGCAACAACTACAGGAAGAAGCAATCCAAAAAGTCAATATCTGCTCATTAAAAATCTGTATCACATGACTTAGGATGAAAACCAAACCAGACCACTATGACAGACACATGCATCGAGCTTGTTATGCCGTCATGTTGCAAGGCTCCTTTAGGCACCACTCCAGCTTTTTTTTGTTATTGCAGCACTGGAATGCTATGTTTCCTGCCCACAGTCTTATACTTACCTGCCACCGTCTCCACCTGCTAACACCACTGCTCTGGTCACTCTCCACCAACTTGGGACCTCCAAGAACGCGCCAGTATTTGGAGCGAGCCAGAGGTCACAACTCAATACAAGTCTATGAAAACCTCGATCTGCCTCCTTCTCACTCTCATAGAGATACATTCTCTCTACAATACTATATTCACAGCATCTCAACTTTTTGGAAGTGTGGTTGCATATATATACTGTAGATATTTTTTTTGGATTGGTCTCACTTTGTCAACTTATACAAGGTTTAATATTCACCTCTGCTTCTAATTATAGCCTATAATAATTTAATGTTAATCAATTTCAGCACTAATTAAGAGACTATCATTCTGTACCTGTCTTTAATGAGGTAATACTTCACAGCATCATCTGGGCTTGCTGAAGGTGTTGCATAACAGTTCTTCATTACAAGATCATACTGAGAAGAGTCTCCTCCCTGAACGAAGACACCAACGTACATCATTGACTTAATGGGTAGCACGACTTGTGATCCTTCATATGGAGTCATATAACTGCTGTCTGTATAAAGAGCCATGTATGCTGTGAATTGTCCAGTCCCTCCAACAGTGATATTTGTGGAGCTGTAGATATGAAAAGGTTAATATGTAATTAGTGTTCTATCATTTCTAAGTGCTAAAAAACAATATTCAAAATCATTTAGCCAACAGATGTTGGATGTGCACGGTCAGCTTAACATGGCTCATAGGGGACCTCCGTATGGTGACACTCTTTACAAAAAAGCCCACACCTTAGATACATAGAACAGATGTGAATAAATTATTTACCTAAATATTGGATTCACTGCTAAGTTCAGACTGACCATCATGTCCAGAGGGTATGCACAAGATATTGTCACAGACAGTTCTTCATCTCGTACAATTATACCAGAAGATTCCATGGTAAGATACAGCGTATTCTTATAAATTGCATGAGTTTCATTTTTCTAAATCAATATAAAATAAAAATCTAAATCAATATAAAATAAAAATTCTTAATACATTGAATGAAGTGTACCAGAGGCTCATGTAACAGTAAAGTGATACATATATATATATATGTATATATAATCTGGAATTAAACCTTTCAAAAACCTTCCAGAAGATGTCCCCACTAGGCTGTTTCTAAACCTCACATATGCTGATTGTCAGGGAAATCCATCTTGAGCTCCAGACACTGAATATGGGAGGGGGCGGGGCCTAAACAGCGTGCCTGACTACAGCTAATCAGTGTATCCGCAGTTTACCTTGTCAGGCTGTCAGCAGTGCACACAGCTCCTGTGATCTTATCTTATCTTCTCTCCATTCACATCGCTCTGCTCAATGCATCCAGCTGAGGAGCAGCTTGGAGGATATCAACTGATAACATGGAGCAGAGCCAATGTGAATGAAGAAAGATCACAGGAGCTTGTTCTGACAGCCTGAGCTCAGCACTTTCCCTGCCTGAGGTTAACTGAGACTGATCAGCTGTATCGTGAACGCTGTGTAGGCGTCAGCGATTTTGTCGCTTCCACTAACGTCTTGTCTATAGAGAGGCGGCTTTTCTACACTTTCTATGGTTGTCATAGCCAACGTCTTGCTGATTGACAGCCGGCTCCCTCAATTAGGTAGCGAGGAGCCAGCTGTCAATCAGAATGAGCTCAGCTGTCCCATTCCTTCCACACAGCAGAGTGGAAAAGAAGCCACCGCTCTGTTTACATGGCCATGCTGTCCCACACAAGCGCAGTCTATGACCACTCTATGGCGGAGGTGAACGGTGTCGGGCACAACAGGCAGGTAGGTGACAGCTACCTTCCATTTAGTGCTTGGACACATTTTTTTTTAATCTTGGATATACCCTTTAAAACTTGATTTTTCAGACCTGACACACGATATTACTTCTTGAACATATTAATTGTTGTTCAAGGATCTACACATCAATAACACTAGTCTGTAAAATCATCAAGAACCTTTTCCTTTAACTGAAAATCTCAAAACCTAAAAATATATCCAGGTTCGACAGTCCTGTTTTATTCCTTGGTCTTTTGGTGCCACCTAATTAGGGAGCTATGGAGTTTATTCTTGTCTGGTTTTGATTACTCCTTCCTTGGAGTCTTGGGCGGGGCTTTCTGCTATTTAAACCCCTGAACCTCTGACTTCTACTGTCAGTCCATAAATTCAGTTGACAAGCACTATAACCGTAATCCTTGCTCCTGTTCCATCTTCTGATGTATCCTATTTTCTGACCTCAGCTTGTATTTTGACCTGTTGCTCGCTTTCTGAATTTGTTCCTGACCTGCCCCCTCCATATCAATTCTGCGTAACCATCTTTCTTTCTACCACCTTCCTCCATCATTCAGCTCCGGACTCTGTGACGCCAGCCTAAGGGTCCCTGTAAATTTCAATCCTTGTACATAAGTGTAATAGGGAAGGTTAGGGCAACCCATCAGATCTGGTAAGAATTGTGGCTCATGCTAAGCCTGTCCATGGAGGCCCTAGAGAAAAGTAACTAAGGATGGTCACATACATTTATCTGGAGACCGCATGCTCCTGCTTGAAGAGGAGATGATACAGTATACGTGTTTGTGCTCGAATCATCTCGAATTCCAAAGCAGCCGCCATCTCTCAGGTTAATATTATTGGCATTGAGGTTCAGACTCGTCATCTGACACTTATGAAAAGAAGCTCTCATGTCGTAGACATCACAGGTCAGCTCAGGACGTATGTCTTCAACAGCTGCAATGTGAAATACAAAAAATGTTAATTACAAAAATGTTAATTATTCCCCAAATTCATTTTGTCAAAGCCACAATGAGTTATACAAACAATATAATGACATAAAGTCATGTATACCTGGAGACATTTAGTAAGAAGCTCTGATGTTCTGCTCTGTACACTATTGACAGTCGGTCATAACTGATCGGTGTAGATAGTGTGTTGGGCTAACACAATAACATATTGATGACCAATCATGAGGATAAGTCATCAATATAAAGTACAAGAAAAAACATTTATTGATGTATTTGTTCTAGGATGAATATAAACTTTAAATTCCGCAAATTCAAGGTACAATTTACAGATTGTATTCTGAGTCCAAACTGTGTGTGTATATACTTGTGTGTTTGTCCTGTTGTGCTGAAGGCTCGTAGGACTTGTAAGATTCCTAAATCATTAAGTTCTGTGTGTCTTTTAATGAATATGAATTGGGAGAATATTCTTTCAGCAGCTTCATTTATTAAGACTGGCATACACAGCATGGGTCTTAATGAATGAGGACCATTGTTCTCGACAGCACATCGCCCGGTGTAAATAGGAGAAGTGCTGCAGATAACACGATCTGTATGGGGACAGAATGATCACTAAGGGTACCTTTACACGCCACAACCACGGGAAACAATTTTGACGGCGATATCTCGCCCTGGAATTATTGCCGTCAAATTACCTCCCAATTGCTCCGTGTAATTGGGGAATTTGGCGGCGATATGTCGCCTCGCTCCGGTTGCCAGATTTCAGAGCAGTGCTCCAAAATAAGGCAACCGGAGCGAGGCGACATATCGCCGCCAAATTCCCCAATTACACGGAGCAATTGGGAGGTAATTTGACGGCAATAATTCCAGGGTGAGATATCGCCGTCAAAAATGTCTCCCGCGGTTGTGGCGTGTAAGGTACCCTTAGTGATCATTCTGTCCCCAATGATCTATTAGTGATCGTTCTATCTCCAATGATATATTAGTGATCGTTCTATCCCCAGTGATCTATAATGGCCACTTTACATGCGGCTACATTTCTAGCTTATCCACAGGTAACTTACTGGCTGCAGTGAAATCATGGAGACATTATTCCATTTGTACACAGCAACAAGATAGAACCTTGTCTCCATGATTTCACTGCAGCCAGTAAGTTACCTGTGGATAAGCTAGAAATGTAGCCGCGTGTAAAGTGGCCATAAGAGATCATTCTATCCTCAGTGATCTATTAGAGATCATTTTAACCCCAATGCTCTATTAGTGATCATTCTATCCCAAATGACCTATTAGTTATGGTTCTATCCCCAATGATATATTAATGATTGTTCTATCCCCAATGACCTATTAGTGATTATTATATCCCCAGTGATCTATTAAGGTACCTTTACATGCGGCAACCTTTCTAGGAATTTCACTGGCAACTTACTGGTTGAAGTGCAATCATGGACACATTGTTCCATTTGTACACAGCAACAAGATAGAATAATGTGTCCATGATTTGACTGCAACCAGCAAATTGCCAGTGAAATTCCTAAAAAAGTTGCCGCGTGTAAAGGTGCCCTTAGAGATCGTTCTAATCCCAATGCTCTATTAGTGATCATTCTTTCCTCAATGATCTATCAGTGATCATTCTATCCCCAATGATCTATTAGTGATAGTTCTATCTCCAGTCATCTATCTATTATGGCCCCTTTACACGCCGCTACCGAAAGGTAGAAACCGGCAGGTATCAGAGACAATTGTACCTGATACCTTGTAAACACTGCGCAGTAGCGGCGTGCAATTCAGGTTGTTCCTCCCTGTCTCTTTGGATACCTGTCTTTCAACCTGAATTACACGCCGCTACTGCGCGGTGTTTACAAGGTATCAGGTACAATTGTCTCTGATACCTGCCGGTTTCTACCTTTCGGTAGCGGCGTGTAAAGGGGCCATTAGAGATTTTTCTAACCCCAATGATATATTAGTGATCATTCTATCCCCAATGATCTATTAGTGATTGTTCTATCCCCAGTGATCTATTATGGTACCTTTACACGCGGCAACTTTTCTAGGAATTTCACTGGCAACTTACTGGTTGCGGTGCAATCATGGACACATTGTTCCATTTGTACACAGCAACAAGATAGAATAATGTGTCCATGATTTGACTGCAACCAGCAAATTGCCAGTGAAATTCCTAGAAAAGTTGCCGCGTGTAAAGGTGCCCTTAGAGATCGTTCTAATCCCAATGCTCTATTAGTGATCATTCTTTCCTCAATGATCTATCAGTGATCACTCTATCCCCAATGATCTATTAGTGATAGTTCTATCTCCAGTCATCTATCTATTATGGCCCCTGTACACGCCGCTACCAAAAGGTAGAAACTGGCAGGTATCAGAGACAATTGTACCTGATACCTTGTAAACACTGCGCAGTAGCGGCGTGCAATTCAGGTTGTTCCTCCCTGTCTCTTTGGATACCTGTCTTTCAACCTGAATTACACGCCGCTACTGCGCGGTGTTTACAAGGTATCAGGTACAATTGTCTCTGATACCTGCCGGTTTCTACCTTTCGGTAGCGGCGTGTAAAGGGGCCATTAGAGATTTTTCTAACCCCAATGATATATTAGTGATCATTCTATCCCCAATGATCTATTAGTGATTGTTCTATCCCCAGTGATCTATTATGGTACCTTTACACGCCGCTACCGAGGGTAGCAACAGGTAGGCACCGCACGTGCACGCGCGCGTTTTGAACGGTTCCTAATGGTACCTGATGCCGCATTTACACGCCGCCACAAGGTGCTCCACAGAAGGTATTATCTTTCCCCGGAAGTGCCGACAGGTGCCGCAGGTTACCTTCTGTGGAGCACCTTCCCTGATTTACACGCCGCTACCACAAGGGAATCTGGCCGTACATATTGTGCACCGTAACTACATAGGCGTGACAGAGTTGTGTATTACGCGACGCTCGTACGGTGATTGGACAATGTAATAGCATCATGATTGGCCAGCCAGCGCAGGAAGGCTGACTAATACATGACGCTATTGCAAATGTGTATTGTGACTGGTCAGATCGTTAAATATGCCGCCCTGTGCAGGGACAACCAATGGTTACACAGTAGTCCCCACCAATGATAGCTGATGGGGCGTCGTATACATGACGGTGTGGCACGCCCCAGGGAACTCAAATACCGTACCTGTGCCCCGATTACACGCCGCTACCATAGGGATTTTGCCTCCTTGTTTTTGAGCACGGTTGAAACACAGGTATCCAAAGACACAGGTAGAAACATCCTGAATTACACGCCGCCACTGCGCGGTCTTTTGAACGTAAAAGGTACAATTGTGTCCGATACCTGGCGGTTTCTACCTTCCTGTGGCGGTGTGTAAAGGTACCAATAGTGATCTTCTCACCCCATCGTTCTTTGTCAGCCTGTGTGAGGAGCTGATACGCAAGCGCTGGATTACATTACTATAGTTCATGGCGCTGGGTTAAAGGTCTGAAATCGGCTCCTGTAAATACAACCTACATGTTTGTGTGTGATGGTGCAATTTGTTAGCAGTTGGGGCCTCACTTTAACTTTTGCACAAGGCCCCACTTTGTCTAACACGGGCCCTGGATAAACATACCGGTGACTTGATATTGGTCCTTGCAGTAACAACCATAAACTCCATCTCTTTCTTTCCAATCTTCATCTGCGGCGCAGGACGTGGTATCATTTACTGTGGAGGGATCTAAAAACAAGAAAAGGAAAATTCTTCAACCAAGTCTTCAGATTAGAGATTGGTGACCGCTGACTGTGAGACGACATTATAACCGGAGCCTGAATTCTGGGCAGTGGTGAGATATTATCAGATAAGGCAAATGATATGTCAAGATCTGCATGGTGGATATCCCATTACAGAAAATCATATGTTGTGAAAATATTATGATTCTTATTACGGTAGCTTTAATAGCTTTACGTTTAGGTGCTTAGTGGTGACCATTCATACATTAATGTGGTAATATTACATGATCCCAGTAAAATCTATCAACATCAAAAAAGAAAAATATCCCAAGCAGCAAAGTAATTCATTGTGATGACGTGTGGCATCAGCTTATTTCACTGAATTGCTAATGGGTGGTATAGAGAAAAAAGCGGTTTCATTGCTTTCGACAAACATTCCCTTCCATTGAGTTTGTCTGCTATTGGATCACTTTTAGTAATCCGTAATTGTAATGCAGCCTATGAAAAAAAGTGGCACTGTCTTAAAGGAAAAGCAGATCTGTCTGTTTGACATCACCTGTTCTTAAATAGCCAAGTCTGTTTGGGCTAGTTCCTATAACGACTGGCCTGTTTTAGGGCTTCGACATGCAGCATTTTGATGTATTTTTATCAGCATTCCAAGGATCAGAATTAGACCAAAGACACACTTAGCGAGATGCATGAGAGATACTCGCACGAGTCTCGCATGACTCACCCGGAATGGCCACCGCCACTTTGGACATGTGCATGTGAGTTGCTTGTGCTTATATGCGGATGACATGCTCCCGTTCCGGGTGAGTCATGCGAGTCTCATGCAAGTGTCTCACAAGCGTCTCCCTCAGTGTGTCAGACCTTAGGGTAATAAAATCACCTGTACCCAGAGTGTTGGGGACATTCCAGTGTGGGGTGAGGTGGGTCGAGTTGTAACCATTATCTCACCAATGTGAGACCTCCTCTCCATGTCTCTACTTCCTAAATGAACTAATCTGGTGGATAAAGTCAGCTGGTCGTCTTACAATCCCATATGTGTTCAATCTGGAATTTTAGATATTTTAATACAGATAATGATGTACAGAAAAATACAAAATACATACCTGTGCAATAGGATAAAGCGCAATAGCCATTTGGGGTTCCTTCCAGTTTATATACATGATATCCTCCAGGACAGGCTCTTATCTGGACACTTGATGACCATAAACAGCAGTACCCAGCCCAGCTGGCACACACTGTGCGATTCACAATGCCATCACTTAGCATTGGGTGTGCACCAGTCACCCATATTCCGGCAGCTGTACCACAACCTAATTCTGGTGCACAACTTTCTGGCATGCGAACACCACCACTGCCGATAAAGCGATACCATCCATACTTGTAATTATCACAGTTATACCGGTAATCATACATATTGGATGTGCTTCTCCAGGGCTCATCGAGAACGGTGTAGTTTGTACATGGATCAGCGCAGTTATAAGATCCGTTTGATTTTATGCAGTCAATCCCCAGGCCGCAAACTCCATTTAAGCATTCATCAACTTCACAGTGGAAGCCATCACCAAAATAACCATACGGGCAGGCACAGGAGTAGGAGCCGTAGTAGTTAATACACGATGCAGATGAATAACAACTGTTTAGGTCAGGACTGGAGCATTCATCTATATCAGCACAGTAGCCCATTGAGCTGTCATTGAAACCACTTGGACAAGCACAAGTGTAGGAGCCAATAGTATTTTGGCATATGCCATAGGAACAATTATTTGACCAAGAGTAGGCACATTCATCTATATCCGAACAGGTGACTCCATCTCCAATGAATCCATCCTTGCAGTTGCATTCAAAGGAGCCAAAATATCCTTCACATGTAGCATTGGGGTGACACTCAGAGCAATCTCCTGCAGCTGTAATAAAAAGAAATGAAGGATTTTTTAGGTATACACTGAAAAGTCATATCTAGAATAACCATCTCCTCCTATTACACACCCCTCTTCCACCACATTAAGTTAATGGGATACTTACATGAAATATTCAGGGCTGAAAAAGAACAAAAGAACAATGTTAAGTAAATGAATCTATATATTATACAAAGTAAACGGGTCATATTATAAAAAGAGAAAACAATCTTGGTAATTGTATGAACCTCCTAGTTTATATCTGTATAATTAGCAAATATAAAACCTTTCGGCTGCATCTTAAGGATCTCAAAGAGGAAAGAGCAACCAAATCCAATCTCCAGTATACAATCATTTACAAAACAAAAAACACCTTCAAGGTTCTGTCCCATGGGTATGTGCACAAGATATCTTTTTCAAGCTCTGAAAACTAATTTTCTATTATATTGACTCTGGAGCACAACCTTATTATTGACAAGCTGCAGTCCTACCAGGTGTTATCCGTGCATAGTACGGCCCAGTCTCACATAACGACCGCCCCAGCGATCCCGACAGCGATAACGACCTGCCGGGATCACTGGAGCATCGTTACCTGATCGTTGGGGAACTGTCAAACAGGCAGATCTGTCAAGCGATCAGGGCCATGGGAGCCACCTCCCACATAACTGAAGGTGATGTCAGTGTCCTCCCTGCTTAGCACTTCCTTATAGGCAGCGGTAAGAAGGGAGAACACTGGTAAGTATGATAAACTGCGGGTATCCAGGCAGCGCCTGACATGAGAGAAAGGACGGAGAGAGGTGTCCTGTCGACTGGAGCCGGTTGGAGCTCGTCCCAGGGCCAAAGAAAGAGAAAGTCGACAGCAGAGCCAGTGAAGTGCCCTAGAGGGACAGAAGGAGTCCCAGGGGCATGGGAAGTGAGAAATCCACCCATGGCCGATGGTGAACACAGTCAGGTGGAGGGACCAGGCTGCAGAAAGGGGACCGGCCCCAGACTAGTGAAGTGACTGAAGGACTCATCTAGCTAACCAGGGGCTGCAGTAACTCCAAGTGCAGCAGCCCAAGCCAAACTTAATCAACGAAAAGGCAGCCACATAGGGTCAAGGGGTCTAGGAAGACATCACCCGACAGAGTGATGCGCTGGGCAGGAGGGCGATAGCCAGCGCAGAAAGACGACCCCGGAAGGAACACCAGAAGGGGGTCCCAATAGAGTGTTCCTAAGCTATCCAAGAGTTGACTGGAACCCAGACCTGGAGGCACAGCACCCTGATGGTTGCTGAAAATACTTGGAGGCTTGTCAGAACTGTGAGTAATACCTAAAGACTGCACCCTGCTGTGTCCTCTGAATTATTAACGTCATCCCCTGCCCTGTATGACTGATCTCGTCGTTGCAAGATGCTTTGTTAATTGCCCTGGGGTCCCCCGCTCTACCTGTGGAAAGCAGAACATCTGGCAACGGCTCCAGATGATCTGACCGCAGCATCGGCCATCCATCCAAGTTGCCGAAAACCACGGGTGGCGTCATGTTAAATTCCATATAAAATATCCCCCATTTATGGCACAGCCAGGGCCACGGAGCCGGGTCACAGCCCCGTGACTTCCCCGAGGACTGCCGGCCTGGTTCTGAGTACACCACGGCCCTGGTGGGCGTGTCACTTCCAATAGTTGGCACTAGTCCTCTTAAGGTACCGTCACACGCGGCAATATTGCTAGGCAATTTCACTGGCAATTTGCTGGTTGCAGTGAAATCATGGACACATTGTTCTATCTTGTTGCTGTGTACAAATGTAACAATGTGTCCATGATTTCACTGCAGCCAGCAAATTGCCAGTGAAATTGCCTAGCAATATTGCCACGTGTGACAGTACCTTAACTCTCTGAAAAGCCAATTTGCATAAAAGAGAATGAAAAAACTTGCTGTGCACATGTTCTTTTAACTGCTTCAAATTTTCAAGTGATTAAAATCAGTGATCTGAGCATTTTTCAGGCAACTTCTACTGTATATTTTATAACAGAAGTCATTAGAAAGGCTAAAAAGATGCCTGGACGTGTCTTTATGGCATCTTTTTGAGCATTTTCCAGCGTTTTTGCATTAAAAATCAGCAGCGGCGTCTTAATCACTAAATGAGGTTGAAGAAATAGTCCAGACAATGCCAGTAATAAAGACTCCCAAAAGTGCTGTGAAGGCGCTAAACAAATGCCAGTGGTCAAAAACAATGGAAAAAGTGCTAAGGAATTGAAAAAAAAAAACATTTCTTTAGGAAAAGAAAGTGTGAATTTCCTGTAGCGTTGTCCGCCTGAAAAAATGTGTGGATTCGACTGTGCTAATTCTGAAGAAAAAAAGAAGGCTTTGAGTCATCATTTAACTTTTGTGTAAAGGGAACCCATCATGGTGTTTTTTTCCCCATGCACTAGAGGCAGCGCCACAAAGGTGCTAGGATGCTGATTAAAATGAGGTCTTTAGTGCAGAAATCCCATCCTTGATTGCAGAATAATCTTTGTAAAAACTGTCAAAATGACATCATTGGTGCACAGGCTTGAGCATCAGGGTTGGACTTTATTGGCCCGGCCCTCAGTATGTATTCCTCCCCTCTTCCTGACTCCCCCTTACTTAGTTTTCATGACTCCGTTTTAGTTGATATCGTCAACAAAAGGGCACTGGACTCATTGCATGTGTGTACCGCACTATAGAGATGACTATAAGCGTTGGTGGCGCATGCGCAGATTCCAAAAGATTTTCAATTTGCCCATCGCTACAGCCGCTCATAGTCATCTTCACAGTGATCGCGCTGGAGAGATACATGCACTGAATCTGCAATCATTTTATTGAAGATCCAACAAATAGAAGAAAAGAAGCGCCATTCGCCATCAGTGAGGAGACGACGGATGACGGCTTGCCGTTTTGCGGGATTACCGCTTCCAAGGGTCCTTGGTGAACGGTAACCCCGCAAAACGGCAAGCCGTCGTCTATCGGATCCTCACTCCCTCTCCCCACTTTGATCATCCTGCTGTGAAGCTGGCAGGACAGATCTAACAAATGGAACTATCTCCAGATGGTGAATGCCGCTTCTTTCCATCTATTTATTGGAGCAAAGATGTTTATCTGCTAAGCGTGCAGCACCATATTCAGGTGGCCTCATATATCCACTATCAGGACTGAAGAGGTTTGGGAGATCCTTGAAAGGGATCATGGTGCCCTGTTGTTAACCCCTCAATAATTAGATTTTATTAGAGATTTCAACTAAAACGTTACCATAACATTGCGCACGCGCCAGCCATAGCAATAATGGTGGCTACGGAGGCTCAAAATTGTAATGATGAGGAATGCAGGCAGAAGGGAGGAATGTATACTGAGGACCTGACTCACATGTCTCCTTCCCCCCTCCCCATTGCTCAAGCCTGTGAGCCAATGATGTAATGTTTGATGGTTTGGACAAAGATTATTCTGCAATCAATTATAGGATTTATGCATTAAAGGTATAATCTTAATCAGCATCCTAGCGCCATTATGGCACTGCCTCTAGTTCATAGATCAAAATCTCGATGGTGGGTTCCCTTTAAGTGACATTTTTTGCCTTGAGAAATTTGCTGCCATTTTTGTGCCAAATTCTTCAAAATGGTGCACAGAATTTGATGAATTTTGTACAAAATTAAAGATTCTCTTTTTTATAGTCATTCATTTTTTTTGCACCTTTTTAGAGCAAAAAGTCACGTGAGTCTTTAAAATGTCACAGAAATATTTTCAGTTGTGCAAAAACTAAATTAGACAGCTTTAGTATCCCACTATATAATGGAGTTCAATTCGCAAAAAAAATAGCGATATTTCAAAAAGTCACAAATAGGGAATTAAATTACAACTATATATACATGTATGCATATATATTCACATGTATTTATATATGTATTTACACACACACACATATATATGTGATGCGCGACGTGTGTGTATGTGTCCCTGCCAAATGACATCACATATATGTTTGTGTATGTGTGTGACCCACCACCTGTGTGTATGTGTATAACGTGACCCACCGTGTGTGTATACTGTATGTATGCATGTATATGTGTATGTCTATGACATCACCCGCCGCATGTGTATATATGTGTGTATGTATATGGGTATGACGTGACCCACGATGTCCTGCATGATGACACCCACCTGCTGCGTGTGTACAGTTAGGGCCAGAAATATTTGGACAGTGACACAATTTTGGCGAGTTGGGCTCTGCATGCCACCACATTGGATTTGAAATGAAACCTCTACAACAGAATTCAAGTGCAGATTGTAACGTTTAATTTGAAGGGTTGAACAAAAATATCTGATAGAAAATGTAGGAATTGTACACATTTCTTTACAAACACTCCACATTTTAGGAGGTCAAAAGTAATTGGACAAATAAACATAACCCAAACAAATTACTTTTATTTTCAATATTTTGTTGCGAATCCTTTGGAGGCAATCACTGCCTTAAGTCTGGAACCCATGGACATCACCAAACGCTGGGTTTCCTCCTTCTGAATGCTTTGCCAGGCCTTTACAGCCGCAGCCTTCAGGTCTTGCTTGTTTGTGGGTCTTTCCGTCTTAAGTCTGGATTTGAGCAAGTGAAATGCATGCTCAATTGGGTTAAGATCTGGTGATTGACTTGGCCATTGCAGAATGTTCCACTTTTTTGCACTCATGAACTCCTGGGTAGCTTTGGCTGTATGCTTGGGGTCATTGTCCATCTGTACTATGAAGCGCCGTCCAATCAACTTTGCAGCATTTGGCTGAATCTGGGCTGAAAGTATATCCGGTACACTTCAGAATTCATCCGGCTACTCTTGTCTGCTGTTATGTCATCAATAAACACAAGTGACCCAGTGCCATTGAAAGCCATGCATGCCCATGCCATCACGTTGCCTCCACCATGTTTTACAGAGGATGTGGTGTGCCTTGGATCATGTGCCGTTTCCTTTCTTCTCCAAACTTTTTTCTTCCCATCATTCTGGTACAGGTTGATTTTTGTCTCATCTGTCCATAGAATACTTTCCCAGAACTGAGCTGGCTTCTTGAGGTGTTTTTCAGCAAATTTAACTCTGGCCTGTCTATTTTTGGAATTGATGAATGGTTTGCATCTAGATGTGAACCCTTTGTATTTACTGTCATGGAGTCTTCTCTTTACTGTTGACTTAGAGACAGATACACCTACTTCACTGAGAGTGTTCTGGACTTCAGTTGATGTTGTGAACGGGTTCTTCTTCACCAAATAAAGTATGCGGCGATCATCCACCACTGTTGTCATCCGTGGACGCCCAGACCTTTTTGAGTTCCCAAGCTCACCAGTCAATTCCTTTTTTCTCAGAATGTACCCAACTGTTGATTTTGCTACTCCAAGCATGTCTGCTATCTCTCTGATGGATTTTTTCTTTTTTTTCAGCCTCAGGATGTTCTGCTTCACCTCAATTGAGAGTTCCTTTGACCGCATGTTGTCTGGTCACAGCAACAGCTTCCAAATGCAAAACCACACACCTGGAATCCACCCCTGACCTTTTAACTCCTTCATTGATTACAGGTTAACGAGGGAGATGCCTTCAGAGTTAATTGCAGCCCTTAGAGTCCATTGTCCAATTACTTTTGGTCCCTTGAAAAAGAGGAGGCTATGCATTACAGAGCTATGATTCCTAAACCCTTTCTCCGATTTGGATGTGGAAACTCTCATATTGCAGCTGGGAGTGTGCACTTTCAGCCCATATTATATATATAATTGTATTTCTGAACATGTTTTTGTAAACAGCTAAAATAACAAAACTTGTGTCACTGTCCAAATATTTCTGGCCCTAACTGTATATGATGGTGCGTGTAAGTGTATATGTATGTATGTATGCATGCATGTGTATGTCTATGACATGACCCCCCACATCAGGTGACACGGCAGCTCCCATCATTGACATACACATATACACACACTATACACATACGCCATTATACACACAGACTATACACATACACCATACACATATAAACACATATACACTATACACATATATCATACACATAAACACACACACTATATACATACATCATACACATATAAACTCACACTATACACATACACACATCGGTCTGTCACTCCCCCCCCACACCAACATTCTCCCCGGCACCATGAAGCCACCCCCTGCACTATCAGCCTCCCTCCACACTATCAGCCTCCCCCCCCCCACACCATCAGCCTCTCCCCATACACCTCAGCCTCCCCCCCACAGCATCAGCCTCCCCCTGCACCCTGTTACCACTGACTGCTCTCAGGAAGCCGAAGGACCTGTGTGACATTATGGGGTCATGTGACGCGCGGGGTCACATGATCCCGCTGGTTTCCTGAGACCCGAGAATGGACAGCGATAACACTGTGTGGGGGGAGGTTGATGGTGAGGGGGAGGCTGATTGTGGGGGGGGAGGCTGATGGTGCAGGGAGGAGACTGATGGTGTGGGGGGAGGCTGATGGTGCATGTGGAGGTTCATGAGGCAGACGGATGGATCGGTGAGGTGGAGGGACGGATCGGCAAGAGGGGGAGAAGCCCGGGCAGTGGCAGTGCTAGTGGCCACCATATTGGAATACCCATCACTTGGGTGTTCCAATATGGCGGTTGGCCTACTTCCAGTCGGCGTGGTGGATTGTGGGATTCGGAGACGTCCAAAAGAAAGTGGATGATGAACAATTTAAGGCAAATATATATTAGATATGTGTGCATGTTTATATAATGTTTTGCATACATCTGAGTGCTTACAGTATCAACAGATGCAATACGTATACACATGTAATTATATTTATGGTATGGAAAACCCTTTTTGCATTCTAGATTGTTGGATTAAAAAAATATAAAAACTTATAGGGAAATATTAATAACTTCTCTAGTTTTATTGGTATACTGTAATTGTTGAATACTGAGCTAGGAATCATTTCTATGCATGGATCGACCATACACCAGACACCCTGCACACCAAATAGGAAACCTGTTGTCAAAATTCAAATAATGACTGATTACCTGTGAACCCCTCCACTCGTAAGGAATATCGTCCTCCTGCATATATCACTATGGTCCAGAATCCATTTCCTGGATTGTTCAGCAGATACATTGAGCCCCAGAGTTCTGAAACGATCTGTTTTAGTGGAAGTTGAACAGCTGCAGATAAAGAAAATAGATATATAACTATACATCAAGTGAGGGGTGTTCGTACTGTGTCCATAGTCAGTGCACTTACAGTCAGGGCCCAGTACTTGAATAGAATAGATGACTCCATCGGTGGTGATCATTATGGCCGTATAATTGTCTTCTGTTGTAAAGTTTGCAGAGTTGTATCCAGAATTATACTCCCCAGAGAGGAGCCGCACAGAGCTGTTTGAAGGCCTCGAAAGTGTGTAGTCCAAGTAATTAAAGACCTAAGATTGAAGCACATTATAGGTCAAAGTGTTTATAATAGGCAGCTCAACCTAACCCGGTTGGCCATACAATCAGAAGGTCTTTGCTTAAAGGGGTGGTCTACATCTCATTAAAAAAAACACTGTGTGTGACCTCCTATTGGGCTCCGCACCCTTATCCACCCATTTTTCCCAAACAGGGTCGTAATTGTGGACTATGTTTGGTTTCCTTTCTTTTACCCATTCAGATGAAGTCTGATTTGTCGAGGTAGGGCAGTAGTAACCATACAACAAAGCATCACCGTGTAATGATTTCCTAACAACAGAAGTCAGGTAGTCAACGATCCAAAACAGTGAGTGCACACATGGTGGGGGGGGGGACTTGTTAATGATCTCAAAGCAGCTGAGACTGCTGTCACCAAGAAAACCATTGGTAACACATTATGCTGTAATGGATTAAAATCCTGCAGTGTCCGCAAAGTCCCACTGCTCTAAAAGGCACATGTGCCGCCTCCCTGAAGCTTGCCAATAAACACCTTGGTGATTCTGAGAGTGATTGGGAGAAGGTGCTATGGTCAGATGAGACAAAAATTGAGCTTTTAAGCAGTAACTCAACTCGCCGTGTTTGCAGGATGATAAATGCTGCCTAGGACCCAAAGAACACCATCCCCACTGTCAAGCATGGTGGTGGAAACATTATGTTTTGGGGGTGTTGCTCTGCTAATGATAGAGGACTACTTCACCACATTAATGGGTCAATAGATGGAGTCCTGTACCGTAAAATCCTGAGTGTCAACCTCCTTCCCTCCACCAGGACATTAAAAATGGGTTGTGGCTGGGTCTATCAGCAGGAATATGAACCAAAACATACAGCCAAGGCAACAAAGGAGTGGCTCAAAAAGAAGCCCATTAAGGTCAAGGAGTGACCTAGCCAGTCTCCAGATCTTAATCCCATAGAAAACATAGAGGGAGCTGAAGCTCTGAGTTGCCAAGGGACAGCCTGAAAATCTTAATAATTTAGAGATGATCTGCAAAGAGGAGTGGAGCAAAATTCCTCCTTACATGTACGCAAACCTCATCATCAACTACAAAAACCGTCTGACTGCTGTTCTGTCAACAGGGGTTTTGCTAACTTTTCAAAAAGTCACAATTGATGAATCAGGCGAAAACATCTGGAATCACTAAACTCCCCCAACAAAGCAGAAGGTAAAAACAATAAAAAGAAGTGCATGTATAAAATAGACTTCAAAAGTGGCGCAAATAAATGAATGAATTGGATGCAAACAAAGAAAGGTGCAAAACACATAAAACTAGACAAAAAATAGGCACAAAGGCAATGATGAATCGGGGGCCTATAACCTCTAGGTGAAGGCAGAATACGATACATGACCTATGTGGAATATATAAAAAGTCATTTACCTTATTCAGATCTGAAACAGAAACTTGAAAGACATGTCCGAAGCTGGCAGCAGCGATATCTCTATAGATAAGGAAATCTGCATCATATATGCTACCGCAGAGGCCGGTCGCAAGAAAGTAAACCTGAAAAAGAAATATAAAACAAATAATAATAATTCAAATAATAATAATAATAGTTCAATTAATGCATTGCTATCATTTTAATACTAATATAGTACGCGAGAGATTCTATCATTTATCACTGATTTTAGTTATTTGCCCAAGGCCTAAAAAAATCAAGATCTTCAAATATATTTGACACATATATATAGAAATCACCAGGCGGCAAAGGCAATCCATGCCCAGCCATGCATATTTGGCGCCCTTGCGGTCTTGCTGCCGCAAATGGTATTTCTTCTACATTGATAGTATTGTCATGTCTGAAGAGAATTGGAGCTCCCTCTGCTGGAAGTCTGAAGCATTCACACACTACCTGAACCCTTAGTAGGGGACTGAGCACTGGATGCCTTATTAGGGCATGTGACTCACTCACTGGTGAGGGGGAAGGGTTGAGTTTAGTATTTAGTAAGACTGAGAGGAGTGAAGAGAGAGGTCCTGAGGAAAGGCAGCAGGAGCTGCTTCCAAGAGGACAAGCTGCCAAGCAGGGTACCAGTCCCTAGGCTGCTCAGGTTTACAGAGCCTAGTAAGGGACACTGGAAGCAAATCGATGGAGGAATATTGGAGCATTATAATCTATGAACGTGCATTATAATCTATGGAGGACTATGAAGGTGCATTATAATCAATGGAGGAATATGGGGTGCATTGTAACATATGAAGGGCCATGGGGAGTGCATTATAATCTATGGACGAATAAAGGAGTGCATTATTATCTATGGGGTTGCATTATAATCTATGGAGGAATATGGGGTGCTTTGTTGCATATGAAGGGCTATGGGGAGTACATTATAATCTATGGAGGTGCATTATAATCACAGAGGAATATAAAGGTGCATTATAATATATGGAAAGGTATATGTGGCCATGATAATATTTGGGGGCTTATGTGGAGCCTTTATATTTCATGAAAAGCTATTTGAGGGCTGTGTTGGGGGCCAATATACAGTGTGAAGGGTGTGTGGTGTCTATTATACTTTATATAGGTCCATAAGACTGCATAGAGGGCTGTGTAGGTGTCACAGTTAGGGATCATGCTGTGTTAGTGACACCAAACTTTATTGGGTATATGAGGTTGGGTACAGTAGCGTCACCACACTTTGCCAGTGTAGTTGGGGGGTACAGTAGGGTCACCATACTTTGCCGGCGTACTTGGGTGGGTACAGTAGGGTCACCATACTTTGTCGGTGTAGTTGGGGGAGTACAGTAGGGTCACCATACTTTGCCGGTGTAGTCTGGGGGGTACAGTAGGGTCACCATACTTTTCCGGTGTAGTTGGGGGTTGGTACAGTAGGGTCATCATACTTTGCTGGTGTAGTTGGGGGGTACAGTAGGGTCATCATACTTTGCCGGTGTAGTTGGGGGGTTACAGTAGGGTCACTATACTTTGCCGGTGTAGTTGGGGGGGTACAGTAGGGTCATCATACTTTGCTGGTGTAGTTGGGGGGTACAGTAGGGTCATCATACTTTGCCGGTGTAGTTGGGGGGTTACAGTAGGGTCACTATACTTTGCCGGTGTAGTTTGGGGGGTACAGTAGGGTCACCATACTTTGCCGGTGTAGTTGGGGGGGTACAGTAGGGTCACCATACTCTGCCGCTGTAGTTGGGTGGGTACAGTAGGGTCATCATACTTTGCCGGTGTAGTTGGGGGGTTACAGTAGGGTCACTATACTTTGCCGGTGTAGTTGGGGGGGTACAGTAGGATCACCATACTTTGCCGCTGTAGTTGGGTGGGTACAGTAGGGTCATCATACTTTGGTGGTGTAATTGGGGGGGTACAGTAGGGTCACCATACTTTGCCGGTGTAGTTGGGGGGTTACAGTAGGGTCACTATACTTTGCCGGTGTAGTTGGGGGGGTACAGTAGGATCACCATACTTTGCCGCTGTAGTTGGGTGGGTACAGTAGGGTTCATCATACTTTGTGTGGAGAGTACTGTGGAGGAATATACTATGGGCTATCATACAGTGTTTGTGGGGCACTTTTGTTGGCATCATACTTTATGAGTATAAGAGGAGTCCAGTGTATTCAATAGGAGAATTACTTTGTAAGGACTGTATTGATTGTTGGGAGGGTAATTTAAACTTCTGCTATGGGGCCCTATGATATCTATGTACATCCCTGCACTATACGGTCACTGTTGTGGTATAGTGATTTTCAGTTACAGCACGCTTTGCCACCATAGTTGTGTATATGGGTACCTTGTTAAGGGACTATTTTAGATGTTTCTCCCCTACCCCATCCCCCTCCTCCCCTTCCCGTGCTGAATCCCCAACCTCAGTCTCTGTACCTTAGTCTATGTGTGAGACTCATGTTGTGAGAGAGGAGTAGGAATAAGTGGGAGGGACCTCTAAAGTTTTGTTGGAAAAGATTTAGTATAACTTTGTGTTATTTGTGGTCATACAGCCCTGCTCATTGTTATTGTCATCCATGAAGTTTAAGTACATAATGTTGAATATGTACTGAAAAAATGCAGTAAAACAGCTTATTTGTATAGAGACTCATGCTAAATATAAAAGAGCAAATGATAAACAACAATACAAAACAATGGGAGGGGAAAATGGAAAAACCTAAAGCTGCTGTGACGCTGGTATTGGCACCTTTACATTAAATTAGTATGGAAACACATACTGACTCACCTGTGATAAATTATCAGTGCCCATGTGACAGACATGAACTAGCCAATGAATGATGACTTCAGTGTTTTAAAAAGCCACATGTTAGGCCCTGTTCCTTTGTCACAATATTGAAGACAATGGAGCGATCAGAGGACATCAAAACTGCTATTATTAGCAAACACAAGACTTCCAAAGGGTATAAGACCATCTCCAAAGACCTAACAATGTTAGTAAGAAGTTTGCCAAAAATTAAGTCGTCAAGAACCTCCCTGGAGGTGAGCAAAGGAGGAAACTTAACAAGAAGTGACTTTGAAAGTTAGTGCTAATGGTGGGAAAAACACCAGGACAAACATCCAAAGTCATGAAGGCCAACCTGGAACAGTCTGGGGTCAAAAAGTAAGGGAGGGGAGCCAATAATGTTGAGCAGTACTGTATGTGTATAGCACTGCCCACTGACTCCTGCATACAAACATCAATTCTAATACAAGTCTATTGAAGGGGGATTGTCATTTTTATTTATTTATACTGATAGGTTAATTTCGTTGTTATTATTATTAACATGTAATAACTATATTATTATTTCAATAACTATGTCTTTCATACCTGTGATCGGGTGGATGCTATTAGCGAGTAGATATTGTTTATTAAGGCCGTATTCCAGTAATCTAAAGCAGACGCATCTGTCAGTACCAGGATGAAAGAATTGGGGGGGAGTTTTCCAAAGCCAGTTGAAGCCCCTGCATTGCCAGCTCTGGGCAGTCACCTCCTCCATTGGCCACCAGATTGTTGAAAAAGGAATTGAACTCTTCCTTGGATGAGGTTATCCGAACCGGCCCAACACCTGCAACATGAATGAGGATAAATAATAATAAACATAATACAATTTGAGCCCTCGGGGCGGATACCTTTGAATAATTATTAATATCATTAAAGCATGAAAAATAAATCCTCAATAGTATCACCAAGCCTTCAGGATGTTGGACAAAGAGTTGTGCAATTTCCCATAAGTAAAATAAAATTATTATAAATAAAAGTGATGTATTGCAGGGAGTGATACAGTACAATGTGTTTCGGACATATAGGCGTCGTCAGGTACATGAGACTATCTCTTCATGGTTTTTAATAAATGGTTGTTTTTTATATGGGAAATCAGCAAATCACACAACTCTTTGTCCAACATCCTGAAGTGCAAGGCTTGGCGATACCATCGAGGATTTCCTTTTTCACACTCACTCTGCTGAGAGGTTTTCCATTCACAGCCCTCCAGATCAGCAGCCTCACTTAGAAGGATCTGGCTTATGTAATTATTCTTTGGTAAATGTACTTTGTACCTGTCATGAGTGTGTTGCATCCTGATGTTTCCTCTGGGGATCTGTGAATCTCAACATTTAATCGACTGCTGATCCTCTATGGAGCCTTCTTAACTGTTATCTTGTGTATTTATTTTCTATGCTGAAATGGTTAATGACCTTTCCCCTGCTAGCTGAGATTTCTCTTAGCGTTTAACCTCAGCTGTAGTTTCTTATTATCACACCCTTCTGCTATATTTACCTGCCCCTGGCTTCATTCCATGCTGGATATAGAATCTTTATACTGATCACATTGTAGGAGCTTGTCTCTGTAGTGCTGAGGTGTTCACTCCTTTTGCAGCTGCAAAGCTTTTCCACCTAAAGAAGATTTGGAATCCTACCTGTTGCTTGCCATGTTTTGTCTGTATGTTCCCCTTACACTTCTGTCCCTTCACTCTATTGAGGGGGATATATAAGTGAGTCGCACCTAGGAGTATAGCAAGGTGCAAGACTCTAGTGTCCCTCCTTGAGGGTAATCTTGGGGACAAGGATTTTCCTAGGGGCCCCTTGTTTGAGGGACAGCTATGGTGCACTCTAAGGTGAAAGTACCTATATGAGATTTTCCCTTATTGTTACAAATGTATTATGTATAGGGATGTTCCTAATATTTTGCTATATTTTGTAGCAATGGTAACAACCTGAAAAAATTCAATTTATAGTGTAATTCAGGACTGCAAATCCAGTAATACAATGTAACCCAATGACAATCATGGTAACATACCTGGATCATTGAACTCCACCATGGTGTATTGGCGAACACCACAAGGGAACCGGGCAGTCACACGGTCCAGAAGCCAACTGTTCACAGCCTTGAACTCTAGAAAATCATCACTCATTGACCCTGTGGTGTCCACCAGGTAAGTCAGGGAGGACGATTCTGGAGGAAACAATAGAAAAGAATAATCATTCTATACATCAAGTGATATAATATAGATGTATGTTTCTCCATAATCTCTTGGCAGTGTCACTTTAAAGAGGTTTTTCAACTAATGTGACCACCTTTCTTTTATCCTAACTAACACTCTCCTAATATACTTCTGCTATCTACCCTGCTCCAATAAGCTGATCTCTAAGAGGCTCATAAATACCTTTATTGTTGTTCTAGCTTTGATCTTCCATTAGGAAGACTGGATTTAGGCCAACTGAGCGGGGCACGTCACTGGTGGGGGCTGAGAGGAGAATGAGATCTGAGCTAGGCATGTGTGCCCAGACTGCTGTCACTCACAGAAAGGCAGCCCCGCCCTCACTAGAGTAATGCCCCACTCAGTTAGTCTGATTCCGGTCTGCAGCCCAGAATATTAAAGCTGCAGTAACAAGAAAGGTATTTATGAGACTCAGAGAGAACAGTTTACAGTGGCAGGGTATATAGTAGTAGTATACATCCTAGGTACATTTTTAGTTTAGTTCATTGTTATAAATGTAAGTGATGAATATACAGCAGTAAATAGTGAAGGATCCATCTTTCAACAGTAATTTCTATAGCAAAAAGAAACAAAATCCTGAGCAATGATGACCCCTTCCCTCATCAGGAGAGTATTAGAGCTCAATAAGTATCAAAAGTAGACACTGCATAGACCACCATGCAATCTCATGATTGATTTCCATATACATGATGCAGAGTTTAAGGTTATGAGTACTCAACATATATCTCTCCAGATATATGTATATACGAAGATAATAATACCAAAGAATTTGTGATTGCAATCATTTTCAGGAAGGAACTGAGTATTATCTGACAGAATTGCAGGGGTGTCAATACTTTTGGCCAACACTGTATATGTATATATATATATATATATATATATATATATATATATATACAGAATGAAGTAAATACAAAATATATATATATTTTATAATTTTTTTTGTGAATACAGTACATTTTATGGCTAATCTATTCAACTCTTACCTGTTTCGGAAGCACATTTTTTTCCAACACTTGTAGTTTCAGTTGTAGTGTCAGTTGTAGTGTCAGTTGCTGTAAAGATGTTGAAAATAGTGATTGTTACTAATCCATATACAACCAAATATATACATACACTCCCTGACAGAAGTTATGTCGCTTATCCATGTTATGTAAATAAAAGCTTATAACCTGACGTTAAATTCACCCATTGGTTGTATAAATTCCTCTTTTGAAACCTGAAACCCTCCGAAATGTGGTTTAGATAAAGAAAATAAATTGGCATCAATGCTGAAATATTGATCATTTAATGAACACAGAATGGTCAGATTTTGGCAAAATAAAACGTTTTGTCGCCCACAGAAAGTAATGTGATTTCAAACAAATAATTAACTTAAAATACAAATATATGTTCCATAACATTGGTGAATGAAGTTTTGGTGCTATTAGAGTCATATTTAATTTTTTGTGTGACTTCCATGAGCTTGAAGGACTGCATCCATGCAGTTCAACAATGATTCATGCAATTTGTTAATGAAATCATCAGGAATAGCAAAGAATGCAGTCTGACATGCCTCCCAGAGTTCATCTAGATTCTTTGGTTTTGTCTTCCAAGGTTCCTCTTTCATCCTACCCCAAACACCTAAGCATGCTCAATGATGTTCATGTCTGGTGACTGGACTGGCCAGTCCTTGAGCACCTTGATCTTTTTTGCCTGGAGGAACTTTTGTTGTAGAGATGGATGTATGAGATTGAGCACCATCCTGCTGCAGAATTTGACCCCTTTTATGATTTGGAATGTAAGAGGTAGCTAATACTCCTTGATATTTTAGGCTATTGATATTGCCTTCCACCTTGCAAATGTTTCGCACACCCCCATACTGAATGTAACCTCAGACCGTGATCTTTCCACCACCAAATGTAACTGTTTTCTGGGTGTATTTTGGATCCATACGGGTTCCAGTAGGTCTCCTGCAGTATCTGCGGCAGCTATGGTGTAATTCTACTGAAGATTCATCAGAGAAATCCACCTTCTGCAACTTTTCCAGCGTCCATCTGTTTAGCAGGCTGTGGGACTTTGCAAATGCCACACGTTTTTTTATTTGCCTTTTGTTTAGTGCTGGCTTCTGGGCACTGATTTGAGCATGGAGGCATTTCGAGACAGAATCCTACAAACTGTTCTAGTTGACACAGGGACTTGAGGTGACCAGGCCTGTTGGGGCTCTGCTGCAGTGGAAGAGGGGTTTGCTTTGGATTTTCTAACCAACAAACGTTCCTCCTGAGCAGTTTTCTTGCGGGGTCTGCCATCCTGGGTTTCAAACACATCTCCAGTCTCTTCAAATCTTTTTTTAATTCTTTGTACTTGACGCTGAGACACATTAAAGGTGCCAGCCACCTCTGCAGTGGATCTGGTCTTCAGCCTCTTGATAATCAAGGCTTTGGTCGCAGGGTGGATTTTTGGCATGTTGTCAGAGCTCAAGTTGCAGTTCAAATGAAGATCTGGGGTGATGGGTTTCTTTTTATACACACCCACTAATTAACCGATCATTTACTGAGCACAGGTGAGGATGTAAACTAGGATTGGGTGCATTATATGACCAGGCGACAAAACGTTTGTCTTGCCAAAATCTGACCATTCTGTGTTCATTAAATGATCAATATTTCAGCATTGATGTCAATCTATTTTCTGAACCTAAACCAAATTTAGGAGGGTTTCAGCTTTCAAAAGAGTAATTTATACAACCAATGGATGAATTTAACGTCAGGTTATAAGCTTTTATTTACATAACATGGATAAGTGACATAACTTCTGTCAGGGACTGTACAATGCAACTAATTTACAAATACTGATATCTCATAATCTCAAACATATATAAAAATCAATTGATAACTATGTGGGGTATGAATCTATCTATGGAGGCAGCTATTTAGCATGAAGAAGTAGCAGCCATAATTACACCTGGTCAATGAGGGGTTCACAATCTTCTGTTGCATAAGTAGAAACAGGTATTATTAAAGGTGTTTTCCACTAACAAAAGTACATTTTAATGAATAGAAAAATGGAAAAATAATAAGCTCCACAATATGTTGTCTTAAAAAAATGTTCCAATGCTGAGATAATCTTATATATGTATATAATGGAGTCGTGGTGTGATCAGACACACACAGTACATAGCAGGGACATATATATAAGATTATCTCAGCCCAGGAGATGTGGTATGGTCAGACCATGTCCCTGTATGGTCAGACACATCCATTACACAGTACATAGCAGGGTCACATGTATAAGATTATCTCAGCACAGGAGATGTGGTATGATCAGACCATATCCCTGCACGGTCAGACACATCCATTACACAGTACATAGCAGGGTCACATATATAAGATTATCTCAGCACAGGAGATGTGGTATGATCAGACCAAGTCCCTGTACGGTCAGACACATTCATTACACAGTACATAGCAGGGACACATATGTAAGATTATCTCAGCACAGGAGATGTGGTATGATCAGACCATGTCCCTGTACGGTCAGACATGGCCATTACAGAAGTAAATACCAGGACACATATATAAGATTATCTCAGCACAGGAGATGTGGTATGATCAGACCAAGTCCCTGTACGGCCAGACACATCCATTACACAGTACATAGCAGGGACACATATATAAGATTATCTCAGCACAGGAGAGGTGGTATGATCAGACCATGTCCCTGTACGGTCAGACATGGCCATTACAGAAGTAAATACCAGGACACATATATAAGATTATCTCAGCACAGGAGATGTGGTATGATCAGACCATGTCCCTGTACGGCCAGACACATCCATTACACAGTACATAGCAGGGTCACATATATAAGATTATTTCAGCACAGAAGATGTGGTATGATCAGACCATGTCCCTGTACGGTCAGACACATCCATTACACAGTACATAGCAGGGACACATATATAAGATTATCTCAGCACAGGAACATTTTTCTCTGCTATATTGAAAAAGTGGAAAGATTTTGATTTCCTTTGTAGATCTGTTCTACAGATTGTGCACTTACTGTATGACAATGTTGCTGTAGTTTCTCCTGTAAAGAATGAAAAAAAAATGGGTAAATATAGCAGATGTATCATCCTAATTTTTGAGACACCAATGATCAATTCCATATCTTGTACCCACCTATTGATCCTCTAGTGAGTAGAAAAATGAAGGTCAGATAAATCAGATACATGATTATGTTATCCAGTGACTGTCATGAAGACTTGATGGCTTGTAGGTATGTCCTGCTCGGTCTCTTGTCCTGACTTTTTCTAATATCAGAGCTCGGCGTGAGCTGCTTTTATAAAGTTTAGTTAGGGAGTGGACGGTCAGATAACAGATGTCAATCATATTATTTTAGCCATTTCCTTGTCCCCTAAAATAATATTGTTTTTTTGAATTGGTGTCACCCAAGTATTTGAATCAAAGACTTCTACACTTAAAGTATCAGTAATAAATAGCTTTGTTGAATTAATATACATTCTCCAGATGCTTTCCGAGTGATAAGTCAACGGGTGCTATTGTCCTATAGCTCTGACAACTTCCTGATTAATACTGTTGAGTACAGTGTCACTCACTCCTTTGTCCACTTTCTGTATATTCTTCTTGGTTGCACAATGTAAAAGCTATCACTATACTTAAACATTGGTGCAAGACTGAATTGAGTCTTTGCTATGGATAGTAAACAATATGGAACTGAATATCATAGCCCCCCACCACCACCACCACTAATCCCAAGAACGTGGCTCCTGTATACTACCACTCATTGTATTGTCTGTGGGTCTCCTGAAGATAACAGAACTTAAGGCCAGTTTACATGTAGCGACATCGTTAACGATGTCGCTGCAACTTGTGACGTTGCAGAGACCTCGTAGCGATGTTGCTATGTTAGACATACTGCAACGCTCACTTATCGCTGATTGTTGGTACAATGGCCAGGGCCATTCTTCGATCGTTGGTCTCCCGCTGGGCAGCCAACATCACCGTGTGTACAGTGGGAGACCAACGATCATTGACTTCCCAGCGCCACACAGCACATGCTGGGAGCTGGTATCCAGGGTAAACAGCGGGTAACTAAGCAGAGCGCTGCACTTAGTTATCCGCTATTTACCCTGGTTACCAGCGTTCTCACTGGTCACTGATTGCTGGTGACTGTGCCTGTTTGACAGCTCACCAGCGATTAGATAACAATGTCCCAGCGACCCCCGTCGTTGGTGGGGTCGCTGGGACATCGTTATGTGTAAACCGGCCCTTAGAGTAATATATTAGAACCTGAGAGTTCTCAGTGGTTGATACCTTTTAATGGTGAACTGAGAAGATGATAAATAATAGCAAGCTTTCAAGACTCTAAGGTCTCTTCATTAGGCTTAATGAGACGTTAGCATCTTGAAACCTTGCTATTTATTACTATTTTTTTAGTTAGCCATTAAAGGTGTCAACCACTGAGTATTCTCAGGTTCTAATATATTTCTATCTATTGGGCTAACACTGTGCAAACATTCTTTACCTTATCAGAATTTAGCGCATGACTGTCTTCCCCTTACGAAATGAATGGAGATATGATGCTCATGCAGGACCATGTGTTTCACTCAGTGAAGATACACTTTGTTGGGATCAATAGATGATCCATTAGTGAATTTCAACAGCCACAGCAACACTTGTTCCATGACTGGGTGATGATGTTCACTCATAGCCTGACCCTTTAAAGCACCTCATGGTGATAAGGACTTGACCTACAGAGCTCATAAGTCACTATCCAAGCACCGTCAACATTATCATACATGATCATGTGAAGACGGGCTGAAGATTTGTACCGTATTTATCGAGATCAGAGACAGATGTCTATCTACAGGAGCCTCTCAGTGAATTATAATATCATCAAAAAGTTCATTTATTTCAGTAATTCAATACATAAAGTGAAACGCATATATTACATAGAGTCATTACACACAGAGGGATCTATTTCATGTGTTTATTTTTGTTAATATTGATGATTATGGCTTACAGCCAATGAAAACCCAAAGGTCAATGATAATGATCTCATAGAATTAAAGTAGAGTAGATGATATTCTAATTCATTGAGATGCAGTTGTGTGTCATCCAGGGTCAGGGTGGCAAATTTCACAATGATTAACCAGCCTTAGGGTAAGGGCAGGCCCTGTACAAATGCAAATTCTCAATGAGGCGGCAAGGCCATACTTATTATTATCACTAAAATAACCAGACCAAAATTTTCGGTTTGGAATACATTTTATTAAAGATAAAATGGTTGGGTACCTTATTAAGGTTAACAGACAATCTCAGAATAAATTAATTAATTAATATTTAAATAAATGTATATAATAAAAATTTAAATTGCTGAAACCAATTACATAAATTAATTAATTACGGTAATATTTTATTAAATAAATACCATTTAAAATTTTCAATGCTGAAATTTAAAGCGGATCCACCCAACCAGGCGTGCTCATAGAGCAACGCCCCCCCCCCCCCAACTAAACCACCCAACCAACCCTCAATAACATCCTGCAGACCTAAGTTAAAAATGTCGTTCCCTATATCGGAAAGATGAATCAAATCCCTGCGATAAACACCCGATAAGAACCCTTCTAGATCTCGATGTCGAAAAGAACAACCCCCAATTGTCGGCAAAAATTCTCCTATCGCTTTGTTAACCTTTCGTTTTACTTTTTCCAAAAACCATTGGTTGTTGATCTTCCAGGATAGTCTAGAAACTACCTCGGAAATCACCATCCTGGTTCCAGGAAATTCCTCACGTATCCACAACAAGTCTTGTTTTACCTGCCATATAAGGTCAACCGACCTTACCTTACCAATATCATTTCCTAACGCATGGATTATTAAAAGATGAGAAAAGGAAACTTTCTTTTTAAGTCAATCAATACCTGTTTCACATTGCCCCAGCGTAGCCCACCCACCCCGTGCCAGGAAACCTGCACTTGCTTGACATTCAAGAAGAGATTGGATGAGTGTCGTCTTGTAGAAGCCCGCTGCTGGGCCCAATGTATAAAAGAGTGACCCACAATCCAAACCGTCTTAGGACCTAAAAAAAAAATATATTAACAAGAAAAAGATAAGTGGGGATGAACATAAGTTTTAAAACAATTAGATTTCCACCGACCTACACTTTTGATCAACTCATCACTCATCCCGGAGCTCGCCGCCTCCGTCGCAGCGCCAATCGGGAATGAATGAGAAGAAAACTTCAGGTGAGAAAAAACAAGCTTCTGCAGCGTTTTTTGCAGAATAAAAGAGAATTGAAATCTCGTAGCCGGCGATCCATCTCTGTGGGAAAACAACCAATCCGTCCCCAACGGACGGACGACCAGCCACGAGACCATATTGTCCACTGGACAAATGCTTGAATTAGGAATGGCATGTAGCCACACTCCCATCCCCTTACCCAATTGGTAAGTTTTCGACTGCCTAACCCATAGATACACTGCATCAGAATAAAGAACTATATCATCCGGATGCAAACCTCCTTTCGCTTCTTTTGTAGCTGGAAGGACCTCACCTATCCTCAGGGCAGCGAAAAACATAAAAACAAAAATGGTCCTAAATAAAATAACTTCAAAACTATTTGAGCAGACATCCGGAAGCTTCTCCCACAGCCTGTGTAAAGGTTCGGCTGACACCGGGCGCCGATTGTCAGCCGACAAAAGGACTTTCCTATAGCCTTTCATAAATTGTTTAACCACAAAAAGTGAAAAAATAGATCGACCTCCAAATAACTTAACAAAAAATGAAATCCCTGAAAGTATCTTAAGCATTGAAGAGTACGACAAGCCCTTACCGCCCAGCTCTTCCAAGAACTGAAGCACTGACTCTGCCGTATACTCATAACGATTCAAGTAATGTAAATTGCAAAAACTCGACCATTGCTTCCATGCAGACGAGTAACTAGCCCAGGTAAGGGGCGCCAAAGAGTTAATTACAAAAGCCGGGACTAGCTGCAAAATCAGCTCCCAAAGATCTGGAGGAACCTCCATCCCTTCTCCGTCCGCATAGGGCACTAATTTCCGGAACCGATCGGATTGCTGCGACAGATCAGCCTTAATTTTAGATGAAATGAAAATCATCGCTTGAGGAGAAGAAAAACCTCTAATACATTGATACAAACGTCGCATAAAAATTCTCCCCATGGGAAGTATCAGTAAAGAAAAATTAAAAAACACCCAGCAGGGACTGAAATTCTTTCAAGGACGCAAATGACCTAATTAAAAAACTATTAATCATAACCACTAATTTCTCAATTTTCTCAACCGGCAGCCTACAAAGCATGTTCTCAGAATCAATTTCTATACCTAAAAATTCCAAGTTACAACACGGTAAAAAAGTCTTCTCGTCAGCAATGGGTACACCAAACTTATTCATAATGGCCACTTTACACGCGGCAACAGGAAGATAGAAACCGGCAGGTGTCGGAGACAATTGTACCTTTTACCTTCAAAACACCTTGAAGTGGCTGCGTGTAATTCAGGTATCTGCAAGGTGTTTTGAAGGTAAAAGGTACAATTGTCTCCGACACCTGCCGGTTTCTATCTTCCTGTTGCCGCGTGTAAAGTGGCCATAACAGATGACATAAACTCATGCAGAACAAATGAGATAATTGTATCCATAATGGCCACTTTACACGCGGCAACAGGAAGATAGAAACCGGCAGGTGTCGGAGACAATTGTACCTTTTACCTTCAAAACACCTTGCAGATACCTGAATTACACGCAGCCACTTCAAGGTGTTTTGAAGGTAAAAGGTACAATTGTCTCCGACACCTGCCGGTTTCTATCTACCTGTTGCCGCGTGTAAAGTGGCCATCAGGGACAAAAAAGCAGATAACAACTCTGAACATTCGCAACTACCCGCAGCTCCAACAAATAAAAAATCATCCAAATAGTGTACAACTTTACCCATCGGACAAACATTCTGCACAGACCATTCTAAAAAGGAAGAAAACATTTCAAAATAAAAACAGGACAACGAAAAACCCATGGGAAGACAACGATCGAAAAAATAAAAACTGTCAAAAGAAAAACCAAGCGACGAAAAACCGACCGGATTAACCGGCATAATACGAAAGGCAGATTTAATATCACTCTTTGCCATCAGTGCGCCCTGGCCCATCTGTGGCGCCCCGCAACGAGTGCGTCACAAGAGGGTATTGCAGCCATAAATGCAGCCGCAATATTCTCTGACTCAGCAATGATCTGGTTAACTTAGAAATCCAACCCTGCATGCATCACCTAGAACAGAGGGCCAATCATAGGTCCTGGTGGGTGGAGTGTTAGGGAAGTGTAGTAGAACACACACAATAGTCTAGACAGAACAGTAGGAGTCTGGAATCTAGAGCAGAGCCTAGAACACAGAACTTGGAGAGGAGCGGGGGCTCCGCACCCCGTGCGGGCCCCTGGGCCGTCACCGGTCGGGTGTTAGCACCTGAGGCCTTAACTACCGGGATTGGGCATTATTCACACGGGTTCCCAAAAGACTCCCGTGCCCACAACTCACAGCCGGTTCACTGGTACTGAAGCTGGCAGCAGTTCACCTCTGCTACGCGAACCAGAAGCGTGGAGGAGCAGCTTCACAGGAGCACCCCACCACCAGCCAACTTCCAGTCGTCTAACCAGCGGTGTACCCACTGAGGGATCCAAGGCTCCCCAAAACATCCAGAACGTACATCATGGATAGGGCATTGAAGCAGCCTCCCCGTACCCGACCTGGTATTCCTGGGCGACACTGGCAACCAATTAGTTAGAATGGAGGAACACTGCGGATTTCTAAGGGACACCATCACTGCTGAGTCCACCTGGTCTACTACCCAACCACTGTATGCCATGTATTGCCTGCTGGTTACAGTAAAGACCCGTTGCAGAGACTTTCTGTGTCCGTGCTTCCTTATGAACTGTCCGTCCGCACTACAAGGTAACCGCAGCTGCCGCACAACATCTTGAGCAGCTCCATCCTCCGGGGATCACCGCTCAGCCTGTGGGGAGCGTAACATCTTGCTGCTGTCCATCCCCCGGAGGATCCGCATCGTCGGTAGTCCTTACCGAAACTACTCATAGGTGGCGTCACGAATAAATTAAAAACCCCTTTAATCTGTTCCACTAAGACGTTTTCAACACTTTTGATCTGCACTACACCGGGCCCCACTACCGGCAGGCGCAGTCCACCCGTGACAAGGAGGAAGGAAGCAGCAATAGATATCTGCCGCGACACTACTATATATATGAAAAAATTCAAATTAATGAGTGGCACTGAAAAGAGAAGATCAAACTGCAATGTGCAATGTGTAATGCAGTAAACTGCCCTGTGCTTAAGTTGAAAACAGAGGTCTTAGTCTCATCAGCGGCCACTGAGGATCAAGCCTGGCACCCACTTCAAGGGGCCTCCTACTGCCAGGTCCTGACACTATGCCCTAGTGATATGGTGAGCTGGTGGAATCTGTGTGGGCTTATATGTCTAAAGATGTAATTAAAAACAGGTGTGTGCTAGGACCTCACACTGGAGTCCATGAGTGGTTACCAGACTATGAAAAAAGGAAAGGGGAAAATTATATAATGGGAGCTCAGTCAAAAAAGACAATATGTAAAATATATAAGACTGGCATCAACCGTATACGTAGGTGCTGGCAGAAAATAATTATACTTACAGCAATAGATATCTGCCGCGACACTACTATATATATGAAAAAATTCAAATTAATGAGTGGCACTGAAAAGAGAAGATCAAACTGCAATGTGCAATGTGTAATGCAGTAAACTGCCCTGTGCTTAAGTTGAAAACAGAGGTCTTAGTCTCATCAGCGGCCACTGAGGATCAAGCCTGGCACCCACTTCAAGGGGCCTCCTACTGCCAGGTCCTGACACTATGCCCTAGTGATATGGTGAGCTGGTGGAATCTGTGTGGGCTTATATGTCTAAAGATGTAATTAAAAACAGGTGTGTGCTAGGACCTCACACTGGAGTCCATGAGTGGTTACCAGACTATGAAAAAAGGAAAGGGGAAAATTATATAATGGGAGCTCAGTCAAAAAAGACAATATGTAAAATATATAAGACTGGCATCAACCGTATACGTAGGTGCTGGCAGAAAATAATTATACTTACAGCAATAGATATCTGCCGCGACACTACTATATATATGAAAAAATTCAAATTAATGAGTGGCACTGAAAAGAGAAGATCAAACTGCAATGTGCAATGTGTAATGCAGTAAACTGCCCTGTGCTTAAGTTGAAAACAGAGGTCTTAGTCTCATCAGCGGCCACTGAGGATCAAGCCTGGCACCCACTTCAAGGGGCCTCCTACTGCCAGGTCCTGACACTATGCCCTAGTGATATGGTGAGCTGGTGGAATCTGTGTGGGCTTATATGTCTAAAGATGTAATTAAAAACAGGTGTGTGCTAGGACCTCACACTGGAGTCCATGAGTGGTTACCAGACTATGAAAAAAGGAAAGGGGAAAATTATATAATGGGAGCTCAGTCAAAAAAGACAATATGTAAAATATATAAGACTGGCATCAACCGTATACGTAGGTGCTGGCAGAAAATAATTATACTTACAGCAATAGATATCTGCCGCGACAGACTATGAAAAAAGGAAAGGGGAAAATTATATAATGGGAGCTCAGTCAAAAAAGACAATATGTAAAATATATAAGACTGGCATCACTCATGGACTCCAGTGGCCGCTGATGAGACTAAGACCTCTGTTTTCAACTTAAGCACAGGGCAGTTTACTGCATTACACATTGCACATTGCAGTTTGATCTTCTCTTTTCAGTGCCACTCATTAATTTGAATTTTTTCATATATATAGTAGTGTCGCGGCAGATATCTATTGCTGTAAGTATAATTATTTTCTGCCAGCACCTACGTATACGGTTGATGCCAGTCTTATATATTTTACATATTGTCTTTTTTGACTGAGCTCCCATTATATAATTTTCCCCTTTCCTTTTTTCATAGTCTGGTAACCACTCATGGACTCCAGTGTGAGGTCCTAGCACACACCTGTTTTTAATTACATCTTTAGACATATAAGCCCACACAGATTCCACCAGCTCACCATATCACTAGGGCATAGTGTCAGGACCTGGCAGTAGGAGGCCCCTTGAAGTGGGTGCCAGGCTTGATCCTCAGTGGCCGCTGATGAGACTAAGACCTCTGTTTTCAACTTAAGCACAGGGCAGTTTACTGCATTACACATTGCACATTGCAGTTTGATCTTCTCTTTTCAGTGCCACTCATTAATTTGAATTTTTTTCATATATATAGTAGTGTCGCGGCAGATATCTATTGCTGTAAGTATAATTATTTTCTGCCAGCACCTACGTATACGGTTGATGCCAGTCTTATATATTTTACATATTGTCTTTTTTGACTGAGCTCCCATTATATAATTTTCCCCTTTCCTTTTTTCATAGTCTGGTAACCACTCATGGACTCCAGTGTGAGGTCCTAGCACACACCTGTTTTTAATTACATCTTTAGACATATAAGCCCACACAGATTCCACCAGCTCACCATATCACTAGGGCATAGTGTCAGGACCTGGCAGTAGGAGGCCCCTTGAAGTGGGTGCCAGGCTTGATCCTCAGTGGCCGCTGATGAGACTAAGACCTCTGTTTTCAACTTAAGCACAGGGCAGTTTACTGCATTACACATTGCACATTGCAGTTTGATCTTCTCTTTTCAGTGCCACTCATTAATTTGAATTTTTTCATATATATAGTAGTGTCGCGGCAGATATCTATTGCTGTAAGTATAATTATTTTCTGCCAGCACCTACGTATACGGTTGATGCCAGTCTTATATATTTTACATATTGTCTTTTTTGACTGAGCTCCCATTATATAATTTTCCCCTTTCTTTTTTCATAGTCTGGTAACCACTCATGGACTCCAGTGTGAGGTCCTAGCACACACCTGTTTTTAATTACATCTTTAGACATATAAGCCCACACAGATTCCACCAGCTCACCATATCACTAGGGCATAGTGTCAGGACCTGGCAGTAGGAGGCCCCTTGAAGTGGGTGCCAGGCTTGATCCTCAGTGGCCGCTGATGAGACTAAGACCTCTGTTTTCAACTTAAGCACAGGGCAGTTTACTGCATTACACATTGCACATTGCAGTTTGATCTTCTCTTTTCAGTGCCACTCATTAATTTGAATTTTTTCATATATATAGTAGTGTCGCGGCAGATATCTATTGCTGTAAGTATAATTATTTTCTGCCAGCACCTACGTATACGGTTGATGCCAGTCTTATATATTTTACATACAAGGAGGAAGGAAGCATCGCCTGTCTAAACCGGAGTCCCCCGGCCACGGTGAGTCAGAAAATGGCGTCACGAACAGGATACGAGCAGGCCCGTTACTCAACGGGTATAATGTGCTTAACATGGACTTTATTGTCTACAATTTGGACTTTGTTCGTCCCTAAAAGAACTTTCCCGCCTTTTCACCATTGGGTCAAGATGGCGCCCAAGAATCCGCCATGTGTAAGCCCAGGAGTGAGTCAACCCCCCCCCCCCTCATCGTGGGAGGGCTAAAGACAAAAGGCGCCAAACTCTTTGTCCGCCCTGATTGCTCGAATCAACCATGGGGGCGGACCCCAAAGACTTTTCCCATGATTGGACTACAAAAGCCCAGAGGAAATGGGAGTGTCAGACAGACCTTTTTCACCAGCTCTACCAGAACGCTTAGCGGTTGAACGGGTGTGGTTTCCCTCCGAAGAAGAGAATGGCCAGCACGAGACTCCAAGGCCTAATGCGGGAGGTCGAGGCAGAGGCCAGAGCAGCCATAGGCCAACCGGGTCCGGATCCTGCCCTTACCATAGACGGCAGCCCCGACTTCTGGCTAGAGGCTCTACAAGACCTCCGGGTGCGACTACTTGAGACTGTGGAATGGACGATTCGCAGCTGGAGCGCGACCCTAGGCAGACGGCTACACCATGCGATGCAGCAGAGCCGACCGGGTACCGCTACTCCAAGCCCAGACGACGTAACCAGCTTCTCAACTGCCTCACCGTCGCCTACCACTTGTCCTGCTTCGTCACCGGAGCCCATAGACTGTATCATTCCTGCGAGGACCACAGCTCGACCCGTACCAGCGGTCGAACCCGCAGCCGACCCCGTTCCTGAGCCGGAGCTTCCAATGCGCTCCACAGAAGAACTTGACCTTTACCAGGTTCCCACTGAGGAACCCGCGACGTGTTTCACCACTACAGAGACAGTCGCTTGTTTCGTCCCCGTACCGGAGGCTTCCCTTGCAACTGCCGAGGCCTACCTGGTAACCGGGATTGAAACCCCTCTACCAACAGCTACAGATGAAGAGGCAGGCAGCCTGGCAGCCCTGCAGGACGTCTCTGTGGAAGGATCCGCAGCACCGCCTCCCTGTTGTACAGAGGAACCAGCTTCAACATCTCCAACCATCAAGCAGCCTGATGTGGTCATCGAGGAAGAGGTCGGAGAGGATGACGACGAGACCCGCAGCACCGCTGAGGATTTCGACACCGGGTTCACTTGGGGAGATACCAAGGAACTTCCTACCGGGCATATAGCTCGGGTACACTGGTCGGGTGCAACGCTGACACCTTCCCCCGTGCCGTTCCACCGGGTGCCGGTCCAGACAGCCCGCCAAGTTCAAGCTTCCCGCCAAACCACCAGCTCCGTTACTCATCTCTACACCCCGAGCCGTAACGACGGAGATGTACGCCAGAGACGACGAGAGGAGTGGCAGGCCCGAGAACGCGCCAACATGCAGGCCCGTGCCGAGGCTCGCCGCCAACCGCCGCTGCCTGCTGAACTCCGCCGTGAAGGTAGAAGTCCCCCGGCCACGGTGAGTCACATCTGCTTCACAATATCTAATGCGGTATGAAAAGATGCATACCTCACAGACGCCATCTCCTTATCCACCTGGTCATTCAGAGAACCGCCACGCGGAAAAGACAGATGGTGTATCATTCTAAAGGAGCCGGCTTCCTTCTTTGGGACAACCCCAATGGGAAAAAGCTGAAAATTCCCGAATGGAGGCACCGCAAAAGGACCAGAACACCTACTGGCATCCACTTCTTTCCAAATTTTGTCTCTCACTTCCTCCGGGAATTGACGTGCAGAAGGCAAATTAGCCATTTCGTGGCACCCAAACCCGTCAAAAGGAGGAACATAAAAACCTTGTGAAAAACCAATATACAACTCCTCAGCTCTCACCCTGTTGGGGTACTGATTTAGAAAAGGCAACATTGCCTGCAGATGCACGGGCGTCGGGGCCCTTAAGAAATGGCTCCTTCGCCGGGGCCGACTGTGGCTGCTGTGTGTGCTTCTTAAAACATTTCACAATAGGATGAGCCCCCCCACAAGCAGAGCACTCATGTTTATATCTACAATTGTGCAACCACTTGCAGGAGGACTCATTGTATGCGAAACAAAAACCTTTCCTAATCTGTTGCGGAGCTGAAGTCTTAACAGTCATCGAGCGCTGTGGAACCATCATATTCAAGCCAACATCTTTGATCCCCCAGCGCAACGAGGGCTGAACTGCCAATTTCTGACGGAAAGCTTCGTCGTAAGCCAACCAAGCATTTCTGCCAAAATGTCTATAGGCCTCCAACACGATATCGACGTGTTGGAATAGGCCACAACATAACTCCGGTATTTGCTCCCCAAGGACCGCAGCATATATTAAAAATGCCTGGAGCCATAAATTAAAAGACCTAAAAGTCTTTTTCTTATCATCAGTTTCCGTCTTGTCCGATCTAGGTTGATCCCTAGACGGTAATAAGGTAAAGAGATCCACGTACTCCCCTGCCCATATGCGCTCTTTTATTGACCCCGACAGGTGAAAACCTAACGGGGACAATTCATAAGGCAACGCCTCTTTGTAGCAAACCTCAGGCACGGATGTACGAGTATCCCCTCCCACACGAGACTTACTCCCACCCCTACCCAAAAAAGCATCGGCAATAGCAGCAGATACTATGTCCCTTACCACCTCTACAGAAACAGATGGGGGGGGAATTATGCACATTCGTCTCACCATCCTGGACCGTTGTCACCTCCGGTTCGCACGTCGCCAGCTCGTTCCACTCCTCCGACCATCGACTCTCCGGCACCCAGGCTCGACACGGTTCTGACATCCCTGGTACCATTGATGCTTCTGACGATAAGCCATGGTCCCGTCCCTGGCCGTTCGCTTGTCTTCTCCAACGTTCAGCCACGGAATCCGCAGCCACCGACAATCCTTGTCGCTCAAGGGGCCAAGGCTCTCTAGCCCTGACTGGCGCCTGTGTTGCAGCCGCAGCCGACCTCAGGGTGACTGACTAAGCCCCTACTTCTCCTCTGCAGCTCTGACATCCTGTTGCGCCCACTGCTGTCAGACAAAAGCAGTGGCGCCTGCCTTGTCAAAGCAGATGACGATCCTAAATCCTTCTGCAATCTACAAGGACTCCTGGAGGCAGGCAAACCCACCTGTCCCTGCCTGCGCATGCGCTCCACTGCCTGTGCCTGCGTGGAAGCCACAGACAGAGGAGGCCTCCTATTAGAGGGACAGGACCTTGTTTTCACCTGTCCAAGGGCTGGAACCCTCCCTCTGACCTGCGCACTTGGAAGTGCCGTGGCTGCTGCAAGGGGCCTCCTCCTTGTCCCCGCTCCCCGTCCGTCCGCTCTCTGATCCTCACTCTGCGCACTGTGTGGTGCCGCAGGCAGGGGTTGAGGACGCGCTACCCTATAAGGAAGCCGTCTGCTTGTGGCCCTGAGCTTGCCACCCTCCTCAGCCCCCCATCATGTGGGCTGGATACAGCGCTGTCCCTGGACTCCCTGGCCGGCATCGGATCATCAGCCGCAGCCAATGGGAGCGGAGAGAAGCATCTGCGTCTCTTAGATCTGGAACTGCGCCTCAGTGCCGGAGCCTCCATATCCTGGCAGCCTGCCTCAGCAGCACTGGTCACCGGTAAGTCCTTCTCCCTGTACTAGGCATCTCTTCTTCCAGGCACCGCTGGAGCCACTCCATCCCTCCAGCCGACGCAGCCTTTTCTGCCAGCCGTTCCAACAGCACCTCCATGGGTTTCCAACACTTGCTGATTTCTGACAGACCCTGTCAGAATTCTCCTCTATTTATAGTTCACATCTGGCCACTCTGGCCAATCAGCAACCGTCAAAAAAAGGCGCAAAAAAACTGGTTTATACCAGCTGTGGTCACTTCCATATATGGGCAGGTTCTTACCTCATCTCCCTAACAGCTGAACCTAAACCTTTTATTAACCCTTGCTGTCCTGCTGTCACATAGTGTACCATTTATATTGAATGGGCCACTTTATGACTCAAGAAAAATATGACAAGGAAACATTTCAGCAGCTTACCCAATCAAAACGGACTTTTTGCTTGAAAGCATCACGCCATAGTTTTTTCACTTTTACAACTGGAGTGGTGCTTTTACCTAAAGGTCCTTACCCCTGGTCTCTAGAGATTCCCCGAACATGTTCACTAGTTTCAAATTCGGCACAAATATTGCAGATTCGGTTTGCGATAAGAGAACCGAGCTTTTCTCTAAAAAGTCTTCAAACATGGCTATGTTCAGGAAAAAAGTTTGAAATTTAAAATAGCCCTAAAACCTTATTTATTTGAGGCCAAAATGCTCTCTTGGCCAGAAACAACACCTAACCTCAAGCCTAGGACTGTTCCCGCTATCGGGTCTACCGGCTAGTATTAAAGTGTAGAATTGTTAGGAGCTTTAAATACATTTTTTATAGCTTCCTGGAGTTTGCAGGTGTGAGTATTGTAAACAGTGCAAGATGTAACAGCAGCTTTGAACTCCAAGATGCTTACAATGTCCTTAAAACATCAGTTTAAGAGAGCTTAATATTTCGGGGGGGAATTTTTTTAAAATTTATTTTTACTTTTATATTATTATTATTATTATTATTATTATTATTAATATTATATTTGTAATATTTTTCGTGGGAAGAGCAAACTTTTATTATTGCAGAGGGTCAGCAGTGTGCGAGGCCATCTCTTCAACAGTTACGTGACAGCAATTCATATGTAAATAGCATATGACCATTATATGCTTCACATACATGGTCTTCTAGGTCTGTTCACACTCATGAAACAGCATACTATGGATATTGTTTCTTGAAAAGGTGCAATTACTATTTCATTTTATTCCATACGTTTACAATACAGATTTTTGGCATGTGCACAACTGTGTTATATATATAATCCATATTGAAGTTGTCCTTGCATTGCTGCCACCAGCCTTATTCAGCCTTCCAGATGAATTGGTGAATTGGTGACCTAAATAAAGTTATTTGTTTTCATCATTATTTCTCCTATAAATATGTCAGGCTTCAATAATCACTGCACCTAACTGCAACCTAATTTTCACCTTGTGACATGGGGAATTGGATTTGTGAGTGTCGTTACATCTGTAGCCCACCGCATGTTAGGGTTTATGAGGGGTGCTAGGCAACAACATTGTGTAAATGGTAATATTCTGTAGTGATTGATTGTATCTGACTCAGGCCTGGCACTAGAAGAGATGGGTCCCTAGGCAAACCAAACAGGTGTCACCACCGAGCTCAGCGTTTCAGTGCCATCCTAGCAATGCAGCCTCAACTAGCTACACTGTGCTATGGTTAATACCGTGTGCCAGCATTACACAGTTTGGAAATGGATTCCCTGCAGGACATGCCTGATCTGGAGAAGGTCATCTTCATCACTACCCCAGGGACAGAGGGTGCACCAGCACTAAAACTGGAGCGGCATCTTCCAGAGGGCAACATAGACACATATGTCACATGAAAACCACCACGCTACCTACATTGGGCTTCCTCTACAGCGAGGTGCAAATAAAGTGCTGGACTTCGATACCAGAAGATCTGAGCTCACAGTCAGAAGGTGACCCATAACCTATGCCATGCGGGACCAGGAGCACCAGATGTCAAACTGCAGAGGATCTTGCAGCTGCATCTTGTGCCGCAAATACTGGATGAGCAATTCCACCAGGGCCAGGAGCATGAGGAGGAGCCTGAGGAAGAGGAAGAAGAGGCAGAAGGCCCTGTTTGTAACCCTGTTGTGTGACCATTTTCCCAAAAGACTACGCACCATCTTTGTTGGGAAGGAGGTCACATTCATGAAGGTGCGGGGCAGCAAGGGGTGGTTCACGTTTGGCAAAGCCGGGTAGGCACCACCGACAAATTTGAGAATAGGCTGGATAAGGCCGACCAGGCGAGAATGTGGTATTGCATGGAGGCCAGGCCTCTCTGAGTTAGCCAGACAGCTGCACCCAAGCCTACAGGGCCTGTCGGTATTCCACAAGTTGCTCCTGTGTCTCCTAGAGGGGGTGGTCATCCCCTAGTTCCTTCATCATTTTCTCCAGCATGGCCATGATGGAATGTGCTGGGGGGCAGGTGGTGGGTTAGGATGCCCCTGCAGCAGTAGCCCCTGTGACCCCCTAGATCATTCGACAGTGGAGTACCATCAGCATCAGCGTAGGGATGGGCGAATCTACTCGCTAGGACTCGTTACTCGGCGAGTAGTAAGGGACTCGCAGGACTCGGTACTCTGCGAGTTTCCCAGTGATTACTCGCACGAGTCCAATGCAAATCAATATCAATCCTAGTTTTGTCAGAAACGCTGACAAAACTAGGATTGCCATTGTTTGCATTAGACTCGTGCGAGTAATCACTGGCTACTGTGCCAGTGATAGCAGGGAAACTCGCAAAGTAACTGCTGTTTCTTTGCAAGCCGAGTCCAGCTGTCTTCTCTGTGCAGCTCCAGGGTCCTAGAGCCCGCCTGCTCACAGACATGATGTAGCAGTGCTGAGATTGTTCTCAGTCTGCTCATTCCCTGTGCATAGACATCTATCTATTCACAGGGATGAGCAGAGAGGACATCGCGTTTTGGACTACGTCGGACGGAAGAGGATTTTTTTAATTAAAGATGGAGTCCCTAATGGCTTTTTTTTTATTTCAAATAAAAATTTTTCTCTGTGTTTTTTTAACCCTTTATTGGAGATTCTTAGTGGCTGGGTCAAATGTGGCCTGACATTAAGAATCTCGGGCTTAATACCAGCTTGTATAACAAAGCTGGTATTAACCCCTTTATTACCCAGCGTGCTACCGCCACCAGGGCCGCTGGAAGAGCGGGGTTCAGCGCCAGAGGATGGCGCTTCAATGAACGCGCCATCTTCTGGGGCGGCTGCGGGCTGCAATTTGCAGTGGGGGGTGCCCAGAAAGCTTGGGCATCCCTGCGCTGCGGATTCCAGCCCCAGCTGCTTAGCTGTACCTGGCTAGACATAGAAATTGCGCGGAGCCCCACGCATTTTTTTAAAATTATTTCATGAATTTCAGAGTCAGAGTCTCAGAGTCAGAGTCAGAATCTCAGAATTTCATGAAATAATTTAAAAAAAATGCGTGGGGCTCCGCGCAATTTCTATGTCTAGCCAGGTACAGCTAAGCAGCTGGGGGCTGGAATCCGCAGCGCAGGGATGCCCAAGCTTTCTGGGCACCCCCCGCTGCAAATTGCAGCCCGCAGCCGCCCCAGACGATGGCGCGTTCATTGAAGCGCCATCCTCTGGCGCTGAACCCCGCTCTTCCAGAGGCCCTGGTAGTGGTGGCACGCTGGGTAATAAAGGGGTTAGGGCCAGCTTTGTATTATCAGCTGGCCCTAAGCCCGAAATTTATGGCAGTCACGCCAATATTAGACATGACCGCCATGAATTTCTATTAAATTGTTTTAAAAAAACACAACACAAAGAAAATTTTTTATTAGAAATAAAAAAAAAAGCCATTAGGGACTCCATCTTTAATTAAAAAAATCCTCTTCCGTCCGACGCAATCCAAAACGCGATGTCCTCTCTGCTACATCCCCTGTGCATATATATAGATCTCTATGCACAGGGAATGAGCAGACTGAGAACAATCTCAGCACTGCTACATCAGGCAGCAGGCGGGCTCTAGGACCCTGGAGCTGGGGCAGCCAGAACACAGAGAAGACAGGATCTTATCTGTGCGAGTCAGCGATTACTTACAAAGTAAACGAGCAATGCAAATAAATGACAAAACTAGGATTGCTTCAGGCTGAAGCTTCCGAGACACATCTGCGATTTGTAAATCTCACACTACTCGCTATTACTCGCTTCCCCATTCATTAACATTGGACTCGCTAGACTCGCAACGAGTAGCGAGTCCTGTGCTCGGACTCGCTAGAGTCAAGCAATTCCGAGTAATTTAGGATTCGCCCATCACTACATCAGCGACATTCAGCTTGGGAAGTGCTGAAAATGCTGGCAGCTAGTATTAACACCAAGTACAGTGGACTTTCTAAAAAATAAAAATAAACTTATTTGGTCAATAATCCATCCCTTTGTTGGCCTTTTGCCCAGAGAAGACTTTTTCTTTTCAGTTCCTCCTTGACAGAGGCCTGATTTTTTGTTAATACTATATCTCCCCTTCCCACATTCTGCACTGTTTGCACTTCCCCCTGCTGGATAAGTGGGCATGCATGCAGCCTTTGGGCTACATCTTAAAACCCTTAATGGACTTCACCCTTCATGGACTTTGCACCATTTTAAGAGTCTGCTGATCCTCGTGGGACTTTCATTATGTATATACTATGTATATTGTGTTTGAGACTTATCGTCTGTGTTACAGTAAATTTTTCTATACTTCACTCTTTGCGTGCTGGACTGTTTCTGCAAACAGATGCTTTTATACTGCCCTACTGGCGAACAAGCCACAGACCTCTGGCCTGATGGTCTGAGGTATGAAAATGCAAGACACTACACTACACACACACCTGCAGAAACAGGGCTGGCCAAGTGCTGTCCTCAAGGGCTGCAAACAGTGCATGTTTTCATGATGTACCTAGCATTGCACAAGGTGCTGGAATCATCATATCTGCAGATGATGAAATTAGCTCCTGTGCAATGCTTAGGAAATCCTGAAAATGTGCACTGTTTTCAGACCTTGTAGTTGGCCACCCCTGCCCTAGAAGTCTCTGTAGTAGTAGCCAGAGGGCAAGAGAAATCTGCGAGCCCTTTTGTGGCACCCCAGGGTCTAAGTGCCACTGTGTCATCACTGCCCCCGGGTGGTGGGGTCAAGCTGAGAGTAACAACGGGTCTTCTCATCAGGCAACCCACACACACACTCACAACACCTTCTGCCTCCAGGCCAGAAGGCGGAGACCAAACCCGAGTACAGGGTGAGCTCCACCTATAAATTCTGATCTGGGGCGGAGCCAGTTAGTTCAGTTTCTAGGAAGACTGTGAAGAGGACCTGGGAGTAAGAGAGCAGTACTAAGCTCATCCCAGGGCCACTGACTTAGTTCCAGGTCTAAGCCTAGGGTCTGAGGAGAGTCGCAGGAACACACCAGGGGAGCCGAGCGACACCATGCTTACCCCAGAGGAAAGCGCAGAGAACGGACACCGGGTTCGAGACTGTGTGTAGGGTCTCACTTCCCGGCAGTCAACACCAGAAGGTGGGGAGTTCCAGGTTTCCCAGCCACCCTGTGCCCAGAGACACAGCAACAGCAAGAGTTCAGGAACATACACCCGTGACCAGTGTTAGCAAGGACTCAAGTTGCCTGTCCTACCGGCACCTCGCAGGAAGAGACAGGGCCGGCAGCTAGCTGATGCGGTTGCAGGAGCCAACAAACAGAGCGCAGAAAGGGAGCCAAAGACCCAGCTGGGTGAGAAAGACCCTGAGATGCTCTTAGCTAGGACTCCCTGGACAACTGCTCCAAATCCTCAGTAAAGGACTGCTTGAACAACATAACCATGAGTCTGCCTAGTGCTTGTGCCCATCGTCCTGCACCCTACACCCTACACCCTAAACTACCTAAGTACCACTGTGTCATCACTGCCCACGGGTGGTGGGGTCACGCTGAGAGTAACAACGGGTCTTCTCATCAAGCAACCCACACACACACTCACAACACCTTCTGCCTCCAGGCGAGAGGCGGAGACCAAACCTGGTCACACACTCAATCACAACACCTTCTGCCTCCAGGCCAGAAGGGGGAGCCCAAACCCAGGTACAGGGTAAGCTCCACCTATAAATTCTGGTCTGGGGCGGAGCCCGTTAGTTCAGTTCCTAGGAGGACTGTGAAGAGGACCTGGGAGTAAGAGAGCAGTTCTAAGCTCGTCCCAGGACCGCTGACTTGGTTCCAGACCTAAGCCTAGGGTCTGAGGAGAGTCGCAGGAACACACCTGGGGAGCCGAGCGACACCGTGCTTACCCCAGAGGAAAGCGCAGAGAACGGACACCGGGTTCGAGACTGTGCAGGGTCTCACGTCCCGGCAGTCAACACCGGAAGGTGGGGAATTCCAGGTTTCCCAGCCATCCCGTGCCCAGAGACACAGCAACAGAAAGAGTTCAGGAACATACACCCGTGACAAGGATTAGCAAGGACTCGAGTTGCCTGTCCTACCAGCACCTCGCAGGAAGAGACATGGCTGGCAGCTAGCTGATGCGGTTGCAGGAGCCAACAAACTGAGCGCAGAAAGGGAGCCAAAGACCCGGCTGGGTGAGAAAGACCCCGAGTTGCTCTTAGCTAGGACCCCCTGGACAACTGCTCCAAATCCTCAGTAAAGGACTGCTTGAACAACATAACCATGAGTCTGCCTAGTGCTTATGCCCATCGTCCTGCACCCTACACCCTAAGCTACCTAAGTGCCACTGGGTCATCACAGCCCCAGGTGGTGGGGTCACGCTGAGAGTAACAACGGGTCTTCTCATCAAGCAACCCACATACACACTAACAACAAATTCTGCCTCCAGGCAAGAGGGTGGAGACTAAACCCAGTCACACACTCAATCACAACACCTTCTGCCTCCAGGCCAGAAAGGGGAGACCAAATCCGGGTACAGGGTGAGCTCCACCTATAAATTCTGGTCTGGGGCGGAGCCAGTTAGTTCAGTTCCTAGGAGGACTGTGAAGAGGACCTGGGAGTAAGAGAGCAGTACTAAGCTCATCCCAGGGCCACTGACTTAGTTCCAGGTCTAAGCCTAGGGTCTGAGGAGAGTCGCAGGAACACACCAGGGGAGCCGAGCGACACCATGCTTACCCCAGAGGAAAGCGCAGAGAACGGACACCGGGTTCGAGACTGTGTGTAGGGTCTCACTTCCCGGCAGTCAACACCAGAAGGTGGGGAGTTCCAGGTTTCCCAGCCACCCTGTGCCCAGAGACACAGCAACAACAAGAGTTCAGGAACATACACCCGTGACCAGGGTTAGCAAGGACTCAAGTTGCCTGTCCTACCGGCACCTCGCAGGAAGAGACAGGGCCGGCAGCTAGCTGATGCGGTTGCAGGAGCCAACAAACAGAGCGCAGAAAGGGAGCCAAAGACCCAGCTGGGTGAGAAAGACCCCGAGATGCTCTTAGCTAGGACTCCCTGGACAACTGCTCCAAATCCTCAGTAAAGGACTGCTTGAACAACAAAACCGTGAGGCTGCCTAGTGCTTGTGCCCGTCGTCCTGCACCCTACACCCTAAACTACCATTACTGCCCCAGGGAACTGCTCTGCCCGTGGAGAGCCACTCCATCCCAGCTGCCCGTCCAACACCCCGGATGTTCTGTAGCAGCGGTGGCCCACCATTATAGCCACACACCATGGGTGGCATTACAAAATAATTCTTTGTATATAACCTCCCCTTTTTAAGCTGAACCCAGGGCCACGGAACCGGGTCTCGGCTCCTGTGACTCCCCAGAGACATTATCGCCTGGTTCTGAGAACCTCACACCCCTGGGGCCCCCACTTTCATCACAACTGAGGTTCTCCCTGGGCCTGCTTAGTGCATTGTTTGATGTTTCTATTGATGCAGAATTTGAGAATCACAGGTAAGAAGTGCTGTGCCCAAATTGCTTTCTTTTTCCTTGCAGGAGTGGTTCAGATTTCTTTTTTCTGCCCCAAAATTTGCCCCAAATATGCAAGGAAGAAAAAATACATTAGCACAGCGCTTCAGAACTCTCATGTATTTTGCTACCTTCAGGACATACGTGCAGATTTTGATGCAGAGTCTCAAAATCAGCTTCAAAAGAACCAACATACCATGGGCACAGGACCTTACAACAATATGAGGGGGTCACGTTCACAGAAAGCATCCACCATATGCTGTGAGAGCAGGCACGCGTGAGAGTGTGACAAGCGGTGCCATCAACATTAATGCAGATTAGACTCGAGGGGTCCCACAGTGGCTATACTGCAAGTTTGGACTGCGCTGCACTCCCTGACATCACTGCTCACATGTACTGTCTCACAATAGCAGCAAGATATATCCGTTATGTCTCGTACAATATCATGGCTCTCACAAGACAGCTAGTGTTACGAGTGCTGTTACTAGTGAGGTTATCTCAGGTCACACAGTGGGATTCTCTGCTGCCTGATATCAGCTGTGTAACCTGAGACAGCCCTAGAGAATGTCATAAGGATGTTTGAGTTTCATGAGAGTTTCCAAAAGCATGGTGAGTGTGACTGCAGTGCTGAAGCTTGCTAAGTAATAGTGTATATGCATATAGAGTCTGTGGAGCCTCGTTTAGGAGTCTCAAACACAGGACTAGCCAGATATTCCTCCAGGCAAGAACCTAGCCATGGGGTGGTTCCTTGAGGAGACCACCATAACCACCATATTAAGTGGCCCTTTCAGTCAATATCCAGGTCTTTACGAGTTTAAAGATATGACAAGGGTATACCAAGGACAGGTATCCATCCACAAACAGCTGTTTCGGGGTGTTGCCCCTCATCAGTGTAGACCAACATCACTAGGCAATCACTGATCTCAGGGAGACTAGTCCAAGGCTTTAGCCGGCTGCCCGTAGCAGTGTTTTCTTGGACTGGTCTCCCTGAGATCAGTGATTGTCTCGTGATGTAAGTAATAGTGTAGGAAGATAATGTCTCTGGCAAAACAGTGGGTCTCCACTATTAAACAGTTTGAGCTGTGTTTGGCAGCCTTTGGGCCCCTTTGAAGATGTTTTCTAGGCCCTTGATTTTGGCACCTATTCATTTCAATGGGGTTTGAAAGTTCAGCAAACAGGTGAACATATACCTGTTCATCAAACCAAACTGAGTCTGAACTTCAAAAGGATTGCTCATCTCTAATACTCACCCTTTGATTTTTTTACCTTTTTTTTTCTCCAGTCCTGTGGCATTATCTTGTAATTGCACCTTCTGACTAGACAGAAGTCAGAAGTTACGTCACAAGCACTCAATACAAGTCTATGAGAGCCACAATGACACAAGAATGAGTTCTCATAGACTTGTATTGAGTTGTGATCTCCAGCATGTGTCGAGCCCATCGGGACGAGGGTACTCGGTACCGGACCGGGTCTGCTACTGGGGAAGTCACGGGTGGTCCTGGTCCGGACCGTGTCCCCGGCTGGCAAATAAAAGGGGATATTTACAGGGGATTGTCAGTCGTGACGCCACCCACTATGTGCGGCCAGTGATGGGGCCGCCGTTGCTGCAGAACCTCCGGGGACAATGGAATGGCAGCGTAGATGGGATAGTTCCAGTGGGTAGAACTGTGTTCCCCGGGGCAGTGATGATTAATGTCTATGTGTGGTGTGCAGGCTCGGTGCTGAGTGCAATTCACTTACTAGCCAGATGCTGCAGGAATCTCTCCTCGGGGCTGGCGCTGACAGGCTGTGGCTCTGCAGGTGGAGGTCCTTTGCTAGCCTGCACGGAGGGAATAACATTGAAGCAGAGACACAAGGGAAGCAGATTCAGGGTTCACCGTGTTTACTCTCAAAGTTCTTCAGTACAGCTCACAGTTCAGTTACAGTTCTTACAGTTCAATTCAAGTTTCAGTACACGGGCTCACTCTCCGCTCCGGGGTTCCCTTTGCTCCCTGCAGCCAGGTCTCTTTCTCTGTGACCCCTCACTCTGTCTCTGTGTCCTTCCCAGGCTGTTCACGTGCTATCGGTTCACTTGGTGTGTGTGTGTGACTCCGGACAGTATGGCGGTGACTCGGGCCCCTGTGGGTCCTCCTGTTTGTCACTGAGCTGCCTGTCCTTGGGGGTAGGGACCCTAACATGCAGCTGTGGTCCCCCGTCGGTTGTCTGGGGATGCCGGGTGAAACTACGGTCCCCTCTAGAGCCGACACTCTACTCAGCCCAGCCTCCAGCAGTACTCCGTGTGAGGCTCTACCAGGCTCTCTCCCTCTGCCTCTTCCAGTATCATAGGAGGGCTCCTTCATCTCCAGTCAGTCGCCTCAGCTGTCGTTCTAGGGCCCGGGTATCACCTTCTTCCCTTCACACTCCTGGGGGTACTGGCTCCGGATAGGCTTTCTCTCTCCTCCGGCTCACACTGGCTCGGTACAGATTCTGCGCTCCTTACACCCCACTTTTCCAGGACGTGTGATTCCTTCTTCCTGCTCAGCTTAGCTCGGCCTGCTGCTGTCTCTTGGCACCCAGGGCCTACTCTTGGTGTTTTCTGGTCAGCTCACTATGGCCTACTGACTCCTTCCTCCTCCCCCTTCACTATTTCTACTGTCAGTCACCTGACTACATGTGTGCCCAACCCACTCCTCTAAATCCACCACCCCTCGCCTGCCTAGAGTCTCCAAGCTCAGGGCTGGATGCTGCCCTCTACTGTACGTGGGTTGTGTGGGCTGTGAGGGTGTTGGTGTTCAACTGTCATCCTACCTGCCTGGCTGCAGTCCCCTTTGTGGCCTCCTGGACGCAGGGGCGCCACACATGCTCCATGAAACATTGGAGCTGCAAGCAGGTGACAAACTGGAGAAGACTGATGGGAGTGATGTGGACAACAGATGAAGACACCAGAGGGTGAATATAATACATTGGGCAGGGGACTGTGATTTTAAACACCACTCCAGTGGTGAAATAAATTAACATATAAGACTATCCAAGCTACATAGGTGCTGGTAGGTTTGACATGTACTTTATAGGGATGGGCGAGTCTACTCGCTAGGACTCGTTACTCGGCGAGTAGTAAGGGACTCGCAGGACTCGGTACTCTGCGAGTTTCCCAGCGATTACTCGCACAGTAACGAGTCCAATGCAAATCAATGGCAATCCTAGTTTTGTCAGAGACTCTGACAAAACTAGGATTGCCATTGACTTGCATTGGTCTCATTACTGTGCAAGTAATCGCAGGGAAACTCGCAAAGTAACTGCTGTTACTTTGCGAGCCGAGTCCGGCTGTCTGCTCTGTGCAGGCTGCCGCAGCTCCAGGGTCCTAGAGCCCGCCTGCTCACAGAGATGATGTAGCAGAGCTGAGATTGTTCTCAGTCTGCTCATTCCCTGTGCATAGACATCTATATCTATGCACAGGGATGTAACAGAGAGGTCATCGCGTTTTGGACTACGTCGGACGGAAGAGGATTTTTTTAATTAAAGATGCAGTCCCTAATGGCTTTTTTTTTTATTTCTAATAAAAAATTTTCTCTGTGTTGTGTTTTTTTAACCCTTTATTGGAGATTCTTAGTGGCCGGGTCAAACGTGGCCTGACATTAAGAATCTCGGGCTTAATACCAGCTTGTATAACAAAGCTGGTATTAACCCCTTTATTACCCAGCGTGCCACTGCCACCAGGGCCGCTGGAAGAGCGGGGTTCAGCGCCAGAGGATGGCGCTTCAATGAACGCGCCATCTTCTGGGGCGGCTGCGGGCTGCAATTTGCAGCGGGGGGTGCCCAGAAAGCTTGGGCCTCCCTGCGTTGCGGATTCCAGCCCCCAGCTGCTTAGCTGTACCTGGCTAGACATAGAAATTGCGCGGAGCCCCACGCATTTTTTTTTAATTATTTCATGAAATTCATGAAATAATTTAAAAAAAGGGCTCCCCTATATTCTTGTGTCCGGCCAGGTACAAATAGGCACCTGGGGGTTGGGGGCAGCCCGTTGCTGCCTGCTGGATCCGGCTGGTTCCAGAAATACGGCGAAGCCCACGTGAAATTTTTTTCTGACAAATCCATAAAACAATGTAAATAAAAGGGACTGCATCTTTATGAACCCCTGGACCATGGGCGAGGGGTTAATAAAGATGCAGTCCCTTTTTTAGGATTGTTTTATTGATTTTTCAGAAAAAAAATTACATGGGCTTCGCCGTATTTCTGGAACCAGCCGGATCCAGCAGGCAGCGACGGGCTGCCCCCAACCCCCAGGTGCCTATTTGTACCTGGTCAGACACAAGAATATAGGGGAGCCCTTTTTTTTTATTTCATGAAATAATAAAAAAAAATGCGTGGGGCTCCGCGCAATTTCTATGTCTAGCCAGGTACAGCTAAGCAGCTGGAGGCTGGAATCCGCAGCGCAGGGAGGCCCAAGCTTTCTGGGCACCCCCCCGCTGCAAATTGCAGCCCGCAGCCACCCCAGAAGATGGCGCGTTCATTGAAGCGCCATCCTCTGGCGCTGAAACCCGCTCTTCCAGCGGCCCTGGTGGCGGTGGCACGCTGGGTAATAAAGAGGTTAGGGCCAGCTTTGTATTATCAGCTGGCCCTAAGCCCGAAATTTATGGCGGTCACGCCAATATTAGACATGACCGCCATGAATTTCTATTAAATTGTTTTAAAAAAAACACAACACAGAGAAAATATTTTATTAGAAATAAAAAAAAAAAGCCATTAGGGACTCCATCTTTAATTAAAAAAATCCTCTTCCGTCCGACGTAGTCCAAAACGCGATGTCCTCTCTGCTACATCCCTGTGCATAGATATAGATGTCTATGCACAGGGATGAGCAGACTGAGAACAATCTCAGCTCTGCTACACACAGGAAGAGCAGGCGGGCTCTAGGACCCTGGAGCTGCGGCAGCCAGCACAGAGCAGACAGCCTGACTCCTTACTGTGCAAGTTTCCCTGTGATTACTTGCACAGTAAACGAGTCCAATGCAAGTCAATGCCAATCCTAGTTTTGTCACAGTCTCTGACAAAACTAGGATTGCTTCAGGTTGAAGCTTCCGAGACACATCTGCGATTTGTAAATCGGACACTACTCGCTATTACTCGCTTCCCCATTCATTAACATTGGACTCGCTAGACTCGCAACGAGTAGCGAGTCCCGGGCTCTGACTCGCTAGAGTCAAGCGATTCCGAGTAATTTAGGACTCGCCCATCACTGGGTAGTACTTTACTGCAGGAGTATGGCTTGAAGGGATAGCACATGCCCTGGTACTGGATACCTGTGAGGATGCCAACGTGGCACTTTAGCTTGGCCAATGTAATTATTATGATTTTCACACCCCAGGGCAGGGGTACTCGAAACCAGGCCCTCTCTCCGGTCTGCGGGGGAATGTCACGGTGACATTACCTAGCTCCATATGCCCAAGTGTGGCAAATAAAAAGGGGTTGAAGAAAAAGGGAGAAATAGTAAAGTTTATAAAATTATTTTGTGATGCCACCCTTAGCGTGTGGCCAAATGAGGCCACCGCTGTAATTAGGACCGCTGGGGTGATGATGGGTGCAGCCTCTACGGGTAGGGCTGATCCCCAGGGCATCTGAAGGTGTAGTGTAGTATAAGTGTGTAAAGTTCTTCAGGCAGCATACACAGTCTCTACGCGGTTGCGGCTTCACTTCTTTCCTGTGAATAAACAACTGACTCCACACCGTACTGGGCTTTACTCTTACTTCACACTTAACAGTTCACAGTCACTTTACAGTACTTACAACAGACTTGGGTTCACACAGCAGCTCTGTACAGTTCTTTACAAGCTTAGGTTCTCACTGCAGCTGGGACGGTTCATCTGCGTCACATTCCCCTCAGTGTACCACTCGGGCCCTTTCGTTCTCCTCTCCGCTTGTGGTTACAGTCCGGCCGTCACAAGCTCTGTAGTGATTTGTCCCACTCTTTGGGTCACTAGCCCTAGGACGATGGCTTTCTCCTTCACCACACCCTTTGCTAGGTCTCGGGACATAGAGTTCCCGTACCCCGCCGGGTTTCTTGTGGTTGGAGGCTTGAAGCTTGCCCTGCCACATCTACAGAGCTGGAACTCTAGTTCTTTCACCCAGCCACCAGTGTCCCGGATCAGTCTGGCACACCTGGCTCCTTCTGTCCTTCCATGGGTTCAGCCTGGCCATCAGTGGTGCAGGCCTCGCTTCTCTTTCAGTGTGGTCTCAGTCACTGCTTAGCTGATGGGTGTTTCTGCTTAGAAGTTTGTTTCTCTGGCTCTCTCTGAACCAACTACCAACCAACTAACTTAGTGTTCCTGGGTTTCACTCCAGTTCCTCCACCCCTTCCCAGGTGTTGCACTACGTTCCACCCTCATTTTGCTCCTCTCGCCATCCCTCACCTGACATGAAGTGACTTAGGCTCAGAATCGGAGTGTGTGTGTGTGTGGGGTGTTGGTGCGAGGTGACCGGCTTACCAATCCCAGCTGCAGTTCTCCTCTGTGGCCACCCGGTCGCAGGGGCACCACATGATTATTATTATTATTCAACAGCCTTCAGATCAATCTTGAACCTTGGAGACTTGATGGATGAACTCTTTGTAGTAAGATCGATCTTCTGCAAGCCTAGATATGTCCACCAGAGTCTACTCCGCTGTAATCTTGATAGTATCAAGCTATCAAGTTGCTCATTTTCCTCTTTGCCTTGCTGTTTCTATTCTTTCGACCAAGATGTCCTTCTCCAGTGATTGCTCTCTTCGTATGATGTATCCAAAGTAATGTATTTGCATACAGGTAAATGATAGGTGTGATCATTGCCTCAGGGAAAATGACTGAACTTGACTCAACTTGAGCATTTTCTGCCTTCAGCCAAGTGGAAGTTCCGGCACTTGATCCCTGAGGTTATTCAGCTTCTGGGACAGTTCTGTTTGTGTCCAACCCATAGATACCGACAACAAACTGTCCCTCTTCAACTGCCCGGAGGAAAATGAGCTTCACCTTTGTGATCAACATTGTCAAGCAAGATTGCTCAATTTACTCAGGAGACTTCGTTATAACTTGTATTACATGTCACATAAATGTACCCAAGTGATACATGGCCCATCCGCCTTTTAAAGAAAATAAAAGGGAAAAGCAAACAAGCACAAGTATGCTCAGATTTTTGCAAAATTCCTACTAATATCAATGGAGGGAGCTGAGCTTGTTCAACCACTTCTCAACTGACACCTGTCATACTTTATCAGTTAGGGAGCAAACATGGGAAATGCCTGAGATGAGAACATACTGTAGCTTTAAGATTATGTTACAAGGTCTTTATGCTACCAGTAGGTCTATTGAGTTGGAATTATGCAACTTGCATGCACATTATTAGAATTATGCTACCACTACAGGCAATTTTCACTAATATCACATGTTAGGGTATGGGTTGAACTTGATAGTCTTTTGTCTACCTTCAGCCTTCAAAACTATATGATGATACTATATTATGCGATGGTGTGTTGTGCAAAGCATGTACAGGTGCATCTCAATGAATTAGAATATCATCAAAGAGTTAATTTATTTCAGTAATTCAATACGTAAAGTGAAACACATATATTATAAAGAGTCATTACACACAGAGGGATTTATTTCAAGTCTTTATTTCTGTTAATATTGATGATTATTGACAAACCCAAAGATCATTATCTCAGAAAATTAGGGAGAATGAAGGGTCTGAGAGATAAAATATGACCTAAATAGGTATCAGAGGCTTCACCTTGTGTGGTTGTGAGAGTCACAACCACTATAAAAGCATATCAGGGCTGCTGCAGTCCCCAGAGTGGTGCATATAGAGGAGGGAGGATGAAGGGTTAAAAACCACGCTGCCGTATTCCACGAGACATCAAAGGGTGAATATAATGATTTATTAGTCAAAGTGTTTCAGAGCTCTTCCTCTTTTCACATCCATAGGCAATTATATGTTCATTACTTACGGTACATTTGTATGACATATGTTTTTTACATGAACAAATAACTACTGATAAGGAAAATGGATTTTGATGCGAAAATATTGCACTGCTTGATTACATATCCTATCTCTCTGATTGCCTATGTAATAAAGCAGGTGATCGAATGCAACAACGCAATCAATGAGGAGTCAGTGGTAACTGAACCAACAGACGTTTATTACATTTATATAAATTTAGCGATTTAAATATAATATATTGGTTAGGCAAAAATGACAGCCGAAAATAAAGTTAGTACACAGTGGATAGATCAGTAAGATTAGGTTTCTGTTCAGGGGGGACTCCGTTAAAAAGATAGAATCTGGCAGCATTAACACACCGTAATGGATCAATAAGTTACCGCTGCCAATGTAACCCTATAGGTGACGGACCCCCAAGCGCTGTGAAACGCTGGCATCTATGTGCCGGAGTTTGAAATCTTGCGCTATTTCCAAGCGCGTCACATGACGCAGAAGCGCGCATCATGTGATGCACTTGGAAATAGCGCGAGGTTACAAACTCCGGCACATAGATGCCAGCGTTTCACAGCGCTCGGGGGTCCGTCACCCATAGGATTACATTGGCAGCGGTAACACAGCCTTACCTTTACGGTTAAGATGTGCTAATGCTTCCAGATTCCATCAAATAGCAGGAAAGGACAGCGCCAGTCTATTGATCACTGTAATCTGTCACGTTTCCTCCGCTCTGCATTCAGGGTGTGTTGAGCTGGGTGATTGACAGCTTATTGAAAAAACTTGCTACAAAAATCTGCTTGCGAAATTTATTCGAAAAACAGGCAAATCTCCTGATAGGAAATATGACAGAATCAATATACATAGAACATTTCTGCCTTTCATCAGGCCTTCATAAGATACTACAAAATAAACAGAACATAAGGTAAATCCACATTGTCCAATATAACATATCCTAACTGAGAAAACATGCACTTAAATTTATATACCAACAATTCTTGTCTTTGTAATATTGTCTGGTTGTTACTCAACTTTGGCATTCACTTGAACTGTATGAAAATAGAACAAGCCATTCATAGAGATGGATTAAGAACTGTCAAGTTATAAAGACCACAAAGTCATATACTGGAAGTCACTAAAATGAGGCAAGTGAACCCATCAGTAACTTAAGGAAATACCAAAACATATGAACAGGTAACAAGTTCTATTAAAAGGGTTGAAAAAGCAACCTGTCACGCTTAGGAGGAGAGGGAATCAGGTAACTAGATGCTGTGATGGGCGAAGGGGGTCAGGGGAGCCTAATCTGACCCTGATGCTGGGGTCCCTGGCTCACCCTGTTGTCGGAGATACCTCTGATGGGGAGGAGGTCCAAGCCACTACCCTTTTTTCTAAGCTCCTGATTAGCCCTAGGCTGATGGCCCCTACGTCCACCCACGGGTCAGGAATCACAGCTACTCCAATTCAATAGAACCCCAGGAGAGACTTCAGCTCAACAGCAAAGCGTCTTCACAGCTCAGTGATCAAGAGTAAATAACTCTATCAACGGCATCTGACAGACGAAAGGGAAGGCTACTTAAAGGCCAGGGGGAGGGAACTCCAGGTGAGCCACACCCTTCCTCAAATCAACCAGCAACTGAGCACAAGACCTTCACATCCATACACACATCAACAGCAGCTGAGCACAAGCTCAAGCACAAGTTCGCAAACCAGTTACCTCCTCAGAGATGGTCTGCATCAGACAAGTAAATGTATCAGCTGAGGCAGTCTGAGACATAATGATTCAAGGAAAAATTAGAGCTGTTGATAATGTCACACTTAGGAGGTGAGGGAATCAGGTAATTAAATGGTGTGATGTGCGAAGGGATTCAGGGGTAGCCAATCTGACCCTTATACTGGGGGTCCCTGGATCGCCCTGTTCTCTGAGGTACCTTTGATGGTGGGGAGGTCCGAGACTCCACCCTATTTCTTGAGCTCCTGATTATCCCTAGGCTGAGGGTCCAAACTTCCACCCACAGATCAGGAATCACAGCTACTCCCAAGGCAAAGACTTCAGCCCACCAGCAAAGAGTCTGCACAGCACAATTACCAAGAGTAAAATAACTCTATCAATGGTGTCTGACAGAGGAGAGGGAAAGCTATTTAAAGCCAGGGGGAGGGGATTCCAGGTGAGTCACACCCAAGCCTCACCTCAAGCAGCAGCTAAGCACAAGATCTTCACACTCGTACCTCATGCAGCTCCTGAAGAAATGCAAACACAAACACACACAGCAGCATCCAGTAAAGTCAGCGCAATCTAAGCACGTGACACTCAGTTGCTCAATCTCTGTCAAGCTTGTGCTGAGATTCTGTAGCTGCTCCTTGTCTTCTGTAATTGCTCAACCTTTTAGCTGATCAGCTTCTCCCAGAGCACTGCCAGTCTTAGTTTCAACTCTGAGGTGCTAAATTGGTCTGTTGTATCTGTTGTATGCTCTGGGAATTGATCTTTTGCTGCCTGACCGCGCCTGTGTTTGACCATTCTTTTGTCTTGTCCCCCTATTTTGATCCAATGCTCTCCAGGTAACTGACCTTGGACCATCTCTTTCATCCCCTCTGTCTTGATATGCTCTCCTTGTATCTGACCTGAATGTTTGACTATTCTACTTCTTGTCTGTGGGGTGACTATAATCACATAACCTTCTTATCCCGACACTATTATACAGTATACAGCCCTAGCAAAGATGGAGATGCTACTCATTAGCTGCAAGTCCAATTGAGGATTTTCCTACATACTACCGTGTTTCCCCGAATAGGGTTCCCCCCAAAAGTAAGGCATGCTTGGGGGGCGCCCTACCTCCTAATATAAGGCACCCCCGATTATAAGGCGTATCTCCTCAGCATGCCACACGCTCACAGCCCAGGAGCACAGACGTGAATCACAGTTCCGGAGCTCTGTGCTGGTCTCCGCCCATGAGCCCTGCGCCAATCACAGCCCAGGAATCATGGGCCAGCTGACGACAGTAGCCTCTGATTGTTCCTGGGCTGTGATTGGCCCAGGGCTCCTGTGCTGTGATTGGCCCAGGGCTCCTGCACTCTTATTGGCCCAGGGCTCCTGCACTCTGATTGGCTCAGGGCTCCTGCGCTCTGATTGGCCCAGGGCTCCTGCACTGTGCACCACCAAAGCAGCACCGCAGAGGAAAGAAATTGAAAAGAAAGAAGTACGGTAAGAAAGTGAAAGTGTGTGTGTGTGTGGTGTGTGTGTGTGTGTGTGTGGTGTGTGTGTGTGTGTGTACACACATGGGAGGCTGCAGTGGGATACAGTACGGTACTGGGATAATGGGAGGCTGCTGCAGTGGGATACCGTACAGTACTGGGATAATGGGAGGCTGCTGCAGTGGGATACCGTACATTACTGGGATAATGGGAGGCTGCTGCAGTGGGATACCGTACATTACTGGGATAATGGGAGGCTGCTGCATGTGGTATGATAAGACCATGTCCCTGTACAGTCAGACACATCCATTATACTGTACATAGCAGGGACACATATATAAGATTATCTCAGCACAGGAGATGTGGTATGATCACACCATGTCCCTGTATGGTCAGACACATCCATTACACAGGACATAGCAGGGACACATATATAAGATTATCTCAGCACAGGAGATGTGGTATGATCAGACCATGTCCCTGTATGGTCAGACACATCCATTACACATTACATAGGAGGGACACATATATAAGATTATCTCAGCACAGGAGGTGTGGTATGATCAGACCATGTCCCTGTACGGTCAGACACATCCATTACACAGTACATAGCAGGCACACATATATAAGAACATTTTTTTTTATATAAGAACTTTTTTTTATAACACATCCAATTGTGGAAATTATTATTATTCCAAGATCTATAAATAAGAATGAACTTAAAATTAACTTTGTTCGTGGGAAAACCCCTGAAGTTTTAAGAAGAAAAGTTTCAAGGTACATTTCCTTCTATTTATCACAATTATTAATCTCCTCCAACTGTAACATTCTTAGACTGAAAGACTACACACCCTGTGTATTAGACAACAGTGAATGTTATATATCATTTCTGGAATATGCTTTTAACAGTCTGACACTGGTTAAACAAAGTTGTGTTACTTGTGCAAAGTTCAAACATTTAAACTTCCACATACAGGAGCTGCCGTATTCCACCAGGTATCAAAGGGTGAATATAATATTGATTTATTAGTCAATGTGTTTCAGGGCTCCCTGACCCCTTCCTCAGGACAAATCAATATCATATTTCCATGTTTCAGGGCATTTCTGTATTACATTACTGAAAAAAAGTAATGATATTCTAATTGATTGAGATGCACCTGTAAAATAATTTACCTTAAGGGTATGTGCCCACAGGGCGTTTTTGCTGCGGTTTTGCTGCGGTTTCCGCATGCAGAAAACCATTGGTTTTATGGTAATGTATGCTACTCTGTTCCTGCGGTTGGGCTTCCCAGCAAAACCAATGTGTTTTACAGAAACGCTGTGCACACACATTGGTTTTGCAAGTGTCAAGAACTGTCAAATACCTGCGTTTTTGGTGCGGATAACAAAGAATTGACATGTCACTTATTCCTGCGTTTTTGGTGCAGTCAATGGGAAAAACGCAGGAAAAGCGCAGTAAAAATGCACAAAAAACGCAGACAAGATCATAGCACTTCTCCTATCAAGAACTCTAGGATCCTCAGGTTTTGCTGCGTTCAGGACTGCTCAAAAAACTTCCTGTGGGCACATACCCTAAGGGTGCATCCTCACGATCAGGAGACGCAGCGTTTTGGAAGCAGCGTCTTTGCGCTGCGTCCAAAACGCTGCGTCATACAGTAGTAGCATAGTGGATGGGATTTCAAGAAATCCCATCCTCACTATGTGTAACCCGCCCGCAGCGTCTTTGAAGCTGCGGTGCGGGTTGCCGGGAGTCCACTCCTCCGCAGCATGTTCATTTCATGCTGCGGAGTCGGAAGCGGCAGCCACAGAGAGATTGCATGGAGAAGCCGCCCCACACCCGCCGCACATGGTGAGCACAGGGCGGCTGCAGTCTCTCTGCGGCCACCCGCGGCTTCCCTCAGGTCCGGAGGAGCTGCATCCAACACGCAGCTCCTCCGGACCGTGAGGACATACCCTCAAAGGGTTATCTGGAACATTTACACTGACAGCCTATCCTTAGGATGGGTCACCAATGTCTGATCAGTGCTGGGTGCAACACCTAGTATTCCCGCTAATCAGTTGTTCCTGGTGCAGAAGGCATCCGGAACTGCTCAGGTTCAGAGCTGAACAGCACAGCTATCCATTCATTTAGAATCAATAAGGGAGAACATACAGTACTTGTCTGCAGCCACTATTCCATGGATGGAGCTGTGCTGCCCTAAAACTGGGCAGTTCCAGACACCGCCCATACCAGGAACAGGAACAGGTATGTTTCATTATGTTGCACCCCCAACAGTCAGACATTAGTCCCCCAAGACCACCTTCTCTCTTCTATACTTGTACAGTCTTAACACAATCACCCCCAAAACGTCTCTCAAGTACCTGCCGGGGTCTTGAATTCTGTGCCCCAACATGTACAATTATCCACCACATTCGGGATGTTCGGATAGAACTTGAAAACTCATCTCTTCAATAAAGCTTATGTGGGCGTCACAAAAGGGTACTACACCCCTAACCGAAGGTGTCGTATTCTTTGCTTTAGTAATGAGTAGGATAATCCTGAAGCTCCAGCACCACATGCAACACTAATGGTGCCGTCACACAGCACGATCTGGCCAGCGATGTCGGAAGCGATGCGCGGGTGCCCGCTCGCTTCCGACATCGCTGGCCAGCTGTCACACAGCATCGCTGCGGCCGTCGACACCGCAGCGATGCGGGCGGTGACATCGCTCGCTGGGCTGGGCTCAGCCCAGCGAGCGATCCGCAGCAACGCTGCGGTATAGGCTGGATCGCCGCCGACATCGCTCTGGCGATGTCACACGGCGCGATCCTGCCTTATCGCAGGTCGCCGGTTGACAGGTTTACGGTTCTTCCCGTAAACCTGTCAACCTGCGACCAGCGATAAAACGCGGTCGCGCCGCTCGTTTACACAGCGCGACGTCGCTAGCGACATCGCTGATACGTCACTTTTTCGGCGATGTCGCTAGCGACGTCGGCAGGTGTGACGGCACCATTAGTGTTAGAGGACCAATTAGACATCCGTTACTAGGGTAACCGGTCCTGGTGGGAGGAAAGGCTAGGTTACAAAGCAGTGGGGAAAGCAGCAAGGAGTTAGTGAAGGAGTTAGTGAAGGAGTTAGTGAGTGAGAAGTCAAGTCAAGTTGAGTGAAAGAGTACAGCAAGAAGGGAGCTGCACAGAGCCGTGCAGGACAGATGAAGCAGAGTTGGAGAGTTACAGAACAGCAAAGAGAGAAGCTAACTGGGAGGGCACCTCAACCTGGTGACCCAGAAGAGAAAGGGGCCAAGAATAGATCGGGTAATTGAATATCCTTGCCTAGTCCAAACCCGGAGTACCGGCTCCGAAGTGGTCCAGCCAGCTACAACCCTGAACCACAAACCCGGAGTGGTCGATGACTTCATAGGAGCACGACCCACCAGCCCCAAGATCATCATAGTCTACACCCGGAGCACCCACAATTGAGGGCCAGGGACCGCGGAGCGACGGCGGCGGAAACCCAAACGAGTGCCTTCAGTGCTACCACATGGGTATAGCAGGGCAGCAGAGCAAGTGACAGAGTGTGATAGAGAAGGAACAGGAGAGGAGCTTCAAGGGGACACTGCTCATTACCAGAACCACCTGGTCCACTTCTCTGCAACAAGAACTGCATTACTTTGTATGCTGCAGAATACCGGAGTAAATACCCGTTCACAGTGAGCAACGTGTCAGTGTTTTCTTCCTTGAACTGTTCTTTACCTGCCTTGCTCCACAGTGAGTGAGCTGCCGTACTCCACCATTTCATTACTACTTCCAACACCACAGGGATCCCTCTCCTCCTGTAGGGAGCCACTCCATCTTGCTGCCGCCCATCACCCCGGAGAGTCCAGCAGCGCCGGTGTCATCACCGGAACCTACAGGTGGCGTCACGAACAAACTTTATTCCTATTTTTCTTTTATTTTCCCCATTTTTAATTGGCCTTGGGTGGGTCACTTACAGACTGCAATGACCCTGCTGTTGCTGTTGCTGTTGCTGTTGCATCACCATCGGAGCTGCCACCTTACCACCACCAGAACTGCCATCTCACCACCATCGGAGCTGCTGCCTTACCACCACCAGAGCTGCCATCTCACCACCATCAGAGCTGCCGCATCACCACCACGGGGGTTGTCACCTTACCACCACCGGAGCTGCCACCTTACCACCACCAGAGCTGCCATCTTACCACTGTCGGAGCTGCCGCTTTACCACCACTGGAGCTGTCACCTCACCAGCACTGGAGCAGCCACAACCCGCCAACCTTCTGTCTTCTTCGCCATTACCCTATAGACTTTAAACCCTTTCCCCTTCTGTACTAGTCTGTCATTTTTAGCTTGCTCACTGTAATTTATATCTGTATTTTGTATGTAACCCTTTCTTATATATAGCTCCATGGAATTAAAGGTGCTCTAAAAAGAAATAATAATCCTAAGGATAGACCTTCAAATATTAGAGTCACAGAAAATCCCTTTAAAGTAGTGACAATACAAGTTATCCCTTGTTAGAGTATGTTAGAGTAACTCATACAAAAGAAATGATCAAGATTCTGGCTGACATTTGCCAGACACACAGACGCAAAGTGACATAAAACAACGTTGGAGATGGCGTATCCCTCCAGTTTTACATATTTATACCATATTCATAGCATTATTGGTCAGAGTAATGAGCAAGTAGTTCAGTATTCAGGTTCGGATAAGTCTAACCAAACACTGTTAACTATTCGGATATTTGTCCTAAATAGTGCAAGTCAATGGGGAACTCGAATATTTGTGTGGGGAGTCTTTTACACAATTACTATTTGTGACCAAATCCGAGTTCCCTGTTGACTTGCATTATGTTCAGTATTCGGTAGAAACGTCTGAATACTAAAAAGTATTTGGTTAGAATTATCCAAACCTGAATTCCGAACTACTCACTCATCACTAATCACAAAGGATGGTCACAATACAACATAATATCTCATGAATAAAAGGGAATCTGTCAGGTCAAAAATCCATATGTAACTGCTATCATTTTCTAAATCCTTTCTCTAAGCTCTCTGTATTCATGTGTTTATATTATTACTACTTCCCTCCTATCCTGTGTAAAGTTCAAAATAAAAGATTCATTCCATCTGTCAATCACAGTGAGTTCTCTACTGCCCACTCCCCAAGGAATGAATATTCATGCATCATTACACTGTCCTGTCCTCCTGGGTTTTCTACTGTGCAGACAGAGGAGAAAGGAGGGGGGAGGAGGCGTTAGCTGCAGCTCTGACCTCTTCAACACAGAGCACAGAGGGGAAGGACCGAACACCAGCTTGGATAGGCATGGATATTTAAATAACATTTACACAGAAGGACTAATCAGCTGTGAAAGTAATGGACAGGACTAATGTACCAGCTCCCTGCAGGGTGTGAAAATGCTTGTAGCCAGTGTGAGGTTAGCGCATGCTCTGTGCATACAGAGGACTCGCTTGCCACGTAATTCACACCAACTCGTGCTTAAATGTCACAAATGTCCACCCGTTTATTTTGTTCCACACATATAACATAAACAGGGTAGCACATAACATATTGCACATAAGCACTCTTCATTTAAATATCACATAATACATACATTACATATACAATAGAACCCACATATTACATTCAGGACTACATTCACCGGGACCCATAACCACCTTTCCATCGAACACTAGGAGCACTAACGACAGCTCCAATGGTGGTCACGGCCACCGGGCCTTATACACTTATGCACTTGTACACTTTACACATACATTTAACATTTAATATTAGTATGTATCAATGGGGCTAATATCTCTGGCCTCTATATAATGTGAACTTCATTGTAGTACTGGTTACACCTGAGGAAGGCGCAAATCGCCGAAACATGTTGTGGAAATAACCAGTATTTTTATTGCAATTTTATTAAATCCTTGGAGTATTAATTACGTCTCCTGCAGTCCTGTCTAAGCGCCCGCTACATCCGCTGTTCTTTCGTTTTGTTTAGATACAGGAAAGAGAAGACATATTAAGCCATAAGGAAGGTATAGAATTTTAAAGAAAATAATTATTACACAGCAGGAAGTCTTACATCAACCTAGACTTATTGCATAAATCAGTAATATTTTGCAAATCTATTTTGGGGAAGTGATATTCTTCTCCACTCTTCCTCGTAGTTCCCCTCTATCCTGCACGTCAGTGTTCATAAACCTAATTAATATACTACTGTATGCCATTGGACTTTGAGCGAGCTGGGGGTCAGAGATGCGCCCAGGTGTCTTCCCATGCTGTTCCAACCATTTCAGGATTTTCCTACCCCCCTGCCATTCTGATAGGGTGCTCAAGTTTCTCATTGACTACCATTATACTCTTTACTCGACCTGACTTGCGCCATTCAAGTATCGGGTACGCAAGCATTTTAATGCTCGCACATCACTATTCATGGCACATTGTTTTTTTAATGATCATTATAGTGTTATTATTCAGTCATTATGGTGGTAATGTATTGTCATATTATTGGAAATATTGGTCTTTGTATGCTAGGTTTTGTTTAATGAGCGAGTAGTAAGATATTCAGGCTTGGATAGCTCCAACTGTTTCAGTATTCGGATACGAGTGAGTTCCCCATGGACTTGCATTGGGTTTGTTACTCGTTCCTCATTCAAAGTATTCAGTTAGAGTCATCCGAACTCAAATATTTTACTACTCGCTCATCACTAAGGATAATACTTCTTATTTGTATAGGGTTGTTGTTTGCCAATCCACTGATTTCTGAATACATCAGGCATCACTTCCAGAACATACTTAAGAGGTTATCTGCCGCGACACTACTATAACATGATATATGATAGATGAATGAGTGGCACAGGAAACAGGAGGATCAATGGGTATATGAATTGCAGTAACTGCCCTAGGTTAAATATGAAAAATGGAGTTCTTAGTTTCCCATAGCGGCCGCTAGAGGGTAAGCTTGGCATCCACTTACAAGGAGCCTCCACTGCCAAGTCCTAACACTAAGCCCTAGTGAATTGGGAATGTGAATGGGTTTATATGCCCAAGGGTTGATTGGAAACAATGAAAAGGTGTGTGCAGGACTCCAACAATGGTGTCCAAGTGTGGATACCAAACTAAGGGATGGGGGAAGGGGAAATAATACAGTGGGAGCTCAGTCAAAAGTATGCACTATATTAATTTAGTTATGACGGCATCACCACTAACGTAGGTGCAAGCAGAAAATAATGTACTTACTTAAGAGGTTATTTGCCGCGACACTACTATAACATGATATATGATAGATGAATGAGTGGCACAGGAAACAGGAGGATCAATGGGTATATGAGGCTCCTTGTAAGTGGATGCCAAGCTTACCCTCTAGCGGCCGCTATGGGAAACTAAGAACTCCATTTTTCATATTTAACCTAGGGCAGTTACTGCAATTCATATACCCATTGATCCTCCTGTTTCCTGTGCCACTCATTCATCTATCATATATCATGTTATAGTAGTGTCGCGGCAGATAACCTCTTAAGTAAGTACATTATTTTCTGCTTGCACCTACGTTAGTGGTGATGCCGTCACTTCCAGAACAGACCTCCAGAATTGCCGGTGCCAGATGAGTGAGGGACTTGGAAGTTGAGTATGCCACAGGTTTTTAGTTTAAGTACATCCATGCTTTTATTCTTTATCTATATTGGGCAACCCCTTTAAAATTCCAATCAAGGTTCGATTTGCTCCATGTTGGGTGTTCTACTTACCTTGGCTCCAGTGGCGTAACTTCAGGTCCAGGGGCCCCGATGTGAAAGCTCCAACAGGGCCCCCCGTTACTGCAAAACTTTAATAGTATTAGTCTTTTTCTATAGGCCAAAGGGACTTTTGGGGCCCCCCTAGGCTGCAGGGCCCGGGTGCGATCGCAACCCCTGCACCTATTGTAGTTACACCCCTGCTTGGCTCCCAGTCTACTATCTGTGAGAAGCTTATGGGAATTATGATGCAAGCTGGTTAACTATATCCGTGACTCCAAATAGGTAGTGATAGCTAATTTTTCAGTCTAGACCTCTAAGGACAGATATAGGACCCTTATGAACAGGGAGAATTATTGGATTTTTAAGTTAGGGTGTCTCCACCCTGAAGGACTGAATCTGAAGCTGGAAAACACGGTTAGATAAGGGTATGTGTTGTCTTGATAGAAAAGAAATGGGGCTATGGTTATAACAAATACAAATACTAATATAATAGAAAATGGAAGGAGTATGCGGCTTTAACATCTATGGAAAGGGGTTCGTAAAGGGATGCCTATAGATATTCTTTACCATGGTCCTCTCTATAGGGTAAATACTATTACTAATATCAGGTCATTCATGGATTAGGGGTATATTTTCTTATATATATTTTTATATATATTTTTGTTACTTTCGTTTTATTTTATTTGATAGATGTATTCTTGATGTATTGTGATTGGAGATCCATATATATATGTTTTATTATGTATTTTTTAACATGGCATCAAGCTAGATCGTATTCTTTGTATTGTAAGACTATTTTGAAGTGAAGGAGTTAATTTGTGGAATGTTAATTGTTAATTGACTTCAATGGGGCTAATTTCTCTGGCCTCTATATAATGTGAACTTCATTGTAGTACTGGTTTCACCTGAGGAAGGCGCAAATCGCTAAAACATGTTGTGGAAATAACCAGTATTTTTATTGCAATTTTATTAAATCCTTGGAGTATTACGGTAATTACGTCTCCTGCAGTCCTGTCTAAGCGCCTGCTACATCCGCTGTTCTTTCGTTTTGTTTTGATCCTTGTCTTATTGAGCGGAGCGGTGCTGCTGGATACAGGACTTTTTTAGCATAAGTTCGCTATGCTGTTCATTTCCTGGAGCGGCGAGAACCTGCGGTGACGTGGAGCCCAGCTGACAGGTCACGTGATCGGGGGGAAACCCCGGAACGGAGGACTACGGCGGCTGCACCTACGCAGCAAGGCGCTGATCTGTGGTTATGCCAGCAGCATAACCACACCAGGTGAGCAGCAAAAGATCACAAACCCTTTCTCCCCTTAATAACACCGGATCCTACCCTTTTTTCTTCATTTCTTCACTTTCCTGTATCTAGGCAGTACTAATATTAAAGGGAACTTGTCATGTCTCCTATGCCTTCCACCCACCATCAGTTATATATTTATCACTAAATCCACTGTTTGAAACCTAAATACATGCTTAAAAAATGGTCATGGGGGACATGTTAAAGTGGAAGTCTGGGGAGATAAAACTATGTTGTACGTTCCTTGCCCTCCTACTTGATGAAGCACAGCTGTACACTACAGTTCAAGGATCTATAGATCACTTATAAATCAATAAAATCATATCTGCTCCTCAGGTCTCACCCCTCCCTCAGGGGACAGAGAAATTCAGTCATGCACAGGGGTGAACCTAGCCTCTCTGCTGCCTGACACGAACTGTTAAACGGTGCCCCCCCCTGCTAGTAATTTTTTTCTAATCTGTAAAAATAAATCTGGTTCATACAGATTTATATTTATCATGTAAAAATGAGCAAAATAGTGGACATTTTAGTTTACAAAAGCAGAAAAAATGATGTCCACACAAGAATGTCAGCGCCATCACACGCACATACAAGAACCACACAGAAGAATCCAGAACAAGGATCATTAATGTCAATGGCGGCTTGGCACAATCTACAGACACCTAATGACGACTGGCAGAGCTGTGGTCCTGTAGGCAGACACAGTCCTGCACCCTTATAGCACAGGAAGCAGCACTGATTGCCAACCTCTGGCACACGCCTACAAAACTCTGACCACTGCCTGGCACTAACTAGTCAGACATGTCACCATGCAGCACCGTCCACACACCACAGGTAACTACCTGCAGTCTGAGCATCAACAAGCCACCACTGCAATAAGCTGGAGAAATGGTGCTTCTCCAACAGACCACGCTTCCTCCCGAATTGCTTAGCCAATCACAAGCGCTGCACACGGGGGCTGTCTGGAATTAATAACAGGGTCCTTCCTTTTGGGTTGAGCAAAGGATATGGGAGCGAAAAGGGGGAAGAGCACCACTGACCAACTGCCGCTCAGGAGAAACATGGCTGGGTACCTGTATGTACCGAGGGCGGCACTGGACCTGGTGTGTAAATTATGGCCAATCAGTCCTACAGCAGAGGGACAATGCATCCTGCATCATAGAAATCATGGAGTCCCAGAGCAAAAGTTCTAATTGGGCACCCCCCACCCCCTAAAAATTAATATTTGGCTGGGTCACATAGGTACATCTCTCACAACATTTCAGCATTTACAGAGTAATTTCCTCCTAGTGAAGTCCCTAGATTCCCCTTTCATTGCCCCTATAAAGTGTGATCCAAACAAAAGTGCCCCACAAACACTGTATGATCCCCCGCAGTGCATTCCCTACTGTACCTCCTTCAACTACCCCAGTACAGTATGATCCCCAACTATGACCCCTGCCCAGCCCTCCATATAGTATAATGGACCAATGTACAGTATAATGGCCCCCAACACAGCCCTCAAATAGCCCTTCGTAAAGTATAAAGGCTCCCTTGTAGCCCTCCAAGTATTATCATGCTCCCACAGAGCCCTCCATATATTATAAAGGCTTCCATGTAGTATAAATGGCTCCATATAATATAATGCACCCCCATAGTCCTCCATATAGAATAATGCACCCCCACAGTCCTCCATATAGTATATTGCACCCTATAGTCTTCCAAATAGCATAATGCACCCCCACAGACCTCCATATAGAATAATGCACTCCCACAGTCCACCATATAGAATAATGCATCCTACAGTCTTCCATATAGTATAATGCACGCCACAGTCCTCCATATAGAATAATGTACCTCCACAGTCCTCCATATAGTATACTGGAACCCATAGTCCTCCAAATAGCACATTGCACCCCCACAGACCTCCATATAGAGTAATGCACACCCACAGTCCTCCATATAGAATAATGCACCCCCATAATCTTTTATATAGTATAATGTACCCCCATAGTCATCTATATAGTGTAATGCACCCCATAGTCCTCCATATAGTATAATGCATCCCCTATAGCCTTCCTTATAGTATAATGCACCCCCATAGTCCTCCATATAGTATAATGGGCCCCCATTGTCCTCCTATATTATAATGCACATTACATATTTCCCATCTGTGTACTCACTGATTAAAAAAAAAAAAGTAAATAATCACGACTCTTCTCGCTGCTCCGATCTCCTCAGCATCTGCTCTCCACGTCTCAGCACAGTGGGGCTCAGTGATGACATCATCGTGCCCCACCGTGCTGAGCTGCAGAGGGCGGACAGTGGCGGCCGGGGCTCAGGAGAGGTATGCTGCCGGCAGAGGCGGCTTGGACTATAGGAGCAGGAGCGGCATCCGCGGGAGGCCACCACTGGTACACACACCTTGTATGCTCACGGCTCCGCATGCCCCGTACATACATGGCTCCGCTCCATACACCTAGTACACACCCAGCTCCACTCCATACACCTCGTACACACAGCTCCGCTCCGTTCACCTCGTACACACTCGGCTCCGCTCCATACACCTTGTACACACTCGGCTCCGCTCCATACACCTCGTACACACTCAGTTCCACTCCATACACCTCGTACACACTCAGTTCCACTCCATACACCTCATACACACTCGGCTCTACTCCATACACCTCGTACACACGGCTCCCTCCGTACACCTCGTACACAGTCAGCTCTGCTCCGTATGCCTTGTACACACACTGCTCTGCTCCGTACACCTCGTACACACTCGACTCCGGTCTGTAGACCTCGTACACACGTGGCTCCACTCCGTACACCTCGTACACACGCGGTTCTGCTCCATACACCTAGTACATTCTCGGCTCTGCTCCGTACACCTCGTACACATGCGGCTCCACTCTGTACACCTCGCACACACACGGCTCCGCTCCGTACACCTCGTACACACTCGGCTCCGCTCCATACACCTCGTACACACGTGGCTCCGCTCCATACACATAGTACTTTCTCGGCTCTGCTACATCCACACTGTGAATATCGACGCCACACAAACTTCACCTCATCCAGGACCGAGAAGCTGATCATGTGACCCCCTGACTCCTCCCCTCCATTGACATCATCACAGGTCCTCTCACCACAGAGCTGCAGTAGTTTGGCTCTGTCAGCTCAGCTCACACTGCGGGGGGGTTGGCGCATGCTACCTTGACTTTCATTTAAAATAATTATTGCTTTTAAATGAAAGAAAACTGTCAATTTACAGTCCAAATTTTCAATAAAAGATTTTTCTGTATTCCAATAAAAAACATTTAGTGTGAAATATTGATTTAAAAAATGTTTCTATTTAAGGATCACTATTAAAAAGAAAATTAACATTTTAGCTACATGTAATTGTATTAGTTATTTAAAATACAGGTTTTAACACAATATATACCGTATGTTATCAAAAAGCTGAAATGTGGTAATTACAGTTGTACTAGAAATAGGCCCGATGCTGTCGCATCGGGAGGGCAGTGATATCATGATGGTGACGGGCTCTGTGGTGATGGGAGCATCGGCCATCTCTCCTCCTGGGCTCTCTCCCATCCACTGTTTTTTCCCCCTAACTCTCCGCACCCCCATGATCACTGTCTGCCCCACCTGAGCTGGCTCTCCTGTGGAAATGGTATGAGGAACTGGCGCAGATCCTCAGTCATTGGGCTGTGGGTTGAATGGGCTGCTGGCAGAGCGAGCTGAGGGATGAGTGCGTGCCGAGGTGAGCAGGTGTTGACGCAAGTGCGGGCTGAGTGGGGCTGAGGTAAGTGCAGGCTGAGCGGGGCTGAGGTGAGCAGGACCTGAGAGCGAGGGTGAGTGGGGCCTGAGAGCAGGGGTGAGTTGGTGCTAAGCAGGGTTGAGTGTGAGTGTGTGCAGAGCAATGGGGAGTGTGGCCTGAGGGGGATGAGTGTGTGCTGAGAGGGGTGAGTGTAGTTTTTAGAGTGTGAGTGTGTGCTGAGTGAGGGTGAGTGGGTGCAGAGCAAGGGTAAGTGTGTGCTGAGTGGGGGTGAGTGGGTGCTGAGCGGAGGTGAATGTGACCTGAAAGGAGATTAGTGTGGCCTGAGAGGGTTGAGTGTGACCTGAGGGGGGTGAGTGGGGGATAACTGGGTGCTGAGTGGGTGTGACTGGGTGCCAAGCAGGGTGAATGTGACTGGGTGTTGAGCGGAGGTGAATGAGTGCTGTGCAGGAGGGAGTGGGTGCTGAGTGGAGATGAGTGTGACCTGAGAGGGGTGAGTGTATGCTGAGCAGGGGTGAGTGGGGCCTGAGGGGAATGCGTGCTGAGCAGGGGTGATGAGTGGGTGTGCTGAGCGGGGCTGAATGGGTGCTATGCGGGGTGAGTGCAGGCTTAAGAGTGTGTGTGTGCTAAGCGGGGGGGTGCTGAGCAATGGTGAGTGTGGCCTGAGGGGGATGAGTGGCTGCTGAGCATGGGTTAGTGGATGCTGAGCGGGTGTGAGTGGGTGCTGAGCAGCTGTGAGTGGGTGCTGAGCGGTTGTGAGTGGGTGCTGAGAGGGGATGAGTGTGTGTGCAGAGCGGGGATGAGTGTGTGCTGAGTGGGGTGAGTGTGTGTGCTGAGTGTGTGTGAGTGGGTGCTGAGTGTGGATGAGTGCCTGCTGAGTGTGGTGAGTGGGTGGTATGTGGGGTAAGTGTGTGCTGAGCAGGGATGACTGTGTGCTGAGCAATGATGAATGCAGCCTGAGGGGTGAGTGGGTGCTGAGAGGGGTGAATGGATGCTGGGAGGGGTGAATGTGACCTGAAGAGGGATGAGTGTGGCCTGGGGGGTGAGTATGTGCTGAGCGGGGGTGAGAAGAGGTGACTGGGTGCTGAGGTGTGAGTGGGTGTTGAGCGGGGGTGAGTGGGTGCTGAGTAGGGGTCAGTGGGTGCTGAGTGGGGATTAGTGTGGCCTGAGGGAGATGAGTGAGGCCTGAGGGGGGCAGGTGGGTGCTGAGCAGGGGTGAGTGTGGCCTGAGGTGGGGTAAGTGTGTGCTGAGCAGGGGTGAGTGTGGCCTGAGGTGGTGTGTGCTGAGCGAGGGTGATGAATGGGTGTGCTGAGCGGGGCTGAATGGGTGCTAAGCGAGGTGAGTGCAGGCTTAAGAGTGTGAGTGTGTGCTGAGTGGGTGTGTGCTGAGCAATGGTGAGTGTTGCCAGAGGGGGGAGTGGGTATACTGAGCGGGGGTGAGTGTGTGCTGAGCATGTGTGAGTGGGTGCTTTGGGGGGTGAATGGGGGATGAGCAGGGCATTTGGGGGCTGTGCAGTGGGTAAGGAAGGGCCAGTGGGGGGTTAACAGGGACAATGAGAGGCGAGTGAGCAGCGGCGGGCCGCCGGGAGATCAGCTGTGCTCGCTACTGATCTCCCGGCGGTGGCAGCCACTCATCTCGTGCCACTAGATGGGAGCCCGATGCTATCACATTTGGTGGGCGGTGACATCATGATGGGGGCGGGCTCTATGGCTCTGGGGGCAGCATTCATCTCTCCCCCCTGTGCAGTCTCTCCCCTGACCGTTGTTTTTCCTCCTCGCTCTCTGCCCTCCCAGTGCTGCCTCATCTCTGCCCCCCAGTGCTGCGGGATGACCGTGGTGCTGGCTGAGGTAGTTTGGGGTGTGTGCAGGGTGACTGAGGTGCAGGGTGAGTGAGTGCAGGGATGACCGTGGAGTGGGCTGAGTGCAGAGTGAGTGCATGCTCAATGAGTGCAGGCTGACCATGGTGCGGGCTGAGTAAGTGCAGGGTGACTGTGGTGTGGACTGAGTGAGTGCGGGCTAAGTGCGGGATAACCGTAGTGCAGAATGACTGTCGAGTGGGCTGAGTGAATGCAGGGTGAGTGCAGGGTGACCATTGTGTGGGCTGAGTGCAGGCTGAGTGAGGGCAGGCTGAAAGCGGGCAGACTGTACGTGGGAGGACAGTAGTGCGGGGTGACTGTGGTGTGGGCTGAGTGAGAGCAGGGTGAGTGCAGAATGACCATAGTGCACAGTGACTGTGGTGCTGGATGAGCATGGTGCTTGGTGAGCGAGTGCGGGGTGACCGTGGTGTGGACTGAGTGAGTGTAGGCTGAGTGCGGGATGGCTGTAGTGTGGGACGACTGTGGAGCTGGCTGAGTGAGTGCAGGGTGAGTGTAGGCTGAGTGCAGGGTGACCATGGTGTGGGTTGAGCACAGGGTGAGGGCAGGCTGAGTGCGGGATGACCGTAGTGGGGGTGACCATGGTGCAGCTTGACTGCAGAGTGAGTGCCATCTGACAGTGGTGCAGGCTGAGTGAGTGCAGGCTGAGTGCAGGGTGACCATGGTGCGGGCTGAGTACAGGGTGATTGCAAGCTGAATGAGTGCAGGCTGACCATGGCCCAGGCTGAGTGAGGGCAGGTTGAGTGCAGAATGAGTGAGTGCAGGCTGAGTGAGTGTAGGCTGAGTGAGTGCAGGATGGCCGTAGTGCAGGGTGACCATGGTGCGGGCTGAGTGCAGGATGACAGTGGTGCAGGCTGAGTGAGTGCAGGGTGACCATGGTGTGGACTGAGTGAGAGCGGGCTAAGTGCTAGTTGACCGTAGTACGGGCTGACCGTGGTGAAGGCTGACTGAGGGCAGGGTGAGTGCAGGCTGAATGCAGAGTGACTATGGTGTGGGCTGAGTGCAGGCTGAATGAGTTCAGGCTGACCATGGTGCGGGCTGAGTGAGGGCAGGTTGAGTGAGTGTAGGCTGTGTGAGTGTAGGCTGAGTGAGTGCAGGATGGCCATATTTCAGGGTGACCGTTTTGCGGGCTGAGTGCAGAATGACAGTCGTTCAGGCTGAGTGAGTGCAGGCTGACCATGGTGTGGACTGAGCGAGTGCAGGCCCAGTGCTGGATGACCGTAGTGCTAGCGGACAATGGTGAAGGCTGACTGGGTGCAGGGTGAGTGTGGGCTGAGTGCAGGTTGATCATGGTGCAGGCTAAGTGCAGGGTGAGCGCAGGCTAAATGAGAGCGGGCTAAATGAGTGCAGGCTGAGTGAGGCAGGCTGAGTGAGGGCAGGCTGAGTGTGGGACCGTAGTGTGAGGTGACCATGGTGTGGGCTGAGTGAATGCAGTGTGAGTGCGGGCTAAGTGCAGAGTGACCATGGTGCGGGCTGAGTGCAGGCTGAATGAGTGCAGGTTGACCATAATGTGGGCTGAGTGAGGGCAGGCTGAGTGAGAGTAGGCTGTGTGAGTGTAGGCTGAGTGAGTGTGGGATTACTGTAGTGCGGGGTGACTGTGGTGCAGGCTGAGTGAGTGTAGGTTTAATGCAGGCTGTGTGCAGGGTGACCATGGTGTGGGCTGAATTAGTGCGAGATAACCATGGTGGGGGCTGAGTGAGGGCAAGCTGACCATGGTGCGCGCTGAGTGAGGACAGGCTGAGTGAGGATGACTGTAGTGTGGGGTGACCGTATTGCGGGATGAGTGCAGGCTGAATGAGTGTGAGCTGACCGTGGTGCGGGCTGAGTGAGGGCAGGCTGAGTGCAGGATGACTGTAGTGCGAGCTGACTGTAGTGCGGGCTGAATGAGTGCGGGCTGACTGTGGTGCGGGCTGAGTGAGGACAGGCTGAGTGAGGGCAGGCTGAATGCAGGATGACCATGGTGCGGGCTGAGTGCAGGGTGAAATCAGGCTCAATGAGTGCAGGCTGAGTGAGGGTTGGCTGAGTGCAAGATGACCGTAGTGTGGGCTGAGTGCAGGGTGACCATGGTGCGGGCTCAGTGCAGGCTGAATGAGTGTGGGCTGACAGTGGTGCGGGCTGAGTGAGTGCAGGCTGAGTGTGAGTGCAGAGTGACCATGGTGCGAGTTGAGTGAGTGCAGGCTGAGTGTAAGTGCGGGGTGGCCATGGTGCCGGCTTAGAGAGTGTGGGCTGAGTGTGAGTGCGGGGTGACCATGGTGCGGGCTGAGTGATTGCAAGCTGAGTGAGTGTAGGTGAATGCAGGCTGAGTGAGTGCAGGCTGAATGAGTGTAGGTGAGTGAGTGTAGGGTGAGTGCAGTTTGAGTGCGGAGTGAGTGAGTGCAGGCTGAGTGCAAGTGTGGGGTGACCATGGTGCAGGCTGTGAGTGCAGGCCTAGTGAGTGTAGGGTGAGTGAGTGCAGGCTGACTATGGTGACTGTGGTGTGGGGTGACAGTGATCTGTAGCTACAGTACCTGCTCCTGCTCCTGCTCTCTGTTCCTCCAGCTGTTCTGCTCAAGATCCTGTGGTGACGTCATGTGACCTGATCATGACATCACAGGTCCTGTAAGGGCGACACAGAAGGACTCACCGCGAGTGTTGGCAGCTGGGAGAGACGGAGGCAATCGCCGGAGAGGTGAGTTTGACATAGTTTGTTATCTTCTTCCGCGGCAACATGGGGGGCATATCCAGGATGATGGGGGACATCGGGGAAGCCACTTGCGCAGGCGCAGTTTGTGGCCTTGTGGCCACGAACTACACCTGCGCACTTTCAGTTGCCACTGTGCATTCTGGGATTCGCATACAGCGGCCAACTGACAATTATGTATTTAGATTAAAATCCGAGTAGTGTCTGAATTCAGGCTCGCCATCTTGTGGTTGGAGCAGTGTACTACAAGTTACCATAACATTTATATAATGGGTTTCACCATATTGCCAACTTCGCAAACCATGTTTCACGGTTCATGTACAGACTATAATTTCCTGGCCTGAAGTCAACAGCCACAAGTCTCCTCGCCTCAACTCAGCCACCGCATTGAATCATACAGGTGTATCTCAATAAATTAGAATATTAACAAAAACTTAATTTCTTTCAGTAATTCAATACATAAAGTGAAACGTATATATTATATAGAGTCATTACACACAGAGGGATCTATTTCAAGTGTTTATTTCTGTTAATGTTGATGATTATGGCTTACAGCCAATGAAAACCCAAAGGTCATTATCTCAGAAAATGAAAGATGGGAGCATGAAGGGTTACAGTGCCTTGTGAAAGTATTTGGCCCCCTTGAACTTTTGCCACATTTCAAGCTTCAAACATAAAGATATAAATACTAATATTCTTGTGAAGAATCAACAAGTGGGACACAATCGTGTAGTGGAGCGAAATTTATTGGATATTTTAATCTTTTTTAACAAATAATAAACTGAAAAGCATAATCAAGTCTCCGTATAAATGCACCTGCTCTGTGATAGTCTCAGGGTTCTGTTTCAAGTGTAGAGAGCATCATGAAAACCAAGGAACACACCAGGCAGGTCCGAGATACTGTTGTGCCCAAGTTTAACGCCAGATTCGGATACAAAAAGATTTCCCAAGTTTTAAACATCTCAAGGAGCACTGTGCAAGCGATCATATTGAAATAGAAGGAGTATCAGACCACTGCAATCAGGGGCGGACTGGCCCAGGTGGCAGAGGGGCAAGTGCCCCCCAGGCTGGTGGTTTTGCCCTAATTTAGGGCCGCCCCCTTAATGATATGGGCCGGCGCTGGTTAGCGGCCACAGCAGGACTGTGCGGAGGGCAACATAGCACCCCCCACCTGCTCCTCACCTGGCCGTATCCGATAGCACATCCCCTCCCCCCCCTGCTCCTCCACCCCTCACCCGGCCGGCGGATCCGATAGCAACCCCCGGTCCTCAGGGCTGAATGATCTGGCTGCCACCCGGGACAAAATCCCCCAGCCAGCCCCTGACTGCAATCTGCCAAGACCCGGCCGTCCCTCTAAACTTTCATCTCGAACAAGGAGAAGACTGATCAGAGATGCAACCAAAAGGCCCATGATCACTCTGGATGAACTGCAGAGATCTACAGCTGAGGTGGGAGAGTCTGTCCATAGGACAACAATCAGCCGTACACTGCACAAATCTGACCTTTATGGAAGAGTGACAAGAAGAAAGCCATTTCTCAAAGATATCCATAAGTCTCATTTGAAGTTGGCCACAAGCCACCTGGGAGACACCAAACATGTGGAATAAGGGGCTCTGGTCAGATGAAACCAAACTCAAACTTTTTGTCCACAATGCAAAACGATATGTTTGGTGTAAAAGCAACACAGCTCATCTGTCATGGTGTAGTAAGAATGCTGATGAGGGAATGGCAGGTATGGGCAGGGTGACCAGGGAAGACTAGTCTGACCTTAGTCTAGGAACCTTGAATGGCCCTGATCCTGAAGGTATCTCTGAAGGTGAGAAGTTTCGGGGCTCCAGCCTCTTCCTAAAACTCCTCCACCAGCCCAGAGCTATTCCCCCCTCACCTCCCTCCACAGGACTGGGATACAGCAACCCCAAAGGAAGGAACATCAGCCGCACAAACACACAGGTCAGCACAGCACGGCTTCCAGGCATAGAGTGAGACTCTATCAACAGCACCACCTGGTGGAAGGAGAGGCTACTTAAAGGCTAGGGGAAGGGGAGCCCAGGTGAGTCATACATTAACCCCTAAACCAGCAGCCAAACCTCATAGTGAATGCAGTTCTGGAGCACAACACAGGAGGCCAGGACCCTCACAACCATCAACCATGCAGCTCTTAAAGACAAACACAAACACAGCAGCATCCAGCAATGTCAGCGCCAACTAAGGCTGCCTTCAGATTTGCAGATACCTCCGCAGCGTTTTGTGGAGGCATCTGCAAGCATCTGCATGCAGACGGCAGCCCCTATGTTTATAATGGAGCGCACGGCGGTCTGCAGATGCTTGCAGACCGCCGTGCGCACCCATTCACTCCTATATGTGATCTGTGCGCAGGCGGATGCCTGCGCACAAATCACACACTCTTGCCCGCACCAGGGACGCGACATGTTGCGTCCCTGGTGCGGACGAGAGTGTGTGATCTGTACGCAGGCATCCGCCTGCGTACAGATCACATATAGGAGTGAATGGGTGCACACGGCGGTCTGCAAGCATCTGCAGACCGCCGTGCGCTCCATTATAAACATAGGGGCTGCCGTCTGCATGCAGATGCTTGCAGATGCCTCCGCAAAACGCTGCATCTGCAAATCTGAAGGCAGCCTAAGCGCGTGACATCATCACCCTCAAAACACCCTCCCCACTGTCAAACATGGTGGTGGCAGCATCATGGTTTGGGCCTGCTTTTCTTCAGCAGGGACAGGGAAGATGGTTAAAATTGATGTGAAGATGGATGGAGCCAAATACAGGACCATTCTGGAAGAAAACCTGTTGGAGTCTCCAAAAGACCTGAGACTGGGACGGAGATTTATCTTCCAACAAGACAATGATCCCAAACATAAAGCAAAATCTACAATGGAATGGTTAAAAAATAACCGTATCCAGGTGTTAGAATGGACAAGTCACATCCAGACCTGAATCCAATGGAGAATCTGTGGAAAGAGCTGAAAACTGCTGGTCACAAACGCCTCAATCCAACCTCACTGAGCTCCAGCTGTTCTGCAAGGAAGAATGGGCAAGAATTTCAGTCTCTCAATGTGTAAAACTGATAGAGACATCCCCCAAGAGACTGCAGCTGTAATCGCAGCAAAAGGTGGCGCTACAAAGTATTAACTCAAGGGGCCGAATAATATTACATGCACCACTTTTCAGGTTTTTATTTGTTAAAAAAAGTTTAAAATATGCAATAAATTTGGTTCCATTTCACGATTGTGTCCCACTTGTTGATTCTTCACAAAAAAATGAGAATTTAAAGCCTGAAATATGGCAAAAGGTTGAAAAGTTCAAGGGGGCCAAATACTTTCACAAGGCACTTTGAAAACCGCGCTGCCATATTCCACGAGACATCAAAGGATGAATATAATATTGATTTATTAGCCAACGCATTTCAAGGCTCCCAGAAATGCCCTGAAACATGGCAATATCATATTGATGTGTCCTGAGGAAGGGGCCAGGGAGCACTAAAACCACATTGACTAATAAATTAATATTATATTCACTCTTTGATGTCTCGTGGAATACGGCAGTGCAGTTTTTAACTCTTCATCCTCCCTACTTTAATTTTCTGAGATAATGACTTTTGTGTTTTCATTGGTTGTAAGCAATAATCATCAACATCAACATAGATAAATGCTTAGATTACTATACTAATAGATCACTCTGTGTGTAATGACTCTATATGATATATGTGTTTCACTTTATGTATTGAAATTATTAAATAAATTATCTTTTTAATGATATTCTAATTCATTGAGGTGCATCTGTATATACCGTATGTTATCAACAAACTCAAATGTGGGTATTACGGTAAAAGTTGTATGAAATTCCGAGTAGTGTCTGGACTCAGGCTCGCCATCTTGTGGTTGGAGCAGTGTACTACAGTTAACAGTTATTTAATGGGTTTCATTATATTGCCGACTTTATAAACCATGTTTCACGGTCCATGTACAGACTGTGATTGTTCACTAACCCATTGACTTGAACTGGCACAGTTCCTCATTCAGGGGGCAGAAGGCTGCATGGACCGTGGGGTGAGCGAGCTGAGCACGGCGAGAGCGAGCTGAGTGTGATGAAAGCGAACTGAGCATGGTGAGAGCGGGCTGAGCGCGGTGAGAGCGATGCGGGCCGAGTGTTCTGAAAGAACTTCACCTGTCCTGAATCCAACCTGTCTGCTGCTTTAGCATTGTGTATTGAAATCTTCCATATGTAGGGATCTCCAGTCTCTGCCACTCCCACCCTGGGGGATACTGTGAAGTTATAAACGTGTTCCATTATGTCATTAAAGTAAATGTTTGTATTGTCTTATACGGCCAATAGTAGCTATTGTGTGGGTCACCGCTTCACCGGCCTTATTTAGGTTAACGAGGGTTAATTATGGTTAGGAGTATTATATACCCTTTAAAAGTGTTTACGGTAACAAAAAGGGGTCTGCAAATTGGAGAGACAGGGAGAAAGAAAGAAAGAAAAAGAAAGAAAGAAAGAAAGAAAGAAAAAAGAAAGAAAGAAAGAAAGAAAGAAAGAAAGAAAGAAAGAAAGAAAGAAAGAAAGAAAGAAAGAAAGAAAGAAAGAAAGAAAGAAAGAAAGAAAAAGTGGATGAGTGCTTTTTCATTGAATTTTCCAATAGCGTATGATAGATGCCTAGGGTGAGTCGGAGTGGACACAAAGAGACTATTTGAATCTGCTCAGCTATGATGGTGCTGCAGGAGATGAGAGGCTTTAGAGTATCTACAATAGTCATGTACCAGGGAAGCTGTCGGACGGTACATTTTGAGTGATTGTAATGTAAATATGAAAACAAAATTCATGGGAAAAGTGTGCCTGCATTATGCGAGAAGTTCCCCGATTGATTGAGACTTGTAGTAAAGTTCCACTGTTATCAAGCGTGTAACATGTTATGGTGACATAGTTTGTATCTAGTGTGATAAAATCCCACCCTCGTCACTTCCTTCTACGTTGACCTGTTGCAGCCTATACATGCAAGACAGCCGCCGTCCTATTTGCACCCTGCAGTTCCCTCTCGTCCCAGTAACTGCTATGGCATGTACTACTGATTTTATGCTTTATACCTAATAAAGGAGACGTGTGCTGCTGGAAGTCCATTATTTCTTCAAGTGTATAACATGTGTCTGTGTATTCATGCCAAGGAGGGAACTGTGTCTCAAAATGTGTCTACACTGGGAAGGCGGCCAGGATGCATACTGTTAATCCTAGCTGCGCTGCATCCTAGGCTTGGACCTGCCTGCGACTACTACTAAGACCCAGTGCTGACCCCCCAACATACTGTATATATGAACTGTTGCTTACATTGACCTCTCTGGTAGTGGCAACCTATGGGTTTCCTGAAGCAAATAACATATCTACCTACCGAGGGTTACAAGGACTCTGTCTCTGTCAGCTTAAAATAACTGTCCAAGCCAAGTACTGGTGCCTGATGCTTCATGGCGGGGCCAAATACACCCTTTTCTAGCTCAGCTCTACGAAGCCAAAAAGGCCAATCAGAGAAGGGGAGGGGGTGTAGACAGAGGCAAAACCAGCAGATGAGATGGTGTATGTAAATGATTGGCCCCCCATGGTACACCGAGTACTTGTACTTGGTTTGAACAGTCACTTTGTGCTGACATAATCCCTTTAAAGCATGAAAACCATAGAATGACGTAGTGGGTCCACATCATGCCTGGTCGGCCTCGTGAATTGAGGCTCTTGTCCTTAGCTGACAAAAATCAACCTTGACATGTAGGTATACCATGGCTAAAAATGTGTCCACATTTTTATATCCACATAAAAAACACAGAAAGGAGATTATAACCAATAAACAGTGAAGAAAGAGTAATAAATACAAAAGAGAACAGAAGCTCTAATCACTAAGCACTAAGGCCGACACTCATAAAATTCATATTTAATAAATAATATAGTAAGTCTTTATAATTAGTGAAATTGATGTCTATCATAAAATGTTTTGCTACTTATTAACAATGTACATAAAATATGTATTTAATTCTTAAACACGTATATTACAGCAAATAACTTCATCGAACATACTGTCCTCCATCGTAAGCATGTAAAATAATCACACGTGTACGAGGTTGGATGATCTGGTGGTGGGACGTGGTGACTTCATAGGTCAAGCATTTGATGAGTCTTTTAGATCGGTTGTAACATCTTCCCACAGGTAGGATCTACTGATCCAGTTCTGCTTGTTGTCTTGCTCTCATAGCTATTGCCAAGGCGTCTGTTCTTGGTTGGCTCCAAGGCCGTTGTGCTTCAGAATTATCCATTGTTCTAGCACCTGATGAATTTGCGCGCCTCCAAGGCTGCCGATTGTCAAGGTCCTGGGCTTGTTCTACATAGTGCTGCGGTTGCTCTTGCTCATACGCGTCATTTGGTTTTGCTCTTTCCGCCATCTCCATTGCATCTCTATTTGCGTCTCCATACCCAGGCTGCAGTTCTTCATATTCAGCCTCTTGCCTTGCCCTCATAATCAGAGCCATTGCATTTGAATGATCAGAACTATGATTATTTGTGGGAGGACTTTCTTCCATTGGTTGTCTACTAAGCTCCATGTCTTTGGTCCCACCACTACTGTGTGGTCTGGATTCTGTAGGGACAAAATAAAGACTCCTGAAAAACTAGAAGAATATAAAAACTGCAAAGCAAACAGAAGAAAACATTTCTGAAGCCGGCCCAGATAATATGAAAAAAGAATCTCCATGCAATTATATAGCAATTATATTTTGGGACATATCGCTGAATCTCCTTCTGCACTCGTGATCAAAACCTTCCATGAATGTCCACCTTTGTGTGCTATTATGCTTTTAGGTTTTGCATTCTCTGCTAATTGATTTTATAATATATATTTTGGGGTCCTTTTACAGAGCTTTAAATCCTCAGTATGGCCATAGAGTTAAATTATATAAAACTCTCTTCCAGCAGCCACCACTAGTGGGAGCTCAGGAGACTGATGTATTATTGAGTTTAATGGAGGCTGTATAAATATGTCTGCAGTATACAGTACTTCTCAAGGCTTCAACGCTTATAGTATATTATATTCATCAGGGCAAAATTTAATTTTTAAGATTACTTTAGTCAAAATGTCAATAATACAATGGATCCAAAAAAAATGTAAAAAGATCAAATTATAATAAAACAAGAACAAACCCTCACACCATCAGAGCACAAATTTAATCTACGGAGAAGGCTTCTGCTCATTTGTAAGAAGACACCAAGCATGTGTCCCCTTCTCAACCCACATTTTAGTTGTTGGTGTCAACGATGTGCAAAAAGATGGCAGTCTTACTCACTCTCTCCCTTGAAGCCATGAGTACTATTATGATGTAAAATGTGTCTTTTGATATGTTTTATTAATGGTAGACTGTATTTTGCCCGACAGCAGGGAGAGTTAGGGTTAATGTTTGGGACTAACCCAGAGTAGGATTGGCTAAAGTGAAGGGACAGAGACAGTTTCCTGAAAAGAGATCAGATAGGGCCTAGCATACAATGAAAGAGGACCTATGGTCTGACTAAAGAGCAGAGCCACCAGATGTGGGTGTCCCTAAAATGAGACT